>CM040422.1:41051077-41651077 GCA_022702705.1 Papilionanthe hookeriana x Papilionanthe teres
TGACCTTTAGGATCAGAGGAATCCACCATAAAAGTTTGAGGTCAATTGGACTTGGTTAGCCCCACTAATTGGGTTGATTAAGCCACTTAGCCATTTTAAACTTTAAAAATTCATAACTTTTAAAATACCTTTCAAAAATTCACCAAATTGGTTTTGGAGCCTCTCTGATATCAGGGGAACCTAAGAAAATTAAAATTTCAATTTTCCAAAAAAGTTAATTTTTAATAATATTTTAATATTTTTAATAATTAAAAAATAATAAAAATCACAAAAATAATAAAATTCACCAAAATGTCACATTTTGAATTTTAATCACATAGGAACAAATCCCACATTTTTCTTAGGTCTATTTAGTGAGATATTAAATTTTAAAGCTTTAAGGTAATTTTAAAATTAAAAAAATGTATTTTCTAGCATTTTCATTAAAATAATTATAATAAATCATAGAAAAATCAAAAAATTGCAAAATTTGCTTCTCTGGTTTCCTTGATATCAGAGAGATTTTTAAAAAATATAAAATTCATTTTTCAACATTTATTTTATTTTTAAATTAATTAACACTCCAAAACTTAAAATAATTATAATAAAAATAATATAATTCAAAAAATCACCAAAATTGGTCCAAGTGATCCTCTGGTCATTAGGAATATCCCCTAATTTTCTTAAGGATAGAAACTTTCCCTTGGTCATGTTATTAAATTTTCCTTGAAAATCTCTATTTTCTACCAAAAATAATTATATAAATAAATTAAATACAGAAAAATCACATTTTCTCCTCTCATGTCTTTATTGACATATGAGTGAAGTCACATAAAAAAATTTCAAGTTCATTTGAGTTCAATTTAGTGAGTTATGAAATTATTAAGCTTAAAGGGTAAAGTGGTAATTAATTTTTTTAATCCTTAATTAAAACTTTAGGTTTAATAAAAAAAATTAACAAGTAAAATATTTGATCCTAATCTGATTTGGATGATTGAAATTTAAATGATTAAAGGGTAGAAACCCATTAAGCAATTTTAAAATGATTAAACTTTAATTAAATGATGGATTAAATTTGGAAGAATAATAAAATTGGAATTATTAAAATAGGGATATTATTAGGAAGAAATTTATTCTTTAATTTAAAAATCCCTAAATTAATTATCTCATTAATATTCAATTCTTAATTAAAATGATAACTCAAATTTAAAATATTAAAAGACTTAATCATTAAACTAAAATTAAATTATTAAACTCTTTTAAAAAAAATTTCAATTAAAATTAAAAATAAAATTAAATTAAGATTAAATTAAATTAAATAAATTAAATTAAATTAAATTAAATTAAATTAAGATTAAAAAATTAAATTAAATTAAATTAAATCAAATCAAATTAAATTAAATTAAACAAATTAAATTAAATTAAATTAAATTAAATTAAATTAAATTAAATTAAACCAAATTAAATCAAATTAAATTAAATTAAATTAAATTAAATTAAATCAAATCAAATCAAATTAATTAAACATCAAATCAAATTAAATTGAGCTATATTGAATTAAATTAAATTAAAACTCAATTAAATTAAATTAAATTGAATCAAATAACATCACCTAAAACAGAAAGAAATTAAATATAAAGCAACTTGAACACTATTCCAAATTTAAACCCTTTAATTTAAATCAAATCATTTGAATACCAATTTACACTTGAAAGTTTTAGTTATCATAACTCCTAAACAGAACATTAAATGAAATGTTACTTCACTTATAGGATATTTAAATGTCCTAGTTCACTGAGCAAGTTAACAAAACTTGAATCCCCAGACGATTAATTCATTTATATAATTAAATTCATTTGGACTTAAAACAATCCTAGAAATATTGAAAAGATGTTTAAGATTCTTCTTAAGCACTTCCTCGATATGATAGGATGTTCATAAGAACAATTGAACTTAATTATTCTTTGATGAAGAAAATCGTCCTCAAACCAAAACACAAAGACCTAGACGTCATAGGAAATGACTAGCTATAGGATTAGGAATTTGGTAGAAAACCATAACCCTTACCTTAGCTTTACCTAGGAACTTGCTTAAATATTCTAATTGTGTTTTAAGTGCGGCTTGGGATGACGGGAAGACCCTCCGGGTACGCTTTTATTTTATTGCAATCTACTTTCTTGCAATTTACATTATTGCAATTTATTTAAGCTGCATTGCACTTACTTTTCTTGCATGATAAACAAGCGTTGCATGAAAACCCACACCTTTAGGATAGTCCCTAAAGCTGAAACCAAAACTAAGTTAAAAGTCATTGCAAGATAAAATTCACCGCCACAACATTTCAAAATATAAAACAACTCAAAATTTAATCACAAACGAACACAAAACTACAATTACAACTAAATTAAAACTTCTGTTGGATGATCGGGAATACCTCGGATGATGTAACCTACGTGTTGCTAACGGGATTTCCCACGGTCTAAATGAAAGTGTGGAACTCATTTAGTTGAGTTTAGCAAATTCATCTGGACTAAGTGAATCCGATAAAAATAATGATGCCGGAAGGATGGAACCGTGGGATCTTAACCGGTGTCGTTATAATCAACTTTAAGATTTGTTTTAATTAAAATATTGAAAATACTTGGAAATTAAGATTTTCTCTAAACCAAAACACTTTTCTCATCCCCTGATTTATGATTTCTAAAACTAAACCTCTGCAACAACAAGGAGCTCGGAGCATGGTGGGCAGCACGGCCATCGTCATCAGCAAAACCTGAATCTACTTCAGCAAAACTTTCTTAGAATTAAATAACCAAGCCATAGGACTTCGAGGTAGTTTGCTTAGTGCAACATAAATCCTCAACTCTTCGTTAGGCATTTGCATTGCAAATTAAGCCCTAACCGGTCTTAGGATTCCGAGGTAGTCGTACGATACGACATAAACCCTCACATCTTCGAGGCTATTTGTGTGATTTTATCATACAAATATAAGCCCTAATTAATTAAAATTGGCAAGATCAAAACATTTAAATAAATGCTAGGACTTTCCTAAATCCAAGCCAAACAATAGGATAGTCGGGAAATTACTGAAGTTCGCTTCGAATCTGTGATTTCTCCTAATTTTCTTCCTTTGGATTCCCAAAACAAAAATGTTCCAAATTTGATCCATTCCCTATTGAAATTCCAAACTTCAATCCTTTGAGAACTTAAACCTTGAAATTCTTGAGAGCAGAATTATTGATTATTATCGAGAGTTTTCTTAGGTGATTCCCATCACTTAAGATGTAATTAACTATAGGGGCTTGCCCTTATAGGGAATTTTAAAGAACCCAGGTAATATAAACCACATGCTAATGCTTTCATATTAAGCAGGGGAATTTGTCGGCTTATAAAATTGGTTCGCGAGACCAAACGGATGTCACAAATCTTCTAGTTTATTTAATCGAGCCCCATCGTCAAGCGAGTGTGTCTATTCTTCGGGATAGATACACGGTTTGTGATGTGGTGCTCGTTTATATAAACTATTCGGGATGTGAGATCAGTTTGATTTCATATCTTAAAATTTTTAAATTTAAAATTATTTTCAAAAATCAAATACTACTTTTCAAATTATTTATTTAAATTAAATTAAAAATTCGCCGACAACATCTGTTAGGCGACTCCTTTTTCAAAATAAAACACGCAACCTAAAAATATGCCGACACTTCATTCTTGAGGCTACAGATTACTTTTCCAAGTGGGCAGAGGCAGTTCAACTTAGAGAAGTGAAAGCACACCACGTGCTACAGTTTTTCAAGAACCAAGTTGTCTACCGTTTTGGAGTGCCGCACAGGATTATCTCGGATAATGGGTTAGCATTCAGAAGCACTCAAATCAACAATTTTGTTAGGAGACACGGAATCGACTGGCGATACTCAACAATTTACTACCCAAGAGCGAACGACCTCGCTGAGGCTTTTAATAAAACTCTCATTAAAATCTTAAAGAAAACTTTGGACGATAATAAGAGAAATTGGCACGAGAAGTTGTTAGAAGCCTTATGGGCTTACCGGACAACCTTCAGAACTCCTACTCGAAGCTACACCGACGCTGCGGTATATGGGTCCGAGGCGAGTGTTACCTTTAGAGGTTCGGCTTCCTTCACTCGGAGTCGCGAGTTGCAAATAAGATCACGACAGAAGAGAATGCCAAGTTACGACTAGAGGAATTAGAAAGCCCTGGAAGGGAAAAGACTTGCGGCGCAACGGAATTTAGAACTATACCAAGCTAAGATGGTTCGAAGCCCATGACAAGCGGTCCACCCAAGAACCTTCAAAGTTGGTGACTTAGTTCTCATTCTCAAGAGACCTATTCTTGCACACCGCAAGATAGGAGGAAAATTTGAACCCACTTGGGAAGGGCCGTTTGTGGTTGAAGCGAGTATACTCGGGAGGTTCCTACCGGCTAGTGAATTGTCGGGGAGAACGACATATGCTTCCGATCAACGGACGATACTTGAAAAAGTACTACGCTACCTGATGTTTCGAAGGAATGAATTCTTCATCCCTAAGAAACACGGGCGAAGTAATTACTGATGATTGGGTCCGAACCCAAAAATAATAAAATGTGCTAAGATAAATAAAATCATGATAATAAAGTTTTCCTTGTTTTCTTTTCCAAATCAAGATCTTTTTCCTGATTTTTTCCCACTTCATTCCTGTTAAATTTGAAAATACAAAAAAATATAATATAAAGAAAAACATGTCTTTAATAAACATTTTCTTAATGTTCTTGTTCTTAGTACAGCCCCTGATCCTTTTCCTTGTCTTTTCGCAGGGAAATGTCGAACGGGCGGTTGGTCCTGAACTTTAGAAATGGCGTAAGCCTTGCACTCGATGAAAAGAGGGTGAAAGATGGAGCAATAATCGAGATTGACTCGGATTTCGCACCGGCGAGCCTACGAGTACGAGGAAAGTGATTGGGTCCCGATTGACCGAGAAGAGCGCCGGGCGGACGAGTGATGAAAATGGGTGGCCCAAGCCACCAATCCGACGACAAGAAAAGAAAGGCAAGCACTCGAAGAAGATAAAAAAATGAAGTCCGTAGTCGCTACGGCGAGAGGGCGAGCTTGTCGGCGCCGCGCCCACGGAGATTCAAGAAGTTCGAAGAGCTACTCTCACGACAACGCAACGAAGAAATAAGAATCGTCGTATCCGTAAGATGTTAACAAAACTAGGCGCGGACCGGCGCGACGAGACAGATTGCTACGCCGGTATGTACACTTCAAGGACACCGGTCCACCGGGAACCTAAAGAAAGGAGGCCGGCTCTAGGATAACGGAAAGGACCGGGGAAATCTCACAAAGACCGGAAGAAAGAAGGCTACCACGCCACCGGATAGAACCACCGGTAATGCATGACCTTGTTGCGAAGCAACCCCGGGGGATGTTCCGACGGACATCATCCCCGAGGAGCCGAGGTATGCGGGGAGAGCGTGAAGGGATTGAACCGTATATCCCACAATATGTCACCAGGCCTCGCCATCTGCAGATCATTCCGGAATACGAGTTGGAGAGAATGCAGAACATTGAAAAGAAAACCTTTGAATACTTCGAGAGAATTAAAGGTAGAAGAATCAATATACTAGAGGGCCTCGAGCTACATACAGACGTATTCTCAGAGTATGAACAACAACAAATCATGGATTGCATCCGGGATTTGAAGAGAATGGGCCGAGCAGGCCGCCTGAGGGAAAACACATACTCAGAACCCCGGAGATGGATGCCAGGGAAAGGAAGAATCACAATACAATGTGGATGCTGTTACAACTTTGCGGAAGACTGGAAGGGAAACCCTCCGGGAATACTCCGTCATGGCCAAGTGGATCCGATGCCACTAGTCATCAAGAGAATGGTAAAGAGATTGATAACATGGAGGGTACTGCCAGCAGATTGCATACCCAATAGTTGCATTATTAACATCTACAAGCAGGGTGATCGCATACCCCCACACATAGATCACCACGACTTTGTCGGACCTTACTGCACGGTCTCTTTCTCGAACGAATGTAACATCATGTTTGGATCCGACCTCCGGATAGCGAGGCCCAAGTGAGTTCCGAGGGCCGGTGAAGATACCATTACCGGTAGGTTCCGTCATGATGCCGAAGGGCAACGGAGCGGATATCGCTAAGCATTGCATACCGGGAGTACCGGTGAAGCGGATCTCGGTTACTTTCGGAAGGATGGACGACGGGAAGACACCTTACCATTTCCGGCCGGACCGGAGCTAGAGAGCCTCCGGCCTACGAGTTGTGAGTTACATGGAAAATATCACACCTCCAATGTACATCCATACGGCATCCTTGCCAAGGATGGCTTGGAAGGTGATGTTATTGACCATGTACCCCACTATTCAGACATTGATTTTTGACAGATGCTTCTTTGGATGGATCGACGAAGATCATACATAGTCCATTTTGAGTCTACATGGATTGTATGAGATATATTCCAGATTGAGTTGTATGATGTATCTTCGACATGATTGGAATGAAAGTGACCATGTCACATTTTTGGCCTTCGCCTCTTTTGTGCAAATTGACTGGGAAACGCCATTAAAGTTAAATGAACTTCGAACAAAGAACAGAAAAGAAACAAAAAGAATAAAAGAAAACTTTCCTTAAAAAAAATCTAAAAATGTCGAACACCAAATCCACATGAACACCAAATAAACAACAAAAAATGGGATAGTTAAGGGACAAACAAAACAAATTTAAAACTCAAATTGAATTCCAGTTTAAATCCATCTTTTCAAATCCTCCAATCCTTCTTCAAATCAAGATCTATTCTAGACCTCCCTTGAAACCCTCTCTCGGGATGATTTCAGAATCACGAAGAATTTTCAATTTGATCCGGATGGCATGGGTTTGTACCCTTCGCCAAGTAATCAGACTTTGATTGATTCCCAGTAAATTTCAATTCAAAATTTCCACAGTAAATTTCAATTCAAAATTTCCGAGACTGGTACCTAAATTCCAGTTCTCACTCCGAGATCGATACCTAAATTTCGATTCTCATCCGAATTGATACCTAAATTTCAATTCAAAATTTCCGAGACTGGTACCTAAATTCTAGTTCTCATTCCGAGATCGATACCTAAATTTCGATTCTCATCCGAATTGATACCTAAATTTCAATTCAAAATTTCCGAGATCGGTACCTAAATTCCAGTTCTCATTTCGAGATCGATACCTAAATTTCGATTCTCATCCGAATTGATACCTAAATTTCAATTCAAAATTTCCGAGACTCAGTACCTAAATTCCGGTTCTCACTCCGAGATCGATACCTAAATTTCGATTCTCATCCGAATTGATACCTAAATTTCAATTCAAAATTTCCGAGGTCAGTACCTAAATTCCGGTTCTCATTCCGAGATCGATACCTAAATTTCGATTCTCATCCGAATTGATTCCTAAATTTCAATTCAAAATTTCCGAGGCCGGTACCTAAATTCCAGTTCTCATTCGAGATCGATACCTAAATCTCGATTCTCATCCGAATTGATACCTAAATTTCAATTCAAAATTTTCGAGACTAGTACCTAAATTCTAGTTCTCATTCCGAGATCGAGTACTTAAATTCGATTCTCGATTCTTTTCGAGGTCAATACCTAAATTTTGACTCTCTTCCGAGATTGATACCTAAATTTCAATTCAAAATTTCCGAGACTGGTACCTAAATTCTAGTTCTCATTCCGAGATCAGTACTTAAGTTCTGATTCTCATTCTTTTCGAGGTCGATACCTAAATTTCGGCTCTCTTTCGAGATTGATACTTAAATTTCAATTCTCATCCCTTTCGAGATCAATACGTAAATTCTGATTCTCATCTTTTTCAATTGACACTTAAACTCCGATTCTCACTCCGAGACTGGTGCTCAGATTCCAGTTTTCTTTGCAATCCCAAGATTGGAACCTAGGTTTCAATTCTCGTTTCAAATCTAAATTTTCTCCAGCGAGAGTTCAGGAATTTGAAACGAGAATTGAAACAAAATGAAATCTAAATTAAAAATCAAAATCTAAAATTACACATCCAAACTTAAATTGAAACAAAATGAAATCTAAATTGAAATTTCCCCAGATCATGTGATTTGGAATTCACCTCCTTTTCCTTTCTCCAGCGAGAGTTCAGGAATCTCCAGTTTCAGAGATATACTTGACACTCCCCAGCGAAAACTCTTCTACTTCGTCCTAAGTTTGTCACTTGGACATCTGTGTTGGTTTTGTTGATCGCTTCGGTCAACACCAATACACGCGGTGTGCTTCGTCAGCTCACCACACCTATTGGGGGTCCAATTGTTGACCTCATTTTTGATGAGGTCTTCTCTTCTTTTTTTAGTACTTAGGATCTAGCCTTAGGCTTTTCCTTTGACTATCTTAGAGGACTAGAATTGGGATCCACCATCAAGAATTTCAAACCACTTCTTAACTCCCTGCAAACTCCACAAACTTGAATGTAGACCCCTAATCACCTAGAGGGTTGAAATCAAATGTGGAAGTTTAAAGGATGAGTTCCTATAGGACTCTTTGGCCTTAGGACCGCCTGCAGGTGGCCAGTGCAGTGAAGGGGCTGACTTACACACACACTACACTCATATACTACACTTTCACACACCTCCTAAAACCACACCCATACCTAACTCGACCTCCTAACTCATGTAGGTGATTCGCATGGATGGTCCTTAACCCACTAAACCCTTGGCTAAGAGGGTTAGGAACAACATAGTGAATGCCTCAAATGAGTCCCTTCATGGCTCATGTGGGCTTGATGCGGCTTCATGGCTCAACCAAAATGATTTTATTCCACTTACATTTACCCAATCTTCAATTTTCCAAATTTTTAATTTTTGACCCAGGGACCACTACACGCTTAACTACCCAAAGCCTTGAAATTACCCAAATTTTTCAAAATTTCCAAATCACCCAAAATTCCCCAAAATCAATCCCAAACATTTCCACATCACTCAAATTGATCATCCATACCCAAAAATACCAAAATTCCAAAAATACCTCCCAATACCCTCCAAATACCCAAAATACCCCTCTTGACCCAAAAAATCCAAAAATTCAGAAAATTCCCAGAAAATTCCAGAAAATCCCAAATATTCCCAATTTCATTTTGTTCAACTACACCATGGGCCAATTTTTTCAATTTACCCTACTGTTGTCAAAACCCTCAATTTGACCCATTTTAACCCTTAGTGAACCCAATGTCAAACCAAACCAACACAATTGACCAAAATTCTGGTCCAATTCAATTCTAAACTTCAATTCAAAATTCCCAACACCAATCTAGACCAAATCTAAGTCCAATTTGATTGACATTTGGATCCAATTTCACTTTTGGCCTTAAAGCCCAATTTGAACCCATGACCCAAACCTAACCCAAACTCACCCAATTCAACTCCAATTAACCCCAAATCTTTTCTAAATCTTCCTTAGCATCCCCACAAGAAAAAAACTAACATGATTTGCCCAAAATTTAGACCCAAACCCCACTCAAATTCAACCCAAAGCTAAAAGGCCCAATTTTGACCTAAACCCGAACCTAACCCAGAATGAGCCCAAACCCCAAAATCAAAGCCCAACCAAAGTCAAAACCTCTTTGAAACACTCCTATAAACATTTCTCAACATTAATTTTACATCAATTTCAACCCTAGCCCAACATTGGCCCAACTTGGCCCACTTTGACCTATATTGGCCCATTCACCGAAAAGAGCCCAAATTCAACCCAATTCAAACCCAAATCACCCCCAATTTGCTTCAAGTCACTCATGACACATCCATGAGCTAAACCCAACAATTATTTGGCCCAACCTCTTTACAAAATTCCCATCCATAAATTCATTTTTAAACTTAAAGGCCCATTCCTTAAACCATTTTAAAAGCCCGTCTTTTACCACATCCAAAGGCCCAAAATTGGTCCCAAAGCCCATATGACATTTCCCCTCATCATACTTTCAATTAAACTCAATATCTAAGTCCTAAATTCATCATAAAATCATCCCAAATCAAGCCATATGCAAATTCTCATTAAAATACCAAAATTCACAAAACCCTTTTTCATGAAATTGACTTAACTTTCCCCAAGCCAAAGGTGAGCCATGAAGCCATGCATGAGCCACATGTGAGCCATGAGAGCCTTGGACACTCCACCATGCCATATTGGGTAAGAAGAGGGAGGGCTTTCCTTAATCCCTAAAGCTCATTAGCCTTAATCATGATTCACCTAAACTTAAATTTAATCCAAATATATTTGGATGGAGACTTCTCCATGCCAAACCAGTCGATCCCTTTTATCCCCCACGGCATCCAAAGCCACCTTGAAGGGTGCACCAAGCCCAAATGGGTGGATTGACCCATTTAGACTCAAAACTAGCCATGCCCCATTCTACTTTGGATCAAAGCCTTTACACATGGCAATTGCCAATTGCTTGCACCAAGTCCCAGCCCTGACCCAAATGACCTTGAGGGTGACCCATGTCTGGCCGGCCGGCTATCAGATCGCCGGAAAACACCATGGCCGAGAGCTCACATGTGAGCCAACTTTGGAATTCTCCCTTGCTGAGCTGCCCCATCCCCAGTGGCCATTGTAGGCTGTTCTTCTCTTGCCGAAGCAGGCGATCCCAAGCCCTAACTCTCCCCGGGAAGCCCTCCACCCTCTCTATTTAAACACCACCCCTTCTCGGCCATGGGAGATGCTGAAACAAACCTTAAGGAAACTCGCCAAAATTGTTCCGGACTACTCCCCATACATAGAGCATTTGATCCCCACTGAATTCCAGCCCGATTCCCTCCGGTTGAGCTCGATTTTGAGTTCGAACTTTAGCCTAAAAACCGGGACACTTCTTCGCAGTGGATCAATCCTCGAATTGATTGGTCCTACACCTTCACCGGACCAAGAGAAGGTGTCCACCAGCAAAAGCCCCATCTCCGAGGCCACCCGGTTGCTCCAGGCCTCCAAGCTTTGTGATCGGGCTGTGGTCAAAATCCTACCTGAGCAATTCACGAAACCAGGAGACTTCATCCGGAGCTTGCCGGGATCCGATCGAAGGTGAAACAACCCTCGGATCGAAGCCACACTTCTCCGAGCAAAGGTATGGCCTCACTCTTCTTCCCGAGCTTCGAAAACTCTCCATTTTTATTGAGTAAATTTCATCCCACATAAACCGTATGGATGTGTTCGTCTTCTCGACACGAATCCATAGAGCATAAGAACGTTAAATTTGGTCAAGTATCGAGTGAGATCTTAGGCCTAGAAGATTGATGGTTCTCGGGTTAGGAGGCTTGGGGACGATGAACGGATGTCGTTCATTCAATACACGCGCGGACGGACGGCTCAGATGGCATCAGACCAGGAGATGGTACGTGAACCGCGGGACCCGGGCTGCTGACTCAAGCGGCGGCGTCGAATGAGAGCGCGCCACGTGGCCGTTCGGAGATGCCGAGGATGACGCGGCGCCGAATTGGATAAATAGAAAATCAGGGTTTTTTCTATTTATTTAATTCCCTGAACTTAGAAAATTCATAACTTTGTGTAGGAAAATCATAAAAATAAAATAAAAATACCCTCTTGCTCAGTGAACAGAGGAGAATAATGTGAAAAAGAAATCAATTAATTTCATCAAGTATTTTATTTTTAATAATTTATTTACTGTTTGCATTCTTTTAATTCTCCATGCATATAGGAAATTCACCATGGCATGAGACCATAGGGCTTTTGAAGCCTCTGAATTTGGGAACATTCCTGAAATTTTCCAAAGTCAGAGGCCATCCCTATGAGAAGTTATTGATTTTTCAAATTCATGTTACTGTTTTGAGTATTTTAATTCTAATAATTAGCATGTTGTGAAATAAATTCTAGGAAAATTTGGTGATGTCCCTTATGACCGAGAGGACCCTAGGAAAAATAGGTTTTGAGTTAGTTCATTTAAAATAACCCTAATTGGCTTAAACACCCAAAATAGATCCCTAATTAATTAGAGTTAACCATACATCAAATTGACTTGAAATTAATTCTCCACTGACCTTTAGGATCAGAGGAACCCACCATAAAAATTTGAAGTCAATTGGACTTGGTTAACCCTACTAAATGGGTTGATTAAGTCATTTAGTCAATTTGAACTTTAAAAATTCATAACTTTCAAAATACCTTTCAAAAATTCACCAAATTGGTTTTGGAGCCTCTCTGATGTTAGGGGAATTTAGGAAAATTAAAATTTTAATTTTCTAAAAAAGTTGATTTTTAATATTATTTTAATATTTTTAATAATTAAAAAATAATAAAAATCACCAAAATAATAAAATTCACCAAAATGTCACATTTTGAATTTTAATCACTTAGGAACAAACCCCATATTTTTTAGGTCTATTTAATGAGATATTAAATTTTAAAGCCCTAGGGTAATTTTAAAATTAAAAAAATGTATTTTCTAGCATTTTCACTAAAATAATTATAATAAATCATAGAAAAATCAGAAAATTACAAAAATTGATTCTCTGATTTCCTTGATATCAGAGAGATTTTTGAAAAATATAAAATTCATTTTTCAACCTTTATTTTAGTTTTAAATTAATTAACTCTCTAAAACTTAAAATAATTATAATAAAAATAATATAATTCAAAAAATCACCAAAATTTGTCCAAATGGTCCACTGGTCATTAGGAATGTCCCTAATTTTCTTAAGGACAGAAACTTTCCCTTGGTCATGTTATTAAATTTTCCTTGGAAATCTCTATTTTCTACCAAAAATAATTATATAAATAAATTAAATACAGAAAAATCACATCTTCTCCTCTCATGTCTTTATTGACATATGAGTGAAGTCACATAAAAATTTCAAGTTCATTTAAGCTCAATTTAGTGAGTTATGAAATTATTAAGCTTAAAGGGCAAAGTGGTAATTAAAATTTTAATCCTAAATTAAAACTTTAGGTTTAATAAAATTAACAAGTAAAATATTTGATCTTAATCTGATTTGGATGATTGAAATTTAAATAATTAAAGGGTAGAAACCCATTAAACAATTTAAAATAATTGAAATAAACCTTAATTAAATAATTGATTAAATTTGGGAAGAATAATAAAATTGGAACTATTAAAATAGGGATATTGTTAGGAAGAGATTTATTCTTTAAATTAAAAATCCTTAAATTAATCATCTCATTAATATTTAATTCTTAATTAAAATGATAACTCAAATTTAAAATATTAAAAGACTTAATCATTAAACTAAAGTTAAATTTTTAAACTCTTTTAAAATTTCAATTAAAGTTAAAAAATAAAATTAAATTAAAAATTAAATTAAATTAAATAAATCAAATTGAATTAAATTAAATTAAATCAAATTAAATTAAATTAAATTAAAGATTAATTAAGTTAAATTAAATTAAATTAAATTAAATTAAATTAAATAAACAAATTAAATTAAATTAAATGAATAAATTAAATTAAATTAATTAAATAAATAAATTAAATTAAATTAAATTAGACTAAATTAAATTAAAACAAATTAAATTAAATTAAATTAAATTAAATTAAAACATATTAAATTAAATTAAATTAAATTAAATTAAATCAAATTAAATTAAAATTAAATCAAATTAAATTAAATTAAAGGAAATTAAATCAAATTAAACTAAATTAATTTAACATCAAATCAAACTAAATTGAATTAAATTAAATTAAATTAAAATTAAAATTAAATTAAATTAAATTAAAGTTAAATTAAATTGAATTAAATAACATCACCTAAAATAGAAAGAAATTACATATAAAGCAACTTAAACACTATTCCAAAGTTAAACCCATTAATTGAAATTAAACTAAATCACAAATCATTTGAACACCAATTTACCCTCGAAAGCTTTAGTTGTCATAACTCCTAAACGAATATTAAATGAAATGTTACTTCACTTATAGGACATTCAAATATCCTAGTTCACTCGAGTAAGATAACAACAAAACTTAACTAAACCTCGGACGATTAATTCATTTGTGTAATTGAATTCATTTGGACTTAAAACAATCCTAGAAATATTAAAAAGATGTTTAAGATTTGCCTTAAGCACTTCCTCGATATGATAGGATGTTCATAAGAACAATTGAACTTAATTGTTCTTTGATGAAGAAAATCGTCTTCGAACCAAAACACAAGGAACCTAGACGTCATAGGAAATGACTAGGCATAGGATTAGGAACTTGGTAGAAAACCATAACCCTTCCCTTAGCTTTACCTAGGAACTTGCTTAAATACTCTAATTGTGTTTTAAGTGCGGCTTGGGATGACGGGAAGACCCTCAGAGCACGCTTTTATTTTATTGCAATTTACTTTCTTGCAATTTACATTATTGCAATTTATTTAACCGCATTGCACTTACTTTCTTGCATGATAAACAACTGTTGCATGAAAACCCACACCTTTAGGATAGTCCCTAAAGCGAAACCAAAACTAAACTAAAAGTCATCGCAAGATAAAATTCACCGCCACAACATTTCAAAATATAAAACAACTCAAAATTTAATCACAAACGAACACAAAACTACAATTACAACTAAATTAAAACGTCCTGTTGGATGATCGGGAATACCTCGGATGATGTAACCTACGTGTTGCTAACGGGATTTCTCGCGGTCTAAATGAAAGTGTGGAACTCATTTAGTTGAGTTTAGCGAATTCATCTGGACTAAGTGAATCCGATAAAAATAATGATGCCGGAAGGATGGAACCGTGGGATCTTAACCGGTGTCGTTATAATCAACTTTAAGATTTATTTTAATTAAAACACAAAAAACACTTGGAAATTAAGATTTTCTCTAAACCAAAACACTTTTCTCATCCCACGATTTATGACTTCTAAAATTAAACCTCTGCAACAACAAGGAGCTCGGAGCATGGTGGGCGAGCACGGCCATCGTCATCGGCAAAACCCGAGTCTACTTCAACAAAACTTTCCTAGAATTATATAACAAACCCATAGGACTTCGAGGTAGTTTGCACTAGTGCGACATAAATCCTCAACTCTTCGTTAGGCATTTGCATTGCAAATTAAGCCCTAACTGGTCTTAGGATTCCGAGGTAGTCGTCCGATACGACATAAACCCTCACATCTTCGAAGCTATTTGTATGATTCTATCATATAAATATAAGCCCTAATTAATTAAAATTGGCAAGATCAAAACATTAAACAAACATTAGGACTTTCCTAAATCCAAGCCAAACAATAGGATAGTCTAGAAATTGCCGAAGTTCGCTTCGAATCTGTGATTTCTCCTACCTTTCTTCCTTTGAATTCCCAAAATAAAATGTTCCAAATTTGATCAATTCCCTATTGAAATTCCAAAATTCAATCCTTTGAAAGCTTAAAATTTGAAATTCTTGAGAGCAGAATTATTGATTATTATCGAGAGTTTTCTTAGGTGACTCCCATCACTTAAGATGTAATTAACTATAGGGGCTTGCCCTTATAGGGAATTTTAAAGAACCCGAGTAATATAAATCTCGTTTAATGTTTTCATATTAAGTAGGGAATTTGTCGGCTTATAAAAATTGGTTCGCGGACCGAATGGATGTCACAAATCTTCTAGTTTATTTAATCGAGCCCCACCATTAAGCAGTATGTATATCCTTAGGGATAGGTACACGGTTTGTGGTGCGGTGTTCGTTTATATAAACTATTTGGGATGTGAGATCAGTTTGATTTATATCTTAAAATCTTCAAATTTAAAAAAAATTATTTTTAAAATCAAACACTACTTTTCAAATTATTTATTTAAATTCGCCGACAACTTCTGTTAGGCGGCCCCTTTTCAAAATACAACACAACCTAAAAATATGCCGACAGTACGTTCAGTAAATTGGAATGAAATTAACTACGTCATATTTTGCCTTAACCTCTTTTTGTGCAAATTGACTGGAAAACGCCATTAAAGTTAAATGAACTTTGAGCAAATAACAGAAAAGAAAAGAAAATAAATTAGAATTTTCCCTAAAAAATTCTAAATATTAAAATAAACTTCAAATTCACACGAACACTAAATAAATAACAAAAATAAAAAAAAATGGGATCGTTAAAGGACAAACAAAATGAATCTAAGTCTCAAATTGAATTCCGATCTGAATCCTCTGATTCAAACCTTTCAGTTCTTTCCTCAATCAAAATCTGTTTGAAACTCTTTTAAAATTTGAATATTTTCCTCGACTTATTACTAAGTCAAGTCTTTTCAGCTTGGTACATTTACCAGCTCCTTTCAATTCTCTTTCTTCTATGTCTTAGAGGATCGATTAGTTCTATTGACACGGAGCCACAAACTTTGTTCGATTTGGTTCTGATGGCATGATACTGGGTCCCTCTTCATACGGATAAATCTTCGAGGCTGAGCCTAACTTCCAGTTCTCTTCGAGGCTAGAGCCTAACTTCTAGTCCTCTTTTAAACTTTCGAGACTGGTACCGAAATTCCAGTTCTCATTTCGAGGTTGGTACCTAAATTCTGACTCTCAATCAAGATCGATACCTAAATTTTGATTCTCTTTCAAATTAATACCTAAATTTCAATTCTAAATTTCTGAGACTGGTACCTAAATTCCAGTTCTCTTCCTTCGAGGTCGGTACCTAAATTCTGACTCTCATTCGAGATAGATACCTAAATTTCGATTCTCTTTCGAATTGATACCTAAATTTTAATTCTAAATTTCCGAGACTGGTACCTAAATTCCAGTTCTCTTCTTTCGAGGTCGGTACCTAAATTCGACTCTCATTCGAGATCGATACCTAAATTTCGATTTTCTTTCAAATTGATACCTAAATTCCAATTCTCTTCCTTCGAGGTCGGTACCTAAATTCCAATTCTCTTCCTTCGAGGTCGGTACCTAAATTCCGACTCTCATTCGAGATCGATACCTAAATTTCGATTCTCTTTCGAGATCGATACCTAAATTTCGATTCTCTTTCGAATTGATACCTAAATTTCAATTCTAAATTATGAGGCTGGTACCTAAATTCCAGTTCTCTTCCTTCGAGGTCGGTACCTAAATTCTGACTCTCATTCGAGATCGATACCTAAATTTCGATTCTCTTTTGAATTGATACCTAAATTTCAATTCTAAATTTCTTAGACTGGTACTTAAATTCCAGTTATCTTCCTTCGAGGTCGGTACCTAAATTCCAACTCTCATTTGAGATCGATACCTAAATTTCGATTCTCTTTCGAATTGATACCTAAATTTCAATTCTAAATTCTGAGACTGGTACCTAAATTCCAGTTCTCTTCCTTCGAGGTCGGTACCTAAATTCCGACTCTCATCGGAGATCGATACCTAAATTTCGATTCTCTTTTGAATTGATACATAAATTTCTATTCTCTGAGACTGGTACCTAAATTTCAGTTCTCGTCCTTCGAGGTCGGTACCTAAATTCTGACTCTTATTTTGAGATCAGTACCTAAATTCTGACTCTCATCCTTTTCAATTGATACTTAAACTCCAATTCTCACACCGATGCTGGTGCCTAAATTCTAGTTCTCTTCGCAAATCCTGAGGTTGAAACCTAGGTTTCAATCCTCATTTCAAATCCAAATTTCAAACTTAAAATTTCCTTAAATCAATTTTAAATTAAACTTCAAATCGAAATCCAAACCCACACATTGAAACTTGAAATTTAGAAGTAAACTGAAATCTAAAACGAATTCCCCAGATCTTGTGATTTGGAGCTCACCTCCTTTTCCATTCCCCAGCGAGAGTTCAGGAATCTCCAGTCTTGGAAATATACCTGATACTCCCCAGCGGCAATTCTTCTACTTCTTCCTAAGTTTGTCACTTGTACATCTGTATTGGTTTTGTTTATCTCTTCGGTCAACACCAATACGTGCGGTGTGCTTGGTTTGCACACCACACCTATTGAGGGTCCATTTGTTGACCTCATTTTTGATGAGGTCTTTTCTCTTATCTCTCCTTAGTACTTAGGATCTAGCCATAGGCTTTTCCTTTGACTAATCTTAGAGGACTAGAAATGGAACCCACCATTTAGAAGTTCAAACACCTCTTGACTCCATGCAAACCCCACAAGCTTGATTATAGACCCCTAATCACCTAGAGGGTTGAAATCAAATGTGGAGGTTTAAAGGATGAGCTCCCTATAGGACTTCTTAGCCTTAGGAATACCCCTGGATGGCACAGTCGCAGTGAGGGTTGACTTGCACATACACTAAACTCTCACACACATTCCAAGTCCTAAAACCACACTCTCACCCAACTTGACTTCCTGACTCATGTAGGCAATTCACATGAATGGTCCTTAACCCCTAAGCCCCTGGCTAAGAGGGTTAGGAACAACATAATGAATACCTCAAATGAGTCCTCTCATGGCTCTTATGGGCTTGATATGGCTTCATGGCTCAACCAAAGTGATTCCATTTTACTCAAATTTGATCAATCTTCATTTTTCCAAAATTTCAATTTTTGACCCTCGAGGCCCTACACCTATTAAACCTACCAAATGCCCTTAAAACTACCCAAAATTTACAAAATCACCTAAATTACTCAAAATTACTCAAAATTACTCAAAATCAATCCTAAACATTTCCCCCCACTCAAATTGATCATCCATAGCCAAAAAATACCAAAAATTCCAAAAGTACCCCCCAATACCCTCCAAATACCCAAAATGCCCTTCTTAGCCCAAAAATCCAAAAATTCAGAAAATTCCCAAAAATTTCCAAAAAATCCCAAACATTACCAATTAAATTTTGTTTAACTACACCATGGGCTAATTTTGCCAATTTATCCCACTTTTACCAAAACCCCCAATTTGACCCATTTTAAACCCAAGTGAACCCAATGTCAAACCAAACCACTTCAATTGACCTCAATTTTGACCCAATCCAATTCTAAACTTCAAATCAACATCCTAAAAATCAATTTAAATCAAATCCAAGTCCAATTTGATTGGAATTTGAGCCCAATTTCAATTTGAAGCCTAAGGCCCAATTTTGGCCCATGACCTAAACCTAGCTCAAACCCATCCAATTCAACTCCAATTGACCCCAAATATTTTCCAAAGCCTTCCTAACACCCCCATAAACAAAACACTAACTTGATTTGCCCAAAATTTGAACCTAAACTCCACCCAAACATAACCCAAAACCAAAACCCCTTAAATTGACATAAGCCCAAACCTAACCCAAATGGGCCCAAATCCTAAAATTAGAGCACAACCAAAGTTGAAAACTCTTTGTGACACTCCCATGAATATTTCTCAACATTAATTTTACATCAAATCCAACTTTAGCCCAACCTTAACCTAAGTTAGCCCAATTTGGCCCACTTTGGCCCCTTTAACTAAAAAGCCCAAATTCAACCCAATTCTACTCCAAATCACACCAAATTGATTCCAAACCATTCATGAAACATCCCTAAACCAATTGCAACATTTATTTGACATGGTCCTTCAAAAAATTTTCACCCAAAAGCCCATCCTAAAATCCAAAAGCCCACTTCCCTAAATCACTTTAAAAGCTCATCTAAAACCATTTCAAAGAGCCCAAAATCTATCCTTAAGCCCATATGATATTTTCATTTGCCATCCATTTAATCAAAGTCATTCCCTAAGTTCCAATCCCATCATCAAGTGATTCCAAATCAAGCCTCATGCCAAATCACCCCTAAATACCAAAAATCCCAAAATCTCTTTCTCATGCAAATAAGCCAAGCCATTCCCAAGCCATGAGCAAGCCTTGAAGCCATGCACAAGCCACATGAAGCCATGTGATTCACTTTACACATAATTATACCATTAATTGCAAAAGGAGGAGCCTCTTTTATACCCCCTTAAAATGGTTTTAACCCTTTTAATGCTTCACTTTAATCCATGATTAAACCAAATATTCATGGATGGTGACTTCACTACCCTTTCCTAGCTGACTCATCTGACCTCCCTCGGCCCAAATCGGTCCCTTGGTGGGTGCACCAAGCCCAATTACATGAATTGACCAAAATCAACCCAAAATGAGCCTCTCCCTATTCCATTTCAATTCAGTCCCTTTACACATGTCAAACTCCAATTGACTTCACCAAATTCAACCCCTGACCCCACTAAGTCAGATGGTGACCCATGCCTAGCCGGCCAGCCACCACATTCGCTGGAAAATGCCATGGACGAAAGCTCCATGTGAGCCAAACTTTCTAATTCTCCCTTGTCGACTTATCTCGACCCGAATGGACGAGCATAGGCTGTCCTTCTCCTCCACGAGTAGGCGATCCCGGCCTCCGATTGCCTCCGGGAAGCCCTCCAACCATGCCTATTTAAACACCACCACCTCTCAGCCAAATCAGGAGTTGAACAAGACCTTAAGGAAACTCTACCAAAATCATTCCAGACCCCTCTCCAGACATAGAGAACTTGATCCCCACTGAAATCCAACCCTAAAACCCTCTCTGTGAGCTCAATTTCTGAGTTGAAAATCCACCCAATAAACAGGACACTTCACCACAGTGAGCCAATCTCCAAATTGATTTGTCCTACACCTTCACCAGACCAAGAGGAGAAGTTCCCCAGCAAAAGCCCCCTCACCATGCCAGCCATTTCTCCCAGCCTCCAAGCTTTGTGATCGGCCTTAGTCACTTTCATACCTAGACAATTCCCCAGAGCCAGAGACTTCATCTGGAGCTTGCCTGGACTCAATCGAAGGTGACACAACTCTCAGATCGAAGCTTCACTTCTCTGAGCAAAGGTATGAACTCACTCTTCCTCTCGAGCTTCCAGCAATTCTCGATTTTATTTAGGTTAATTTCATAGCCTATAAACCGTATGGATGTGTTCGTCTCTTCAAGACGAATCCATAGAGCATAAGAACACGAAAATCCATTGAGAATCGAGTGAGATCTTAGGGTTTTAGTGTGGACGATCACGGGTGCACACCAGTCGTAGATGATGACCGGGAGTTGTTGGATCGCCAATGTATCGAGCAGACGGTTCAGATTGCGCCAGACCAGGGAATGTTATGTGAACCGCGGGCCCCCGGAGTGCTGAGTCAGATGGCAGCATCGAATGGGAATGTGCCGCGTGGGCTTTCGGAGCTGTCGATGTTGCGCTGGCGCCGAGTCGGATAAGTAGATAAATAAGGTATTTTTGAATTATTTAAATGCCCAGAACTTCAAAAATTCATATCTTTGCATAGAAAAATCACAAAAATAAAATAAAAATACCCTCTTGCTCAGTGGACAGAGGAGAATAATGTGGAAAAGAAATCAAATTAATTGGATGAGTATTTTATTTTTAATAATTTATTTACTGATGTCAGTATTTTGATTCTTTATTTTCATAGACAATTCACCATGACATGAGACCATAGGGCTTTTGAAGCCTCTGATCTTGGGAACATTCCCTAAATTTTTCAAGGTCAGAGGCCATCTCTGTGAAAAGTTATTGAATTTTCAATTTCATGTCACTGTTTTAGGTATTTTAATTTCAATAATTAGCATGTTATGAAATAAATTCTAGGAAAATTTGGTGATGTTTATTAGGACCAGAGCACCCTATGAAAAATATATTTTAGGTTAATTCATTCATAATAACCTTAATTGGCCTAAACCTCTAAAATTGAATTTGAATTAATTAAGGTTAACCACACATCAAATTGACTTCAAAATAATTCCCCACTGATCTTTAAGGTCAGAGGGACCTCACATAAAAATTTAAAATCAATTGGACTTGATTAACCCTATCAAATGGATTAATTAAGCCTCATAAGTAAAATGGAAATTTAAAAATTCATAACTCCAAAAATACTTTTAAAAAATTCACAAAAATGGTTTTGAGGCTTCTCTGATATCAGGGGAGTTTAGGAAAATTAAAATTGGAATTTTCTAAAAAAGTTGATTTTTCATATTATTTTAATATTTTAATAATTAAAAAATAATAAAAAATCATAAAAATATTAAAAATCAACAAAATGTCACATTTTGATTCCTAATCACTTAGGAACAAACCAAATATTTTCCCTAAGTCCCTAGGGTAAGATATTGAATTTTAAAGGCTTAATGTAATTTTTAATATTAAAAAATGAGTTTTTAACCTTTTTCACTAAAATAATTCCAATAAATCAAAGAAAAATCAGAAAATTATAAAATTTATTTCTCTAAACTCCTTGAGGTCAAATAGATTTAAGAAAAATATAAAATCTATTTTTCAACTTTAATTTTATTTTATAATTAATTAATACTCTAAAACTCAAAATAATTATAATAAGTAAAATATAATTCAAAAAATCACCAAAATTGATCCAAGTGGTCCTCTGGTCATTAGAAACATCCCATAATTTTCTTAAGGATATAAACCTTTTCTTGGTCATGTTGTTGGATTTTCTTTGAAAAACTCCTATTTTCTACTAAAAATAATTATATAAATAAATTAAATTCAGAAAAAATCACAGTTTCTCCTCTAATGTCTTAATAGACATGTGCGTGAGGTGACATAAAAAATTTCAAATTCATTTGAGCTCAATTTAGTGAGTTATGAAATAAATAGGTTTAAAAGGGCATAAAGGTAATTAAAAATTTTAACCCTTAATTAAAACTTTAGGTTTAATCAAAATGGGGGGTAAAATATTTGATTTTAATTTTCTCTTGGATGATTGAAACTTAGGAAAATTAAGGGGTAGAAATCCATTGAACATTTTGAAAATATCACAAATGAAACTTTAATTAATTAAATAATTTAAATTTTGGAAAGAATATATTTAAATTTAGATAATTAAAATAGGGATATTATTAAGAGGATATTAATTCTTTAATTTAAAAATCCCTAAATAAGTCACTTTAACAATACTTAATTCTTAATTAAAAATTAAAATAATAATCCAAATTGATAATTAAAATTAACAATTAAATTAAATTAAACTAAAACTAAATTAAATTAAATTAAATTAAATTAAAATTAAAATTAAATTAAAATTAAATTAAAATAAAATTAAATTGAATTAAAAAAATAAATAAATTTAAATTAAATTAAAATTAAAAAAAATTAATTAAATTAAATTAAATTAAAATTAAATTAAAATCAAATTGAATTAAAATCATTTAACAACAAACCTAAATGAAATCATTAAAAATTAAATCTAAAATAATTTGAACACTATTCCAAACTTAAAATTATTAATTAAAACCTCATTATTAAATTAAACACTTTAAACCATTAATTCAAACTTTAAATTAATTATGATTAAAAATCTCGATAAACCAACTTGCCTTTAAAGGCTTTAATTGTTATAACTCTTAAATAGAGTATTCAGTGAGACGTCACTTCATTCACAAGGATAATCAAACATCCTAATTCACTGAGTAAGAGCAACCTAGATGATTAATTCATCTGTACAATAAAATTCATTTGGACTCGAAATGATTCCAAAAGTATTGAAAAGATGTTTAGGACCCGTCATAAACACTTCCTCAATATGATGAGATGTTTTAGAAGAACAATTAAATTTAATTGTTCTTTGATGAAGAAAATCATCTGTAAACAAAACACAAGAACCTAGACGTCATAGGAGATGACTAGTTATAAGATTAGGAATTTGGTAGACAATCAAAACCCTTCCCTTAGCTTTACCTAGGTACTTGTTGAAATATTTAAATGCCTTGACATGAGTTTTAAGTGCAGCTTGGGATGACGGGAAGACCCTCCAGGTACGCTTTTATTTAATTACAATTTACTTTATTGCAATTTACTTACATGCATTGTACTTTGCTTTTCTTGCATGTTAAACAAGACTGTTGCATGAAAACCAAAACCTTTAGGGTAATCCCTGAACTAAAACCAAAAATAAATTAAAAGTCATTGCAAGATAAAATTCACCGCCACAACATTTCAAAATATAAAACAACTCAAAATTTAATCACAAACAGAACAACAAAACTACAATTGCAACTAAATTAAAACGTCTCGTTGAATGATCGAGAATACCTCGGATGATGTAACCCACGTGTTGCTAACGGGATTTCCCACGGTCTAAATGAAAGTGTGGAATTCATTCAGTTGAGTTTAGCAAATTCATTTGGACTAAGTGAATTCAATGAAAATAACGGTGTCGGGATGATGGAACCGTGGGATCTTAATCGGTTCTATTTAATTAACTTTAAGATTTGTTTTAATTAAAACACTAAAAGACACTTAGACTTTAAGATTTCTAAATCAAAACACTTTTCTCATCTCTTGACTTTCACCTTCTACAACTAAACCTCTGCAACAACAGTGGGCAGCACGGCCATCTTCATCAGCAAAACTCGGGTCTACTTCAGCAAAACATTCCTAGAATTAAACAACCAAACTGTAGGATTTCGAGGTAGTTTGCCTAGTGCAACATAAATCCTCAACCCTTTTGTTAGGCATTTGTATAATCATGTTATGTAAATTAAGCCCTAACCGGTCTTAGGACTCCGAGGTAGCCGTTTGGTACGACATAAACCCTCATATCTTCCAGGCTATTTGTGTGATTATGTCATACAAATATAAGACCTAAATAAATAAAATTTGCAGGACTGCAAAATTAAATAAATTTCTAAATTGAAGCCAAACAATAGGATAGTTTGGGAAGCTGCCAAGATTCTTCTTGGATCCTCAGCTCCTCCTACTTTTCTTCCTTTGGACTCCTAAAATAAAATGTTCCAAATTTGATCCATTCCCTTTTGAAATTTCCAAAATCTAATCCTTTCAAAACCTTAAGCTTTGAAATTCTTGAGAGCAAAACCACTGATCATTATCGAGAGTTTTCTTAAGTGATTCCAGTCACTTAGGATGTAATTAACTATAGAGGCTTGCCCTTATAGGGAACTTTAAGAACCCAGGTAATATAAACCCTGCTTAATTCCTTTATATTAAGTAGAGGAACTTGTCGGCTTATAAAATTGGTTCGCAGACCAAACGGATGTCATAAATCTTCTAGTTTATTTAACCGAGCCCCATCATCAAGCAGTGTGTCTATTCTTCGGGATAGATACACGGTTTGTGATGCGGTGCTCGTTTATATAAACTATTTGGGATGTGAGATATGTTTGATATTTCATATCTTAAAATTTTCAAACTCAAAATTATTTTCAAAATCAAATACTACTTTCTAAATTATATATATATATATATATTTAAATTAAATTTAAAATATAAAATTCGCCGACAATTTCTGTAGGCGACCCCTTTTTTTTTAAAATCTAACACATAACCTAAAAATATGCTGACAGTCTTCTCTATGAATTTTGAGTAGTCTCCTTTGTCTTTCTTCTTGCATAGAGATGTGATGATGTGATGATGTGATGATGTGATGATGTGGATTTGAAGTGCTTTAAAAGCATTGAAGAAATTGTGATGATTTTTCATTTCGAACTTAATTTATTTTTCAATCTGACCAATTAAATTGTTAAAATCTGTTGTTGTACATTAACTTCGAAAGGATTGAGTGTTCTACAACAATAATGAATAATTCATTCAATGTCCATGAATGAATGTCCATGAATGAATTGGGTAGTTCATGGGAATTAAGTGTAAATAAATAGGAAAATGTGTTTTGATGGGCTTCAAATTAGAGTTTTCAGGGTGACAGGCTGAGATCCCCAATTTGGTCCGAAGATTAGTAACTAAACTTGAAGGTTAGCCTTCAGGTAAAGGGTGAGTGGGAGCTCCATAGTGACAGCAGGTATCCACCCAGCCTAGCCTTAGATTTAGTGACTGATCTTGGGATATGTCAATGTTCTTTACATGCTTGGAAGAGGGGGTACTCTTTTGAGGGTAAAGAAACATTTATGCTATTATTTGGCACAATACAAAAAATAATCATTCTATATCATTCACACATCATATACTCATTGCAAGAGGAAAGACACTTTTCATATATATAAAAACCTTTCAAATACAAAGCTTAGTGTGTGTGTTAGTTAATTATGTTTTAAAGATATTAGAAGTAATTATGGTTTGTTTAACTGTTACTATTTTTTGCATCTTGTTAGTAGAAGTAAACTTAAACTTTAATTGTGATTTAAGTATTGGATTTCAGTATTACAATATATATTGTAAGGAACGTGCCTTCCCTGTGGGATCGATAACAGGACTCCATTAGAGCCTTGTATTACTTGATACGATACGTACACTTGCGTTAAATTTGGACTTTATAAAGTCATTATAAATATATAAATTTGGGTTCATAAGTTCTTGCATATAAAAAGTCCGCAGTCATGCCACTAGAGGTACTGCTACTAAAATTACATTCCTTGTATTCAACTTTAAATCTACTAAAATTAAGGCATTTAAACTCTAATGTTGACCTCCATAAATCATGTTTTTCCATAAGTTTTTCTCCAGTTCTATGCACAATAATGATATCATCAATGAAAAGCATACACCAAGGTACATCATCTTGTAAATCTCCACTAAGAGCATCTACAACTAAAGAAAAAATATGGGCTTAAAATCAATCCCCAATGTAATCCAAGTGAAATAGGAAAATAGTTGGTCAATCCTCATCTTGTTTGAACACAAGTAACAACTCTACTATACATATCTTGATGAGTTGAATATAAGTCATATAAATACCTTCCTTCTTTAAAACTCTCCAAAAGACATATATTGAAAGATTGTGAGAATTTTTTTCTAAAACAATAAAACTCATAAGTAGATCCTCCTAATTATCTATGTACTTCTCCATCAAATGTCTCAATAAGTGTATAACTACTATAGTAGACCTGCCCGAAATAAATCCGAATTGATTATGAGAACGCTTTATATCACATCTTAATCTATGTTCAATTACTCTCTCCCATAATTTTAAAGTATGATACATCAACTTAATTCCTCTAAAATTAGCACACTCTTGTTCGTCCTCTTTATTCCTAAAAATGGGGAAAAAAATAATCTTTCTCCACTCCTCAGCCATCTTTTTAGTTTTAAATCAATATTATAGAGTTTTGTAAGCCAAGAAACTCTCAAATCTCCTAAATATTTACATATTTCAATTGGGATATCATTTGATACTGTCGATTTTCCACCATTGGTTTTCTTTAAAGCCTCATTAACATCCTTTTACTAAAAGGACAGTAAAAAATAAAATACTTTATTATTCTTATTATCGATGTTAAAATCCTTAAGATCAATTGTGTTTTCAGAAACTTCATAGAAATATTTACCAAAATATCTTACCCACCTGTGTTGAATATCATCTTCTAAGAAAAATACTTTTTGATTTTCATCTTTAATACACTTCACTTTAATTAAATCTACACTTTTATATTCTCTTTATTTGGCTAGTTTCTCATTAGTATCTAATCTATTACAAACATCACTAAAAATAGAATTTTTAGCATCACAATTTGTTTTCTTAGACTTCCTAAGACCCCCTTTTATTTTTTACAGTTCTCAAAAATTTTAAATTTAAACCAATTTTTATAACACAACTTCTTATAATTTATCTTTTCTTGAACATTCTTATTCCACCACCAACTATTTTGATTTATTAAAACATTTCCTTTTGATTCTACCAGTACATCTTTTGCTACTTGTTTAATAATGCTTATTACTTAATCTCATATAGAATTCGCTTATTCATGAAAATCTCAAATATTGAATATCAAAGTTTACTTTTAAAAATAAATTTATTTGTCTTTTAGGTGCCCCAATTTAATTCTATGACAGTTTGTTTTTGTATTATTTATCTTACAACTATTCATCTTAAAATTTAGAACAAATAATTGATGTTGAATACTTAAATTTTTACTTGAAATGACCTTACAATCTGTACACTTTCGATGATCTCTTTTTCTCTTAACAAATAATCAATTTGTGTTTTATTAGATCTATTCTTACAAGAAATAATATGCTCATCTCTTTTTTTAAATAACGTATTACT
This sequence comes from Papilionanthe hookeriana x Papilionanthe teres, assembly GCA_022702705.1. NCBI lineage: Eukaryota > Viridiplantae > Streptophyta > Magnoliopsida > Asparagales > Orchidaceae > Papilionanthe > Papilionanthe hookeriana x Papilionanthe teres. The sequence goes on from CM040422.1 coordinate 41,078,978, forward strand.
AACAACAACATCATACACTAAAGCATAGTCTAATATGGTTATTTATTCTATAGTAGCCACTCCATAACCCTAGCCATCATGAATATTTTTAAAATCTTCTACTACATTACCAACATATCCATTTAGATCTCCTCCAATGACGTTTTTTCTTCAAGAGGTGTGTTTTGTATTAATTCTTCTAGGTCATTCTAGAATATTTCTTTTGCACCTATATTTAAACCATCTTGAGGAGCTAAACATTTACTACATTAAAAATCTTAGTATCTACAAAAATCTTATAAGGCAATAATTTTATCTCCAAATTAAATAATTTTTTATAAAAATATCTTTCAAACTCTTATCTATAATTACATGAATATCATTTCTACTCCAACTTTTACCTGAATACTAATGTTTAAAACCAAAGCTATCAATCTCCTTAGTCTTTTCTCCAACCCATTTTGGTTCTTGAATACATAAGATATTTATTTTCCTACCATAATATCAACTAATTTCAATAATATACCTTTGGCAATACCTATATTCTAAGATCCTATCATAATATTAGTTTCATGAACTAACTTATTTTCTCGCATATGTATGTGATATGGGAACCCTTATTTATTTGACACTGCACCCGAAAGTTGGTGCAGCGGTCCATTTACACTTTTCATTGTATTTAGACCATCGAACACATCACTTATAAGGGACGCCTAACATTTACAGAAGGATTAAAAGGATTCATGTCATATTTTTTGATAAATTTTACACTGGCTATCGTATACCTAACGCAATTTGTATCCGGCACTTGGGAACTGACAATGACAAGTGTTAATTTAAGAAGTTTAGATGAAAGAAAAATGATTGATGGAGATTTTGATTTTTGAAGAAGATAGAGGTTAATTTTGAGAAAAAATTCCTTAGCTGTTGAATCCAAAATTTACCACTCGTTTCCTACGTATATACATATGTAACATTTAACCTTCAATTTTTATATACGTGCTTTCTTGTTTAAAATTAGGGTTTCGATTTATGTTTAGATGCATCATCTCAAGTTGTATTTATTTATATATCTAATACCAAAACTTCAATTTTTATGACTAGCCACTAGAATTTTACATGTTTCGAGACTCATTTGTTACACACCTAATAAAAAATGACGACTAGATTTATGATCATTTCTTCAGTTTGTATCTGGACAATAACAACCTCTACGTACTAAGTAAATTCAGATAATCACATCGTCTCTCAATCACATTGTCTAATTTATGTTATATTGCTCAAACAATTTAGTGATATTATAGAGTAAACAATGATAGACAATTTTTTCATTCACTTTTTAAGATGACAACTGATATCTGAATACAACTTATTTCGTCATCTACTTGTCAACAAAATATGACTGAAATATCATTCAAATAATGTCTATTTAAAAAGGCTTTTAGATCAAAAATCTGTTTTTTTTTTTAATATTTTTTTATGGGCAGGGTGCGTGCTTTGCTCGAACCCAATACCTTGAAATTTTTTTTACTTTTTTTCAGACAATATACTGTACATTCGAGCACAAATATATGACCTAAGTCAATAACATGATATTACATATCAGATAAGAAATTAGTGAAATGATATTCCATAGCAGATGACATGAACCATTTGAACGAGCCAACCCCTTCATTGCCATGAAATTAAGAAGGCGGCGGCCAAAATACTAAAACACAATCAGATAAATCATAATTAGAACTAGTGCTAGGATGAGCAATCTGATACCATCAGACAGATTATTGGCACTCTGGTTTGGAAAGTTTTTGCATTAAGGTCTATTTGCTGTCGGGCAAAATGAGTAACAGTTTTGCAAGTCAAACTGGGTGAAACAAAACAATCACACACAGAGGAAAAGAGAAAAGAAAGAGTTATAACGAGTAAACAAGCAAATGGTTTCCATTCCTGCGAAAGCTCCTTTAGTTTCCACTTGCTAATCAAATCTAGACTCTTTCCATCACCCCTCATCAAGCTGCTTTTGTTTTCTGCAAGCCAAAAAGTAGAGATGCTATTAAATTTCAAGGGCTTATAAAATTATAGAAAAACAAAAGACATTCCAGCAGAACTTCCTGATATTCTGACACTCACAAAGTGCTGCTAATATTTCTCAACAATATGTCATGTTACTCTGTACAATTTTGGCCATTTCCAATTGACTAGAAAGTTGTTATTCTAATGATTAATGTACTATGATTGGTGCACTTGACAAGCAGAGAATACATCCTATGATTAACTGGATACAGTTATCTAGAAGAAAAAAATATTTGCCACAATTCAGTTTCAGTATGTGAGCATAACTATCCTTCAAATAGTGCAAAATGTCCAAGATTTAATAGCATTTGGTAGATGAAGTTTCCAACAAGATCATCAACGGTTAATAGAAGAATATAGCTGTATTAAGAGGGAATCAAAAGGTTGAGGCAAAACTAGACAGAACGAAAGTTTGATGATACTGAATCCTATAGATAATGACATTATCGAAAGTACAAATAACTTTTCCAAGTTATTTTTTGGATGCACTGTGTACACAAGATATTATATCTCAGAAATCTAAGCTGTCAGAGAATAGCAAGTATATCCTAAACAAGCTAAAAAGTGCAAATTAGAAGTAGTACAAGGTCAGTCATTCAAGTAAAAATAGTTTGCAGTAAAATGATGGATAGAATATTAGCACGCCAACATACCCTTTTCTCCTCTTCCATTTTAGCCTTAATGTAGGAGTAAATGGCAACACCAGCAATAGCAATGCCAGTCCCGATGCCAGTTTGAGTTGAGATCTTGTTTCCTGGTCAGCATCAAGAGTTGGAAGCAATTTTTGAATGATTTAGATATTCTAAATTAATTAGTTAAAGCATGAAGGAGAAAAAAGAAGCGAATTAATAAATAAACAAAAATTAATAATAAAATAGAATAAAATAAAAAAAAGCTTGGGAATACCAAAGACTATGATCGAGAAGCCAATAACAAACACTCGCTTCAGCACATTTCCGACTGCATGTGTGAGAGGAGCCACTCTTTCCAAAGTGTTTGTTGCAATCTACGTGAATAAAATTGAACAAGTCATATTTATCATAAAAAGGAAAGTAAAACAGCATTCTAATCTGTGCACATTTAATGAACCCGTCTGAATAATAAAACATAGGTATTGACTTCAGAATAACAATGTTTCATCATTTTTTAAAACTAATCAAGTTAATTATTTTATATTTATTATTAATCAGCTTTCATTTAAATTTCTGAGATAGGTTGCCAATAAAAGTTTTCATAATATTTCATAATGATCATAATAGAGCATATTGGATTCTGCCAGTTAATATAGCAATATTGATAGAACTATAATTCATTCAATGTGAATGAAGGCTTTGATACAAAATTCAATACTAATAGCATGATAAAGATATGATTTGGCAACAATATAAATGAATATATTCATACAAAGGGAATGAGCGCAGACAATGATAAACATTGTATGGTCACTGAAGCTTCATGTGCAAAAAATTGACAGCAATATTTTCCATAAACTGGAATTTGTAAATCACATATTATTATCAATTGTAAGCTTAAGAATATAACTACCAAAGAACACTGGCTCAAGCGGAAAGCTCCCTATTTCCAAAGGTCGACTTGTTACCTCTAAAACATATTATTCACTAGTTCATTGCACAGATCTCAAATTGATCGTATGCCCTCCTTATTTATAACTGACCTTATACCTACTTATTTATAATTGGCTACATTGCATACTTTTTATCAATAAATTCTTGGGAAGGATTTTTATCATTATGAGATAAAATTAAAACATAATACATGGTTTGGATTATGAACAATTCTATTTGGTTAAAAAAAACTACACCATAATATAATTTGGAATAACAGCTTTCAAAAGTAAATTAGAACTAGAGAAAAGTCACTTATCAATTGTGCAATGCAATATGGAATTATCTTCGTCAATGATAAATAACCAAGAGTGTTCAAGATAAAAGAATACCTGATTATAAAGGTGATAAAACATGCCCACCCAGAACAGATCTGTGATGAACTTATTTAAACCGACTTTTGCTATTGCATCATTGAAGCCATGCTGCAGCAACTGAGGTCCTTCAAACTGTGATTCAAATGTTTTTTATCAGGTAGGATAACAATATGTACCAGCAATTTCACTATAATGAAAAAACAATGTTATAATCATTTGCGCTATATCTATATGTGCTGCTATCCACAAAGATATGCTCCCTTCACTCTAAACCATATCCTCATGTGATTTTTTTTTTCCTTAATTAATTCTACGGAAAATGATTGAGGCAGTTTAACTAGTACACCCACTGCTAACTTTTAAACATTTTCTTAAATAATTTAGAGTTTATTCAAATCTGCAATTAAATAATCATTACAAGGGAAACACTTTCATGCTAATGATTCATATAATACAAGTATTTAATAACAATTTTTTGAATTTTGACCTGCTGGAATCACTAGCTTATGACCAGCATATTTCTCAAAACAGGCTGAAAATTTCATGAATACACTGACATCTATGAGAATGGGCTCTGAAAAAGAAATTAACTCCTTGCTTCTACAAACAACAACAACAACAACAAAGCCTTAATCCCACTAAGTGGGGTCGGCTACATGAATCCTTTCTCTCCATTGCGTCCTATTTAGTGTCAAATTTTCGTTTAATTCTAATAAATTAAGATCATTTTTTATGCAATAAGCCCTTGCTTCTATGATAAAAAAATATCACCAAGGCTCTATTGAAGAGCCAACTCTTTGCAGTTCTTTCGGACTTCTTTAAAATAAGTCTAGCATGATATTTCTCTGATATAAAGATAGATGCAAATACCTTTGTATGTGGTGATTACAACCCTCTACATGATGAACCAACATAGCATATAAAGTTAAGTCGGGTAACACCTCAGAAATAATTATTCCTAAAACAGTATCAGAAGATTCACTTACGATTATTGCAGGAGGAATGCAAACGATCAGTGCAATAATTGAAATGTAAGCATATAAATTTGTGCTGTCCATATCAGTCTGCAAAAATTAAAATAATTTTAATAAAGAACAGCAGAAGAGAATAGAAAAAAAATTATGTTAGGAAAAGAGAAGCATACCATTGCTTTCTTTGAATAAATGCTTCTGTAGGTGAAGGAGATATTAGAAATCATAGCACTAATAAAGCCAGTCCAGTTGAATGACAACTCAGTTAAAGAGGCCATAGAGACACCTGTGATATCCATGGGTAATATTAAGCAGTCAATAAATCATTTTAGTCCATCAGTTGAAGACCATATTTTTTTTCAAAACCCATTATCTGAAAGAAAGGTTACCAAGCACCACTGGTGCAAGAGACAACCACAATGTTAAGGGAATCTGCTGGCCAAGAATGAATTGTGAGGCTGCCGCATTGAAGAAAGGTTCCAAAGCTGAAAGGAATCACAAGAAATGAGAACATACTACACTCATTCTTTCCACAACTCCAAATTCTGTTTCAGTAGTGAAGCAAACAACGTTTTCAAAATACCTTTGATTGTGTGGGTGAAGGAGACTGCGACGGCAGCAAATGAAACATTGCTTGTGACATGACCAATAGCATGGCAAATCCCAACTGGGATAAGCAATTTCAAAATATTGGAATCGATGGGCTACACAAATAACAGTTCTAGTCAGAATGCAAGCTGAAGTTTACCTTGAGACAGAACTCTAAGGACAAATCGGTGATTCTTAATACCCAATTCTTAATACCCACAAAGTGAAAATTTTTTAAATAATACCTGAACGATAATTTCATCTATGTAAGAAAAACTGTAAAATAAATGCAGCAAATTTCAATGCCACATATTTTGCAATGAATTCATGGAGAATGGCACCATGAAGTTTTTTGAGGACAACTTGATACGGATGATGTGAAAAGAGAATCAGATGTTTGAGAAAATAGGATGAAAACAAAGAAAAGAAACATGATAGAACAAACAAAGATACAAGTGCTTTAAGTTCTTAAGTAGTCAATCTCAAAGAAAAGATGATTGGTTTAAAGAGAGATGAAGAGAAGACAAAAATTGAATCAAGTAATGAAAAATACATGGACGACGGTGAATTTTGGTCATACAATAGTACAAATGAGATTATTGAACTTTTTTAGAATGGTTTTTTGATATTTTGTTTAAGATAATCTATTTAACAAGTTTAGTATTATTATTCTTGATATGCTCTTTAAATTCTTCTTGGGAATTCAAATAGGTTTATCATATGAAATAATTAATTCACTTGAAACACCTTACTTTACTAGGGCAAGGGCTACGATGCTGCCTAGCTCTCTGAGCAATGAGTAATCATATCACCATAGTGAGGATTAAAAATCAAATCATGGAATTGTTGTATCAAGCTACTACTAATTTCTAAGGCCATCAATGGATTGGTATTAATTCATTAGCAATCTAAGATTTTATAGTATTATCTATATAATTGATGTATAATCAAGAGATTTTTATCATCAGGCATGGATCTCGAAGCATTTTTAGCAAAAATAATAATAATAATAATAATTCCAATTCAAATTCAAGCTCTCTAAAGCCCCAATGTCAACAACTTCAATTAAATTGTCAAATGACCTCAAAATTTGACATTCTTATATTCAAATTGGCTGCGAAAAGTCCAACCAGTGCAAGGTCATTCAAATTCGATGGTATTAAAGTCACATAAAGATTGAAAAAACTATCTGTGAACATATCACCTTGATGAGGAATAAAATTCAAATCATGAAATTGTTATATCAAGCTACTATTTATCTCTAAGGAAACCAACAAATCGATATTAATTCATTAGCAATCTGAGACTTAATAGTATTAATTATATAATTGATGTATCAACAATAAATTTTATAATCTGGCCTGAAACTTGAAATATTTTTAGCAAGAAAGAAGAAAGGATCTCTAAAGCCTCAATTTCAACAAATTTATAATTAAAACGAGCGTCTCGATAAGATATTAATGACACTAAAAGTGAACCAATCCGAGTTCAAATCAATCTAAATCAAATAATTAAAGTGGAGAAATGCTTTGGTGCATCAATTAAACGTCAAATGATCTCAAAATTTAGCATGTTTATATTAAAATTGGATGAGAAGAATCCAATGACTGCAAGATCATTCGAATTCATTTCATTAAAGTAGCATAAAATTTGGAAAAATTATCTGTGATCAATAGAATCAATGTGTGTCATCCAATGGAGTGTTATGAGAGAAGAGATTTGATCAAAATTGTTAAAATGCCCCTCGTTCAAAATTATTGATAGACACTCATTCTTCACTTGGAGAGAGGAGAAGAGATTAGTGAGTTGATTACTAATGCTTAACTCCTAAAGTCCCAACGGTTTCTCTCATCACACAAGATCGAATTGACACACCTAAAATTGTGTTATTTTTTTATATTACATTTTATTTTCATTTTTAATGATATTGTACTTTGAAGGAATGTGTTTTGCTTGTTCTTGATTTTAGATACAAGATATAGAGTTTTGGAGAAAATGAGCAAAAACAGCAAAACGGGGTCAAATGGAGCAAAGAAGCACAAAGTGAACTGGCGCCACCATGTACAGTGGAAACAGAGAGCCCGGCGCCATGGCATCGGACAGTTATTTCATGCTTCTAAAAGGCTGGCGCCTAGGCGCCATAATCTATTTTTTTTTTAAATGCAATGTATTTGGACGAATTTTGAAGGGACATTTGAGGTGAATCTTGAGGATTTCGAGAGTTATTTTAAGAGTGTGCCTCTTCAAGCGACTCTCTCTCTTGGCAATAAGAGGGGAATTTTCGACATTTCTATGTCCTGAAATTCTGCAGAAAGGCCGAGAGAACATAGATAGGAGTAAAAAATGTAGATTTTTACTTTTTCTAGAGAAATTGGAGGGGATTTTGAGAGATATCTGTAAGGGATTGTATTAGAATTGCATGGATCAGCAAAAGTCTCTGTTGGAATGATTTTCATATTTCTTTCAAAGAGGAAAAACCAAGTATTATGTTCTTTATTATCTTGTACTTGTTGTAAACACTTATCTAGTGGTTTTTTTTATTTAATGAAGCTTTTTGTTGTATGTGACACATGCTTTGTGAAATAGAATTCTTGTACTTTTCTTTTGCAATGAATTGGATGAATGTTTAGGATGTTAAAATGCTTGTTAGAATATGTTCTTCATATCAAAGTGATGGTTCTTACTTCATGCTTAATTTACATATTCAATCTGATCAATTGGTATGTTAAAATTTGTTGTGACCCATAATGACCTGGGAGGGCTATGACTTTAACAACTAAGAGGAACCACATTGAATTTATAGGTGAAGAAAAAATAGTCCAAAGATTCAATGCAATGTTAGGGAGATATTCGTTGATTGGGTGTAAATTGGTGTATCTAGAGTGACAGGAAAGATTCCTACTAATTTGATCTAGGACTTTGTACCTTAAATCTAAGATTGAACAAATTAGAGGACTATTAAGAGAAGGAGACCCTAGGGTGACAGGCTAGAAGTTTCACCGTGACAATCAAGTTTTTTTAAAGAATCAACCCTAGGTTAACTAAGCTATGTTATATACTCGAAAGAGGGAAACTTAGATTTTTTCTCATATTGTCACTAGTTACATTAGATTCTTTGCATCCCATCTCTACACATTACCTAGGTCATCACAAAAGAAAGGTAACTTTTACACATCAAATTCACCAAACCAATTTATCTAGCTAGGTTTATCTTTAGATTTAGATTTATATTTAGGAATAGTTGTTAGAAAAACATCCTTAATCGACAGTTCAAACTAAGACCAGATAGTAGTAGACAAGAACTAAGCCTAAGAGATTTCTTACCTCGCTTCTCAATGGGCTAAGTTTATGAAAGAAAACCCTATATTACTTGAATGATACGTATACTTGCATAGAGTTCCTAGTGTGTAAACTAATAAATTAAATTCTAAACTCTATCGCATATCAATTTTACACAATAGCCACCTAAAGAAACTGGGTCAAGTTCGGGCCAAGTTTTTGGCTCCATTGTCGGAGAAGCTACGGTAAGAATTTTAGAAGAATTTTAGTTGAACCTGGAATACTTAGAATTTAGAAATTTTAATGTTATTATCTAATGTGTTTACTTTAAAGAAAATCTAAAATATCAAAAATATTTTTGAGTGCTTAAAGTATTAGATATCTATCTTATTAGTTGTCTTTAGATTTGTATGTGTAATTCAAGAGGTTCAGACCTTGAATTATACCACTCAAATCTGAAGAGGTTTTAAGAGGATTAGAAAGCCCTAATGAGAAAAGTGGGAAGCAAATGAAATATGTATAACTTTGGGATTCTTCGGGCTGACGACGTTAAACCAAACACTCCATGAGTGGCAACCCATAGGTTATCTATGTTAGTGTGTCCGTGAGTTGTAATTGTTTGAGGTGTGATGTGTTTGTTTTAGTGTGGATTGATCAATTTGATTGAAGTTAGTGGATGTTTGAATTTTTAGTGGATTGATTTGATCTTTGTGTCATCAGTGAGGTGATCCTTAACTTCTCATTTTGACTAGACTTATATTTTTTTCTCTGGTAGTAGTAGGATTAACGAGTACATTATAACTCTGTTCTAAATAAGACTTCAGGATTAACTGGAGATATGATGAGTTTGGACATAGAGCAGGTCTATCTAAATTTTGTTACTTCCTTTAGCTGATCTATTTTCTTCAATACGGTTCAATAAACCAGTTGAAGAATAACCCGAGGATAATATTACACTATCCATATAACTATTAGAGGTGCTTACTTAAAGGGATAAAGTGATGCCTGAGGTTGGTGCTCGAGAGCCAATGAATCAGGAATAATCGTGTATATAGGATTATACTCTACAAAAGCATTTAAACGTACCCAATTTATCAGTGTTATGATTCTGTTAAAAACTGGAAGTAAGGTTGTGAGATGCGATAAGTTAAGGGAAGAATTGACCTCATTTATCAAGTGTGTTTGTGTTTGTGATACAAAAATATAGAGAACTTGGGGAACACTTAAATATATATTCCTATGCTGATACCTGTTATGCTAGTTAGATTTTTCTTTAGTTCAATTTCATTCTGACATGTTTAGTTTAGATTTACTGTCTACTACACATTGTTCTGTCCTAAGTATATTTGCAAATGTTCTGATAGACATTTGTGATAGATAGAATTTCTACATTATTTTTTTCCTGTTTGTATTTTCTGTACTGAATGTTATACATGTTAAAATTTAAGTTTGGGAGAGGAAGAAAAACTTTTAAAAAAACTGAGTTTTATTTGTTCTCAATAGAGTACATTTAAAAATTATTTTGAAATAACTTATGGTATGAGGTGTTATCTTTAGAGAACTATATTTTTGATTCTATGAAAGTTAGAGTAGACCTAAGTTAATTTTTTTTTTTATGATAAGGGGTAGTTCTAGAGTTAAGATGTTTAGTATAAGGGAATAGGGATATGCTTTTACTTTTATAGTAGAAAAAATTATATTTTTGAAATACTAGGAATCTTAGATTTCTACATTAAAAGGAATTGGAACTCTATGAAAAATCATTTTTAGAACTAATACACATTATCAAGTATAGAAATGTGAAAAGTTTATAACTTTAAGAGGAGAATAGTGAAGTTCAAAATCACTAAAGGTTATCTAGATATAGTAATCCTCACATAAAAGAGTAAGAATTAAAAAGATCCTCAAAGAGAACAAAAATAAAAGAAAAAAAAATAAAAGAAAAATAAAAAGAAAATATTTGGGGAGAAGCTTGAGGAAATGCCTAATTAAAAATTGGCTTTATTTGAATCATCTTAACAGAATAACCTAATTACACTTCTGAGCTTACTATCAATTTTAAATATATTAGTCAAACTTTACTAATAGAATTCTCATATAATTATATCTTTTAATTTTTCTATAGTTCCTAAGTTTGATAAATCACAATTATTTCTGAAATGAATGGAAAATCAAAATTCCTAACTTTATTAATAGATACTCTTATAGCCTAGTTCTAGCCTGAGTTATTGATTTTTTTTTAAAAGTTTCACTATCACATTTATTCGGCAAAACTATAGAAATCTTTAATGATACCCACTACTATAAGTTATAGCATTTGGTTTATAAAATAGAAGAGTTACTTAAGGACAAGTAACGTTTAAATTTGGAGAATTAACACGCCTAAAAATGTGTTATTTTTTATATATATTTTATGTTCATATTTAATGATATTTCAATTTTAAGGAATGTATTTTAAATGTTTTGATTTTTGGTACAAGAGATGAAGTTTTGAAGAAAATTAAACAAAAGCGAAGCAAAATAGGTTCAAATGGAGCAAAGGAGCACAAAGTGAACTGACGTCTAAATGCTAGCTTCTGACGCCTAAGCGTCAGACCCTCTATGTGGAAAGAGAGAGCCCGGCGCCATGGCTGGCACCTACACGCCAGATAGTTATTTCATGCTTCTAAAAGGTTGGCGCCTAGGCGCCACGGTTGGGCGCCAAGATGCCACGGTTGGGCGCTTAAGCACCGAAATTGTTTTTTTTTAAATGCAATGTATTTGGACGAATTTTGAAGTGGGATTTGAAGTGACCCTTGGGGATTTTATGAGTTATTTTTAGGGTGTCACTTCGACTGAGACTCTCTCTCTTAGCAAAGGGGAGACTTTTAGGTATTTCTAAGTCCTGAATTCTCCAAGAAGGTCGAGAGGTCATAGATAGGAGCATAAAATGTAGATTTTTACTTTTTATGGAATGATTGGAGAGGGAATTTTGAAAGATATCTGTAAGGGATTGTATTAGCATTGCATGAATCAGCAGAAAATTGTCGGAGAGATTTTCATATTTCTTTCAGAGAGAAAAAACTAAATATTGTGTTCTTTATTATCTTAAACTTATTGTAAAAACTTATCTAGTGAATATTCTTTGATTTAATGAAGCTTTCGGTTGTGTGTGACACGTGTTTTGTGAAATAGAATTCTTCTACTTTTCTTTTGTAATGAATTGAATGAATGTTTAGGATGTTATGAAGCATGTTAAAATAGTTATTTCATATCAAAGTGATGGTTCTTACTTCATGCTTAATATACACATTCAATCTTGACAATTAGTATAATAAAATTTGTTGTGACCCATAATGACCCGGGAGGGCCATCGCTTTAACAATTAGGAGGAACTACATTGAATTTATGGGTGAAGGAAAAATAGTACAAAGATTCATGAAATGTTAGGGATATATTCATTGATTGGGTGTAAATTGGTGTTTCTAGGCTATAAGTTTAGAGGTGACAATCTAGTTATTTTATGGAATCGATCCTAGGTTAAATAAGCTACGTTATATACTCGAAAGAGGGTAACCTAGATTTTTGCTCCTATTTTCACTGGTTACGTTAGATTATTTGCTTCTCATTCCTACATATTATCTAGGTCATCACAAGAAGAGATAGTCTTTACACCTCAAAAATCATCAAACTAATTTATTTAAGTTTATCTCAGCTTTATGTTTATTTTTAGGAGTGGTTGTTAGAAAGATACCATTAATCGATATTCAAAACTAAGACCTGATAGTAGTAGACTAAAATTAAGCCTAACATATATCTTACCCCGCTTCTCTGTGGGATTGATACTTTCGGTTTTTGAAAGAAAACTCAGTATTACTTAAACGATACGTATTCTTACGTAGAACCCCTAGTGTGTAAACTAATAAATTAAATTCTAAACTCTATAACAGATCCATTTTACACATTAGCCGCCTAAAGAAACTGGGTATGTTTTCGGTCAGGAAACTAAATAACTGCGTAATTGCGGGTCGAGTTAAGTTTTTTGCACCATTGTCGAGGAAGCAGTGTAAAATCTTAAGGAGAATTCTAGTTGAACGTGGAAGACATAGATTTGGAAATTGTAATGTTATTATCTAGTGTGTTTAATTATTGTGTGTTTATTTAAAGAAAATCCAAAATATTAAAAATATTTTTAAGTGCTTAATGTACTGGATATCTATCATATTAGTTAAGTCTTTAGCTTTGTATGTGTAGTTTAGGAGCTCCAGACCTTGAATTATATGACTCAGATCTAGAGAGAACATTTAGGAGGATTAGAAAACCCTGAGAAGAAAAGTGGGGAGCACGTGAAATATGTATAACCTTGAGATTCGTCGGGTTGATGACGTTAAACCAAGCGCTTCATGGGAGACAGCCCATAGGTTATCTATCTTAGTGTGTTTGTGAATTTTAATTGTTTGAAGGGTGATGTGTTTGTTTTAGTGTGGATTGATCAGTTTGATTGACGTTAGTGGATGTTTGGATTGTTAGTGATTGATTTGATCTTTGTGTGCCATGAGTGAGGTGATTCATTAACGTCTCATTGTGACTAAACCTATATTTGTTCTCTAGTAGTAGTTGGATTAACGAGTATATTACGACTTAGTTCTAAACCAGACTTGATGATTAACTGGAGACATGATGAGTTTGTACATAGAATAGGTCTATCTAAATTTTATTACATCTATTATCTAATTTAGTTTTGTTCAATATGGTTCAATAAACTAATTGAAGAATAACCCGAGCATGATCTTTCACTACCCTTATAACTACAGGAGGTGCTTAAAGGGATAAGATGATGCCTGAGCTTGGCACTCGCGAGCCAATATATCAGGATAATCATTTATATAGGATTATACTCTACATAAGCATTTAAAAGTACCCAATTTATCAGTGTGGTGATGATTCTGTTAAAAATTGGAAGGTTGTGAGATGCGATGACTTAAGGGAAGAAATGGTCTCATTTATCAAGTGTGTTTGTGTTTGTGTTACAAGAATATAGAGGACTTAAGGAACACTTAAATATATATTTCTATGTTGATATTTGTTATGCTAGTTAGATTTTTCTTTTGTTTAATTTCATTTTGACATGTTTAGTTTAGATATAATATCTACTGCACAATGTTATGTATTAAGTATATTTGCAAGAGTTTTGATAGAACTTTGTGGTAGATAGAATTTATACTCTTTTTCTTCATGTTTACAATTTATGTATTGAATGTTATACATGTTAATTTAAGTTTGGAGGAAGAAGAAAAACTTATAAAAACTAGCTTTACTTGTCCTCAATATACTACATTTAAAAATTATTTTGAAATAACATATGGTATGTGGTGTTATCTTTAGAGAATTATTTTTTTTTATTCTATGAATGTTATAGTAGACTTAAATTAAAATTGTTTTTGTGATAAGGGGTAATTCTAAAATTAAGATATTTAGTATAAGGGAATAGGGATATGCTTTTACTATTTATAGTAGGAAAAATTGTATTTTTGAAATACTAGGAATCTTAGATTTAAACTTTAGAAAGAATTGAGACTCTATGAAAAATCATTTTTAAAACTAATACACATTATCAAGTAAAGAAATGTGAAAAGTTTTTAACTTTAAGGGAAGAATGGTGAAGTTCAAAATCATTAAAGACTATCAAGATATAGTAATCATCACATAAAAAGGTAAAGATTAAAAAGATCTTGAAAGCAAAGAAAAAGAAAAAAATAAAGAAAAGTAAAATAAAAATATGTTGGGAGAAGCTTGAAGAGACGCCTAATTAAAAATTGGTTTCATTTGAATCATCTTAATGGAATAAACCAAATTACACTTCTGAGCTTACTATCCATTTTAAATGTATTAATCAAATCTTTACTAATAGAGTTCTCATATAATTCTATTTTTTAATTATTCTAGGATTCCTAAATCTGACACACTACAATTATTTCTGAAATGAGTAAAAAATCAGAATTTCTAACTAGATTACCGGATATTCTTATAACCTAATTCAAACCAGAGTTATTGAAAATTTTTCGAAAGTTACACTATCGCATTTATTAAGAAAAACTATAAGAATCATTAATAAAACTCACTACCATAAGTTAAAGCATTTGGTTTATAAAATATGAGAGTTATATGAGGACAAGTAATGTTTAAGTTTGGGGGAATTGACACACCTAAAAATGTGCTATTATTTATATACATTTTATGCTCATTTTTAATGATATTACATTTTAGGGGAGGGTATTTTGCGTGTTTTTTGTTTATGTACAAAAGATGGAGTTTTGGAGAAAAAGAAACAACAATGGAGTAAAACGTGGCCAAATGGAGCAAAGAAGCATAAAGTGAACTGGTGCCTAGGCGCCAACTTCTGGCACTTAAGCATTTGACCCTGTACGTGGAAACAAAAAGCCCGGCGCCATGGCGGCTAGGTGCCAAACAGTTATTGCATGAGTGCCTATGCGCCATAATGGTTTTTTTTTTAAATGTAATGTATTTGGACGAATTTTGAAACAGCATCTGAAGTGACTCTTGGGATTTCGAGGATTATTTTAAGGGTGTCTCTTCAAGTGACCCTCTCTATTGGTAAAAAGGAAGGCTTTTCTTCATTTGAAAGTCCTAGAATTCTCCAGGAAGGCCAAAAGGTCGTAGATAAGAGTAGAAAATGTAGATTTTTACCTTTTCTAGATAGAATGGAGAGGAGATTTTGAGAGATATCTATAAGAGATTGTATTAGCATTGCATGAATCAACAAGAAACTTTGTTGGTGGGATTTTCATCTTTTTTAAGAGGAAAAAACTAAGTATTATGTTCTTTATTATCTTGTACTGTTGTAAACACTTATTCAGTAGATTTTCCTTGATTTAATGAAGCTTTTTGTTGTATGTGACACATGCTTTGTGAATTAGAATTCTTGTGTTTTTCTTTTGCAATGAACTAGATAAATGTTTCGGATGTTAAGATTTATCGTGACCCATAAAGACCAGGGAGAGCTTTGGCTTTAACAACTAGGAGGAACCACATCGAATTCACGGGTGAAGGAAAAATAATCCAAAGATTCAATGCAATCTTAGCAAGATATTCGTTGATTGGGTGTAAATTGGTATTTCTAGGGTGACATGCTAGATACCTACCAATTTGATCTAGGGCTTCATACCTTAAATCTAAGATTCAGCCAATTAAAGAGATATTAGGAAAAGAAGACTCAAGGGTGACAGGCTAGAAGTTTCGCCGTGACAATCTATTTATTATAAGGAATCGACCCTAGGTTAAATAAGCTACGTTATACACTAGGAAGAGGGTAACTTAGATATTTTCTCCTATTGTCACTGGTTACATTAGATTATTTGCATCCCATTCCTACACATTATCTAGGTCATCACAAGAGAAAGGTAATTTTTACACCTCAAAATTCACCAAACCAATTTATCTAGTTAGATTTATCTTTAGATTTAGGTTTATATTTATGAGCAGTTGTTAGAAAAATACCCTTAATAGACATTTCAAACTAAGACTTAATAGTAGTAGACAAGAACTAAGTCTATGAAATTTCTTACATCGCTAATCTGTGGGATCGATACCCTGGGTTTTTGAAAGGAAACATATATTACTTGAACGATACGTATACTTGCCTAGAACCCCTAATGTGTAAACTAATAAATCAAATTCTAAACTATATAACATATCCATTTTACAAACTAGCCGCCTAAAGAAACTGTGTCAAGTTTTATTCCAGAAAACTAAATAACTGCGTAATTGCGGGCCTGGTCAGCTACCGATCACAAGAATTTATCTTAGATCACCAAAAGTCGCTATCGACCACCAGTCGTTGTTGATCACCAGAATCTATAACTTTAATCCGCCCTATTATGGATATTATAGTCTCCTGCAACTATGACTTCCAGAGCCAAATACAGTTATTATAGTCTCTAATCGTGGCTTTAGTAGCTCTACTACAACTGTCAAAACCATCAACTATAAGGTCAAATGCGACTTCGACTGCCACCACGACTATTATTGCCCCAACCCAACTACTATAGTTAGATAATAATAGTCATAGCTTCAATTAGCCTCAAACGTTATATATGTTAGGTTATTTTATTTCAAAACAGTTATGATTTTATTTCAAAACAGTTATGATTTCAACATGAACTGGTAATTACATATTCTCTAATCCAGTTGACAAGTAGGCCTTTGTATTCCTGATTACATAGTAGATTATTTTAAATGGGTCATACCCATGACTTTTTTCTCTTCTAGGGTTTTCCACGTAAAAAGAATTGGTGTCTCATCAAACTATTTTTCATTATTTGTATGGATGTTAGATCTTCGGGAACCGCTAAGATAAATTATCACGCCACCATTGTAGATTTTCTAGCACGCAACAATAATCAATTAAATTTTTCTTACAATTTTTAAATACTCTCTTCAATGAGGTAATTCCTAAACTGCCATAGGAATACCAACCAAAAAAATTTACAAATGCCCGGCCTCAATACAACATGACCTAATCATTCATAGAGAATTCATAAACCAATAATAAACGGATTAGCTAATGCTCTTCATTTGGGAAATTATTTTGATTATTTTCATGATCGCACAAGCGGACTAAATAAAGTAAAATTCATTTGGATGATAACCTTTTTACTAAAAATTATGACTGAGAAAAATTACTTTGGAAAAGCTTAACAGAACTTTAAAAAGGAAATTCCGATGTCAAAGACAGAAAAATAGGCCTCTCCAAACGACACTTAGAATAGATCTTGCCTTTTGAAGATTAGCGTGACTATGTTCAAAAATAGAATAGTCTCTCATGGAGGCTGGAGGGCCTCTTTAAAAGTTTTCCAGTTCAATTTTCTAAAATAATAGGAGCATAAAATATTACCGATTCCAGCTATTCAATCAAAAGATTAATTAAATAAATGCAATTCCCAGCCATCCAAACTGAATTGAAAGAACTTCATCCAGAACAGAACAAATTTTTGATGGCGCGCGTATGCAATCGGGTTCGGGCGGCACAACTTACAGCGCGTTTAGGAAGCCCAACTGCCCAGCTCACCAGACAGTACACCACTCCGACAAATAGATGTATGACAGAAACAAAGCTGCGAATCATAGAACACCAAGCACCAACAATCCATCAATCAAAAAACATCAACGGGCCCCGCAACAAACCACGGAAAATACTTACTACGGATACGGGAAGTAATTGTAGATCTTCTTGTTCAGAATGTTGAAGATCACATTCAGAAAATACCTACAGTGGCAGAAACGGAGTTAAAGTCCAAGAGCTCACTCAATACACCAGAATTACACACCACTTTAACGGAATATTCGAACGCCGTACCACATGAAGAAGAAAGACCCCGTGATGAGAGCTTGGTACTTGACGGTGGACGGCACCGGCACTTGCCTGAGAAAAATTTCAGTGGCGGAGAAAAATTAAATCAGTAGATTCTTTCATTCAAGGGAACACAAAAATTCACTTCAAGGATGAGACGGACCTCACCCCGCAGAATCGCTTTCTTCGGCAGGAGACGACGAGGCTGCGGCCGAGATCGGCGGGAGAATCTTATGTTTTCCGTCGATCGTCGGAAGAAGAGATGGAGTTATCCCTTGTAAGAGAAATGGGCGGAGCTGTCTTCCATAAATGAAGTTTCCACCGTCACCGACGAAAACGGTGTGGCGGGGGGCCGCTGGGACGGCGAGGGAGCCAGCTCTTGGTGATGATGATCGCTGAAGGCGGAGGAGTCCGGTAATTCCGCTAGCAGCACCCGAGAGGGAACCCGTGAAAGCCATTGCGAGAGGGGAGAGAGTGAGAAGTAAGAGCGCGAGGATTTTGATAGATTTGGGTAACACTGTTATTTGGGTGGAGGAGAATAGGATAGGGAAGACGAAGCTAAAGTTCTCTTGCTGGATTACATGCGCCAACATGGAGGATGTTTCGGTTCTCTTTTTTTTTTTTTCTTCTACCAAAAAATGGGAGGGCACAGATCTCGAGATAATTTGCCTAAGATTAAAATTTAAGTATTCATAAAATCTAACAACCAAATAAAGGAATAGTAACCCCAAGAATCTCACAAACATTAACGTGAGGCTTACTCAACACTTCCTCCAAAGATCACCAAGAAACAAACAAACTGGCCAGTCATACTAGAGTTGATCGTCTACTACTCTCAAAGTCAATCGGGTTCACTTATGGGGGAAGCCTACGTGTGCTACTTTACATTTTTCTCTTTTTTTCTACTTCTACCTCTAGGTTCCCACCGTTCTGATCTTTAAGCATGCCTCACAGGATAAATTTGAATTAAACATCGTAAAATGTGTAGCAAGCATGGAGTATGCTACCAAGAAGAAAGAAAGCAACATCAAAGAAGAGAAACACATCCCAAAGACTCTTAAACTTGGAACATGATATGGAGTTCAGGCAACATATTTGGAGCTTGAAACACTTTTTTTTGTAGTATTCCTAGAGACTTTGGCTTGGAAACGAGTCTGGCTCCCTAACAACCTCATAACGAGTCTTGCTCCTAAAGTTCGAAATGAGCAACTGACCCACTTTTAATATGTATGCAATTTATGTTTATAGCAACGATACCAAAAACTTGATCCCACTTTAAATATAGATATATGATTTAATGTATAATGTGGATTCTACGCAAGTATACGTATCGTATCAAGTAATACAAGGCTCTAATGGAGTCCTGGTTATCGATCCCACGGGAAGTTTTTAACAGATTTGTTATCGACTAAATTTAAAGGAATTACTTACGAATAAAGTGAACGGAAATTCAAAGTAACTAAAATGAACTAAAAGTAAACTAATGTTTGAAATAAGTAGATTTAAATAATTCGGAAAAGTATCCTTCTCCTTGTTTTTTTAGAAAATTAAGTGAATGACGAATTTAAATAGAATCTTTGAATTGTATTGTGACAAATAGGAGCATTCCTATTCTTTACCCTTCTGGTCGAGTGCGAAGAACGTTGATTAATCACTATGTTTGATTGCGAATCGCGTGTAGAGTTGAGAGGATACTTGCTGCCACTTCGGAGCTCCACGTTCCCTCACTCGAGAGGCTAACATCTACACTTCGACTCTCAAACAATGGGACCGAATTTAGTATTTTAGTCACGTCACACTAAAATATCCAATTCTACGTCCGATAATTAATATTTCTCTATTTATTTTCACCCTCCTTCCAAGGTTTTGACTTCACTGAATATTGGATGTAATTTTTACTATAGTTGATAATTCAACATATTTTAACAACTCGATTGACTAGATTGAAAGTAAATTAAGTTTTAAGTAAAAAATTATCACAATTTATTTATATTATATTAGGTGCTTTATTTAATTTCATCAATCCGCATAATTTTCATAAACAAGGAGAAAAACTAAGAAAACTACTCGGAATGCATGGGAATAAAACAAAGCATGGATTTCATTTAAAGTTAACAACGATAAACAAAGATATTTATCTTAATTTCCTCCCACAGATTCATCGAAGTTCCTTTGACTTTTCCTTCTAAGATACAGCAAACTAAATAGCACTCAACTAATGAACTCACTAAACACACTCAAACTCACTAAATTAGACACACAAATGACACTTAAGACAATAGAAAGAGACACTAAAAAGAGACACTGACTCTCTAAAATAGACACACCTAAACACTAGAATTCGGCCTCTATTTATAGAGGTAAGTAAAGTCCGAGGGTGCTTAAACACCTCTTCAAAAGTGTCCAGGTTCAATGTATATGCATTTTGAACTGTCTCGCCGTCGGCGGGAAACGACCTCGCCGTCAGCGGGGCTTCTAGAAGGTCTTCAAACCGCGCGGTCTCACTGTCGGCGGGCTCGGGCTCACTGTCGGTGAGGTAGTTATAATTCCTTCAGAAATTCTCCTCACGATCTCGCCGTCGGCGGTCTTGATCTCGCCGTCGGCGACTTAGTTTAATTTGCATGAATTTCCTCCTTTTTGATCCAAATTTGCTCCATTTCATGCTTTTGCTTCCATCACTTATAAATCTTCATTCTCGCAATAAAATAAAGAAAATACCTTTCTTTAAAGTGAAATTTCATCAAAAATAGATATGAATTTCTTGATGTATTTTTACGTGATCAAAATCCTCAAACTTAATTATTACTCGTCCTCAAGTAATTTTAATACTAAATAAAAATAATGATTTCTATGATAGAATTTTTCAACTCAGATAATATGAATTAAATTTAAATAATATTATAATAAAGTTAAATATAAATATTTTTGAGTAATTAAATTAACTTTATAGATATAAGATTACTTAGTTATCGAGTCTAAGATTTCTAGCTTTCTATTTATTTCAGGAATGATTATATTTAAAATAGTAAATTACTTAAGATATTTAGATGATAGGAAATTCAGAAAATACTATTTAGTAAAATACTAATCCATAATATAAGTTTAGAAATATAATTAAGATTTACTCTTTAGGTTGATTCCATTAAGCTCAATTTTTGATAAGGCATCTCCTCAAGCTTCTCCTCACTTATATTTTTCTTTTCATTTATTTTCATTTTTTTTCTTTTCTTTTCTCTTTTCTTTCTTTTTCAAGTGAGGATCACTGTATCTGGATAGCTTGTTAATAATTTTGAACTTCAATTTCTCTTCCTAAATTTGAAACTTAAAATATTTCTTTTGCTTATATATATTTCATAGCCTTTACTTCATTGAGTTTCTATCATTTCTTTTTCACTTAAATACTTAAGAATTTTCAATTTTTAGAATATAGTTTTCCTTACTTTAAATAATTTACTATATTCTTATTCTTTTTAACCAATATCTTATTCCATTAATTAATTGAATTACTAGAAATATTTTCTTTAACTTTATATAATAATTAAATAAAGTAATTCATGTTTATTGAATTGAAAATTACTATAGAAAATCATTTAATAATAATTTTTGAAAATAGAAATTGAGAAAAATTTTAATAATTAAATTTGTATTTTTACCTTTCCCAAACTTAAATTTTTCTATCTATACTATATAGTGAAAAAGGGAAAGTATATAAATAAAATTCATCATACCTTTGAGCTTTAGGTATTTCTTTTTTTTGAAATTTTTGCAGGCTTTTTCATTACTTACAGATTTCATTACTTACAGAACCTGTACTGTTAGTATTCTTCCACATATAATATTTAAAAGAAAGTGCAGGCATGGAAATTTTAAAATAAGTATCAAACATAACAATTGAAAACTTAATCTATTACTACACATATATTTAAAACTTAAACAATACATTAAAGAAAGACTAACATTCTATATATATAAAAATTTGCAACTAATTTAACACACATAAGAAATCTAATATCACAGCTCAAACAAACAAACAAACATACTAAGTCCAAAGTCCACAGAAAGTACAGATTAATCACATTCAAAATAATAAAGTTTGCAAAACAACAAATCTAAACAAACCAAACAAACTAAACAAAAGCTCTAATCTTCTACATTAAAATCCCAAACTATGTCATCTCCCTGATCTCCAGGCTGAGAAGGCTGAGCAGGCTGGTACTGTGAATATCGAGGGCACTCAGGAAAGACAACATCTAAATCACCACTCCTATATCGACGTTCAGCTTCATAGTATGCAATCTCGTACTCTGAATGTCGTTGGAGATATTCGCTATCATAATCGTGTCTTCTCTCCAAGCCTCCGATCCTTTGATCTATATGCTCAAATCTTCTTTCCATATTTTCTTCAAATAACTCAAAACTCTTTCTACTCAGGGTTAATTCATTCATCAGATCTTGAAGGGTAGGAGTGGTATACTGAGGGGTGGTTCATAACTAAGTAGAGGGTATATTTCTACTTGAAGAAGGTACATAATCCCTTGTCTCAGATCTCTATCCTTCGTTGGATTCATATTTCTTTATATTAGCCTGAGTAAGGGGTTTCATAGGTTCAATCCATTCTTCATCATCTCTTGCCTCTACCCTAGATAATTGGCAAAGTGCATAGATAAGATCAGGATGTCCTAGTCCTCCTCCACTTTCATTTCTAGCAGTGGCTAATATGTTTTTATATATAACATTTCCCACATTAATACTCTTTTGGTTCTGAATACAGAAATTCAGAACTGCTTTATCTCTTGTTACCTCGCTGTGGTGGTAGGTAGGTAACAAAGTAGAACAAATAAAATAATGCCAGGCTTTAGATGTTGCATTTAGCATAGAAAGAGGAAAGTTTACCCGTTCCCACTGCTTTATCTTCCAGACTCCTTTCCCATCAGTGAGAAAATCGATCACCTCTTCCAGTGGTCCTTCCATAGTTCCAAAAGTTTCATACTCGCTGGTGTAGGTGTCTCGTACTTCATAATAAGTGTTTATTCTAGCAGCGTTCAAATCTACAAAAAATCCTATAACCTTAACCGGTGCATCTTCAGCCTGTGTTAAATTTGTATAAAATTCCTTCACCACTTCCACAGCGGCTCTGTTGGTCACGTAGCAGAAGTTTTCCCATCCTCGCCCCTTTATAACTCGTTCCACTTCTCCTCCTGGATTCTTGAAAACTCGATCTTGAATGCATTTTCTTGCTTGAATGTTTTGAAAATATCGAGTTTGTGCTCTTGCATTAATGAATCGGGTTTCGTCATAATCTACTCGTTGCTTTTGTCGTGGAGCCATTTCTATATCTGTGAAATTTGCAAAAATTTTAACTAAACTCCAAAATATTACTAAGAAGGCTTCCTACAACAACTAAAATCCATTTAAATCAATTTCTATGAAATTCTTCCAAGTATTTTTTTCTCATTTCAAAATTTTTCAAAATATCCCAATGTAGAAGAAATTCATGGTGAAAATCAAAATTTTTTGCATAGGAGTGAAGCTTTTACCAAGGGAAGATGAAATCCGGTGTCAAAAAGTGTTGAAATCACTTCAAATCAGAGATCTCTCAAGCCCTAGGTTGGTTTTTTCGAAAATTTGAGGAATGGGATAATGAATAGTGTCGGTTGACTGGTCAAATATAGGTCTTTTCACGTTCTCGCTGTCAGCGAGATTTTTCTCGCCGTCGGCGAGCTAATTAATTTCATAAGGCAAAAGTTTCGGGAAAAATCCGCCGTCGGCGAGCTCGTTTTCGCTGTCAGCGGGTTTTTCTCGCTGTCAGAGAGATAATTCTCGCCGTCGGCGAGCTCCCAAAAATTTTAAATTTTTGAAATTCGTCAATCATTTTCAACCTCGAATTGCCCTTAATCAATCTTCCGATCACTTAATTTAATAATAATACGAAGATTAGATACTTATACTCACAAAAAGTCACACAACACAAACGATATAACTTTATATATGAAATCCATGAAACTTACAATTTTCACACTAACAACTTCACACATACTTAACTTAAATGTTCAAATCCATAATACTCAGCATCGCAATCCAAACCACAACACTCTAAATGCTGAGACATAACAATTTACATAAAATCTCATCAATTTTTAGATGATCAAATCAATGTTCGACTCATAATAAAACCTAACTCTAAATTAAACACACATATATATATATAAATATATCAAAAACATAAAAATCTTTCCTACTCTTCGATTGTCCGAACTAACATCTTCTCCGATATTTCGATGCGATGCGAGTGCACAAATAAATTGTAGAAAGGCCCGAAAGGGAATTTTGCGAGTAGATTCTTCATTAATCCATTCTTTCGTCTTAGTAGATGAATAAAGCCGGCCTCCAGGATGTCCAAGTATGATCAAAGTGCTCCTTCATTCTCCAATCAATATTATCAAACATATCAGAGATATTGTCAATGGAATTCATCACATTTTGCAATTCTTTCTCCAATCCTTTAATCTTCTTCAGAATGAAATTAGTCTTATCAGTAAAGGGCCTTGCTAAAGGATTGTTCTGTGATGCTCTGTCAGAAATAACGGTAATCTCGTCATTGTTATCCAAAGTGGGAAACATATCAGTAGGATCCAGGGGTTTTCATGGTAAAAGTACTTTTTCCCAAGCCTCATAAGAAACTTGGTACTGACTGCATAAAGCAAATATAGTAGATGGGTGTCCAACTCCATGCACTGACCCATGCACAATTAATCCTAATGCATACTTTACTATTATTGATCCAACATCGATAGGTAATCCAATTTGAATACAGTAGTTTAAAATAGCGCATTCCTTTGAAACTTTATTTACTCTCATGGTAGGTAATAATTTTGATGATATAAAGAAATGCCAGTGCTTTGAGACAGGGTTAAGAAGTGATGCAGAAAAACTGACATACCCGTCTTCTCGTAACTCCCAATCATCCGGTTCGTCGGTTAGGTATCTGTAGATCTCGTTCATATTGTATCTTGAAGGCACAAAGTTGGAATAATGACAAACAGAGGTATTTTCTATGAAAACAATTCATTTACCCTTGCGGGAGTAAATGTTACCCATCTTCCTCTCGACGTAGACATTTCCATTGTTGATCGCATGTAAATTAGAGTAAAACTCTTTAACTACCGGTATAACTACAACGGATGTCGTATAACAAAATACCTCCCAATGCCGCTCGTGCTATCATTTCTTCGATTTTTGTAGTAGAATTCTCTACTCCTCTATTGACGAATCCTCTTTCTTTAATAAGTCTTTTCTTCATCAAGCCTTTGTTGAAGATTCGCTGTGCCTCCGAACTGACAAATTTTCTCCGGTTGAAAACTTCAGTTTTTGTGGTTTCTAAGAATTTGGAGGCCATTTTGGATGGAAAGGATTGGTCTCTAGTCATTCCTAAGGAAGAAAATGGTGTAAAATCGGATTTGGAATAATTTCTTATGAAGGAATGGCTTAGATCCGTCCAAAACAGCACGAAAAATCTTTAAGAAACTAAATTTTCAACTGCCTCGCCGTCGGAGGGAAGTTCCTCGCCGTCGGCGACTTAGTTATAAACCGAATGAAGTAATGGTCCACGATCTCGCCGTCGACGAGCTCGGCACGCTTGTCGGCGAGATTCGTAAAAATCGCCCATTTTCGCTCTGGTCCGAATATTTTCTGATCTCATCCAATAGGTTCAATTTTGTGATGATTCTAATAAAAATTTGAGTAGTAAGATTTGTTTTAATAATATAGACTCACTAATTTGCAGATAATTAAAATAAAAGACTACTATGGGTTGCCTCCCATAAAGCGCTTGGTTTAACGTCGTCAGCCCGACCTAATTTAGTTTAGTGTTCAGGTTGACTAAGCATTAAAACCTCTTTAAAATTTGGTCTTCTACCTTCGAAATATGGTTTTAATCTATGTCCGTTTACTTTAAATCTATGTTCTGTTTTTGGATCTTCAACTTCTATAGTTCCATATGAAAATATTTGAGTTATGGTGAAAGGTTCTAACCATCGAGATTTCAATTTCCCAGGAAATAATTTCAATCTAGTATTATAAAGCAAAACTTCGTCCTCGGTTCAAAATTTCTCCGATTAATCTTCCGATCATGCCATAATTTCATTCTTTCTTTATAAATCCTATCATTATCATACGATTCATTCCTTAATTCTTCCAATTCATTTAATTGCAACAATCTCTTCTCACCAGCTTCTTTCAAATTATAATTAAATTCTTTAATCGCCCAATATGCTTTATGTTCTAATTCAACTGGTAAGTGACAAGTTTTTCCATATATAAGCCTATAAGGAGTCATTCCAATCGGAGTTTTATAAGCAGTCCTGTATGCTCATAATGCAGTGTCTAGTCTTATAGAACAGTCTGATCTATTAGGATTTATAGACTTTTCTAATATACGCTTAATCTCTCGATTAGAAACTTCAGCTAATCCACTAGTTTGTGGATGATAAGCGACTTGATATCTTATGCATAATATTATATTTTTCTACTAGTTTGTGAATATATTTGTTTCTAAAATGAGTTCCTCCGTCGGTGATAATCACTCTTGGCATTCCAAATCTAGTAAAAATATTTTTTATTAAAAATTTCAAAACACTTTTAGCATCACACCTAGATAAAGCTTGTGCTTCAATCCATTTGGAAACATAATCAAGAGCTACTAATATATGAGTTCCCAAATGACGGAATAAAAGGTCCCATGAAATCTAATCCCCAAACATAAAAAATTTCAACTTCTAATATAAAATTCATAGGCATTTCATTTTTCTCGATATGTTTCCTACTCTTTGGCATTTATCGCAGTGTTTTTATATATCTATATACATCTCTAAATAGAGTAGGCCAGTAGAATCCAGATCGTAGAATTTTATATGCAGTTTTATCTGTCCCAAAATGTCCTCCAAAATCAGAGTCATGACATTATTGAATAATTGGTTCAGTTTCTTCATAAGGCACGCATCTTCTAATAATTAGATCCTTACATTGCTTATATAAGTATGGTTCATCCCAAAAATATGATTTAGTATCATGAATGAATTTTTTCTGTTGTTGCAAAGTTAACATAGGTGGTAAAATGTCACTTACAATATAATTTACTATATCACCATACCAAGGTATTTTCAACTCATTTATATTATAAAGTTGTTCATCAGGAAAACTGTTTAAAATTTCATTATCAATATTAGATAATTCATGATTTTCTAATCTTGATAAATGATCAGCAATTTGATTATCAGTTCCATTTTTGTTAATTATCTCAAAATCAAATTCTTGCATTAATAATATCCATCTAATTAATCTTGGTTTAAAATCTTTCTTTTGCATTAAATATTTTATAGCAGAATGATCAGTATGCATAATACATTTAGTTCCTATTAGATAATGCCGAAATTTATTAAAAGCATATACAACTGCTAATAATTCTCTTTCAATGAATCGTATAATTTATTTCAAAGATCATTTAGAGTTTTACTAAGCATAATATATAACTTTGAAAATCTTATCATATCTTTCGTCAAGAACTGCTCCTATAAGCATAATCACTAGCATCACACATAAGCTTAAATGGTTTTTCCCAATTAGGTGAAACTATTATAGGTGTCGTAATTAATTTATCTTTTAATAATTCGAAAGCATTCGAGCATTCGATTGTAAATTCAAATTTCTTGTCCTTTTCAAGAAGTTGGCATAGAGGTTTAGTAATTTTTGAAAAATCTTTAATATAATGCCTATAAAATCTAGCATGTCCAAGAAAACTTCTTACCCCTTTTACCGTAGTTGGAGGTGGTAATTTAGATATTACTTGAATTTTTGCAGGATCTACTTCCATGCCTTTTTCTGAAATTTTATGCCCTAATACAATGCTGCCTGTAACCATAAATTGACTTTTCTCCCAATTAAGAACTAAACTAGTTTTCTCACATACTTCAAATAATTTTTCAAGATGATTTAAGCATGTGTCAAATGTTGTTCCAAATACAGAGAAATCATCCATAAATACTTCTATTCCATTATCAATTAATTTACTAAATATAGACATCATACATCTTTGGAATGTTACTGGTGCATTACATAATCCAAAAGGCATTCTTCGAAAAGCGAAAGTTCCATAAGGACTAGTAAATGTAGTTTTATCTTGATCCTCGTGAGCAATTTGTATTTGATGATAACCAAGTATATCCATCTAAGAAACAAAAATACTTATGTCCTGATTAATCTATCTAACATCTGGTCTAGAAATGGTAAAGGGAAGTGATCTTTTTCTAGTGGTGGTGTTTAATTTTCTATAATCAATACATATTTGTCATCCAGTAACTTGTCTTATAGGAATAAGATCATTATTTTCATTAGCTTTGACAAATCACCCCTCCTTTTTAGGTACACGATGAATTGGGCTTACCCAAGCACTGTCAGAAATAGGATATATGATACCATTATCTAACCATTTTCAAATTTCTTTCTTGACTACTTCTTTCATTATCGGATTTAATCTCCTTTGTGGATCTACTTTAGGTTTATGTTCATTATCTAAAATAATTCTGTGCATACAGATTGAAAGACTAATTCCTTTAATATCTGCTAAAGTCCAACAAAAAATTTTCTTATATTTTTTTAACGTATCTAAGAGTTTTTGTTCTTGAGATTCATTTAATTCAGATAAAATAATAACTGGTAGAGTTGAAGAATTACCTAAGTAAGCATACTTTAAATAATTAGGTAACATTTTTAACTCAAGTTCAGGAGGTTTAATAATTGATGGAACTATATTTTTTTCAGTGTTTTCTGTGTTATCTCAAAATTCAAATTTCTCTTGAATATAATCTAATTCTTCATTTATCTCAGATTTTTCAATTAATTCAATATTTTCTTTTTCTAATTTTTCTTCATAATATACTTTAAAATGTTCTTTTTATAAATGATCGAGTACTTCCATTCGAAAACACTCATCATCTTTTTCTAGAAGCACGATATTTCATTGATTTAGCAATATTAAAAGTTACTTTTTGGTCATTTACTCTCATAGTTAATTCTCCTTTACGAACATCAATCATAGCTTTTCCGAGTGGCTAAAAATGGTCTTTCTAAAATGATAGGAATTTCTTTATCTTCTTCCATATCTAGAACAATAAAATCTACAGGGAAGATAAATTTGTCCACTTTTACCAATACATCTTCAATAACTCCCTTAGGATACGTAACAAAACGATCAGCTAACTGAAGAGTTACTGAAGTAGGTGAAATTTCTCCCAATCCTAATCTCTTAAAAATCGATGGAGGCATTAGATTGATGCTTACACCTAAGTCACACAAAGCTTTTCCATAGAATTTTTCTCCAATAGCACAGGGTATAGTGAAACTACCAGGATCTTTTAATTTTTCAGGAAGTTTTTTCTGAATAATAGCACTACACTCTTCACTAAGTGCAACCATTTCATTATCGGTAAATTTTTATTTTTTATTTAGAATATCTTTCATAAATTTTACATAGTTTGGTATCTGTTCTAAAGCTTCTACGAAAGGAATATTTATCGTTAATTTCTTCAAAATTTCAAGGAATTTAGCAAATTGTTTGTCTTTTTTATGTTGAATTAGTCGTTGAGGAAATGGTGGTGGAGGTTTTTCAACAGAAATTTTTATAGGTATTAAAGGATTTTCTAAGTTTGGATCTTGTTGAATCTTTTCCTTTTCAATTTTCACTTCCTCTTTTTTGACTTTCAAGTTCTTTCTGAATTTGAGGTTCTAATTCTTTTCCACTTCGTAATTGTATCGCTTTAATTTGTTCATTTCCCTTGTCTTTAGGATTTATTTCCACATTACTAGGAAATGTTCACAGTATTCTATTATTAAGTCTTTGTAGCGATATGTCCAAGTTGAGTTTCAATATTTTTGATAGTTGTTCCTTGATTTTGTAATTGGTTTCCTTGTATTTGTAATTGATTTCCTTGATTTTGTAAATGTTGACCCATATTTAATATTAATTCTTCTATAGATAATTTCTTATCTTTAAATTGAGGGTTATTATTATTAAATCCAGGTGGATAATTAAGTTTATAATTAGGATTTCCTTGATTATATGGATTTCCTAATTGTTGTGTCATATTATTCATCCATGTTTGATTACTTGTATTATTATTCCAATTAAAATTAGGATGATTTTTCCATCCAGGATTATAATAATTTGCATAAGGATTATTGGGTCTGTTGTTAATTGCATTAATTGTTTCATATTGAGATTGGGATTCTATAATTTGTCCAGATGAATTTTCTTCTGATATAGTTGGAGAGTAATTCATTCCAAAATGATCTAATTTTTTAGATACAACAACAATTTGTGAAGCTAACATAGATATTGCATCATTTTCATGAGTACTAGCTATTTTTTCGGATTCATTCTATCGACGAGCCATTGAAAATTATTAGTTGTCATTTCTTCGATTAGTGCATAGGCTTCATCAAATGGTTTTGACATTAATGATCCTCCAACAATGAAGCATCGATGATTGATCTTAAAAATCCTACTAATCCATTATAGAAAGTTTGGATAATTAACCGATCGAGTAACGCATGATGTGGGCATTTCCTAAGAAATTCTTTAAATCTCTCCCAAGATTCATATATTGACTCTCCATCAGATCGACTAAAAGAAGTTATATCGTTTCTAAGCTTAGCGAGTTTTAGATGGCGGAAAATATTTGGATAGAAATTTTTGTGATAATTCTCCCCAAGTTTTAATAGATCCAGGTTCTAACGAATTTAACCATATTTTAGCCTTATCCCTTAAAGAAAAAGGAAAAGGTCTAAGTCTAATAGCATCGTTAGATACTCCTTCATATTTGAAAGTAGCACATAGTTCTAAAAAACTAACAAGATGTAAATTAGGATCTTCAGTAGGTGAACCACTAAATTGATTATTTTGTACCATTTGGATAATTGCGAGTTTAAGTTCGAATGAATTAGCGACTACATCGGGGTTTTGAATAGTTAAATGAATTTCATCTAATGTAGGGTTGTCATAATCTCGTAATGGTCTTGGTTGATTGATATTTTCATTTTCGAGTATATTTGCCATTTGTGTTAAATTTATAATTTCTCTTTTTTGTTTTCTAATTCTTTTAATTGTACGCTCTAATTCTGAATCGTAAGGTATTAAATTTTCATTTTCAAATTTTCGCATACAATTTTATAAAATAAAATAGTCTGTTACTTTAGTAAATAATTTCTTTACTTCCCCGGCAACGGCGCCAAAAACTTGACCCACTTTTAATATGTATGCAATTTATGTTTATAGCAACGGTACCAAAAACTTGATCCCGCTTTAAATATATATATATATGATTTAATGTATAATGTGGATTCTACGCAAGTATACGTATCATATCAAGTAATACAGGGCTCTAGTGGAGTCCTGCTTATCGATCCCACAGGGAAATTTTTAACAGATTTATTATCAACTAAATTTAAAGGAATTACTTACGAATAAAGTGAACGAAAATTCAAAGTAACTAAAATGAACTAAAAGTAAACTAATGTTTGAAATAAGTTGATTTAAATAATTCAGAAAAAGTATCCTTCTCCTTATTTTTTTAGAAAATTAAGTGAATGACGAATTTAAATAGAATCTTTGAATTGTATTGTGACAAACAGGAGCATTCCTATTCTTTACCCTTTGGTCCGAGTGCAAAGAACATTGACTAATCCTATGTTTGATCATCGAATCTGCGGCTAGGCTGGGAGGATACTGGTCGCCACTTCGTAGCTCCCACGTTCCCCTCACTCGAGGGCTAACATCTACACTTCGACTCTCGAACAATAGGACCGAATTTAGTATTTTAGTCTGTCACACTAAAATATCCAATTCTACGTCCGATAATTAATATTTCCCTATTTATTTGCACCCTCCTTCCAAGGTTTTTGACTTTCCTTGAATATTGGATGTAATTTTTACTACAGTTGATAATTCAACATATTTTAACAACTTAATTGGCCAGATTGAAAGTGAATTAAGTTTTAAGTAAAAATTATCACAATTTATTTATATTATATTAGGTGCTTCTATTTAATTTCATCAATCCGCATAATTTTCATAAACAAGGAGAAAGACTAAGAAAACTACTCAGAATGCATGGGAATAAAACAAAGCATGGATTTCATTTAAAGTTAACAACAATAAACAAATATACTTATCTTAATTTCCTCCCCAAGCAGACTCCTTGAAGTAACTTTGACTTTTCCTTCTAGTACAACAAACTAAATAACACTCAACTAATGAACTCACTAAACACACTCAAACTCACTAAATTAGACACACAAATGACACTTAAGACAATAGAAAGAGACACTAAAAAGAGACACTGACTCTCTAAAATAGACACACCTAGACACTAGAATTCGGCCTCTATTTATAGAGGTAAGTAAAGGTCCAAGGGGTGCTTAAACACCTCTTCAAAAAGTGTCCAGGTTCAATGTATATGCATTTTGAACTGTATCGCCGTCGTCGGGAAATGACCTCGCCGTCAGCAGGGCTTCTAGAAGGTCTTCAAACCGCGCGATCTCGCTGTCGGCGGGCTCAGGCTCGCTGTCGGCAAGGTAGTTATAATTCCTTCAGAAATTCTCCTCATGATCTCGTCGTCGGCGGTCGATCTCACCGTCGGCGGTCTCGATCTCGCCGTCGACGACTTAGTTTAATTTGCATAAATTTCCTCCTTTTTGATCAAAATTTGCTCTATTTCATGCTTTTTTCTTCCATCACTTATAAATCTTCATTCCTGCAATAAAATAAAGAAAATACCTTTCTTTAAAGTGCAATTTCATCAAAAATAGATATGAATTTCTTGATGTATTTTTCTGTGATCAGCGACTGACTACAAAAGTATAATGATCTGTCTACCTCTGGCGACCGACATCCCTATCAATATTGGGTGTATTATTTCAAAAAAAAAAATTTATGTTATGATGACTTTCTCTAATATCCTTTCAGGTCCTGATATGCCATCGAATATACTTAATTTTTTCTTTATTTTACACATGTTTTTGAATGAAACTACAGTTTAATAGAAAGTATTTTTATGATTATGATGCAGATATAGCAGGTAGGAGCATTAGAAAAATTAGAGTGAAATGAAACCAAATGGAGCAAAGGTGTTGATTGTATACTGGAGCCCAGGCGCCCAATCGCCCAATTTTGGCGCCAAGGTGTTGCTTGAACATCTTAGCACCAGCCTTGAGCGCTTAGACACCTAAGAATTTCGAGCAAACAGTGAGCACGACGCTCAAAAGGCCTGGACTGGACGCCTAGGAGTTGCGGTTCAGACGGGTGCTTATTGCTAGTTATTTTATGGTTGTTGATTGTTCAGACTGGGAGATATAAGAAGATTTAAAAGAGATTTGGTGGCTTTTGGGAGCGGTGGTTGTTCTCTCACAGTTCTCTCTTTGGTTCGGTTGGTTCTAGAGGTGTTCGAAGGGTTGGTGATCGAACTCTTGGAATTCTTTCAGGAGAGTATGTAGGAGGGGAAACCCTTATTCTTGAGAGATTAGAGAGGGATACTTGAGAGAATCTGTAAGGGGTTACGACATCACATTGTGTAGCACTGTGAAAAGCATCATTTGGTGGAATTTTCTTCTATTTTTAGAGGGCTAAAGCTAAGTATCGTGTGTAATTTTATTTGATTATTGTTGTAAAATCATATTTGATGAATTTTCTTGGATTGAATGAAGTTTACTATAGTGTTTATCATGTGTGGTGAGTAGATTTCATATAATTTTCTCTTGTGATGGATATGTTAGATTTGTATGATTATGAATGCTTTGAATTGATCTTTATTTTCATGTGATGAGTGTATCTCTAGACTTAATTTACTTGTTGTACTTTTTATATAACTTGTTAAAATTTGTTATGACCCATTAGAATACGACAAAGCGGTGGTGAAACATTATAAATTACTTGCATTGTGCAATTGGGTATGAAAGATAAGTCATGAGGCAGTGCAACTTCAGGAAATAGGCTTTGATGGGTGCAAATTGGGGACTCTTGGGTGACATGCTAGAATCCTAACCAATTTGATCTATGATTTAATGAATTAAAGCTAGGTTAGTCAAATTGAGAGCATAAATTGAAGATTCAAAGGTAAAAAGCTAGAATTGTAACCAATGTAATCTAAGGTTTAAAGAACTAATAAGAGGTTAACCAAACTTCTTCATTCTCCTGTTTTCACTATCATACTAAAATTTCTAGAATTAACACATATAATCTACTTAGGAAATCACAAGAGAAATGTATCTTTACCTATATATA
Source organism: Papilionanthe hookeriana x Papilionanthe teres (assembly GCA_022702705.1). Lineage (NCBI taxonomy): Eukaryota > Viridiplantae > Streptophyta > Magnoliopsida > Asparagales > Orchidaceae > Papilionanthe > Papilionanthe hookeriana x Papilionanthe teres. The sequence continues at coordinate 41,113,486 of CM040422.1, forward strand.
TATATATATATATATATATAATTTTGTGAGAAATTTAAATAAATTGCAGGAATGGAAAGCAAGAAAGACCGGTTTAAAGTGTACCTACCGAGTCCTAGGTCATAAATTGGTGGGTTCCTATTCATTTGTTTTAAAGGATGATTTTCTTGAGCAGAGACATAATAGGTTTAGTTGTCCTCCAAGATATCCAAAAGACCATAAATAAATGTGGGACATAACCCTACACCTCTTTTAGGATCCTTTGAAATGTCCCGCGTCCTCCTGAACTTATTATGTTGCTAAATCATTCATGCATTATCAAGTTAAGGTTTAATCGGTATGTTTTAACTTATTGGTTAATGAACCATAAGGTCCTAATTATCCTTATGAGTGGGGTAACTATCACTTAATGTTTCATTTGGGAATTATGTGAGTGGAGGCACTTAAGGGAAAATTGATTTTTTAAGGCATTTAGCAAATTTGAACTTAGTGTTGGGCCAGTAGTGTTTTCAAAGTATTTGTGATATATTATCTTTTATAGACCTCATTAAACAAACTTGGATTAAGGCTAGTTCAATTCTAAGCCCTTAAGATTGTATGGGTGTATTTATAATTTTAGGAATGTGAAATCAGGTGAAATTAATCCCAATCAAATATTGTGTTATAATCCAACCATTGGCTAGGGGTCTTTGATAGTGAATTATAGTATTCCAAAATCAAACCTCTCACTTTAGAATCACTCAATTTAATTAACCTCTAAATTACAATAATTAAGGGAAAATTACAATTATACCCATGTTAAGAAAAATTGATGAGTTTGTTTCTACCTCTTCATCTCATATGTTTCAATCATCTAGAAAAGTCAATTATGATCATACATTACTCATTTACCCTTGGATTTAGCCTAAATATTAATTAGGGTTTAATTCCATAATTATCATTTGTCCTTGAAGGTCATAGCATCTCAAAATTTTCTAAATTGAACTCAAATGGCTTTTATATTTTTATGTTTCTAACTCATGGGTCAATTAAAACATTAGAGAAGAAAATGTGATTTTCTGATTTTTATTTTATTTTTAGAATTAATTTTATGCAAAAATAAGTATTTTCAATATTAATTCATTAACTTACCAAAGATATAACTTCTGTCCTTAAAAAAATTTTTGAAGGTTCACCTAGGTCGGATGACTACTTAGGTCAATTTTCATGATTTTTTTTAATTTTATTTTAATTATTATAATTATTATTTGTTTTGAGTATTCAATAAATATAAATTATTATTTAAGTGGAAAATTAGTATTATATTTTTTGAATTTCTCTAAGTTCAAGGAACCCATAGAAATAAATTTGAAATTTTTGTGATTTTTATTTTAATTATTATAATTATTTTAGTGCAAAATTAGAGAAATTTCATTTTTAAGCCTTTAAAAATCCATAATTACTTTTATAAAATTAGGAAACATATTCTAATTGCTCCTAATGATCAAGAAATGATTTAGACTTTTGTATTTTTATTAATTTTATGAATTTTTTATTATTTTTAATTATTTAAAATTAGGAAAATTAATTAAATATAAAGTTTTTACTTAGGGCTTGATTTTATTTTTCTTGGGTGCCCTGATCATAAGAAACTCCCAAAACTACTTGTCATAATTTTCTTAATTATATTTTAATTATTATAATTATTGTAATGCAAAAATGTTATTTTTTTTAGAAAATCAGATTTGGTGGTTAAATTAATTCAAATAGGTTACAAATTACAGTGAGTCAATATAATTATTATTTACAATGTGGGTTAAATTTTGTGGTTTTTCTATTTATATCTTAATTATTTTAATTTTTTAAATGTTTTAATGATTTAATTATAATTAGTGTCATTCTTAATCGCTTATAACCATTTTATATTTTTCCTAGGGTCCTCTCACCACATTGAACCTACCATAACAAGTTTTTTATTTTTCTGTTTATATTTTAATTATTAAAATTTTGTATTAAAATAGAGGTGATTAATTTGAAAATTGGGGATTTTATGTTAAGGATGCTTTCTAACTTTAGAAAATAAAAAAATACTCCTAAAAATAGAGCAAAAAAGCCCTCAAAGTTTCAAGTCATGGTGATTTATATTTATTAAGTTATGATTTAAATAAATTTTTGAGTGTTTAATTAATTAAAAATAAAATACATGTCAAATAATTTTGATTTTTATTCTACATTATTTTCCTCTATTCACTGAGTAAGAGGGTATTTTTTTTATTATTTTTAAGATTTTTCTACACCAAGTTATGAATTTTCTAAGTTAAATGACTTAAATAAATCAAAAAATCCTGGAATTTCCTACTTAACACATTTAGCGATTACTGGATCCTACAGTGTTCCACCATTTGATGCCACCATCCATGTAGCCACTAACTCAGCCCGCGCTTTATGCATATTCAACTCGTCGGACGCGATCCTGACCATCCGCTCAATACATGCTTGATCAAATGGCGCTCTTTCATCGTCTTCACTAGGTGTATCCTCCAAACCGTCCACCTTCTAGGCTTAAGTTCTCTCACTACACTCAACCAATTCACTTTGGGTTTGTTCATACAGCTTCATCTAGTCATGAAGAACCTATCCATACTTTTTATCATGCATGAAATTAAGATTTTCTTCACGAAGACCCAAACCAAGCTCGATTTGGGGAAAAATGTTCTATAGCTTGGTATGAGAAGTGAGGCCTCAATCAGATGCTTGTAGAAGCTTCCTTGTAGTCTGGCGAACCTCCTCCAAGTGTTACTTTGGTCTTTAAAAAGGTCTAGTTCAGAACTCCTCCAACAGGTGAGAAGGCAGAGGTGAAAATCAAGGAAAGAGTGGCTGGGAAATGGGGCATTATGTGGGGAACTTCTTCTCTTGCTCCGGTGAAGGTGAGGAGGAAGTTAAAATTGGAAATTTGTGGTTTTTGGTGGGGTTTCCTGTTTCTAGACTAATTTTGGGTGGCTAAGTTGGCCTCATGCAGTGAGAGAAATGATTGAGAGATGGTTGGAATAAGCTCAGGAGGTCTTGGAGAATCTCTGGGAACAATTTGACAGAGTTTCCCCAAGGTCCAGTGCACTCTCTATGGTTTGGCTATGGGAGGTCGTGGTGAAATAGGCAAGGTTATGTTAGCCACCAGGGCTTCAATCTCGGTGAGCTCTGCTGCTTAGGTGGAGGGAATAAAGGTACAAGTGGATGTCGGCCGTTAAAACTTCTAGTTGTTGTGATATGAGGTTTGATATTTTTGAAAAGGTTTAGAATATAGTTTCAAATAGAAAATATAAATTTGATTTAATTTAATATATATATGGATTTTTTTGAAAATAATATTTTTATTTTAGCGGATGTGAAATCAAACTGATTTCATACAAACGTTAGTTTAGATAATCAAGCGCTTCATCACAAGACATGTACATATCCCGAAGAATAGATATATGACTTGGGATGAGGCTTGATCAAATAAACTAAAGAATTTTTTTGACATCCGTTTGGTCTACGAACCATTGTTGACCTACAATATTCCCGATCTAATATAAAGGAATTAGATAGGGTTTATATTAATCTAGGGTCTTTAAGTTTCCTATAAGGGCAAGCCCGTATAGTTAATTACATCTTAGATAACCAAAGTCACCCAAGAAAACTCTTGATATAGATCAGGAAATATTTATATTCATGACTTCCAAGGGTAAGGTTTCCAAAGAAAATGTGATAGTCGAAAGTTCAATAGGTGAATGGCTCAAGTTTTGGAACATTTCATTTTATCAGAATCCAAAGGAGAGAAGGCTAGGGGAAGAACATAGATTCAAGGAAAATCTTGATGTTTTACCAAACTACGCTATGGTTTGGCTTTGTTTTAGGATATTTATTTGGTGTTCATCCTGTCAATTTTATTATTTAGGACTTAGATTCACCTGATACTGATCATGTGAATGACCCAGAAGATAAGAGGATTTATGTCATACCTAATGACAATCTCGGAATCCTAAGACGGGTTAGGGCTTACGTTGCACAACATGGTTATGCAAGGGCCTAAAAAAATGTGAGGATTTATGCTGCACTAAGCAGGCTACCTTGAAATCCTAAGGCTTGTTGTTTATTTCTAAGGAATGGTTTTGTTGATGTAGACAAGTTTTGCTGTTGAAGATGGTCGTGTTGCCCACTATGCATGCTCCAAGCTCCTTGTCGTAGCAGGTTTAGTTTAAAGAAATGACAATTGAAGAGAGAAGAGAAGTGTTATATTTTGGAAATATTTAAATTGAGGTGTCTTAATATTTTATTAGGGGAACATTAAAATTGATTATAGCGAAAATGGTTAAGATCCCACGGTTTAATCATTATGGCACCACTATTTTCATCGGATTCAATTAGTCCAAATGAATTTACTAAACTCAACTTAATGAGTTCCATACTTTCTTTTAGACCATAGGAAACCCTGTTAGCAAAATGTAGGTTACCTCCTCCGAGGAATTCCCGATCATCCAATGAGACATTTTAATTTAGTTTTTTCTTTTTTAATTCTTATTAGTTAATTTTTTTAATTTGAGCCTAGCTCACTACTAAGCCCTTGAGATTTTAGTGGATATTTTTATGTCTTTTTAAAAGAAAGGAAGTTGAATTATTTTCATGATTATGATTCTTATCAAAATATTGATTTATCATTAGACATAAAATGAAGGGGTATTAAATTAGTGGAATATTAACTTCAAAAATCAACCCCTAACTCTAAGACTCTTTATAGTTTAATTTTTCTTCCAAATTATGATAATAAAGGAAATTTAAATATTTAATTTTTATGTGACAAAATTGCAATCAGTTTCTACCATTTATCACTTAATTTTTCAATCATCCAACATAATAATTAAGGTCATTTATTGCCCTTTTCCCGTTTTGATTAAGCTTGAATATTGATTAAGGCTAAATTTTTCTAAAATTATAATTTTACCTTTAATGGCCTTTATCACTTCAGAATTCACTAAATTTAGCTCAAATGGCTTCGAAATTTTTATGTGACCCCACTTATGAGCTAATGAAAATATCAGAGGAGAAAATGTGATTTTTTAAAATTTAAGGTAATTTATATATCTATTTTAATGCAAAATAGGGATTTTCAATTAAAATTTAATAGCTTGTTCAAAACAAGACATATGACTTTGAAATTTTTATAGGAAGTAGACCTAGACCAGAAAATCACTTCGACAAAATTTCATGATTTTTTAAGTTTTAATTATTTTTGCTAATTCCCTCTAAGGTCAGGGAACCCAGAGAAACAAATTTTATAATTTTATGATTTTTATTTTAATTATTAGAATTATTTTAGTGGAAAATAAAAAAAATTCATTTTTACCATTTTTAAAAATTAATTTAAACCTTTTAAAAACTAATATCTTGATTTTGAGGCTTAGGAAAATTATGGGGATGGTCCCTAAGTGATTAGGAGATCAAATGTGGCAATTTAGTGATTTTTAATATTTTTGTGCTTTTTTTATTTTTTAATTATTTAAATATTTAAAATATGATTAAAAATGAAAATTTTGTAAAATCCCAATTTTATTTTTAGAAAAATCCTCTGATTACATAGAACTCCCAAAATCAATTTTTACAATTTTTTGAGTTTTATTTTAACTACTAAAATTAGTTTAATGTTCAAAATTATCATTCCACTTAGACAATTAATTTAAGTGACTAAATGAATTCCAAATGCCATGAAATTTTTATGGAGAGTTCTCTGACCATTAAAATACAGTGAAGAATTGTTTTTGAGTGATTTCTATATTTAATGAACTCAAATTAATTTAAATTTAACTTTAATGCAAGTTGATAATTAGGTTATTTCTTAATGATTTAACTCATGAAAATTTTATTCTAGGGTTCTCTGGTCATAGGAAGCCTACCATGATTTTTTATTGATTTTTATAACCACCATGATAATTTTTGGAATTAATTTATGAAAAAAGATGAAAAAACTTGGAAAATATAAAACTCTTCATAGAGGTCTCCTCTGACTTTGGAAAAATTAGGGAAGATCCCCCATAACAGAGGCTACAACATGTTAGGATGGCAAGCCATGGTAAAATTTTTATATGCATGGAGACTTAAAAGACTACAGAGGGTATTTAATTAATTAAAAATCATACATGCATCAAATAAATTTCAAATCATTTTCACATTATTCTCCTCTGTTCACTGAGCAAGAAGGTAATTTTCTTTTATTGTTATGATTTTTCTAGCCCAAGATTTGAATTTTTAAAGTTCAGGTGATTGAAATAAATAAATAAATTCAGATTTTCCTACTTAACAAGCTCAGTACCGTGTCAACCTACGGCGAATTGAAGCCCCATGTGGCACACTCCTATTCGACGCTGCCAGTTGACTGGGATGCCACACAGCCCATGGTTCTGTTTCATCTCCTTGTCTGACACGATTAGAGCCGTCCAACGAAAACACGCGTGATCCAATGGCCACCCGTCTTCGTCCTCGTCTGGTATGAACCCGTGACCGTCCACACTAAAACCCTAATTTCTTAGCCTAAACTCAACCAAATCACTTCGGGTTTGATTTTATGGACCTGTCTAAGCATGGCGAACATATCTATACGGCTAAGCATGGTTTAAATTAACTCTAACTACATGGAGAATTCATAGAAGTTCGGGAAGAAGGTGAGGTCAATACCTTGGCTTTGATAAGTGAAGCTTCGATCAGAGTTGCTCTACACCTTTGTTGGAGTCCCAGGAGCTCAGAGATGAAGTCTTTTGCCCCGGAGAATTGCCTAGGTATGAAAGTGACGAGACCCGATTTTGAGCTTTGGTGGAAGTCTCTGTTAGAGTGGCCTGGTGATGGGACTTTCAATGGGGAACTTCTTCTCTTGCTGTGGGGATGGTGTGGGTGAGTTTAATTTGTGTTAGGTGGAGTTTAGGGAAATGTCTTATTTGGGCTCAACTTTAAGCTCAGGAATTGAGCTCAGACAGAGGATTTGGGGGATGGAAAATGGTGGGGATTGGCTTCTCTGTGATGTTAGATGGTTTTGGAGTAATTATGGTAAAGTATTGTTAAGGTCTACTTTAGCCCAAATTTTTGGCTTAGAAGGGTGGTGGCTTAAATAGCCATGGCTGAGGTGGCTTCCAAGGCTTCAATTCAGGTGCAAGGGTTGATTATGTGGAGTGCAGAGGAACCCCAATGGAAATTTTAGGCTGACTTGGCCATATGGTGGAGTTTGGCTTTGGCCAAGTGTGAGGTGGCTCTCGGTTTGAGCTCCTCCGATGAGTAGGCCGGCTGGCCGGGCCAGGGGAGGTGGCCAGTGGGTCAGGTGAGCAAGTGGGCAGGCCATCATGGGGGTGAGCTTAAGTGGTTAATGCATTATGGTAAATCCCCCAAGGTTTAACCATTGAGTGGAGGAGATCAACTAATTTGGGGGACCTTTGGTCCATGGCTCCACTAGGGTGGGCTAGGTGGGTCTAGCCCAGTCCCTAGGGTCAACTTTGTGGTTGTGGAGGAGTTGGTTTAGTCAAATTTGGTTTGATTTGATTAAATTGGGTCATGGGTTCATTTGGGTTACTTTAGGTTCAAATAAGGCTAACTTGGGTTTTATTTTGGGTTGAGCCTAAATGATTGAGTAATTTTGTGTATATTATTGTCATAAATGGTTTATATAAGGATTGGGGTGGTTTTGGATTGATTAGGTAGGTCAGTTTGGCTTGGTTTGGTGTTTTGGTCAATTTGGGGAAAATTGGCTAAGCTTAGGTTTAGGTTGGTCTAGAGTTGGGTCCAAGGCCAATTGAAGGTTCCAAATGATCTAGGGGGATGTTAAAAAGAGTTCCCAACATCAATTGGGTGGAAATTTTGGGAGTAGGGCGATCAATTTGATGACATTTGGACATATGTTTGATTTGGGTCAAAATTAGGAACGCTTGCTTCAAGTGGATTTGAATGGGGCATAGGCTCAAATTAGGGGCAATTGATGGTTCAATTCAATTTATGGTCTGTTTGGAGTGGAGGTTTCGGAGCAGTGTGGCACAATGTTGCGATTCGACACTGTTTGGGGCGACAGCTGGGGAGCGGCAGAACGCGAATAGACCGAACGCAGGCCACGGAGAGAGACCCGTGGCCTGGCTTTGCGACGCTGCTTTTTTCCTCCCTACCCCAATAAAAATCTATTCCTCTCGTTCCCGCTCCATCGATCGTCCATCTCACCTCGCCTTCTTCTCGTAGACAATTCTTGATACACCTAAAATATATAGTATTTTTATGCACATTTTTACCTATTTTTATGGATATTGCACTTTAATGGAAGGTATTTTGTGTTTTTCTTGCAGATATAATGAAAATGGATGGTCATGATGAAAGGAACAAAATTGGATCAAATTTTGAGCAAAAAAATGAAAAATAAAAATTTAGCATTGGCGGCTAAGCGCCGCTGGGCCGGCGCTTAGCCGCCACAGTTAAAAATCTAATTTGACTTGGCATAAATTTCAAAGGTGATGGGATGCAACTCTTAGTGGTAACGTCCATAACTTCCTTTGGGCGGCAAGTTTGAATGAAGGGGTGCGTTCCTTGTGTTGACCTCATTTTTGATGAGGTCTTCCCTTCTTCTTTTTAGTGCTTAGGATCTAGCCTTAGGCTTTTCCTTTGACTATCTTAGAGGACTAGAATTAGGACCCACCTGTTAGAAATTCCAAACATTTCTAAACTCCCTGCAAACTCCACAAACTTGACCATAGACCCCTAATCACCTAGAGGGTTGAAATCAAATGTGGAAGTTTAAAGGATGAGTTCCTATAGGACTCTTTGGCCTTAGGACTACCCTGGGTGGCCTGGTCTGATGAGGGGGCTGACTTACACACACTACACTTATACACTACACTTACACACTACATTTCCACACACTTCCTAAAACCACATCCATACCCAACTTGACCTCCTGACTCATGTAGGTGATTCACATGGATGGTCCTTAACCCCTAAGCCCTTGGCTAAGAGGGTTAGGAACAACATAGTGAATGCCTCAAATGAGTCCTCTCATGGCTCATATGGGCTTGAAATGACTTCATGGCTCAACCAAAATGACTTATTTCCACTTACATCCACCCAATCCTCAATTTCCCAAATTTTCAATTTTTGACCCCCGGGGCCCTACACCTACTAAACCTACCCAAAACCCTTGAAATTACCCAAATTTTTGCAAAATTTCCAAATTACCTAAAGTTCTTCAAAGCTATTCCCAAACATTTCTACACCACTCAAATTGACCATCTATATCCAAAAATACCAAAAATTCCAAGAAAACCTCCCAATACCCTCCAAATACCCAAAATACCCTTCTTGACCCAAAAATCCAAAAATTCAGAAAATTCCCAGAAAATTCCAGAAAATCCTAAATATTCCCAATTTCATTTTGTCCAACTACACCATGGGCCAATTTTGTCAATTTACCCTACTTTTGTCAAAACCCCCAAATTGACCCATTTTAACCCAAAGTGAACCCAATGTTAAACCAAACCTATCCAATTGACCCCAATTTTGGTCCAATTCAATTCTAAACTTCAATTCAACATTCCCAATACCAATTTAGACCAAATCCAAGTCCAATTTGATTGGCATTTGGATCCAATCTCACTTTTGGCCTTAAAGCCCAAATTTGGACCCATGACCCAAACTTAACCTAAACTCACCCAATTCAACTCCAATTAACCTCAAATCTTTTCTAAATCTTCCTTAACATTCCCACAAACAAAACCCTAACATGATTTGCCCAAAATTTAGACCCAAACCCTACTCAAACTCAACCCAAGGTTAAAAGGCCCATTTTGACCTAAGCCCAAACCTAACCCAAATTCAACCCAATTCAAACCCAAATCACCCCCAATTTGTTTCAAATCACTCATGACACATCTATGAGCTAAACCCAACAATTATTTGGCCCAACCTCTTTACAAAATTCCCATCCATAAATTCATTTTTAAACTTAAGGGGCCCATTCCTTAAACCATTTTAAAGCCCATTTCCTTCAAAATTCAAAAGCCCAAATCTACCCTAAAGCCCATATGACATTTCCCCTCATCATACTTTCAATTAAAATCATCCCTAAGTCCTAAATTCATCATCAAATAATTCCAAATCAAGCCTCATGCCAAATCACCCCTAAATACCAAAATTTTCATTAAATCCATTTCCATGAAATTGACTTCACTTTTCCCAAGCCAAATGGAGCCATGGAGCCATGCACAAGCCATATGCAAGCCATGAGAGCCTCTTTACATGTCACCATGCCATTTTGGGCAAAAGGAGGAGGCTCTTTCCTTAATTCCTAAAGGTGATTAACCACTTCCATGTTTCCACTAAACCATGCTTAAGCCTAATTGTGCTTGGATGGTGACTTGACCCTACCGATTATGCTGAGCCAAATCACTTTTCCCTCAGCCAAAACCAGGCCTTGGGTGGTGCACCTAGCCCAAATGGGTGGGTTGACCCATTTAGGTTCAAATCTAGCCATGCCCCATTCCACTTTGGATCAAAGCCTTTACACATGTCCATGGCCAATTGATTGCACAAACCTCCAGCCCTGACCCACCTGACCTTGAGGGTGACCCATGCCTGGCCGGCCGGCCACCAGGCCGCCGGAAAACACCATGGCCGAGAGTTCACATGTGAGCCAACATTGAAATTCTCACTTGCTGAGCTGCCCCATCCCCAGTGGCTACCATGGCTGATCTTCTCCTCACCAGAGCAGCTGATCCCAAGCCCTAACTCCCCCTGGGAGGCCTTCCACCCTCTCCTATTTAAACTCCTCACCCTCTCGGCCAAAGAAGAGCTAAGCACAAACCTTGCCAAAACTCTGCCAAAATTGTTCCAGACCCTTCTCCACCCTTAGAGCACTTGATCCCCAGTGGAATTCCCCAGTCATTTCTCCTCTGAAAGCTCAATTTCAGAGTTGAAATTCCACCCAAAACCAGGACACTTCTCCACAGTGAGCCAATTCTCAAATTGATTGGCTCTACACCTTCACCAGACCAAGGGAAGGTGTCCACCATCAAAAGCCCCATCTCCGAGCCACCCAGTTGCTCCAGGCCTCCAAGCTTTGTGATCGGGCTTGGTCGAAATCATATCCGTGACAATTCACTGCACCAGGAGACTTCATCCGGAGCTTGCTAGGACCCAATCGAAGGTGCAACAACTCTCGGATTGAAGCCACACTTCTCCGAGCTAAGGTATGAGTTAACTCTCCATCCCGAGCTTCCGGAGATTCTCCATTTCAAATGCCTTAGTTTCAATGCATGTTAGCCGTATAGATGTGTTCGTCTCTTCAAGACGAATCCATAGAGTATAAGAACGTAAAAATCCATTGAGAATCGAGTGAGATCTTAGGGATTTAGTGTGGACGGCTCTCGGGTGAGAACACTTGGGGACGATGAACGGATGCCGTCCATTCAATACACGCGCGGACAAACGGCTCAGATGGCGTCGGACCAGGAAACGGTGCGAGAACCGCGGGGCCCGGCGCGCCGACTCGAGTGGCGGCGTCGAATGGGAGCGCGCCGCGTGGCCTTTCGGAGCTGCCGAGGATGCGCCGGCGCCGCGTGGATAAATAGAAAATTAGGGTATTTTCTTATTTATTTAATTCCCTAAACTTCAAAAATTCATATCTCCGTGTAGGAAAATCACAAAAATAAAATAAAAATACCCTCTTGCTCAGTGAACGGAGGAGAATAATGTGGAAAAGAAATCATTTAATTTCATCAAGTATTTTATTTTTTATAATTTATTTACTCTCTGCATACATTTAATTCTCCATGCATGTATACAATTCACCATGGCATGAGACCATAGGGCTTTTGAAAGCCTCTGAACTTGGGAACATTCCCTGAATTTTCCAAGGTCAGAGGCCATCTCTGTGAAAAGTTATTTATTTTTCAAATGCATGTTGCTCGTTTTGAGTATTTTAATTCCAAAAATTAGCATGTTGTGAAATAAATTCTAGGAAAATTTGGTGATGTTCCTTATGACCAGAGAACCCTAGGAAAAATAGATTTTGGCTTAGTTCATTCAGAACAACTCTAATTGGCTTAAACACCCAAAATAGGTCTTTAATTAATTAGAGTTAACCAAACATCAAATTGACTTGAAATCAATTCTCCACTGACCTTTAGGATCAGAGGAATCCACCATAAAAATTTGAGGTCAATTGGACTTGGTTAGCCCCACTAATCGGGTTGATTAAGTCACTTAGCCATTTTAAACTTTAAAAATTCATAACTTTTAAAATACTTTTCAAAAATTCACCAAATTGGTTTTGGAGCCTCTCTGATATCAGGGGAACCCAAGAAAATTAAAATTTCAATTTTCTAAAAAAGTTGATTTTTAATAATATTTTAATATTTTTAATAATTAAAAAATAATAAAAATCACAAAAATAATAAAATTCACCAAAATGTCACATTTTGAATTCTAATCACTTAGGAACAAATCCCACATTTTTCCTAGGTCTATTTAGTGAGATATTGAATTTTAAAACCCTAGGAAATTTTAAAATTAAAAAAAAAATGTATTTTCTAGCATTTTCACTAAAATAATTATAATAAATCATAGAAAAATCAGAAAATTGCAAAATTTGTTTTTCTGGTTTCCTTGATATCAGAGAGATTTTTGAAAAATATAAAATCCATTTTTTAACATTTATTTTATTTTTAAATTAATTAACACTCCAAAACTTAAAATAATTATAATAAAAATAATATAATTCAAAAAATCACCAAAATTGGTCCAAGTGCTTCTCTGGTCATTAGGAATGTCCCCTAATTTTCTTAAGGACAGAAACTTTCCCTTGGTCATGTTATCAAATTTTCCTTGAAAATCTCCATTTTCCACCAAAAATAATTATATAAATAAATTAAATACAAAAAAAATCACATTTTCTCCTCTCATGTCTTTATTGACATATGAGTGAAGTCACATAAAAATTTCAAATTCATTTAAGTTCAATTTAGTGAGTTATGAAATTATTAAGCTTAAGGGGTAAAATGGTAATTAAACTTTTAACCCTTAATTAAAACTTTAGGTTTAACAAAAAAAATCAACAAGTAAAATATTTGATCTTAATCTGATTTGGATGATTGAAATTTAAATAATTAAAGGGTAGAAACCCATTAAATAATTTTAAAATGATTAAACTTTAATTGAATAATAGATTAAATTTGGAAGAATAATAAAATTGGAATTATTAAAATAAGGGATATTTATTAGGAAGAGATTTATTCTTTAATTTAAAAATCCCTAAATTAATCATCTCATTAATGTTCAACTTTTTAATTAAAATGATAATTCAAATTCAAAATATTAAAAGACTTAATTAAATTATTAAACTCTTTTGAAATTTCAATTAAAATTAAAAAAAATAAAGTAAATTAAAGATAAATTAAATTAAAATTAAATTAAATTTAATAATTAAATTAAATTAAGACAAATTAAATTAAATTAAATTAAAATTTAATAATTAAATTAAATTAAATTAAATAATTAAATTAAATTAAATTAAATTAAATAATTAAATTAAATTAAACAATTAAATTAAATTAAATTAACTTAAATAATTAAATTAAATTAAATCAAATCAAATTAATTAAATACCAAATCAAATTAAATTGAACTATGTTAAATTAAATCAAACTCAATTAAATTAAATTAAATTAAATATAAAACAACTTGAACATTATTCCAAATTTAAACCCTTTAACTTAAATCAAATCATTCGAATACTAATTTACCCTTGAAAGTTTTAGTTATCATAACTCCTAAACAGAACATTAAATGAAATGTTACTTCACTTATAGGATATTCAAATATCCTAGTTCACTGAGTAAGATAACAATAAAACTTGAAATTCTTGGACGATTAATTCATTTGTATAATTAAATTCATTTGGACTTAAAACAATCCTAGAAATATTGAAAAGATGTTTAAGATTCCTCTTAAACACTTCCTCAATATGATAGGATATTTATAAGAACAATTGGACTTAATTGTTCTTTGATGAAGAAAATCGTCCTCAAGCAAAAACACAAAGAACCTAGATGTCATAGGAAATGACTAGCTATAGGATTAGGAATTTGGTAGAAAACCATAACCTTTCCCTTAGCTTTTACCTAGGAACTTGCTTAAATATTCTAATTATGTTTTAAGTGCAGCTTGGGATGACGGGAAGACCCTCCGAGTACGCTTTTATTTTATTGCAATTTACTTTCTTGCAATTTACTTCCTCGCAATTTACTTTATTGCAGTATGCACTTTACTTTTCTTGCATGATAAACAACTGTTGCATGAAAACCCACACCTTTAGGATAGTCCCTAAAACTGAAACCAAATTAAGTTAAAAGTCATTGCAAGATAAAATTCACCGCCACAACATTTCAAAATATAAAAACAACTCAAAATTTAATCACAAACAGTAACACAAAACTACAATTACAACTAAATTAAAACGTCCCGTTGGATGATCGGGAATACCTCGGATGATGTAACCTACGTGTTGCTAACGGGATTTCCCACGGTCTAAATGAAAGTGTGGAACTCATTCGAGTTGAGTTTAGCAAATTCATCTGGACTAAGTGAATCCGATAAAAATAATGATGCCGGAAGGATGGAACCGTGGGATCTTAACCGGTGTCGTTATAATCAACTTTAAGATTTGTTTTAATCAAAATACAAAACACTTGAAAATTAAGACTTCTCTAAACCAAAACACTTTTCTCATCCCCCGATTTATGATTTCTAAAACTAAACCTCCGCAACAACAAGGAGCTTGGAGCATGGTGGGCAGCACGGCCATCGTCATCAACAAAACTTGAACCTACTTCAGCAAAACCTTCTTAGAATTAAACAACAAAGCCATAGGACTTCGAGGTAGCTTGCCTAGTGCAACATAAATCCTCAACTCTTCGTTAGGCACTTGCATAATCACTTTATGCAAAGTAAGCCCTAACCGGTCTTAGGATTCCGAGGTAGTCGTCCGATACGACAATAAACCCTCACATCTTCTAGGCTATTTGTTTGATTTCATCATACAAATATAAGCCCTAATTAATTAAAATTGACAAGATTGAAATATTAAATAAACATTAGGACTTTCCTAAATTCAAGCCAAACAATAGGATAGTCGGGAAATTACCGAAGTTCACTTCGAATCGGTAATTTCTCCTACCTCTCTTCCTTTGGATTCACAAAACAAAATGTTCCAAAATTTGATCCATTCCCTATTGAAATTCCAAAATTCAATCTTTGAAAACCTTAAACTTTGAAATTCTTGAGAGCAGAATTATTGGTTATTATCGAGAGTTTTCTTAGGTGATTCCCGTCACTTAAGATGTAATTAACTATAGGGGCTTGCCCTTATAGGGAATTTTAAAGAACCTGAGTAATATAAACCCTCGTTTAATGTTTTCATATTAGCAGGGAAACTTGTCGGCTTATAAAATTGGTTCGCGGACCAAACGGATGTCACTAATCTTCTAGTTTATTTAATCAAGCCCCACCATCGAAGCAGTGTGTCTATCCTTAGGGATAGATACACGGTTTGTGGTGCGGTGCTCGTTTATATAAACTATTTGGGATGTGAGGTCGGTTTAATCTCATATCTTAAAACCTTCAAATTTAAAATTATTTTCAAAATCAAATACTACTTTTCAAATTATTTATTTTAATTAAATTAAAAATTCGCCGACAGATTTCGTTAGGCGACCCCTCTTCAAAATAAAACACGACCTAAAAATATGCCGACGAGATTTCGGCGACTCCGCTGGGACTATTCCTCTCTCCATTATAATCAAATAATTCGCTTTCAAAAATCGGTAGTGTATCCATGTCCCTAATGGATCAAACTACCCTTCTTTCCGTTGGAATACTATGTTCATTTCTATCTTGAACAAGTATAGCCAACATTCTCTCGGATTTAGGAGCCACTGTTTAGACACCCCTAAACAGGGAGGTTCCGAGATCCTTTTACCTCATTTCTGAGGTGGGGTGGACCCCCAATAGGTGTTAGTTTAGGAATGATCCTTCGAGTCGAGAAGTCTTGCTTAAGACTTTCTTTCCCTTTCCAACTCGAATCGGATTCCTTACCTTCTCTACACCTTTGAACGTTCCGTTCTAAATAAACAAACCCTCTAATAAGTGATTCTTTTAACAAATGATAAATACATGAACAAAGAATGAGTTCGGACTCTTTTCAATTCCTTCTTTTCGTCCTGAAGAAAAGAAGCATAACTTGGGACTGACAACCAGAATCTACCTTGCAGAAATGGAAGCCCCAAAACTGATTTTCTCCTTCACCAACGGACCGGACTCCGCCGTCTATAAGGATGAGCTCGCCCGACAATGGGGTCATCCGATTTGGACGAGGATTTGAAAACACAAACGTCAAGGTCACCGACGTCTCCCTCTTTGCACCGACAAACAAGGTATCCGAAGCCGAGGAACCACCGCTCGAGTTCAACCTTAGGTCGGCCCAAGAGTTTCCTCCCCTGCAAAGGGTCCCGACTAGGAGGAGTACTGCTGTCCGCAGGAGGACTGTTCTCACTACCCCCACTGGTCTAGTTGTTTCTGCACCTACCCCGACTTCTGCCAAATCAAAGGGGAAAGGAATCCAAAACTATGATAAACCTGTTACCGTGGAGGGTACGGATCTTCCTGTAAGACCTTCTGTCTTCGAAATCGGGTCCAGTTCGAAGATTCCTTCGCTGACAAAGACCCAAAGAAGAAATAGAAATAGAAGGATCGCCGGGGAAGCCGTAGCTGCCGAGGTTGCCTTCCTGGAGGAAATTCCGTAGTTGCCGAATATACACCGTTACCGAATATACACCACTCGCCTGACTACATACCACTCTTGGGAGGAAGCGGGTTCCATCCCCTCTCCGCCGCAGAGGATGAAGAGAATGTTCGAAAGATTGCCGCCACATTACCACAGCCCCGCATACTACAACGATAACCGCAAGAAAAGAACCGAACTACGCCGTTTCGCTCGACTGCAAACTTTGGTAGAAAAGCTAGCAAGGAAGGAAAACGCGCCCGTGTCGGAAATTCTACGAAGGATAGGGCGGGTGCCGGTTAAATCCCGTCTTGGGCCTCGAGTAGAACCCGCCGTCATGATAGAAAAGCCAAGCAAGAGAATGAAGGCTAGCCCGCCTGTCGTAGTATCAGGGTTACAGATTAGGGAGGATACCACCTTCCAACATTTGGCCGACAGACCATCTGGTCCTAGACCTTCGCTCGCTAGAAGGATGGTGTGGCGTCCCACTACGGGGCGACTGAGACCGAAACGACGGCCCGAGAAAGAAAGTCTCGCCGGAGGCCGGAATCCGAAGAAAGTGCTACTGCGATGAAGGGGACTCGTGAAAAAGGACCCGGCAACCATCGCATGACAACCACAAAGATACACGAAAGCTCCGCTAGAAGATGCCATGGAAAAGTTGAGAACCGACATCCGACGGTTGGCAAAAGAAAGAGAAGAAAAGTTCGGAGATGAGATCGACTCATCGGAATTCATGGACAACGAATATGCATAAATCAACATGGTTGAGACACGAGCTTCATCAGCTTCTCAAGGTGCTCCTGCAGCCGCAGAAAGAGAGGAGCCGGAACTGATGAAGAGACAGCTTCAGGAAAAGGACGACACGATCGCTCAAATGGCGAAGAGGATGGAAGAGATGGCCATAGCTCGGCCACTCTCCAAAGTCAAGTACAACCACATAGAGAGACACCCCCGAAGTCATTCACATCGTAGACGGAGGGAAGGAGATTACATCCGTCAATGGGGATGACCAGTCGAAAAGGATACAACACAAAGTATGATCCCTGAAAAGGATATCAAGAACTTGGTAGAGCAGCAGGTGCGAGAAGCCCTAGCACAATCGAAGAACGGGACATCCATTCGGACGGGTAGACCTTACCCAGAAGAATTCGACGCTGTCCAGTACCCGAAAGGCTTCGTACCACCTCTGTTTAAGACCTTCGACGGAACCGGGAACCCCCGACAGCATGTTGCACACTTTCGTGCCAGTTGTTGCAATGCCGGCGGGAGCGATGCGCTACTCTTCCGACAGTTCGTTAGCAGTCTGTCGAGAATCGCCTTCGACCGGTATGCGAATTACCCAACGGATTCAGTAAAGACATTCTCGGAGCTAGAGAGCCTCTTCATTAAGCGATTTGTCGGAGCTCGGCACCACATCACTATAGGTGATTTAGTGGTAGAGAAACAAAGGCCGAATGAAACTCTAGTGGATTACATACTTCGATGGAGAAATTTAAGTATGAAGTGTGAACCACAACCGCAAGAACAACATGCGATCGGCATCTTGCTTAAAAGCATTCACGGCCCGATAAGCACTTCTCCTCGAGGGATTCACTATTAAGACTTTTGAGAAGTTGTTAAGCAAGGCCGGAAGCTTGCAAGAAGAGGTGAAGCAATTAAGTTTTGCCGACAAGGCGGACAAGCGAAGCCGGTGAAGACTTTCGAAAAGAAATGCGGGTCGTTGCGACAGCTGACAAAGGCAAACAACCGATGCAAATACCACCGTAACGGCCGCAAAGAACCACAACAAAATTACCGGCGAACCCCGGTCCAGCTATCAGTCGTCTCCGCAGTATGAACAACCGTCTCGTCCGCAACGTACATTAAGGGAGCTTCTGAGCAGAGAATATCCGTTCAAGAATGAAGCAGTACCAAAGATGTTCCGTAGCTTAATGAAAACTCCAGATTTCCAGCTGCCAGAGCCCAAAGACCGAGAGGAAGTCAACAAGAAAGGTGATCCCAACTTTTGCCCCTACCATCGGATGCTTGGGCACAAGATAGAAGACCGCATTACCTTCAAAAGTTGGCTCAACGACAACCTTCGGAAAGGAAATATAACAATCCCGAAGGAGTACATGAAGGAACCCCGAAAGGAGGTTCCGTCAATGTTATCTCAACCGATCCCGTCATTCCGATAGATCCCTATGCAACCGACGATGGATGGACTACCGCTCGGACGAGATCTTCGAAGAAGATTTTAGACAACATCCGAACCGCTTCGGTGCGAGCTCCAATTCGTAGTTCGAGACCTCGTTAAGCCGGTACTATCACTTGCGATAGAAGAACCACCTCGACAGGAGAAAATCGAAGAGAAGAAGAAAATTGACAAAGAAGAGGGGACCGAGATTCCTAAGGCTAGACTAGGGGCTGCTTATCCTAGGATAGTTGTTTCTGATTCGGGGGAGAAATCCCTCGAACCTCTCGATTTTGTATGATTATCCGCTCACTTCGGTGGGATCATATAATGATAAGGGTGATGGCGTTGGCTACGTTTTGATCGTTTCTAACGATTACGTAACTAGCGACAATCCGGGCGACGATTTCGATACCAACAACAATTCTCAAATCATACAAGATCTCGACGATCAAAATGACGAAGAAGACATCCATCAAGGAGGCTACGAGAGCTCAACAAGCAACGGCTCTATCTGTGAGTTTCGAGGAGCTCCAGTTACGATAGAGTTAGAGCCTTCAGATCTTGAAGATAATCCAGAAGAGCCTGTCATTCCGATTCAGGAAGAGACACCGACAAACTCAACACGAGATTCAGAAGAAATTACAGAAGTCAACCTAAGAAATGGAAAAGTTCTACCTCCGAGAATGGGTCCAAAAGACAAAGGAAAGCAGGTGGTTGTTCAAGAAGAACCAACCCCAGCGGAAGAAATACCCATTCGAGAAGAAGCCGAGACGCAGGAGAACAAAGTGGACTACAACGTGCTAGCCCATCTTAGGAAACTACCGGCCAAACCGAGCATTTACGATGCTCTCATCTTATCAAAGGAGATGAGGAAGCTCCGATCAAGGCCTTACTTGATCCGGAAATTTGCTTAGCACAAATGGCCGGAGATTCCTTAGATGAGATTTGCTCGTTAAAGGAACAACGAGGTGTTATCTTCACGGACAATGACCTACTACTTGGGACGACAGATCACAACCGACCGTTAGTACATTTCGATTACGATCGGGAAGTTTACGCTCTCCGCAGTTTTGGTGGATCCAGGAGCATCAATCAATATAATGAGTCTTCGAACACTAGCATACTTGGAAATTGATGCTCGTGAGCTCGAGGCCGACAAAATGTTATTAAGAGGATTCAACCGTAAAGGAGAAAGAGCCCTCGGGTCAATAACGCTACCGATGAAGACCGGTGATTTAGCAAAGACAACCGCAAAATTTCATATAATCGATTCAGAAACGTCGTTCAACGCTCTACTGGGCCGACCATGGATACATGAAAACAGGATGGTACCATCATCTCTACACCAGTGCATCAAGTACTACGATGGAGGGGAACAATGCATCAAAGGCGACTTACAACCATTCTCCGTACATGAGATTGGAATCCATGAAGACGCAGCTTATTATGCACCGCCAAAGAAAACAATCTTCTCCAGAGATACCGTAACAAATGAAGCAAAGAAAGTTCGAGACAACGAAGAACCTGAAGTTCTAGTCCAACAGTCACTCACCACTCCCTTCCGGCGAGATGGTGAAGGTTTCTCCACAACTCGCATCCGAGGTCGAGGCCGGGGACGAGGCCGTGGTAGAGACACTAGGACAATTGGACAGAAGAAACCAGCCATCAATGTTGATTGGGAAGATAGTTCGAAGAGGAAAAAGAAATCAAGCAAGAAGCAGCAACAATAAGTCGAAAGAAGCCGCAATACAAGATCTCCTCGAAGATGAAAAGAACGAAGAATACAAATCAATGTACGAGAAGATTAACCACTACGTACATACTATGACCCTAACTCCGATCCATCCTAATAAGATCGAGGGTATAGAGGTCAAAGAGGTACGTAGTGACGGTGCAAAGCCGATCAAATTCTACCGTGGTGCTTCTTCCTCCAAAACTGAAAATAATGTACAATTCGAAGATGTCACTTCATCGAATTAATGGAATTACCTTTTGAGTGGTACTCTCCCGTGTTCAAAATTTAATTCAACGTGGTTTCTTACCTCGACAATGGACAAAATGCCAATCACAACATTTTGAAAAGTTATGGAATAACTCCGGTCGTCCTCCCAATTCAAAGTATGGACTCGGATTCGGCACAGTAGGGTCAGTTGACGATACTGAATTTTGCTTGGTTGTCACTTGCAAATCCAATGAAAACCGCATGGAAACTACAAACGAACTCGAAGATTTACAAATTGGAGACGCTCCACCAGAATTCGAAGAAGAAATCAAATCTACAATAGATGAGTTAACGGAAGTTAACTTGGGTACTAGCGAAGAGCCTAGACTTACCTTTGTTAGCTCCTTACTCAATAAAGAAGACTCCGAAGAAATAATCAAGTTATTAATGGAATTTAAAGACTGTTTTGCTTGGAGCTACGATGAAATGTCAGGATTAGCCCCAGAGGTTGCAGTCCATAAGCTAGGAGTGGATCCTACTTCGTTCCAGTCAGACAAGGTCCCAGAAGAATGCGTCTAGAAATCGAACAACAAGTCATAGCCGAAGTTAAAAAGCTAATAGACGCTAAATTTGTCCGTGAAGAACAATACCCGACTTGGCTAGCCAATGTAGTGCCACGTAAAGAAGAATGGTCGGATCGAATTTGTGTGGACTTCGGAGATTTAAACAAGGCATGTCCAAAAGATGAATTCCCCTACCGATTCCGAACCGATGATCGATATTGCTTCGACACATGAAATATTCTCATTCATGGATGGATCTTCGGGATACAACC
Organism: Papilionanthe hookeriana x Papilionanthe teres; assembly: GCA_022702705.1. Lineage (NCBI taxonomy): Eukaryota > Viridiplantae > Streptophyta > Magnoliopsida > Asparagales > Orchidaceae > Papilionanthe > Papilionanthe hookeriana x Papilionanthe teres. The sequence continues at coordinate 41,135,225 of CM040422.1, forward strand.
GGATAAAAATGGCTCCGGAAGATGAAAAGCTTACAGCATTCGAACGCCGATCGGAGTATTTTGCTACACAGTGATGCCATTCGGATCGAAGAACGCTAGGAGCAACTTACCAAAGAGCAATGACAAGAATTTTTGATGATCTCATCCACAATCAAGTCGAGTGCTACGTGGACGATGTCGTCATCAAAAGCAAAGTAAAGGAAAACCACTTCGTATGATTTGAGAATTGTTTTCGAACGATTAAGACAATTTAACCTTAAGATGAATCCCTTAAATGCGCCTTCGGCGTCACCTCCGGGAAATTCTTAGGATTCGTTGTCCGACATCGTGGAATTGAAATCGACTCGGAGAAGATTAAAGCCATCTTAGAAATGCCGCCTCCCAAAACCTTAAAACAACTACGATCTTTTCAAGGGAAGCTGGCATATCTTCGACGCTTTATCTCAAACCCGTCGGTAGGTGTCAGCCTTTCTCGGCACTAGTTAAAAAGGATGCCAAATTTATTTGGGAAGAGAAATGTCGAAGGCCTTCGAAGACATTAAACAATATTTAATGACACCTCCCGTCTTAGCAGCCCTGGCCTCGTGTAGACCGCCGATACTTTACACCGCGGCTTTAGACGACTCTCTCGGAGCCCCGTTAGCCTGTGTCAATGATGAGGGTAAAGAAAATGCTCTTTACTACTTAAGCCGTCGTTTACTTCCGACGGAAGTAAGGTATCCCGCAATTGAAAAGCATTGTTTGGCCCCGATCTTCGCCGCTCAAAAGCTCGTGCACTACATGCTTTCTCATAAGGTCAACTTGATCTCGAAGTTTAATCCATTGCAATACTTGATGACTCGTCCAACACTTTCCGCGTGACTTGCCGGATGGTCAATGATATTATTGCAATTCGATATAACTTTCGTGCCTCGCGTGCCGTAAAGGGACAAGTCTTAGCGGACTTTCTCGCAAAGACATCCTTTGCCGCCGAATCTCCTCTCAATGATGACTTGCCGGACGAACAAATAATGAACCTAGAAGACCCCGATGATCGACGTTGGGAATTGTATTTCGACGGAGCATCTTCAAGCACACAAAGACGAAGAATCGCAAGTGATAGTGCCCGTGAAGGCAGGAATCGGGCTAATCTTTATAACACCGGAGCGGGGGATGTTAAGATACTCCTACCACTCGACGAACCGTGTACAAACAACGAAGCGTAATACGAAGCCCTCATAACGGGATTGGAATTAACCATTCAAATGGGGATAACAAACATCAACATCTACGGGGATTCACAGCTAATCATTCAACGGATCGTCGGACAAGATACGAATTCTAAAGCCAAGACTCGAACAATACTTCCAAGTATGCCATACAAATTGTTGGAACGGATTCCAAATGTGACAATCTACAAAATTCCTAGAAAAGAGAATGCTTTAGCAGATGCTTTAGCCCGTCTCGCAAAAGAATTTGCCTCGTTTGCAAGATGAATCGATGGAAGTGTCGGCTCACGGACGTCGGGTCCTATCACGACTCGACATGAACACAATACACAAATCAGCAAAAGAAAAAGAATCGGCTACAGTAGTGACAGAAAACACGGAAGATCGGCGACAACCATTGATAGACTACCCGCAAACAGGAAAGCTACCGGACGATAGGTCGCTAGCCCATCGGATCGGGAAAAGAACTCGTCTTACGCATTAATAAACAACACATTGTACAGAAGGTCTTTTGATCAAATGTGGCTAAGGTGCTTAAGCGGGTCCGAGGCCCGTGAAATCGTTAAAGAGGTGCATTCGGGACTCGTGGCGCTCACCGACCGGGTCCAAAAATGAAGATGAAAATTAAAAGACTAGGGTACTACCGGCCCTCGATGATGACCGACCGCATGAAAATCGCCAAGAGCCGTCATCAATGCCAAGTGCACGGAGTGGTTCTACACCAACCTCCAAATGTGCTACACCCGACAATTGCGTCGTGGCCATTTGAATGTTGGGGCACAGATATAGTGGGTCCAATAGAACCACCATCTTCGAAAGGACATCGTTTCATTCTTGCAGCTACAGATTACTTTTCCAAGTGGGCAGACGGCTCCACTTAGAGAAGTGAAAGCACACCACGTGCCATGCGCTTTTCAAGAACCAAGTTGTCTACCGTTTCGGAGTGCCGCGCAGATCATCTCGGATAATGGGTCAGCATTCGAAGCACACAAATCAACAATTTTGTCGGAGACACGGAATCGATCGGCGATACTCGACAATTTACTACCCAAGAGCAAACGGTCTCGCCGAGGCTTTTAATAAAACTCTCGTTCAAATCTTAAAGAAAACCTTGGACGATAATAAGAGAAATTGGCACGAGAAATTGTTAGAAGCCTTATGGGCCTACCGGACAACCTTCGAACTCCTACTCAAGCTACACCTTACGCTCCGGTGTATGGGTCCGAGGCGATGTTACCTTTAGAGGTTCAGCTTCCTTCACTCGAATTGCAGCTTGCAAACAAGATCACGACGAAGAAAACGCCGGACTACGACTCGAAGAATTAGAAAGCTTGGAAGGGAAAAGACTTGCAACACAACAGAATTTAGAACTATACCAAGCTAAGATGGTTCGGGCCCATGACAACCGGTCCGCCCAAGAACCTTCAAAGTTGGTGACTTAGTTCTCGTTCTCAAGAGACCTATTCTTGCACACCGCAAGATAGGAGGAAAATTTGAACCCACTCGGGAAGGACCGTTTGTGGTCAAGCAAGATACTAAGGAGGCTCCTACCGGCTAGTGAATTGCCGTGGAGAACGACATATGCTTCCGATCAACGGACGATACTTGAAAAAATATTACGCTACCTGATGTTTCGAAGGAATGAATTCTTCATCCCTAAGAAACACGGGTGAAGTAATTACTTATGATTGGGTCCGAACTCAAAATAATAAAATGTGCTAAGATAAATAAAATCATGATAATTAAGTTTTCCTTGTTTCCTTTTTCAAATCAAAATCTCTTCCCTCATTTTATCCTACTTCATTCCTGTTAAATTTCAAAATATAAGAATAATAAAAAATGTATCTTTAATAAACATTTTCTTAATGTTCTTGTTCTTAGTATGACCCCCGATCCTTTTCCTTGTCTTTTCGCAGGAAATGTCGAACGGGCGGTTGGTCTTGAACTTTAAGAATGGCGTAAGCCTTGCACTCGATGAAAAGAGGGTGAAAGATGGAGCGATAATCGAGATCGACTCGCATTTCGCACCAGCAGGCCTACATGACGAGGAAAGTGACCGGGTCCCGATTAACCGAGCGTAACTGCCCGGACGGACAAGTGATGAAAGTGGGTGGCCCAAGCCACCAATCCAACAATAAGAAAAGAAAAGCAAACACCGAAGAAGATAAGAAAATGAAGTCCGTAGTCACTACAGCGGAGGGCAGGCTTGTCAGCGCCGCGCCCACAGAGATTCAAGAAGTTCGGAGAGCTACTCTCACAGCCACACAACGAAGAAATAAGAATCGCCGTATCCGTAAAATGTTAACAAAACTAGCCGCGGACCAGCGCGACGAGACAATTGCTAATGCCAAGCACATACACTTCGAGGACACCGGTTCACCGAGAACTCGAAGAAAGGAGGCCAGCTCCTAGAATAACGAAAAGAACCAGGGAAATCTCCGGAAGATCGAAGAAAGAAGGCTACCACGCCACCGGATAGAACCACCGAGCAAGGCATGACCTTGTTGCGGAAGCAACCCCGGGGATGTCCCGACAGTGCATCATCCCCGAGGAGCCGAGGTATGCGAGGGGAACGTGAAGGATTGAACCATATATCCCACAATATGTCACAAGGCCTCGCCATCCGCAGATCATTCCGGAATACGAGTCGGAGAGGATGCGGAATGTTGAAAAGAAAACTTTCGAATACTTCGAGAGAATTAAAGGAAGAAGAATCAACATACTAGAAGGCCTCGAGCTACACACCGACGTATTCTCGAATATGAACAACGAAGAAATCGTGGATCGTATCCGGGATCCGAAAAGAATGGGCCGAGCAGGCCGCCCGAGGGAAAACACATACTCGGAACCCCGGAGATGGATGCCGGGGAAAGGAAGAATCACAATACAATGCGGATGCTGCTACAACTTTGCGGAGGACAGGAAGGGAAACCCACCGGGAATACTCCGTCATGGGCAAGTAGATCCGATGCCATCAGCTATCAAGAGAATGGTAAAAAGATTGATAACATGGAGGGTACTGCCAGCAGATTGCATACCCAATAGCTGCATTATCAACATCTACAAACGGGGTGACCGCATACCCCCACATATTGATCACCACGACTTCGTCAGACCTTTCTGCACGGTCTCTTTCTTGAATGAGTGCAACATCATGTTCGGATCTGACCTCCGGATAGCAGGCCCGGGTGAGTTCCGAGGGCCAGTAAAGATACCTTTACCGGTGGGTTCCGTCATGATATTGCAAGGTAACGGAGCAGATATCGCAAAGCATTGCATACCAGGAGTGCCAGTGGAGCGAATCTCAGTTACTTTCAGGAGGATGGACGACAAGAAAATACCTTACCATTTCCAACCGGATCCGGAGCTAGAGAACCTCCGGCCTTACGAGCCGTGAGTTACATGGGAAATATCACACCTCCAACGTACATCCAGCCGGCATCCTCGCGAAGGATGGCTTGGAAGGTGATGTTATTGACCATGTACCTCACTATTCGGACATGGATTTTTGACAGATGATTCTTTTGATGGATCAACAAAGATCATACACAGTCCGTTTTGAGTCTACATGGATTGTATGAAATATATTCCAGATCGAGTTGTATGATATATTTTCAACATGATTGGAATGAAAGTGACCATGTCACGTTTTTGGCCTTCACCTCTTTTGTGCAAATTGATTGGGAAACGCCATTAAAGTTAAATGAACTTCGAACAAAGAACAGAAAAGAAATAAAAAAAGAGAATAAAAGAAAACTTTCTAAAAAAAAAAAAAAAAAAAATCTAAAAATGACAAACACTAAGTTCACATGAACATTAAATAAACAATAAAATAAAATTTGAACCATTAAAAGATAAACGAAATCAACACAAATCTCAAATTCCATCCTTACAAATTTCAAATCAAATCCTCAATCAAATTCCAAATCCAATCTCGATCAAGTTTCAAACTTGATCTTCCAAATTTCAAATCAAATCTTAAATCAAATTTCAATCGAGTTCAAACTCATCCTTCCAAATTCAAATTCAATCTTTCCAGATTCTAAATCTCTATCAAATCTCAAATCCGATCTTCTAAATCTCAAATCCGATCTTTTAGATCTCAAATCAAATCTCAATCGAAAATTCAAAATCAAACTCTTTTGGGTCGAGGATTTTACATCCAAGACTGCACTGCTTTAGGATTCTTTTCCTATTGCACTGAAATACATCAAATTCAAACCTTTTGGGTCGAGGATTTTACATCCAAGACTCGCACTCGCTTTAGGATTCTTTTCCTATTGCACCGAAGTACATCAAAATTCAAAACTTTTGGGTCGAGGATTTTACATCCAAGATCGCACCGCTTTAGGATTCTCTTCCTCTTGCACTGAAATACATCAAAATTCAAAACTTTTGGGTCGAGGATTTTACATCCAAGACCGCTATCGCTTTAGGATTCTCTTCCTATTGCACTCGAAATACATCAAATTCAAACCTTTTGGGTCGAGGATTTTACATCCAAGACTGCACCGCTTTAGGATCCTTTTCCTATTGCACCTTGAAATACATCAAAATTCAAAACTTTTGAGTCGAGGATTTTACATCCAAGACTGCATCGCTTTAGGATTCTCTTCCTATCAGACTGAAGTACATCAAAATTCAAAACTTTTGGGTCGAGGATTTTACATCCAAGACTGCACTGCTTTAGGATTCTTTTCCTATTGCACTGAAGTACATCAAAATTCAAACTTTTGGGTCGAGGATTTTACATCCAAGACCGCACCGCTTTAGGATTCTCTTCCTATCAGCACCGAAGTACATCAAAATTCAAAACTTTTGGGTCGAGGATTTTACATCCAAGACCGCACCGCTTTAGGATTCTTTTCCTATTGCACTGAAGTACATCAAAATTCAAACTTTTGGGTCGAGGATTTTACATCCAAGACTGCACTGCTTTAGGATCCTTTTCCTATTGCACTGAAATACATCAAAATTCAAAACTTTTGGGTCGAGGATTTTACATCCAAGACTGCATCGCTTTAGGATTCTCTTCCTATCGTACCGAAGTACATCAAAATTCAAAACTTTTGGGTCGAGGATTTTACATCCAAGACCGCACCGCTTTAGGATTCTTTTCCTATTGCACTCGAAGTACATCAAAATTCAAACTTTTGGGTCGAGGATTTTACATCCAAGACCGCACCGCTTTAGGATCCTTTCCTATCGCACTCGAAATACATCAAAATTCAAAACTTTTGGGTCGAGGATTTTACATCCAAGACTGCACTGCTTTAGGATTCTCTTCCTATTGCACTGAAATACATCAAAATTCAAACTTTTGGGTCGAGGATTTTACGTCCAAGACTGCACTGCTTTAGGATTCTCTTCCTATTGCACTAAAATACATCAAAATTCAAACTTTTGGGTCGATGATTTTACATCCAAGACTGCACTGCTTTAGGATTCTCTTCCTATTGCACTGAAATACATCAAAATTCAACCTTTGGGTCGAGGATTTTACATCCGAGACTGCATTGCTTTAGGATCTTTTCCCTATCGCAATGAAATACATCAAATCGAATTCAAATTCTTGAGGTTAAGGATTTTACATCCAACACCACTTTGCTCTGAGATATCTTCTCATTGCAACGATTCAACCTTCTTTCGAGGTTGGAGATGTTACATCTAAAACCTCAAAATCCTAATTTTCATTTCAAATCAAATCCCTCAAATTAATTTTGACAAAACTTCAATCTAAATTGAAACTCCAAACTAAAATTTAAACTCACACATCAAAACATAAATTGAAACAAAATAAAATCTAAATCGAAATTCCCCCAGATCATGTGATTTGGGATTTACCTCCTTTTCCTTTCCCCAGCAAGAGTTCAAGAATCTCCGGTTCCAGAGATATACTTGACACTCCCCAGCGGAAACTCTTCTACTTCATCCTAAGTTCGTCATTTGGACATCTGTGTTGGTTTTGTTGATCGCTTCGGTCAACACCAATACGCGCGGTGTGCTCCGTCAGCTCACCACACCTATTGGGGGTCCATTTGTTGACCTCATTTTTGATGAGGTCTTCCCTTCTTCTTTTTAGTGCTTAGGATCTAGCCTTAGGCTTTTCCTTCGACTATCTTAGAGGACTAGAATTAGGACCCACTCGTTAGAAATTCCAAACATTTCTAAACTCCCCGCAAACTCCACAAACTCGACCATAGACCCCTAATCACCTAGAGGGTTGAAATCAAATGTGGAAGTTTAAAGGATGAGTTCCTATAGGACTCTTTCGGCCTCAGGACTACCCCGGTGGCCCGGTCCGATGAGGGGCCGACTTACACACACTACACTTATACACTACACTTACACACTACATTTCCACACACTTCCTAAAACCACATCCATACCCAACTTGACCTCCCGACTCATGTAGGTGATTCACATGGATGGTCCTTAACCCCTAAGCCCTCGCTAAGAGGGTTAGGAACAACATAGTGAATGCCTCAAATGAGTCCTCTCATGGCTCATATGGGCTTGAAATGACTTCATGGCTCAACCAAAATGACTTATTTCCACTTACATCCACCCAATCCTCAATTTCCCAAATTTTCAATTTTTGACCCCCGGGGCCCTACACCTACTAAACCTACCCAAAACCCTTGAAATTACCCAAATTTTTGCAAAATTTCCAAATTACCTAAAGTTCTTCAAAGCTATTCCCAAACATTTCTACACCACTCAAATTGACCATCTATATCCAAAAATACCAAAAATTCCAAGAAAACCTCCCAATACCCTCCAAATACCCAAAATACCCTTCTTGACCCAAAAATCCAAAAATTCAGAAAATTCCCAGAAAATTCCAGAAAATCCTAAATATTCCCAATTTCATTTTGTCCAACTACACCATGGGCCAATTTTGTCAATTTACCCTACTTTTGTCAAAACCCCCAAATCGACCCATTTTAACCCAAAGTGAACCCAATGTTAAACCAAACCTATCCAATTGACCCCAATTTTGGTCCAATTCAATTCTAAACTTCAATTCAACATTCCCAATACCAATTTAGACCAAATCCAAGTCCAATTTGATTGGCATTTGGATCCAATCTCACTTTTGGCCTTAAAGCCCAAATTTGGACCCATGACCCAAACTTAACCTAAACTCACCCAATTCAACTCCAATTAACCTCAAATCTTTTCTAAATCTTCCTTAACATTCCCACAAACAAAACCCTAACATGATTTGCCCAAAATTTAGACCCAAACCCTACTCAAACTCAACCCAAGGTTAAAAGGCCCATTTTGACCTAAGCCCAAACCTAACCCAAATTCAACCCAATTCAAACCCAAATCACCCCCAATTTGTTTCAAATCACTCATGACACATCTATGAGCTAAACCCAACAATTATTTGGCCCAACCTCTTTACAAAATTCCCATCCATAAATTCATTTTTAAACTTAAGGGGCCCATTCCTTAAACCATTTTAAAGCCCATTTCCTTCAAAATTCAAAAGCCCAAATCTACCCTAAAGCCCATATGACATTTCCCCTCATCATACTTTCAATTAAAATCATCCCTAAGTCCTAAATTCATCATCAAATAATTCCAAATCAAGCCTCATGCCAAATCACCCCTAAATACCAAAATTTTCATTAAATCCATTTCCATGAAATTGACTTCACTTTTCCCAAGCCAAATGGAGCCATGGAGCCATGCACAAGCCATATGCAAGCCATGAGAGCCTCTTTACATGTCACCATGCCATTTTGGGCAAAAGGAGGAGGCTCTTTCCTTAATTCCTAAAGGTGATTAACCACTTCCATGTTTCCACTAAACCATGCTTAAGATCTAATTGTGCTTGGATGGTGACTTGACCCTACTGATTATGCTGAGCCAAATCACTTTTCCCTCAGCCAAAACCAGGCCTTGGGTGGTGCACCTAGCCCAAATGGGTGGGTTGACCCATTTAGGTTCAAATCTAGCCATGCCCCATTCCACTTTGGATCAAAGCCTTTACACATGTCCATGGCCAATTGATCAGCACAAACCTCCAGCCCCGACCCACCTGACCTCGAGGGTGACCCATGCTCGGCCGGCCGGCCACCAGTGCCGCCGGAAAACACCATGGCCGAGAGTTCACATGTGAGCCAACATTGAAATTCTCACTTCGCTGAGCCGCCCCATCCCAGCTGGCTACCATGGCCGATCTTCTCCTCACCAGAGCAGGCTCGATCCCAAGCCCTAACTCCCCCGGGAGGCCTTCCACCCTCTCCTATTTAAACTCCTCACCCTCTCGGCCAAAGAAGAGCTAAGCACAAACCTTGCCAAAACTCGCCAAAATTGTTCCGCACCCTTCTCCACCCTTAGAGCACTTGATCCCCAGGTGGAATTCCCCAGTCATTTCTCCTTCCGAAAGCTCAATTTCGTAGTCGAAATTCCACCCAAAACCAGGACACTTCTCCACAAGTGAGCCAATTCTCAAATTGATTGGCTCTACACCTTCACCGGACCGAGGGAAGGTGTCCACCATCAAAAGCCCCATCTCCGGGCCACCCGGTTGCTCCAGCCTCCAAGCTTTGTGATCGGGCTTGGTCGAAATCATATCCGGACAATTCACCGGACTCGGGAGACTTCATCCGGAGCTTGCTAGGACCCAATCGAAGGTGCAACAACTCTCGGATTGAAGCCACACTTCTCCGAGCTAAGGTATGAGTTAACTCTCCATCCCGAGCTTCCGGAGATTCTCCATTTCAAATGCCTTAGTTTCAATGCATGTTAGCCGTATAGATGTGTTCGTCTCTTCAAGACGAATCCATAGAGTATAAGAACGTAAAAATCCATCGAGAATCGAGTGAGATCTTAGGGATTTAGTGTGGACGGCTCTCGGGCGAGAACACTTGGGGACGATGAACGGATGCCGTCCATTCAATACACGCGCGGACAAACGGCTCGGATGGCGTCGGACCGAGAAACGGTGCGAGAACCGCGGGGCCCGGCCGCCGACTCGAGTGGCGGCGTCGAATGGGAGCGCGCGCGTGGCCTTTCGGAGCCGCCGAGGATGCGCCGGCGCCGCGTGGATAAATAGAAAATTAGGGTATTTTCTTATTTATTTAATTCCCTAAACTTCAAAAATTCATATCTCCGTGTAGGAAAATCACAAAAATAAAATAAAAATACCCTCTCGCTCAGTGAACGAGAGGAGAATAATGTGGAAAAGAAATCATTTAATTTCATCAAGTATTTTATTTTTTATAATTTATTTACTCTCTGCATACATTTAATTCTCCATGCATGTATACAATTCACCATGGCATGAGACCATAGGGCTTTGAAAGCCTCCGAACTTGGGAACATTCCCTGAATTTTCCAAGGTCGAGGCCATCTCTGTGAAAAGTTATTTATTTTTCAAATGCATGTTGCTGTTTTGAGTATTTTAATTCCAAAAATTAGCATGTTGTGAAATAAATTCTAGGAAAATTTGGTGATGTTCCTTATGACCAGAGAACCCTAGGAAAAATAGATTTTGGCTTAGTTCATTCGTAACAACTCTAATCGGCTTAAACACCCAAAATAGGTCTTTAATTAATTAGAGTTAACCAAACATCAAATTGACTTGAAATCAATTCTCCACTGACCTTTAGGATCAGAGGAATCCACCATAAAAATTTGAGGTCAATTGGACTTGGTTAGCCCCACTAATTGGGTTGATTAAGTCACTTAGCCATTTTAAACTTTAAAAATTCATAACTTTTAAAATACTTTTCAAAAATTCACCAAATTGGTTTTGGAGCCTCTCTGATATCAGGGGAACCCAAGAAAATTAAAATTTCAATTTTCTAAAAAAGTTGATTTTTAATAATATTTTAATATTTTTAATAATTAAAAAATAATAAAAATCACAAAAATAATAAAATTCACCAAAATGTCACATTTTGAATTCTAATCACTTAGGAACAAATCCCACATTTTTCCTAGGTCTATTTAGTGAGATATTGAATTTTAAAACCCTAGGGAAATTTTAAAATTAAAAAAAAAATGTATTTTCTAGCATTTTCACTAAAATAATTATAATAAATCATAGAAAAATCAGAAAATTGCAAAATTTGTTTTTCTGGTTTCCTTGATATCAGAGAGATTTTTGAAAAATATAAAATCCATTTTTTAACATTTATTTTATTTTTAAATTAATTAACACTCCAAAACTTAAAATAATTATAATAAAAATAATATAATTCAAAAAATCACCAAAATTGGTCCAAGTGCTTCTCTGGTCATTAGGAATGTCCCCTAATTTTCTTAAGGACAGAAACTTTCCCTTGGTCATGTTATCAAATTTTCCTTGAAAATCTCCATTTTCCACCAAAAATAATTATATAAATAAATTAAATACAAAAAAAATCACATTTTCTCCTCTCATGTCTTTATTGACATATGAGTGAAGTCACATAAAAATTTCAAATTCATTTAAGTTCAATTTAGTGAGTTATGAAATTATTAAGCTTAAGGGGTAAAATGGTAATTAAACTTTTAACCCTTAATTAAAACTTTAGGTTTAACAAAAAAAATCAACAAGTAAAATATTTGATCTTAATCTGATTTGGATGATTGAAATTTAAATAATTAAAGGGTAGAAACCCATTAAATAATTTTAAAATGATTAAACTTTAATTGAATAATAGATTAAATTTGGAAGAATAATAAAATTGGAATTATTAAAATAAGGGATATTTATTAGGAAGAGATTTATTCTTTAATTTAAAAATCCCTAAATTAATCATCTCATTAATGTTCAACTTTTAATTAAAATGATAATTCAAATTCAAAATATTAAAAGACTTAATTAAATTATTAAACTCTTTTGAAATTTCAATTAAAATTAAAAAAAATAAAGTAAATTAAAGATAAATTAAATTAAAATTAAATTAAATTTAATAATTAAATTAAATTAAGACAAATTAAATTAAATTAAATTAAAATTTAATAATTAAATTAAATTAAATTAAATAATTAAATTAAATTAAATTAAATTAAATAATTAAATTAAATTAAACAATTAAATTAAATTAAATTAACTTAAATAATTAAATTAAATTAAATCAAATCAAATTAATTAAATACCAAATCAAATTAAATTGAACTATGTTAAATTAAATCAAACTCAATTAAATTAAATTAAATTAAATATAAAACAACTTGAACATTATTCCAAATTTAAACCCTTTAACTTAAATCAAATCATTTGAATACTAATTTACCCTTGAAAGTTTTAGTTATCATAACTCCTAAACAGAACATTAAATGAAATGTTACTTCACTTATAGGATATTCAAATATCCTAGTTCACTGAGTAAGATAACAATAAAACTTGAAATTCTTGGACGATTAATTCATTTGTATAATTAAATTCATTTGGACTTAAAACAATCCTAGAAATATTGAAAAGATGTTTAAGATTCCTCTTAAACACTTCCTCAATATGATAGGATATTTATAAGAACAATTGGACTTAATTGTTCTTTGATGAAGAAAATCGTCCTCAAGCAAAAACACAAAGAACCTAGATGTCATAGGAAATGACTAGCTATAGGATTAGGAATTTGGTAGAAAACCATAACCTTTCCCTTAGTTTTACCTAGGAACTTGCTTAAATATTCTAATTATGTTTTAAGTGCAGCTTGGGATGACGGGAAGACCCTCCAGGTACGCTTTTATTTTATTGCAATTTACTTTCTTGCAATTTACTTCCCCGCAATTTACTTTATTGCAGATGCACTTTACTTTTCTTGCATGATAAACAACTGTTGCATGAAAACCCACACCTTTAGGATAGTCCCTAAAACTGAAACCAAATTAAGTTAAAAGTCATTGCAAGATAAAATTCACCGCCACAACATTTCAAAATATAAAAACAACTCAAAATTTAATCACAAACAGAACACAAAACTACAATTACAACTAAATTAAAACGTCCTGTTGGATGATCGGGAATACCTCGGATGATGTAACCTACGTGTTGCTAACGGGATTTCCCACGGTCTAAATGAAAGTGTGGAACTCATTCAGTTGAGTTTAGCAAATTCATCTGGACTAAGTGAATCCGATAAAAATAATGATGCCGGAAGGATGGAACCGTGGGATCTTAACCGGTGTCGTTATAATCAACTTTAAGATTTGTTTTAATCAAAATACAAAACACTTGAAAATTAAGACTTCTCTAAACCAAAACACTTTTCTCATCCCCAGATTTATGATTTCTAAAACTAAACCTCTGCAACAACAAGGAGCTTGGAGCATGGTGGGCAGCACGGCCATCGTCATCAACAAAACTTGAACCTACTTCAGCAAAACCTTCTTAGAATTAAACAACAAAGCCATAGGACTTCGAGGTAGCTTGCCTAGTGCAACATAAATCCTCAACTCTTCGTTAGGCACTTGCATAATCACTTTATGCAAAGTAAGCCCTAACCGGTCTTAGGATTCCGAGGTAGTCGTCCGATACGACAATAAACCCTCACATCTTCTAGGCTATTTGTTTGATTTCATCATACAAATATAAGCCCTAATTAATTAAAATTGGCAAGATTGAAATATCAAATAAACATTAGGACTTTCCTAAATTCAAGCCAAACAATAGGATAGTCGGGAAATTACCGAAGTTCACTTCGAATCAGTAATTTCTCCTACCTCTCTTCCTTTGGATTCACAAAACAAAATGTTCCAAAATTTGATCCATTCCCTATTGAAATTCCAAAATTCAATCTTTGAAAACCTTAAACTTTGAAATTCTTGAGAGCAGAATTATTGGTTATTATCGAGAGTTTTCTTAGGTGATTCCCGTCACTTAAGATGTAATTAACTATAGGGGCTTGCCCTTATAGGGAATTTTAAAGAACCAGTGTAATATAAACCCCGTTTAATGTTTTCATATTAAGCGAGGGAAACTTGTCGGCTTATAAAATTGGTTCGCAGACCAAACGGATGTCACTAATCTTCTAGTTTATTTAATCAAGCCCCACCATCAAGCGGTGTGTCTATCCTTAGGGATAGATACACGGTTTGTGGTGCGGTGCTCGTTTATATAAACTATTTGGGATGTGAGGTCGGTTTAATCTCATATCTTAAAACCTTCAAATTTAAAATTATTTTCAAAATCAAATACTACTTTTCAAATTATTTATTTTAATTAAATTAAAAATTCGCCGACATGATTTACGTTAGGCGACCCCTCTTCAAAATAAAACACGACCTAAAAATATGCCGACACCTTGGTACATACATCGAATCTGGACACATTTTGAAGAGACACCAAGGCACCTTTTGGTTTACTATTTGAAGAGAGTCTTAGGAAAGATTAGGAGACTCTTCCTTTACATTTTGAAGGGTTCTTTCTTTCTTCCTTTCTTTTTTTTGTTCTTCCACTGCATTTTTAAGAGTTTTTATTTTAGAGTAGGAGTAGGAGTAGAGAGTAGAAAGGAGAAAAGGGTCGGAGTGAAGTATTCTTCTTCCCACTTCTTTTCTTTCTTTTAGATTAGTTTTTATTGAAGCCTGAAGTCTGTATTCTGAGTTAATGGAGTTGGGATACTTGCTCTGAGAAGTAGTTTAGCGAAGAGTCAAAGTTTCAGAGGAACTTCCTTAGTCCTGTGGAGAGGATTTTCAGATAAGTGTTTACTTTTATTTAGTTTATTAATACTTGTTTTCGTTTATTATTTTTCTTATCATTTTTTTTAATTTCAAATCAATGTGTTTTTATTTTTACTCAATGCATTCTGAGTAGTTTACTTTATCTTTTCTTTCTTAAATGGAGAAGTAATTAATTTAAAGAGAATTGTTGTGGAAAGTATAAGTGTTTACAAGTTGGAAGAAGTTGTGAAGATTGATTCTAAAAACTTTGTTTACTTCTTAATTTGGCCTGTTAAGTTGTAATATTTCTTGAGATTATGTAAGATCTAATGCGGTATTATTTCATAAAAGTTAGTAGGAATCACATAAAATTATATGGGTGAGAACTGTAGTCCATATAATTGAATGTAATATTAGAAGATATTTTTATAAAAGGGAGTAAAAGTGGAGGATTTTAGAGTGACAGGCTAAAACCCCCTAATTTGGTTTGAAGTTTTGAGTTTTGTTATGATAAGTTAGCCCCCAGGTGATGGGAATCAAGGGAACTTTAAAGTGAGAGACTGGCATCTTCCCTGCCTAACCATGTTCAAAATAATATAAATTTCAAATTAACCTATGTTCTTTATAGAACCAAGTAAGGGTAAAGAACACATTTGCTTCTATTTGTCACAACAAAAATTTGAATACTTCCACAACAATACTTTAAGAATTATTACTACTTCATGAAAGGAAAGAAAAAGATATTCTAGTTAATAGTATTTTACATCCAGTGTTATTAGTTATTATAATTTTAATTTCTTGTTTAGCATTTTATTAAGAAAATTTCAAAAGATGTATCAACCTTCAGAACTTTTCAAAATCAAGACATACTTTTTCAAAAACAATCAAAGAAAGTCAAAAGATAATTTCTCTCATTCCTTTAAAGATTTTACATTTTTCCTGTGGGTTCGATATCTCGGGGCTTAATCAGAAAGTCCTATATTACTTGATAAACGATATGTATACTTGCGTAGTATCCCATATTATAAAATCATAATTTTCATATCTTAAATCATCGGCGCATTTATCAATAGACGAGTTTACGGCATGCGTTGCACTTATATCTATCGAGGATCGAAGTTTTTTTCGGCGGCCGTTGCGAGGGAAAATTAATTTAAATTACATTTGAAGATTAAGAAATTATAAATTTTTATTTTCTTTGTTTTGTTAGTGTGTTGTATTTTGTTTTGTTTAATTATTGTATGCGTAGTTCGGGTTACGAAGGACTTGTGCCTTACGATTCTAAATTAGAAAGAAGCCCATCGAGGAAAAATCAAAAAAATTTAAAATACGAGAAAAGAAAAAAATATTTAAGAAATGACAAATGATCAAAATCAAAATGTTGGCATCCATCAAGAATTAAGACCTTTAAGAGATTATGTTAACCCTACAGGTAGATGAACTTCATGGTAGTATTCAAAACCTGTTTGTATTACTAATTTTTTGAGCTTAAACCTGTTATTATCTAAATGGTGTCAAATAATCGTTTAGAGCAACAATGAAGATCAGGTACATCTTGCTAATTTTCTAGAGGTTGTGTGCTACTTTTAAATATGGTGTTTCGGATGATGTTATTAGACATAGACTTTTTCCTTTCTCCTTAAGGGATAAAGGCCAAATGTGGTTACATTCGTTGCTTTTGGATCGAATTAGAACTTGGGGTGGCTTGTCACAAAAATTCCTTGCTAAAATATTTTCCACTTGTCCCAATTTCTTAAGTTGAGAAATGATATAACATCTTTTTGTCGGTTGAAGGAGAATCGATATATGAAACATGGGCGAATTTAAATATCTCCTCGGGAAATGTCCATTATCTTGCGATACCCAGTTAGTTAATAATTCAAACTTTTTGTAATGGTTAGTTGGTCTATTTAAGATCAATCATCGATGCGATACGATTGTTCGTTAATGTCTAAACCATTTTGATGCTTATGCTTTAATTGAAGAAATATTTACTAATAATTTTTCGTATGGCCTTCGAAAGAGTTAAATCTAAAGGTAGCTAGTGTTTATGAAAATGATGCTTTTACAATGTTAACAAATCAAGTTCTGTTTGTCTGTCAAAGGAAGATAGACCAATTTGGAATGAATTTTCTCGACGAATCTTATGATTGAAGAAAATTAATTAGGCGAATGGTTGATTCTTATTCTTCACCGAGAAGCTGTAAATGCGCATAATCGAAACCTATGACCATATTCCACTTATTATAACCCGGGTTGGAAGAATCATTCGGGGTACACGCTTGGAATAACAATAATCGGGGTGGTGTTAATCGACGATGGGGGAACACCCGAGTAAACTCATTGAAATTAGAAGAACCAAGATAATAATAATAATAGATTAACTTATCCTTCGGAGTTATAACAATGCTTTACAAAATAAGGAAGAAGTTGTACGCATGGAAGAAGTAGTACCACATATGAAATCGATTACAAACTCGAGGAGAAATAGCGAGAGCTATTGAAAATCAATTGGGAAAAATTGCGAATGTCTTAAGTAATATATCCCGGAATGCTTCCAAGTAATCTTTGAAGTGAATCGAGAAAAGAATAAATAACGAAGTGAAAGCAATTCGGCGAGAAGTGGAAAAGAATTGGAAGGTAGAGTTCGAAAAAGAAAGCTGAAGTAGAGAAAAAGAGATTGAAAGACACAAAGAGGACGCTCCAAAAGGTTTTGAAAACCTATTTCTCCTTTAAGGTTGATTTATAAAAACCACGCAGCACTCCATTTCCTCGAGACTTCGTCGACATAAGTTGGATAAGCAATTTTCAAAATTCTTGGAGATATTAAAGAAGCTTACCATTAATATTCCATTTGTTGAAGCCACAGAACAAATGTTAAGCTATGCGAAATTTATGAAGGATATTCTTAATAAAAGGAAGTTTAAGAAAATGAGACTATTGCGCTTAGTGAGGAGTACGATGCGATAATTCGGGGAAAAAGCTGCGAAAACTTAAAGATCTTTCAGTAGTTTCACAATTCCGTATGCAATTAGAGAAAGATTACGTGGAAAGGCTTATGTGATTTGGGTGAGCATTAGCTTGTATGTATCCAATATTCAAAAAGCTGGGGTAGAGGTGAAATAACCCCGACTATTGTAACTCGCGGTGCGGATCGTTAGATCATATCCTAAAGGAGTTATAGAAGATGTTTTTGGTAAAAGTGAGATGAAATTATTTTTTCTGTGGATTTCATTATCTTAGATATGGAGGAAGATAAAGAGATACCAGCAATTTTGGGGAGACCTTTTCTAGCTACGAGAGCGAGAGTCATGATAGATGTGCGAAGAGATTAATGATGAGGGTTAATAGTGTTGTACATTTAATATTTCAAAATCGATGAAATATCTGAGAGGTAAAAGAAGATGAGTGGTTTAGGATGGATGTTATCGAATATTTAAGTGAATGTCGTTTTAGTCAACTTATAAAGAGAAAGCTGAAGAAGAATTTGAATATAAGCGAAGAGGAGTTATTTGATTAAGTTTTTAAATGAAGATTTAAAGTATGTTCGTGAAAGTTTTGAAGTGTTGGATATGATTGAAAAAGATAAATCTTATGGTGCATCGATTGAAAAACCTCTGAACTTGAGTTAAAAATGCTTCTACGATCATTTGAAGTATGTTTTTCTAGGTGAATCCTCGACCTTCCTGGTATAATTTCTCTCCAGTCATGAAGAAGAAGAGAGTTTGCTTGAAATTACGAGAAGAAGCACGAGAAAGCCTTTGGATGGACAATTGTTGATATTAAAGGAATCGATCCTTCAATTTGTATGCACGGGGTACATGGAAGATAATAGCAAACCGCGGGGCGATCCCCAAAGGAGATTAAATCCTATCATGAAAGATGTTGTTAAGAAAAAATTTTAAAATACTTGGATGCGGAATTATCTACCCTATTTCGGATAGTGCATGGGTTAGTCTTTATTCTTTGTGTTCCTAAGAAAGGAGGAGTAAGCTGTAACATTAATGAAAAGAATGAAATGATGCGACGAAGACGAGTTACGGGGTGGCGAATATGCATTGATTATAGAAAATTAAACCTTGCCACGAGGAAAGATCATTTTCATCCGCTTTGATCGAACGTTGGATATCTTGTTGGGCATAAATACTTTTGTTTTCGGATGGATATGCGGTTACCATATTAATTGTATACGAGGTTAACGACATTCCAAAACTCAACATTATTCCAAAACTCCGGGTTAACCGACTTACCAAAACTACGAGCATAATTCGACATTAATCGACATTCCAAACATAATCGGAAACATAATTTGATATTAACATTTCAAACATAATTTGACATTAACCGACATTTTAAATCGAATTCAACAAACAGCGACATTAACCGATGTTAATTGACAGATTGAATGAAGTCGACAACCCGACATTAACCGACTTTAATCGACATTTCAAACCAAATTTAACAAACCTGTGACATTAAATGACATTAATCGATATTTCAAATAAAACTCGATATATCTCGACATAAAACGACATAATTCTTAAAGTTCGACACATATTGAACTTAACTCGACATAAAATTAAAATCGACAATCTGACACAACTCGATATTCAAGACGGAAATAAAAAATTTAAACATAAAGCAAGCATAAACCTAAATCGACATTTTCAACCAAACTCGGACATCGACAACTGCGGATCAACGAAACTTTGTGGAGTATTTAAATATCTTGATATGACATTATTTCTAACTTTGTTTCTTTGAGATAAAGACATGAAGTTTTGTTTAGATTTTCGTTGCATGTTATAGGGTGTGCTAACTCACATTTTTGCGGGATGTCGACGACGGAGCGTTAATGACAAAACCGAGGACTTTAGGATAGCCACAAAACTTAAACTTTTACAAACAACAAAACAAAAATGACATGACAATAAAGATAATGACTTTTAGGATAGTCGCAAAACTTAAACTTTCACATAACTGACAAATCAAAAAATGACATGACAAGCAAAGATAAGCTGAACTTTGAGTTAGCCACGAAATCTAAAATAAAATGACAAAATCAATAACATTGACATCAACATGACATCGACATACAACGAAATTTCCATACCACAATAAAATGATGACATGACACTAAACCAAACTAAATACATAAGAAAAATGACATGACAAAACAAAAACTAAAAAAAGGAAATCATAAACAAAATAACAAAAATAAATAGATATTGATATCTTCTTGAAATCATAAAAGTTATTTCATAATATAATAATGACATCTTCTTATAGGAGATAAAATATCTCATGGCGAATTGAGATATTAATCACAACATCTTTTGAGATTACGTAAAATGACATGACATTTATGATTCGCATTAAGACATGACGCCAAATGACGTAACGTTACGACATCACATTATGACATAACACGGCAGTACAAGCTAAACGTCCCGACATGACATATGACATGATACACAAAATGACGAAATGACATTACGAAACAAAACACCACGAAAGCAACGACATACACACGAGATAAAACAAAACATTACGGTAGTATCGATTCTTTAGAAACACAACGCAGCGATAACACTTACACTTTTCGAGGATAAATGTTAACACTAATCGGGAGTTTTCTAGGCAATATTAATTTCTCGGATGTAATTAAGCATAGGAGCTTGCTCCTATAGAAGGAATGAGGCTTCAGGATAGTTATTTCACCTACAAGACCTCTGGATTTATCAGATCTTCATGTGATTTTCTTATATACTGAAAAATTTACGTAATTACATAATGCGAAGACTTTTTACATCGGATTATCATCTACATCATGATTAATCTTTCTTCAAATTCTCCAAAGACACGATAATAAGTCTAGGAAGGATAAGAATTAGGGTGATATATAGAGAAAGAGAGTGGCGACTCCATGACATTGACATGTCATGAGAATTGAGCGTCGACATGCGATCCATGTATTTCATCGCCATCAATGAGTGGCAACTCCCGTGGAGAAGCCTCTCTCCCCTTATTTGGTTAATTAATTTGTCCTCACATAGTATGACAATTTATCTTTTGAAAGGTAAATAATCTTTTCTTTAGTTCTATATCTTACTCGATCTCGAGTAAAATAGAACTAATACCTCTTCGATTAATTTGTTCACGACAAACAAATCCTAAAATCTTACATTTCCATAATTGACAGACCAAAATGACATAAAAGACATACAAAAACAACATATGTTCCCTCCCTTCCCACCCCGGGTACGAGTGTTCATCGATTTTGTTGTCGGACATACCGACATTTACACATTTTGAATAAGTTCGAGCAAATACTCTCGACGAACATGTTGGAGTTTAGCATACGGCTTGGTGGTTATGCTTTTATAGCCTCGAACCACTCGGCCAGAGTTATGCCTTTATGGCATGCGAACCTATTTTCGTGGTTATGCTTTTACGGCCTCTGAACCATTTCCCTAGGTTATGCCTTTATGGCCTACGAACCTATTCTTCGTGGTTATACTTTTCTGACCTACGGAACCATTTACACAGGTTATGCCTTTATGGCCTCACGAACTTATTCGTCATGGTTATGCTTTTTACGGCCTCTTGAACCACTCCCTTAGGTTATGCCCATATGGCCTCTGAACCTATTCTTCGTGGTTATGCTTTTTACGGCCTCGAACCACTTCCCTTAGGTTATGCCCTTATGGCCTACGAACCATTTCCTTAGGTTATGCCTTTTTGGCCTACGAACCTATTCTTTATTGGTTATGCTTTTTATAGCCTACGAACCACTCCCATAGGTTATGCTTTTTATGACCTATGAACCTATTCTTCATAGTTATGCTTTTCACATTATACGGAACGATCCTGCGGTTGATCTTTTTCTTACCCTCGAGGTTACGATTTGTCAATCTACCAAAGACTCTAAAAATCAAAATCATTAATCAAATTTTGGGAAGACGATCACTTTGGATGAATTCCATCAAGGGTTTCCCTTAGGACGGCTTTGCGAAGAAAGAAATCGGCGGGCGAAAATCTGATCTATGTTTGAGTCTGGCTACGGGACTAGTCGACGCTAGCATGTCCTCTGTGGAGAAATGAAAATTGATACGCGAAGGATGAAATTTGAAATCTTTGGGTCTAATATATCTTTGGAAATAAAACCCAGATTGATACGTGAGGTAGAATGAAATTTGAAATCTTTGGATTTAATATCTTTGGAAATATTCTTCTCATTCACTGATTGTAAAGAAAAAGACAACTCGAAAAGCAAAAATCCAGACAAAAATTCGACATTTTGATAAGAAAATTATAATTTTAAGGGGAAAATGAAATTAATATCCTAATAATGGACCCTTTATCTTAAATCTTGGGGCTGGGTCCTAAATGAAAAAATAAAATATTGTGATCGAAATACAATGTGTTAAAGATGTACGCTGAACCTCTTAATCTTCCCAGCATGTGATTGGGTCTGACCTGAATGAGTTATAATATTCCGAGAATTCATCTTAAGAAATATTTAAGAATTATGAATTAGGGGAGTTTGGACATTGAAATCATTCAATTATGCTCCACCGGATATAGTAATTCTGCGAGAAGAAGCTTGAGGTGAGTAGCAAAATCAAAAATTGGTGTTTGAGTTCGGGCATTCAAAATCATTTAAGATTACCCTACCAAAAGAAAAAAAGAAAAAAAAAGAAGGTTTCTAAAATGAAGCTTGAGGTGGGCACAAAATTAAAAATTGGTGTCTCAATTCAAACATTCAAAATCTTTAACATGCTCCATGAGATATAGTAATTCTGCGAGAAGAAGCTTGAGGTGAGCATAAAATTAAAATTGGTGTCTAAATTGTCCCCTAATTGACATATCTTGAAAAATGTCATGAAAATTCTTAGATATTATATTTAGGAAAGAATTAAGTGATCTCATCTTTTGTTTGACTATTAATTGGTTCAGACATATCTTTAGAAGATAAAAGATATTTTGATCACATAATCGAAAATTTAAAAAAAAAAAAAATCCTAAAACCCGGAAAAGAACTAAGGTAAATGACTTTGTTATTGGAGATTAATGGAAATTGTACTCACGAAGTCATAATTTTCCAAAAGATCCAACCACAATCCCATTTGGAAATGGCAAAGTGATTTTGAAAGGCAATCAGAATGATCTTTATAGAATTGGTGATTAATGGAAACTACATAAACACATGAACGACCTCATTTGCTCTAATAAACGGGACCTAAGTTGTGCTTCCACTTGAAGTGCAATGATGTACTATAAATGACATCGACGAGATAAAAAATTGAAATTACAACTCGGAGAATTTGGAAGCTTGGAGGAATTTATGAGCATTGTACGAAGCCGTGATAAATTGGTTCACCCTAGGACACTCGGATCGGGATTTGGATTTAGTACTTTAAACACTTTATCCTCGTAGGAGCTATATGTGATGAAAGACACATTTAGGGAAATCCTGTCGGTTAATGGACTGCCAAGAAGACATAATACACCCGGCCAATGGGTAGTATTTGAAAAAAGATGCGACATAGACAAAAATGAATGACTTGATTTGGCGAAACAAACAACCAAAACCAACAAATCTACATTGACATTTCTAACAGAGATAGTGTAAAAGACCTCCTTAAATGGAAGATGGAATCTACTCTCTTTCTATTTATTGGATATAAGCCCATCATGACATTGGCATTCCTTTAGCAATCTTTCTTTGGATAGTATATAAGTCTCATAAACATTCCTATTCCAAAATCGACATATTGACATTTGTAAGAAGTAGTATAAGACCTCCTTAAATGGAATATGGCATCTCCTCTCTTTCTCGCTATTGGATGTAAGACCATCGAGACATTTGGCTTTCCTTTAGCAATCTTTCTTTGGATAGGATATAAGTCTCGTACGCATTTATTCCAAAATTGACATTTTGACATTGATAGTGTAAAACCTCCTTAAATGGGAGATGACATCTATTCTCTCTCTATTGGATATAAGACCATCATGACATTGGCTTTCCTTTCGTAACCTTTCATTGGTTAGGATGTAAGTCTGCCATTCTATTCCAAAATTGACATTTGGACATTGACATTTAAAATAGTATAAGACTTCCTTTAGTGGAAAATAACATCTACTCTCTTTCTCTCACAGTGGATACAAGACCATCATGACATTGGCTTTCCTTTAGCAATCATTCTTTGGATAGGATATAAGTCTCATACACATTCTAATTCCAAAATCGACATATTGACATTTTAAGAAGTAGTATAAGTCCTCCTTAAATGGAATTTGGCATCTACTCTTTCTACGTATTGGATGTAAAACAAATATAATTTGGCTTTCCTTTAGAAATCTTTCTTTGGATAGGATATAAGTCTCATACGCATTCTTTATTCCAAAATTGACATTTTGACATTTATAGTGTATAACCTCCTTAAATGGGAGATAACATCTATTCTCTTTCTCGCTATTAGGATTTAAGAGGATCATGACATTGGCTTTCCTTTAGCAATCTCTAATTGGATAGGATATAAGTCTTGTACGCATTCTTTATTCCAAAATCGACATTTTGACATTGATACTTTTTTTTTGAAGAAATTGAATACAACATTTGCTCTCTTTCCTCGGTGTCTAAAATACATCGACGAGTTCTAAAAATGCCAAGGTAAAGATTTTAAATTAAAAATGACGAACAACTTGTGATGATTAATATCTTTCGACACAGCAAGGTTAAATATCTAGCGGATACACTCTTCGTCTTAAGTTTGCCTCTCCTTTCTAGTTATTGGATATAAGTCCTTTCCTAACACGGAATATGACATTCCTCGACTTGACACCGACATTTGACGTTCAGAAATGGAATATGACATCCATTTTCTCTTCCCGAGTTATCGGATGTAAGTCTTTCTTGACAACGGAAGTTATGGCATTCCTAATAACTCGACATTGACACATTTAACATTTTTAGAAATGGAATACGACATCCATTTTCTCTTTATAACTTTTGCGGATGAAAGTCCTTTTCTGCCATAGAAATTTTGACATTCCCATAATTATCACCACATTTGTGGACATTCGACATTTGACAAATCGATATTTTGACATTTGACATATCGACATCTCGACATTTGACGTACCAACATTTCGACATTTGAGATATCGACCTTTCGTCATTTGAGATATGTCTTTCAACATTTAACATATCAACATTTCAACATATCAACAATCATAACATTTGGTATCGACATTTCAACCTTTGACAATTGTTATCAACATTTTAGATATCAACATTTCGACATTTGGTATATCAACATTTATTTTTGACATTTGAGATATCAACATTTCAACATTTGACATATTGTGATTTTATCAACATTTGAGATATGGATCTTTGACCTTTTGACATCGACGTCTCGACATTTGACATTTGTCATATCGACAATTGTTATCGACATTTGAGAAATCGATCTTTCGACATTTACCATATCGGCATTTCGACGTATCCTTGATCGTTATCGACATTTGACACATCTGTATTTCGGCCTTTGATATATCAGTAATTGTTATCGACGTACGACATATCTCGTTGCGACATTTGACATATCAATGTGACACTCATCCTCTCCTTTTCTTTATCGGTGTAAGTCGATTTACGACATGGAAATGGCATTCCTTTAACTTGACATCAACATCGACATTGACATTTTGAGAAATGAAAAATGACATCCATTTTCTCTCTTTAGTTATTGGATGTAAGCCTTTTTCGACACGAAAATCAAGGCTTTCTTTAACCAAATCTTGACATTAACATTTTGAGAAATGGAAAACGACATCCATTTTCACTTTACGGTTATTGGATGTAAGTCCTTTCTTGACACGAAATCATGACTTTCCTTTTAACCAAATCTTGACATTGACATTTTGAGAAATGGAATATGACATCGATTTTCTCTACAGTTATTAGTTAATTGCTGCGACACGGAAATCATGGCTTCTCGCGCGTTAACCAAATCTTGACATTAACATTTTGAGAAATAAACGACATCCTTTTCCTTTCCGGTTATTGGATGTAAGTCCTTTCTTGACACGGAAATCAGCAGAAACTCCTTTAACCAAATCTTGACATTGACATTTTGAGAAATGGAATATGACATCCATTTTCTCTCTAGTTATTAGATGTAAATCCTTTCGACATGGAAATCATGGCCTTCCTCTAATCGAATCTTGACATTGATATTTTTGAGAAATGGAAAATGACATCCATTTTCACTCGATTCAATGCGATGTAAGTCCTTTCCGATATGAAAATTATGGCTTTCATCTAACACAATCTTGACATTGACATTTTGAGAAATGGAAAATGACATCCATTTTCTCTCTCCCAGTTATTGGATGTAAGTCCTTTCTTTGAAAGCGGAAATCATGGCTTTAGTTAACCCAATCTTGACATTAACATTTTGAGAAATGGAAAACGACATCACTTTTCACTTAAAATGACAATTTTGGTAAAATAACTAATCCATATCCAATCACTAACCTTATTGACCCAGTAGATTGACACATGACCTAAAAAGTTAATTTTGGTCAAAATGATCAATTTTTTATCGAGCAGCAAATGACATGTTTAAAACCCTTAAAAAATAAAAAATTAGCTCAAATTATTTTAAAGAAAAATGATTTTGATTATTTACATTGACTAATAATTTGATTTTCAATATTTTAATTAATCGAATGACATGATGAAAATTAAATTAAAAGTCATAAAAGGACTAAATTAATCGAATAATTGATTTAAAAATTATTTTGATTAATTAATTGGCTAATGAATTAATTTTAAAATTTTAATTAATGACACAATTAATTAAAATGAAAAATTAAATTCAAAAACTATAAAATCACAAAATGCGCAAATTGATTAAAAATAATGGAATTAATCGAATAATTAATCTCAAAATTATTTTAATTAATTAATTGACGAATAATTTAATTTTTCATGTTTTAATTAATGACTTAATTAATTAAATTCAAAATTAAATTAATCATGAAAAGATAAAATCGAATTTTAATGACATGCATATTAATCAAATAATTAATTTTAAATTATTTCCAATTAATTGATGATTAATAGAATAATTTCCAATATTTAAATAATGACATAATTAATTAAATATGGAAATTAAAATGAAAAAGGGCATAAAATGGAATTTTAACACATGAAAACATGATTTTCAAAATTTCGAATCTCTTTATTACATCATAAATGACCTCATCCATGGGTTATTCATGACTCGTAGGACTTGTGTTAGGTGTAGGTTAACACATTAAAAAACCTATGTGATACCGTATTAACCGTATTTTAAAGAAGGTAATCATGAGAGGAAATGAGGTGTCATCCTCTCATGAAATTAAAAATTTGAGGTGGCTCATCCTCATAAACTCATCGACTAAAAATTAGACACCAATTAAACACATGAGTAACACACTTAACTATGGTTATAACCAAAATTTAAGAATTTTGCATGAGAAAAATATGTGTCACCCTCTCATGCAAACCTAAATGACATGTTGGAAGGTGGAGGGCTCACTCTCATGACTCGTCGCTTCACCTCTTAGACCGCCCCGTGGAGGAGACAGAGAGCCTAACTCATCCCACACCTTGAATGAGAGCTACCATGGCTAAGGCTTGCATGAGATGGGTAAGGGGCTTATGTGTCCATATTTCCTCAAATAGAGCAAATCACCTTGAATGCCATCTAGGGGAGGTGGATTGACATGATTTGCCGGCCAATCCGCCTCGCGATGGACCCGATGAGGGCGGGGCCAAGGCCCGGCTCCAAATCCTCACCATAGTTAAAGCTGAGGCCTAGGCTAGGACTATCATTACCTAGCCTAAAGTATCCTAAAATAATAATAGGAGAGTTAAAACCTTCCCAGTGAATTTAAACGAGTTAAAGCCGGCCATGAACTCAATGGCTATAAATAAGCCATACTTGAACTTATGTGAAAAAAAGAGAGAAGAGGAAATAGAGGACCATACCTTGCTTTCAAATCCTCCGACCCTCGAACATTAAAAATCTTGCTTAAGACATAAATAGCAAGACCCAACAAAGTTTGAACAAATTGGCCATCGATCGAGACGATTTTATCAGCCCGACAGTCAAAATTAGCCACCTTAGGGTCTAGCACACATACCAAATCGATTTGGATCCAAATTGAAGGGTGGAAAAGCTTCACTAAGTCCTTAAGAAGCTTCCAAACCAAGCCAATTAAGTGCGGGAAGCTTGATAATCAAAGGTATGAAGTTTGTTTTTAATTAAAATTCAGATTTGATTAATCATAAAATCAATCATCTCGAAACCCATGCATTACGGTATGGATGGGTCTTACCATCGAACGATCATTTTTAATAAAATCGCTCGAGTTTGTTGAGAAATGAGTGAGATATTGAGTTTTGAAGTTGGACGGTTCGAATATTTTGAATTTTTGGGATTTATCTCGCCGTCCCTTCCGTGTTTTGGAACGAGGACGGCGATCTCAATAATCATGTGTCCGTATTATGCGCCGCGCACCGGACTCCTCCCCTTCGACGGTACGAGGACACGTGTCGTGTTGTCGGGCCACGCTTCCCAGGTTAATTCGAATTAACCTTAAAATCTTCAAAAAGGGTCGCTATCTTTTTGATCAAGGCTTTAAAAATAAAATAAAAATACCACTTAGTAAGCTCTTGAAAGAGAAGAAAATTATGAAATTGAAATCATAATTTTAATCTCAGTATTTAATTTTTAAATAATTAATTACTCTGGAGAAATTTAATTATTAAAATTAATTATAATTCCAAAAATTATGAAATTTTCACGAAATCGTCTTAATTTATGTTACATATCCTCACTTAATTTTCCTAAGGACGAGAAAAATTCTTTAGGATATTTTAACTTTCATTTAGGCTTCTTTGTAATTATTCATAAAAATAATTATAAAAATTGGAAATTAAGGAAAATAAAATTGAAAATGGTTAGAAATTTTAGGGTGACATAACAAGAGAAGACTCACAAAACAACAATTTTTAAGTAATTATTAATTTTAAATGACATTTCCAGAAATTTAGGATTTAAATTTCATTAATAATTAATAAATTTAAATCCTAAAAACTACTCTTTCACTGACTTAGCCAATTCCTGATAGGTTGAGTCAAATTAAATCTAACTCCAAATAGACTTAAAGCAAGTCTAATGACATGAAAATAGACTTAAATTAAAGTTTAATTAAACTTAAAAGACATAATTAAGTTTAATTAATTCTATTAAACTTTAAAGACATTAAGTTTAATATAAAATCCGAATTTTTAATTAAACTTAAAAGACATAATTAAGTTTAATTAATTCTTTTTAAACCTTAGACCTTAGGTTTAATATCGAATCAATTTTTAATTAAACTTAATAGGCAATACTTAAGTTTAATTAACTCTTGTTAAACACTTAAAATTCATTAGGTTTAATAAATAAAAATTAATTAGGTTGAAAACATCCTTAAACTTAATTAATCGTAATTAAACCTTAAAGACATTAGGTTTAATAACCCTTAAACCTTTAATTAGGTTTAACCCGCATTAAACTAGTTAATCAGCTTAAACCTTACTTACATTAGGTTTAAGTAACGTAATAATTACGTTTAGCCATTAAACCTTGTTAATCGAAGCTTAAACCTTACTTACATTAGGTTTAAGTAACCCTTAAACCTAATTAGGTTTAACCACGGTAAACCTAGTTAATCAACTTAAACCTTACTTACATTAAGTTTAAGTAACCCTTAAACCATTAATTATGTTTAACCCGCATTAGCTTCAGTTAATCAACTTAAACCTTACTTACATTAGGTTTAAGTTACCCTTAAACCTAATTAGGTTTAACCACCGCATTAAACACTAGTTGTCAATTTAAACCTTACTTACATTAAGTTTAAGTAACCCTTAAACGATTAGGTTTAGCACACAATAAACTGAATTAATAAACTTAAACCTTACATACATTAGGATTAAATAAACCTACAGAAATCATAATTAGGTCTAACAGTGGAGCCAATTAAACCATTAAGTCTTAATTTAAAATTAGACCTAATCGAACCTAAACACTAATTAGGTCTAATTCATTGGGCAATTAAACCATTAAGTATTAACTAAATTTAGACTTAATCGAACATAAACCATAATTAAGTGTTAACTTGGAGATTAGACTTAATTAATCCTTAAGCCTTGCTTACATTAGGCTTAAATAACTCTTAAGCTATAGTAATTAGGGTAACTTGATTAGACTTAATTAATCCTTAATTCTTACTTAAATTAGGCTTAAATAACTCTTAAACCATAATTAGGTCTAACTCGGTGGAGCTTAATTAATCCTTAGCTTTACTTACATTAGGCTTAAGTAACCTTTAAACCATAATTAAGTTTAGCCAGAACAAGAATTAATTAATCCTTAAGCTTTACCTACACTAGGCTTAAGTAATCCTTACACCTTAACTTAAGTACGAAAACACTGATAGACTAAATTATCTCTTAATCTTTGCTTTAATTAGACTTAAGTAGCTTATAAACCTTTGTTTTGCGGGACATCGACGATGGAACGTTATTAATGAAACCATGACTTTTAGGATAGCCACAAATCTTAAACTTTGTACGGAAACAACAAAACAAAAAAAAAATGACATGACAACAAAGATAAGCTGAACTTTTAGGATAGTCGCAAAACTTAAACTTTCTACAAACAACAAAACAAAAATGACATGACAACGAAAGATAAATGAACTTAGGTTAGCCATGAAATCTAAAATAAAACGACAAAATCATTAACATTAACATCGACATGATATCGACATGAAAATTTCTATTCATATGGCAAAATGATGACATGACTCTAAACCAAAATAAATACATAACAAAATGACAAAGACAAAACCAAAACTTAAAACGAAAAGGAAATCATAAATAAAATAATAAAAATAAATAAATAATGATATCTTCTTGACATCATAGAAGTTATCTCGCCAATATAATAATGTCATCTTCTTATAGGAGATAAAATATCTCATAATAGTCAATATATTAATCACGGCATCTTATGAAATTACATAAAATGACATGATATTATGATTCATATTAGAACCGACATAAAATGACATGACATTACGACATCGCATTATGACATAACACGACATACAAAAAATTACGACATCCGAACATGACATATGACATGATACACAAAATGACAAAAATGACATTACAAAACAAAACACCACAAACGGCGACATACACACGACATAAACAAAACTTTACGGTAGTATCGATTCTTCGAAACACCTTTACGACAACACTTACACTTTTTTGAGGATAAATGTTAACCTTAATTGGGGAGTTTTCCTAGGCAATGATAATTGCTCGGGATGTAATTAGCTATAGGAGCTTGCTCATATAGGGAGATAAGAACTTCAGATAGGTATTTCACACAGAAGACCTCTGCGGTTATCCAGAGATCTTCATGTGATTTTGTTATAACATAAACTTCGGTAATTACACAATGCGAAGACTTTTTCCATGAGATTATCATCTCTATCTGTGATTAATCCTTCTTCAAATTCTCCAAAGGCTTCTAACAATAAGTCACAGGAAGGATAAGAACTAGGGTGATAAATAGAAAAGAAAGTGACGACTCGCGTGACATTGACATGACATGAGAATTGACGACGTCGACATGCGATCCATATATTTCATCGCCATCGATAGGTAGCGGGAGGAATTGTTTTGGGACATCGGATTTCGGAAAAAGGTTTGAAGGTAGATCTGTAAAAATTCAAGTTATATACGAATTTATAGCTTGACAGTATAAGGGAATTAGGAGTTTTTAGGACGTCTTTAGATTACGGGCGTTACATCGAATTTTTAAAGATTACAAAACCTTTTGTCGTTTGCTGGAAAAGGGTGCAATTTTTAATTTTTGATGATGATTGCCATAAAGCTTTGAGACATTAAAGAAAAATTAATCATGCACACATGTCATTCACAGGTGGGAAAAATCCTTTGAATTAATGTGTGATGCGAGTGATTATGTTATTGAGGAGTATTTGTTTTGGGTCCAGAAAAATGATAAAATTTTCAAAGTAATTTATTATGCTAGTAAAACTCTTAATGAAGCTCAATTACTTATACACTTGCGAAGAGTTATTAAATTTTATGTGTTTTACTTTGATAAATTTCGATCATATTTAATTTGAACTAAATGTGTTGTGCATGCGGTATTTTGCTATAGAATACTTAATGAAGAAAAATGATGCGAAAAGCGAATTAAGATGGATTCTTGGTACAAGTTTTGATTTTGAGATAGTAGTAGATAGGAAGGGTTCGATAATAAAATTTCGATCATTTTTCCAGGCTTAAAATTAAAAATCTTTACGTGATATTGAAGGAATTAATGAACATTTTCTTTGATGAAAAGCATTCCTTTGTTAAAGAATGGAGTGTTCCGTGGTATGCATACATAGTAAACTTTATTGTTAGTAATATTCTTTTATGGTTTGACATATCATGAAAAGAGAAGAAATTTATGTCGATGCTAAGACTTGTTTTTTGGATAACCCATTTATATAAACGAGAAGGATCTTATAATTCAAAGATGTGTACCTTTGGAAGAGACTTATGAAATTATTAAAAAATGTCATGATTCGATTATGGGGGACATTTTGGAAGTGATAAAGCTGCATGCATAAAATATACAATCAATATTTTATTGGCCTACAATTTTAAGGATGTGAATTTTTATATTAAAAATTGTGATAGATGTCGGCGTGTGTGGCCTTTTAGAGAAATGAGATGCCTAAATTATATGTTGGAAGTTGAAATATTTGATGTGGGGATTAGATTTTATGGGACCATTTTACATCTTTTAAATCTTTATATTTTGATAGTAGTAGATATGTTTCCAAATGGATTGAAGCTATTGATTTACCTCGATGTGATGCTCAAAGTGTTGCAAAGTTTTTAGAAACGAATATATTTTGGATTTAGATACGAGTAATGTTGTAACTTATGGAGAAGTCGTTTTAGAAATGCGATTATTGGGAAGTTAGCGAAAATATGTATTAGTCATCGCATTCTTTAACTTGTAATCCATGGAGACAAGTGGTTTGGTTGAATTATCCAATCATGAAATTAAAGAATGGTGGAAAAATTGTTAATCGAATAGAAAGGATTGTTGATTAAATTTGGATTATGCTTTATTGGGCTGTGATACTAGGAGACATGTATACAGGATTGTCCCATATAAGTGATTTTGGAAAAGCTTGTCATTTACCTTTTGAACTTGAGCATAAGGCTTATTGGGCTATTAAAGAGTTGATTAAAATTTGAAAATCTTCTTGAAAAAGTTATTTACCATTAATTGAGCTTGAAGAAATAATAGATGAATCTTATAAAAATCTTAAAAGATTTATAAGGAAAAGATGAAGTTATGTATGATCGGAAGATTCTTACCAAAAATCTTGTACCGGGACAGCAACTTTTCTTTGTATAATGCTAGATTGAGAATATTTTGGAAAACTTAAGTCGGTGGATGGGTCCATTCATTGTGATAAAAGTTTATTAGCATGTTTGTAGATATTCGAATCCTAAAGTGGAAAAATGTGTAAAGTTAACGGACATAGACTTAAAACATATTTTTTGATCAATGCATCATCTAATGAGAATTTAATGTTGGGTCACTGCGAATGAGTTACAGGTATTTAATTTGAAGACGTTAAAGCAATGGCTTTGTGGGAGAGCGACCCATGTTATCGGTGTGTTTTGTATGTTTGTTTGTATGTTTGTTTGCTTTGTTTGGTTTTTTTATGTTTTTAGTGGTAAGTAATTTGGAGTTTTTAAACTTAAGTTGGGTTTATTTGTACTTAATTGATGATTTGGAAATGTCGGAGATGAGAATTTGAACACTTAGTAGACTGTGCTAAATTATTATACTTTGGCGGTATACTGGAAATAGTTAATGGCAAGTGAGTTATAAAAAACGTGAAAAATGTAGATTTAGAGCCTAGATAATGGGGGGAGAAGTTGTGGGAGTTATTTAGGAGATTCTAAATGTGTTGAAAATATTCTAGCATCTCTGATATAAAAGATTGACTTAAGGAAATTCCTTGCCCGAGTCTATTTTTATTTACGAAGTCTAAGAAGAGAATTTTGAGCATCATGTCTTCCACAGGAGAAGCAGAGATGGAGAAGAGAAGCAGATTACAGTAAAATTGAGTTGTTAGTGATAAAATATTTAAGGAATTATTTAATGGATGTCAAATTTATCATTTAAGTCATTTAAGAGATGATTGCAATTATTGAGTGACGTGACTTCAATGGAAGCAAAGATCGATGATATTACTTTACATCTTGGATCACATGGGATGGAAACTCAAGATGCAATTCCGTCATTCAAGATATGTGAAAGAAATGGGCTGGTGATGTTATGAAGAACAAATGGTTAAGAAGAGATGATATAAGAATGAACAAGTGATTACCGTTTTATTCTATATTCTGAAGAATTGATAGAATAATAGTGGTCCTAGTTATATTCCACTAATGGAGAGTGGAGATTAAAAGTGTTTATTCTATTTGTTTAGTGGCTTATGTGTTATGTTAGTGTTCTTGTGGGTTAAAATTGTTTGGTGTGTTTAATGTTTTTATATATGTACGATGATGTGATGGGTACATCTTAGAGATGTACACTTATCGGTTTAAGATTATAGTGTCTTGTATTTTGAGAATTTTATCCATTGTTTGGATAAAAATTCTAGTATTATATCGATGTTACGTTTGTTTTAATATAAGTTTGTGTTTTTGTGAAATTTGTTGCCGAATCATTGGTTATTTAACTTTGATTTGGAGTATTGAAGATTATTGGGGAGAAATTAATTGTTGGACTAATTAAGGGTAATTAACAAAGTGATTTAGTGCATATACCTTAATTATAAAAATTTAGGCATTGAAAATTTAGCGCGAAGGTAAAAAATATTCTTGCCTGATTTTCGCATTTAAGCACCGATAGTTCGCGCTTAGGTACAGTTCGCGAAAACACTCCCATAAACATTTCACAACATTGATTTTATATCAATTTCAACCCTAGCCCAACATTAGCCCAACTTGGCCCACTTGGACCTACATAGGCCCACTTACCAAATAAATCCAAATTCAAACCAATTCAACTTCAAATCACATCAAATTGATTCCAAGCCCTTCATAGAACATCCCTAAATCAATTATGACATTTATTTGACAAAGTTCTTCACAAAATTTTTTATCCAAATGCCCATCCTAAAATCAAAAGCCCATTTCCCTTAAACTTTCCTAAAAGCCCACTCCCTTCAAATTCAAAAGCCCAAATTCATCCAAAGCCCACATGACACTTCCTTTCATCATCCATTTAATCAAAATTGTCCCTAAGTTCCAAAATCATCAATCAAATAATTCTAAATCAAGCCACATGCCAAATCACCCCAAAATATCCAAAATTCTTAAAAACCCATTTTTATGAAATCGACCCAACCTTTTCCCAAGCCAAATGGAGCCATGGAGCCATGCACAAGCCATATGCAAGCCATGAGAGCCTCTTTACATGTCACCATGCCATTTTGGGCAAAAGGAGGAGACTCTTTCCTTAATTCCTAAAGGTGATTAACCACTCCCATGATTCCCCTTAACCATGCTTATGCCTAATCGTGCTTGGATGGTGACTTGACCCTACCGATTATGCCGAGCCAAATCACTTTTCCCTCACCAAAACCGTGCCTTGGGTGGTGCACCTAGCCCAAATGGGTGGGTTGACCCATTTAGGTTCAAATTTAGCCATGCCCCCATTCCATCTAAATCAAACCCTTTACACATGGCCAATGCTAATCGATTGCACTAAGCCCCAGCCCCGACCTCCCCGACCAAGATGGTGACCAATGCTCGGCCGGCCGGCCACCAGTGCCGCCGGAAAACACCATGGCCGAGAGCTCACATGTGAGCCAACATTGAAATTCTCACTCGCCGAGCCGCCCCATGCCTAGTGGTCACCATGGTCGTTCTTCTCCTCACCAGAGCAGCTGATCCCATGCCTCAACTCCCCCTGGGAGGCCCTCCGCCCTCTCCTATTTAAACTCCACCCCTCTCGGCCATGCAAGGGAGCTAAGCACAAACCTTGCCAAAACTCTGCCAAAATTGTTCCAGACTCCTCCCCATACACAGAGCACTTGATCCCCAGTGAGATTCCCCTGCCATTTCTCCTCTGTGAGCTCAATTTCAGAGTTGAAATTCCACCCAAAACCAGGACACTTCTCCACAGTGAGCCAATTCCCAAATTGATTGGTTCTACACCTTCACCGCACCAAGGGAAGGTGTCCACCAACAGAAAGCCCCATCTCCAGTCCACCCAGCTTGCTCCAACTCTCCAAGCTTTGTGATCGGGCTTGGTCGAAATCACATCCAGACAATTCACCGGACCAGAGACTTCATCCGGAGCTTGCGGGACCCAATCGAAGGTGCAACAACTCTCGGATTGAAGCCACACTTCTCCGAGCAAAGGTATGAGCTAATTCTTTATCCCGAGCTTCCGGAGATTCTCCATTTCAAATGCCTTAATTTCAATGCATGTTAACCGTATAGATGTGTTCGTCTCTTCAAGACGAATCCATAGAGCATAAGAACATGAAAATCCATCGAGTATCGAGTGAGATCTGTAGGGTTTAGTGTGGACGGCTCTCGGGTGAGGACGCTCGGGGACGATGAACGGATGTCGTCCATTCAATACACGCGCGGACGAACGGCTCGGATGGCGTCGGACCAGGAGACGGTACGAGAACCGGCGGGCCCGTGCCGCCGACTCGTGTGGCGGCGTCGAATGGGAGCGCGACGCGTGTGCGTTCGGAGCCGCCGAGGCTCGACGCGGCGCCGCGTGGATAAATAGAAAATTAGGGTATTTTTCTATTTATTTAATTCCCTAAACTTCAAAAATTGATATCTCCGTGTAGAAAAATCGAAAAATAAAATAAAAATACCCTCTTGCTCAAGTGAACGGAGGAGAATAATGTGGAAAAGAAATCATTTAATTTCATCATGTATTTTATTTTTTATAATTTATTTACTCTCTGCATTATTTTAATTCTCCATGCATGTATACAATTCACCATGGCATGAGACCATAGGGCTTTTAAGCCTCCGAATTTGGGAACATTCCCTGAATTTTCCAAAGTCGAGGTCATCCCTATGAAGAGTTATTGATTTTTCAAGTTCATGTTATCGTTTTGAATATTTTAATTCCAATAAATAGCATGTTGTGAAATAAATTCTAGGAAAATTTGGTGGTGTCCCTTACGACTCAGAGAACCCTAGAAAAATAGGTTTTGAATTAGTTCATTTAAAACAACCCTAATCGGCTTAAACACCCAAAATAGGTCTCTAATTAATTAGAGTTAACCATGCATCAAATTGACTTGAAATCAATTCTCCACCGACCTTTAGGATCAGAGGAATCCACCATAAAAGTTTGAGGTCAATTGGACTTGGTTAGCCCCACTAATCGGGTTGATTAAGTCACTTAGCCATTTTAAACTTTAAAAATTCATAACTTTTAAAATACCTTTCAAAAATTCACCAAATTGGTTTTGGAGCCTCTCTGATATCAGGGGAACCTAAGAAAATTAAAATTTCAATTTTCTAAAAAAGTTGATTTTTAATAATATTTTTAATAATTAAAAAAATAATAAAAATCACAAAAATAATGAAATTCACCAAAATGTCACATTTTGAATTTTAATCACATAGGAACAAATCCCACATTTTTCTTAGGTCTATTTAGTGAGATATTAAATTTTAAAGCTTTAAGGTATTTTAAAATTAAAAAAATGTATTTTCTAGCATTTTCACTAAAATAATTATAATAAATCATAGAAAAATCAGAAAATTACAAAATTTGCTTCTCTGGTTTCCTTGATATCAGAGAGATTTTTGAAAATTATAAAATCCATTTTTCAACCTTTATTTTATTCTTAAATTGATTAACACTCCAAAATTTAAAATAATTATAATAAAAATAATATAATTCAAAAAATCACCAAAATTGGTCCAAGTGGTTCTCTGGTCATTAGGAATGTCCCCTAATTTTCTTAAGGACAGAAACTTTCCCTTGGTCATGTTATTAAATTTTCCTTGAAAATCTCTATTTTCCACCAAAAATAATTATATAAATAAATTAAATACAGAAAAATCACATTTTCTCCTCTCATGTCTTTTTGGACATATGAGTGAAGTCACATAAAAATTTCAAGTTCATTTGAGTTCAATTTAGTGAGTTATGAAATCATTAAGCTTAAAGGGTAAAATGGTAATTAAAATTTTAACCCTTAATTAAAACTTTAGGTTTAATAAAAAATTAACAAGTAAAATATTTGATCCTAATCTGATTTGGATGATTGAAATTTAAATAATTAAAGCGTAGAAACCCATTAAACAATTTTAAAATGATTAAACCTTAATTAAATAATTGATTAAATCTGGAAGAATAATAAAATTGGAATTATTAAAATAGGGATATTATTAGGAAGAGATTTATTCTTTAATTTAAAATCCCTAAATTAATTATCTCATTAATATTCAATTCTTAATTAAAATGATAACTCAAATTTAAAATATTAAAAGACTTAATCATTAAACTAAAATTAAATTATTAAACTCTTTTAAGAATTTCAATTAAAATTAAGGTGAAAATTAAAATTAAAATTAAATAAAATAAATTTAATTAAATTAAATTAAGATTAAAAAAATTAAATTAAATTAAAGATTAAATTAAATTAAATTAAATTAAATTAAACAAATTAAATTAAATTAAATTAAATTAAATTAAATTAAATTAAATTAAATTAAATTAAATTAAATTAAATTAAATTAAATCAAATTAAATTAAATTAAATTAAACAAATTAAGTTAAATTAAATTAAATTAAATTAAATAAATTAAATTAAATTAAATTAATATTAAATTAAATTAAATTAAATCAAATTAAATTAAAATCAAATCAAATCAAATTAATTAAACATCAAATCAAATTAAATCGAACTATATTGAATTAAATTAAATTAAAACTCAATTAAATTAAATTAAATTAAATTAAATTAAATTAAATATAACATCACCAAAGACATAAAGAATTCAAAATAAATCTAAAATAACTTGAACACTATTCCAAATTCAAAATCATTAATGGAAATTAAACTAAATCACAAATCATTTGAATACTAATTTACCCTCGAAAGTTTTAGTTATCATAACTCCTAAACGTAACATTAAATGAAACGTTACTTCACTTATAGGATATTCAAATGTCCTAGTTCACCGAGCAAGATAACAACAAAACTTGAATTCTCTGGACGATTAATTCATTTATATAATTAAATCCATTTGGACTTAAAACAATCCTAGAAATATTGAAAAGATGTTTAAGATTCTTCTTAAGCACTTCCTCAATATGATAGGACTCCAATTGACCCCAAACCTTTTCTAAACCTTCCCTAACATCCCCACAAACAAAACACTAACATAATTTACCCAAAATTTGGACCCAAACCCCACTCAAATTCAACCCAAAACTAAAAAGCCCAATTTTGACCTAAACCCAAACCTAACCCAAATAAGCCCAAGTCCCAAAACCCAAAACCCAACCAAAGTTAAAACCTCTTTGAAACACTCCCATAAACATTTCCCAACATTAATTTTACATCAATTTCAACTCTAGCCCAACATTGGCCCAAATTAGCCCAATTTGACCTACATTGGCCCATTTACCAAATGAACCCAAATTCAACCCAATTCAATTCCAAACTACCTCAAATTTGCTTCAAATCATTCAAGACACATCCTTAAACTAAACTCAACATTTATTTGGCATGGCCCTTTGCAAAATTTTTCATCTAAAACCCATTGATAAACATAAAGGCCCACTCCCTTAAACCTTCCTAAAAGCCCACTTCTACCAAATTCATAAGCCCAAACCCATCCTAAAGCCCACATTACAATCACATCTCATCCTCACTTAATTGATATCATTCCCTAAGTGCTAAACCCATCATGAAAATCAATCCAAAATGATATTATGCCAAATCCCATCAAATAACCCCAAAATTTCCAAAAATTCTTAAAGCCCTTTTCCATGAAAGTTGACCAAACTCTTGCCAAGCCATATGTGAGCCAAAGACAAGCCATGTACAAGCCATATGAAGCCATAGGATGTTTGACATGTGACCATACCCAAAGTAGCAAAAGGAAGGTCCCCTTTCTTAAACCTTCATTAAGCTTTTTAACCCCTTCCATGTTACACACTAAACCAAGATTAGCCACATCACTTTAGATGGGGACTTCACCACCCCTTTCTAGTTGATGCAAATGATCCTCCCTCAGCCCAAATCAGCCATGGGGAGGTGAACCTAACCCAAAACAATGGCTTGGACCAAATCAAGCCAAAATGGCCTCTCCCCCATGCCATTTTAATCCAGGCTTTTTACACATGGCATTGGTCAATCGTTCACACAAACCTCCAGCTCCCGACTCACCCGAACCCGAGGGTGACCCATGCCTGCCGGCCAGCCCGCCTAGATCGCCGTAAAACACCATGGCCAAGACCTCGGGAGGAGCCAAATTTTGGAATTCCACCTTGCTGAGCCGCCTCACTCCAAATGACCATTGCAACTGTTCTTCTCCTCACCAGAGCAGTTGATCCCAACCCTTAAACCCCCCTGGGAGGCCCTCCAGCCTCTCCTATTTAAACACCCCCTCTTCTCGGCCAAGAGAGGTGCTGAACCAAACATTACTGAAACCCTGCCAAAATCATCCCAAACCACTCTCTACACATAGAGAACTTGATCCCCACTGAAATCCCCCTGCCATTTCCTCTCTGTGAGCTTAATTTTAGAGTTGAAATCCAAGCCCAAAACCAGGACACTTCACCACAGTGAGTCAATCCTCAAATTGATTGACTCTACACCTTCACCGTACCAAGAGGAGAACTTTCCCAAAGAAAAGCCCCCTCACTGAAGCCGACCATTGCATCCAGCCTCCAAGCTTTGTGATCGGCCGTGGTCACTTTTGTACCTGAGCAATTCAACGTGCCAAGGGACTTCATCCGGAGCTTGCTTGGACCCAATCGAACGTGACACAACTCTCAGATCGAAGCTTCACTTCTCTGAGCAAAGGTATGGACTCACTCTTCCTCCCGAGCTTACAGAGATTCGCCATTTAGTTTGAGTCAATTTTAATGCGTGTTTACTATATGGATGTGTTCGTCTCTTCAGGACGAATCCATAAAGCATAAGAACACAAAAATCCATTGAGAATCGAGTGAGAAATTAAGGTTAGAAGGTCGACGGTCACGAGTTCACACCAGTCGTAGACGATGACTGGGAGCTGTTGGATCGCGCGTGTATTGAGCGGATGGTCGGGATCGAGCCGGACAGCACAACAGGACATGAACCGCGGGCCGCGTGGCATCCCAGTCAGATGGCGGTGCCGAATCAAGAGGCGACGCGTGGAGCTTCGGAGGCTCCGAGGTTGAGTCAGCGCCGCGTGGATAAGTAGGAAAATAGGCTATTTTTCTATTTATTTAATTACTAGAACTTCAAAAATTCATAACTTTTTGTAGAAAAATCCTAAAAAAAAAATAAAAATACCCTCTTGCTCAGTGAACAGAGGAGAATAATGTGGAAAAGAAATCAAGTAATTTCATTAAGTATTTTATTTTTAATGATTTATTTAATCTCTTCATTGTTTTAATTCTCCATTTGCATAGGCAATTCATCATGGCATGAGACCATATGGTTTTTGAAGCCTCTGAACTTGGGAACATTCTCTGAATTTTCCAAGGTCAGAGCCCATTCGTATGAGAAGTTATTGATTTTCCAAGTTCATGTTACTGTTTTGAATATTTTAATTCCAATAATTAGCATGTTGTGAAATATATTCTAGGAAAATTTGGTGATGTTTCTTGTGACCAGAGGAACCTAGGAAAAATAAGTTTTGAGTTAATTCACTTGGAACAACCTTAATTGGCCTAAATACCCAAAATTAAACTTTAATTAATTAGGGTTAACCACACATCAAATTAACTTAAAAACAATTCTCCACTGTCCTCTAGGGATAGGAGAACACCAAATAAAAATTTGAAACCAATTGGACTTGATTAACCCCACCAAATGGGTTGATTAAGCCTCTTAAGCAAAAATGGGTAAAATTAAACTTTAAAAATTCATAACTCACAAAATACTTTTCAAAAATTCACAAAAATGTTTTTGGAGCTTCTCTGATATCAGAGGAACTTAGGAAAATTAAAATTGTAATTTTCCAAAAAAGTTGATTTTTATCATTATTTTAATATTTTTAATAATTAAAAAATAATAAAAATCATAAAAATATTAAAAATCAACAAAATATCACATTTTGAATTCTAATCATTTAGGAACAAACCAAATATTTTTATTAAGTCCCTAAGGTAAGATATTGAATTTTAAAGGCTTAATGTAATTTTTAATATTAAAAAATGTATTTTCCAACCTTTTAACTAAAATAATTCTAATAAATCAAATAAAAATCAGAAAAACATAAAATTTGTTTCTCTAAACTCCTTGAGGTCAGAGAGATTTAAGAAAAATATAAAATCCATTTTTCAAATTTAATTTTATTTTAAAATTAATTAATATTCCAAAACTCAAAATAATTCTAATAAATAAAATAAAATTCAAAAAATCACTAAAATTGGTCCAAATGGTCCTCTGGTCATTAGGAATATCCCATAATTTTGTTGAGGAGAAACATTTTCTTGGTCATGTTATTGAATTTTCCTTGAAAATCCTTATTTTCCATTAAAAATAATTACATAAATAAATTAAATACAGAAAAATCACATTTTCTCCTCTAATATCTTAATTGACATGTAAGTGAGGTCACATAAAAATTTGAAGTTCATTTGAGCTTAATTTAGTGAGTTATAGAATTATTAAGCTTGAAGGGCAAAATGGTAATTTAAATTTTCAACCTTAAATTAAAATTTTAGGATTAATCAAAAAGGGGAGGGTAAAATATTTGATTTTAAACTGATTTTTGGATGATTGAAACTTAAATGATTAAGGGTAGAAATCTACTAACCATTTCAAATATAATTAAAATAAAACTTTAATTAATTAATTAATTGAAATTTTGGGAGGATAATAGAAATTGGACTTATTAAAGTAGGGATATTATTTAAGAGGATATTTATTCTTTAATTTAAAAATCCCTAAATAAATCACTTCAATAATACTTAAGTCTTAATTAAAAAAAATAAAAGAATAATCTTAACTAAATTAAAATTGAAATTAAATTAAAATCAAAATAAATTAAATTGAAAGAAAAATGACTTGAGATCAAATTAAGTTAAATTAAACTAAATTAAATTAAATTAAAATTCAACTAAATTAAAATTAAACTAATTTAAAATTAAATTAAAATTAAAATTAAATTAAATTAAAATTATATTGAAATTAAATTAAATTAAAATTAAATTAAATTAAATTAAATTAAATAAAAAATAAATTAAATTAAATTAAATTAAATAAAAATCATTTAATAACAAACCTAAATGAAATCATTAAGAATTAAATCTAAAATAACTTGAACACTATTCCAAAACATAAACTAATTTTCTATAATTAAGTCAAAATTAAAATTAAATCGTTAAGTTTAAATCATTAAAATACTTAATAAGTTGATTTTCCCTTTTAAAGCTCTTGTTATTATAACTCTTAAATGAGGTATCAAGTGAAGTGTTATCTCACTTATAGGATATTCAAATGTCCTAGTTCACTGAGCAAAAGAACAAAACTTAAACTCCCGGATGATTAATTCACTTATATAATTAAATTCTCTTGGACTTAAAACAATCCTAGAGGTATTGAAAAGATGTTTAAGACTCGTCTTAAGCACTTCCTCAATAAGATAGGATGTTTATAAGAACAATTGAATTTAATTATTCTTTGATGAAGAAAATCGTCCTTAAACCAAAATACAAGAACCTAGACATCATAGGAGATGACTAGCTATAGGATTAGGACTTTGGTAGACAACCAAAACCTTTCCCTTAGCTTTACTTAAGTACTTGTTGGAATATTTAAATGCCTTAATATGTGTTTTAAGTGCAGCTTGGGATGACGGGAAGACCCTCCAGGTACGCTTTTGTTTTATTGTAATTTACTTTATTGCAAATGCACTTTACTTTTCTTGCATGATAAACAACTGTTGCATGAAAACCAAAACCTTTAGGATAGTCCCTGAACTGAAACCAAAACTAAATTAAAAGTTATTACAAGATAAAAATTACCACCACAACATTTCAAAATATAAAACAACTCAAAATTTAATCACAAACAGAACACAAAACTACAATTGCAACTAAATTAAAACGTCTCGTTGAATGATCGGGAATACCTCGGATGATGTAACCCACGTGTTGCTAACGGAATTTCCCAAGGTCTAAATGAAAGTGTGGAACTCATTCAGTTGAGTTTAGCAAATTCATCTGGACTAAGTGAATTCGATGAAAATAACGGTGCTGGGATGACGGAACCGTGGGATCTTAATCGGTTATGTTTAAACAACTTTAAGATTTGTTTTAATTAAAATATTTAAAAAACACTTGGATTTTAAGATTTTCTCTAAACCAAAACACTTATCTCATCTCTTGATTTATGACTTCTAAAACCAAACCTCTGCAACAAAAAGGAGCTCGGAGCATGGTGGGCAGCTCGACCATCTTCATCAGCAGAACTCGGATCTACTTCAACAAAACTTTCTTAGAATTTAAACAACAAAGGCATAGGATTTCGAGGTAGTTTTCTTAGTGCAACATAAATCCTCAACTCTTCGTTGGGCATTTTCATAATCATATTATGCAAATTAAGCCCTAACCGGTCTTAGGACTCCGAGGTAGTCGTTCGGTACGACATAAACCCTCACATCTTCTAGGCTGATTGTATGATTATGTCATATGAATATAAGTCCTAA
This sequence comes from Papilionanthe hookeriana x Papilionanthe teres, assembly GCA_022702705.1. Classification (NCBI taxonomy): domain Eukaryota; kingdom Viridiplantae; phylum Streptophyta; class Magnoliopsida; order Asparagales; family Orchidaceae; genus Papilionanthe; species Papilionanthe hookeriana x Papilionanthe teres. Next base: position 41,180,135 of record CM040422.1, read on the forward strand.
TTAACTAAAATTGGCAAGATTGAAATATCAGATAATATTAGGATTTTCTCAAATCTAAGCCAAACAATAGGATAGTTTGGGAAGTTGCCAAGATTCTTCTTGGATCCTCAGCTTCTCCTACTTTTCTTCCTTTGGATTCTCAAAAATAAATTGTTCCAAATTTTGAGTCATTCCCTTTTGAATTTCCAAAATCCAATACTTTGAAAACCTTAAACTTTGAAATTTTTGAGAGCAAAAACTGATCATTATCGAGAGTTTTCTTAAATGATTCACTTCATTTAAGATGTAATTAACTATAGGGGCTTGCCCTTATAGGGAACTTTAAGAACCCGAGTAATATAAACCCCGCTTAATTCATTTATATTGAGCGGGGGAACTTGTCGGCTTATAAAATTGGTTAGCGAGACCAAACGGATGTCACAAATCTCCTAGTTTATTTAATCGAGCCCCATCATCAAGCAGTGTGTCTATTCTTCGGGATAGTTACACGGTTTGTGGTGCGGTGCTCGTTTATATAAACTATTTGGGATGTGAGAGCGGTTTGATTTCATATCTTAAAACTTTTAAACTTAAATTTATTTTCAAAATCAAATACTACTTTCTAAATTATATATATATTTAAATTAAATTTAAAATTTAAATTTCACCGACAATTTTTGTAGGCGACCCCTTTTTAAAATACAACACTCAACCTAAAAATATGCCGACAACTTCTGGCGATTCCGGCGGGAATAGTTCCTCTCTCTATTTTGATTAGATGGCTTTTCTTTCATAAATCGGTAGTGAGCCCATGCCCCTAGTGGACCAAACTACCATTCTTCCGTTGGAATACCCCGTTCATTTCTGTCTTGAACGAGTATAGCCAACTCCTCTCGGATTTAGGAGCCACTGTTTAGACACCCCTAAACGGAGAGGTTCCGAGATCCTTTTACCTCTTTTATGAGGTGGGGTGGACCCCCAATAGGTTTTAGTTTAGGACGGTCCTTCGAGTCGAGAAGTCTTGCATAAGACTTTCTCTTCCTTTCCAATTCTAAATTGGATTCCTTACCTTCTCTACACCTTTGAACATTTTGTTCCTAATAAACAAACCCTCTAATGAATGACTCTTTTAACAAATAACTCCTTTTTATAAATACATGAATAAAAATATGTTCGGACTCTTTTTGATTTCTTTCTTTTCGTCCTGATGAGAAGAAGCATAACTTAGGACTGACAATCAAAATCTACATTGCAAAAATTGTCTGCCCCAAAGCTGATTTTCTCCTTCACCAATGGATTGGACTTCACTGTTTACAAGTATGAGCTACCCGACAATGGGATCATCTGTTTTAGACAAGGATTTGGCAACACAGATGTCAAGATCGCTGACGTCACCCTTTTCGCACTTACAGACAAAGTGCCTGAAACTGAAAGACCTTTGATCGAGTTCAACCTCAAGTCAACTCAAGAGTTTCATCCCCTACAAAGGGTTCCAGCTGAGAGGAATACTACTGTTCGTAGAGGACTGTTGTCTCTACCCCCACCGGTTTAGTCATCTCTGCACCTACCCCAGCTTTCGCCAAACTAAAGGGGAAGGAAATTCAAATTTGTAACGAGCATGTTACCGTGGAGGGTACAGATCTCCGTGCGAGACCTTCTGTTTTCGAAATTGGGTCCAGCTCAAGGGTTCCACCCCTAACACGGACTCAGAGAAGAAACAGAGGTAGAAAGATTGCCAGAAAGGCCAGAGCTGCTGAAGTCGCTTTCTTAGAAGAAATCCCTGAGTACACAACATTGCCTGAGTACATACCATTGCCTGAGTATACACCGCTTTTGGAAGGAAGTAGATTCTATCCCCTCTCCGCCCCAGCTGAAGAGGAGAATGTCCGTAAGATTGCTTCTACATTACCTCGACCCGCATACTATAGAGACAGCCGAAAGAAAAGGGCTAGGATTACACCATTTGCCCGACTACAGACTGTGATAGAGAAGTTAGCAAAGAAAGAGAAATGTCCTGTATCAGAGATTTTAAGAAGAATAGGGCGGGTGCCAGCCAAATCCCACCTTGGGCCGCGAATAGAACCCGTTATCGCCATAGAAAAGCCGAGTAAGAAGATGAAAGCTAGTCCACCTACTATTGTTTCAGGTTTACAGATCAGGGAGGATACCACCTTCTAGCATTCGACCGACGGACCATCCAGGTCCTAGGCCTTCCGTCGCTAGAAGGATGGTATGGCGTCCTACTACCGGCCAATTAAGACTGAAACAATGACCAGAAAAGGAAAGTCTCATCAGGAGACTCGAGTCCGAAGAAAGCGCCACTGCAATGAAGGGGACTCCCAAGAAGGAAATCCAACGGTCATCACATGATAACTGCGAAACCGTACGAAAAAGACCATCGGAGGACGCTATGGAAAAGCTAAGGACCGACATTCAACGATTAGCAAGAGAAAGAGAAGAAAAGTTTGGAGATGAAGTTGACTCGTCGGAGTTCATGGATGACGAATATATGGAGATCAACATGGTTGAGACATGAGCATCGTCAGCTTCGCAAGGTGCTTCGGCAGCTGTGGAGAGAAATGAACCGGAAGCATTAAGAGCACAAATTCAAGAAAAAGATGATATAATCTCTCAAATGGCAAAAAGGATGGAAGAGATGGCTGGAGCCCTAGCCACTCTTCAGAGTCAGGTTCAACCCCCAAGAGAAATGCCTCCAAAAGTTATTCATATTACAGACGGAGGAAAAGAGATTACATCTATTAACGGAGAGGATCAGCTGAAGAAAGACTCTACTCAGAATATGATTCCAGAGAAGGACATCAAGAACATGGTAGAATAGCTGGTGTGAGAAGCCTTAGCACAGTCTAAGAGCGGAGCATCTATTCAGACGGGTAAACCTTACCCCGAAGAATTTGATGCAGTACAATACCCAAAAGGCTTCGTACCACCTCTGTTCAAGACTTTTGATGGTACCGGAAACCCTCGACAGCATGTTGCACATTTTTGCACTAGTTGTTGCAACACTGGTGGAAGTGACGGCTTACTCTTCCGACAATTTGTCAGCAGCCTGTCAGGGATCGCCTTCGATTGGTACGCAGAGTTACCGAACGGTTCGGTAGAGACATTTTCAGAATTAGAGAACCTCTTTGTGAAACGGTTTGCCGGAGCTCAACACCATATGACCATCGGTGACTTAGTGGTAGAGAAACAGAAACCGAATGAAACTTTAGTGGACTACATACTTCGATGGAGAAATCTAAGCATGAAGTGTGAGCCACAGCTACAAGAGCAGCATGGAGTCGGTATCTTGCTTAAAAGCATTCACGGCCCGATAGCACTTCTCCTTAAGGGATTTACAATTAAGACTTTCGAGAAGTTGTTAAGCAAGGCTAGAATCTTGCAAGAGGAAGTGAAGCAACTAAGTTTCGTCGACAAAACAGACAAACATAAGCCTGTGAAGACATTTGAAAAGAAATCCGGGATCGTCGCGGTAGTCGATAAGGGCAAGCAGCCAATGCAAATACAGCCGGAGCAGCTGCAGCCCAGCTATCAACAACCTCAACAGAACTACCAACAACCTCAACCCGGTTATCAGCCAACTCAACAATATGAGCAACCGCCTCGCCCACAGCGCACGTTAAAGGAGCTTATAAATAGAGAATATCCATTCAAGAATGAGGCGATGACCAAAGATGTTCCGCAGTTTGATGAAGACTTCGGATTTTCGATCGCAGAACCCAAGAAGCCAGAAGAAGTTAATAAGAAAGACCATCCCAACTACTGCCCTTACCACCAGATGCTTGGACATAAGATAGAGGATTGCATCACCTTCAAGAGTTGGCTTGACAACAATCTCTGAAAGGGGAACATAACGATCCCAAAGGAATACATGAAAGAACCCCAGAAAGGAGGTTCTGTCAATGTTATTTCAACGGATCCCATTGTTCCAATAGACCCTTACACGACTGATGATGGATGGAGTACCGCTTGGACGAAGTCATCGAAGAAAAATTTTGGATCGCATCCAAACAGCTTCGGCACGTGCTTCAACTTGGAGTTTGAAACCTGTCAAGCCGGCGCTATCGCTTGCAATTGAAGAACCGCCCCAGGAAGAAAAGATCATAGAAAAGAAGGAGATCGTAGAAGAAGAAAGGACCGAGGCTCCTAAGCTAGACTAGGGGCTGCTTATCCTAGGATGGTTGTTTCCGATTCGGGGGAAAAATTCCTCGAACCTCTTACTCTGTATGATTATTTGCTCTCTCCGGCGGGATCTTATAATGATAAGAGTTATGGCGTTGGCTACGTTTTGATTGTTTCTAACGATTACTTGACTAACAACAACCAATCTAATTCGGATCTTGATTTCGATACCAATAACAATTCTCAAATCATACACAACCTCGACAATCACGATGATAAAGAAGACATTCACCAAGAAGGCTACGAAAGTTCAACAAGCAATGAATCTATTTGTGAATTCCAAGGAGCTCCAATCACAATAGGGTTAGAGCTTTCAGATTCCGAAGTGACTCCAGACGAACCTGTCATGCCGATTCAAAAGGAGACACCAAGTAAACTCGGCACCGCATTCGAAGAAATCACAGAAGTCAACTTAAGGAGCGGAAGGGTTCTACCTCCGAGAATGGGTCCAAAAGATAAAGGAAAGCAGGAGGTTGTTCAAGAAGAATCAACCCCAGCAGAAGAATTGCCCATTCGGGAAGAAACTGAGACACAAGGTAACAAAGTGGACTATAACGTGCTAGCCCATCTTAGGAAACTATCGGCCAAACTAAGCATCTACGACGCTCTCATCTTATCAAAAGAGATGAGGGAAGCTCTGATCAAGGCCTTACTTGATCCAAAAATTTGTTTAGCTCAGATGGCCAGAGATTCCTTAGACGAGGTTTGCTTGTTAAAGGAACTGCGAGGTGTTACCTTCACGGACAGTGATCTACTACTTTAGACAGCCGATCACAACCGACCGTTGTACATTTCAGTTACAATCGGAATGTTCACACTCTCCAGAGTATTGGTGGATCTAGGAGCGTCAATCAACATAATGAATCTTCAGACACTAGCATACTTGGAAATTGATGCTCGCGAGCTTGAAGCGGGTAAGATGTTACTAATTGGATTCAACCAGAAAGGAGAAAGAGCCCTTGGATCAATAACACTGTTGATGAAGATCGGTGACTTAGCAAAGACAACCGCAAAATTCCACATAATTGACTCTGAGACATTGTTCAACGCTCTACTAGGCCGGCATGGATCCATGAAAACCGGATGGTACCATCGTCTCTGCATCAGTGCATAAAATACTACGAAGGAGGAGAAGAGTGCATTAAAGGTGATTTGCAACCTTTCTCCGTACATGAGATTGGAATCCATGAAGATGCAGCTTATTACACACCTCCGAAGAAAACAATCTTCTCCATAAACACCGTGCCAAATGAAGCAAAAGAAATTCGAGACAATGAAGAACCTGAAGTTCTAGTCCAACAGTCACTCACCACTCCCTTACGGCGAGATGGTGAAGGTTTCTCCAGAACTCGCATCCGAGGTCGAGGCCGGGGACGAGGTCGTGGAAGAGACACTGGGACAGTTGGACAGAAAAAGCCAGTGATCAACGTTGATTGGGAGAATAGCTCTGAGGAAGAAGAGGAAGTCAAGAAAGAAGCAGCTTCAATAAACCGGAAGAGACCACAATTTAAGATTTCTCTCGAAGATGAAAAGAACGAAGAATACAAATCGATGTACGAGAAGATTAACCACCATGTACACACTATGGCCCTGACCCCGATCCAGTCTAATAAGATTGAGGGTATGGTGGTCAAAGAAGTACATAGCAGCGGTGCAAAGCCAATCAAATTTTACCATGGCACTTTTTCTTCCAATACTGAAAACGATGTACAATTTGAAGATGTCACTTCTTCCGAATTAATGGAATTATCTTTTGAGTGGTACTCTCCCTGTGTTCAAAATTTAATTCAACGTGGTGTCTTACCTCGACAATGGACAAAAGGCCGATCACAACACTTCGAAAAATTATGGAATAATGTCGGTCGGCCTCCCAATTCAAAACATGGTCTCGGATTCGGCACTGTAGGTTCAGGTTACGATTCAGAATTTTTTTTGGTTGTCACTTGCGAACCTAATGAAGACTTCTTGGAAACTATAGAAGAGCTTGAAGATCTACAAATTGGAGACGCTCCACCAGAGTTCGAAGAAGAAATGAAATCTACAATAGATGAGTTAATGGAAGTTAACTTAGGTACTTACGAAAAGCCTAGACCAACCTTTGTTAGCTCCTTACTCAATAAAGAAGATTCCGAGGAAATGATCAAGCTATTAATGAAATTCAAGGACTGTTTTGCTTGGAGTTACGACGAAATGCCAGGATTAGCTCCAGAAGTCGCAGTCACGGTGCTAGAGTGGATCCTACTTCCGTTCCTCGTCGACAAGCTTCCGTAAGAATGCGTTTGGAAATTGAACAACAAGTAATAGCCGAAGTTAAGAAGCTAATCAACGCTAAATTTGTCCGTGAAGAACAATACCCTACTTGGCTAGCCAATGTGGTACCGACTAGGAAGAAGAATGGTCAGATCAGAATCTGCGTGGATTTCAGAGACTTGAACAAAGCATGTCCGAAGGATGAATTTCCACTACCAATTCCAGAGTTAATGATCGCCATCGCTTCAACACATGAAATATTCTCTTTCATGGATGGATCTTCAGGATACAACCAGATAAAGATGGCACCAGAAGACGAAAAGCTCACGGCATTCAGAACACCAATCGGAGTGTATTGTTACACAGTAATGCCATTCGGACTAAAGAACGCAGGAGCAACATACCAAAGAGCAATGACAAAGATTTTTGATGAGCTCATTCACAACCAAGTTGAGTGCTATGTGGATGATGTGGTCATCAAAAGCAAACTGAAAGAAGATCACCTGTATGATTTGAGAATTGTTTTCGAACGACTAAGGCAATACAACATTAAGATGAATCCCTTAAAATGTGCCTTCGGCGTTACCTCCAGGAAATTTTTAGGATTTGTTGTCCGACATCGCGAAATTTAAATTGATCCGGAAAAGACTAAAGCTATCTTAGAGATGCCGCCTCCCAAAACCTTAAAACAGCTACAATCCTTTCAAGGGAAGTTGGCATATCTTCGACAGTTTATTTCGAACTTGCCAGGTAGGTGTCAGCCCTTCTCGGCATTAGTTAAAAAGGACGCCAAATTCATTTAGGAAGAGAAATGCCAACGGGCCTTCGAGGACATTAAGCAACACTTAATGACACCTCCTGTCTTAGCAGCCCTGGGCCTCGTGTAGACCGTTGATACTTTATACTGCGGCTCTAGACGACTCCCTTGGAGCCCTGCTAGCCCAGGTCAATGATGAGGGAAAAGAAAATGCTCTCTACTAATTAAGCCGTCGTTTGATCCCGATGGAAGTAAAGTATCCTCCAATTGAGAAGCATTCTTTGGCCTTGATCTTCGCCGCACAGAAACTCAGGCATTACATACTCTCTCATAAGGTTAACCTTATCTCGAAAGTTAATCTGTTGCAATATTTGATGACCCGTCCAACACTTTCCGGCAGACTTGCCAGGTGGTCGATGATATTATTGCAATTCGACATAACTTTCGTTCCTCTTCGTGTCATAAAGGGACAAGTTCTAGCTGACTTCCTTGCAACACACCCTTTGCCTGCAGAATCGCCTCTTAACGATGACTTGCCAGACGAACAAATAATGAGTTTAGAAGACCCCGATGATCGACGTTGGGAACTGTACTTCTACGGAGCATCCTCAGCACAGAAAGACAAAGAATTGCAAATAATAGTGCCCAGTAAGACAGGAGGGACTAACCTTTATAACACCGGAGCAGGGGATGTTAAGATACTCCTACCACTTAACAGAGCCGTGCACAAACAACGAGGCAGAATACGAGGCCCTCATAACAGGAGTAGAACTGACCATTCAAATGGGAATAACAGATATCAACATCTACGGAGATTCTCAGTTGATCATTCAACAGGTCGCAGGACAATACATAATTTTAAACCAAAGACTCGAGCAATACTTTCAGTATGCCATGAAACTGTTGCAACAAATTCCGAATGTAACAATCTACAAAATCCCCAGAAGAGAAAATGCTCTCGCGGATGCGCTAGTTCACCTTGCAAAAGAATTTGCCTGCTTACAAGATGAGTCTATTGAAGTGTTAATTCAAGGACGACAAGTCCTATCACAGCTCGACATGGACATGATACAGAAATCAGAAAAAGCAAAGGAATCAGTTGCAGTAGTGACGGAAAACACAGAAGATTGGCGTCAACTGCTAATAGACTACCTGCAAACAGGGAAATTACCAGACGATAGGTCATTAGCACATCAAATCAAGAAAGAACTCTGTCTTACGCATTAATAAACAATACATTATACAGAAGGTCTTTTGATCAGATGTGGTTCAGATGCCTGAGCGGGTCCGAGGCTCGTGAAATTGTCAAAGAAGTGCATTCGGGACTTTGTGGCGCTCATCAGTCGGGCCCGAAAATGAAAATGAAAATTAAAAGACTAGGGTATTATCGGCCCTCGATGATGACCGATCGCATGAAGATTGCCAAAAGTTGTCACCAATGCCAAGTGCACGGAGTGGTTCTACACCAACCTCCAAATGTGCTACATCCGACAATTGCATCGTGGACATTTGAGTGTTGGGGCACAGATATAGTGGGTCAGATAGAACCACCTTCTTCAAGAGGACATCGCTTCATCCTTGCAGCTACAGACTACTTTTCTAAATGGGCAGAAGCAGTTTCACTCAGAGAAGTAAAGGCACACCACGTGCTACAGTTTTTCAAAAATCAAGTCATCTACCGTTTCAGAGTACCGCGCAGAATCGTTTATGATAATGGGTTCCCATTCAGAAGCACGAAAATCAACAATTTTGTCAGAAGACATGGAATCGATTGGCGATACTCAACAATCTACTACCCAAGAGCAAACGGCTTGGCCGAGGCTTTTAATAAAACTCTCGTTCAAATCATAAATAAAACTTTGGATGACAACAAGAGAAATTGGCATGAGAAGTTGTTAGAAGCCTTATGGGCCTACAGGACGACTTTCAGGACTCCTACTCAGTCTACGCCTTATGCTTTAGTATACGGGTCCGAGGCAGTGTTACCATTGGAAGTCCAACTTCCATCACTCAGGATTGCAGTTGCAAATAAAATTACTACAGAAGAAAATGCTAGATTACGACTGAAAGAATTGCAAAACTTGGAAGGGAAAAGACTTGCAGCGCAACAAAATTTGGAACTGTACAAAGCTAAGATGATCCAGGCCCATGATAAACTGGTCTGCCCAAGAACTTTCAAAGTTGGTGACTTAGTTCTTGTTCTCAGAAGACCTATTCTTGCACATCGCAAGATAGGAGGAAAATTTGAACCCACTTGGGAAGGGCCGTTTGTGGTCAAGGCAGTCTACTCAGGAGGCTCCTACCAACTTGTGAATTGCCAAGGAGAACGACAAATGCTTCCAATCAATGGACGACATTTAAAGAAGTATTATGCAACCTGATGTTTCGAAGGGTGGCCTCTAAAAAAGAGTCTTATCCCTAGAAACACGGGTGAAACAATCACTTTGTGACTGGGTCCGAACCCAAAAACATAAAAATGGATAAAATAAAATATGTGCTAAAAATAAAATATGTGAAATCATAATAATAAAGTTTTACCCTTCCTTTCAAATCAAATTTTTTTCCTGATCTTTCTTTATCTTTTCCTACTTTCCTTAAAAATTAAAATTGGAATAAGTGAATAAGAATCTTCGATGATAAATACTTTCTTAATGTTCTTGTTCTTAGTACAGCCCCTGATCCTTTCCTTGTTTTCTTCGCAGGGAAATGTCGAACGGGCGGTTGGTCCTAAACTTTAAAAATGGCGCAAGTCTCGCACTCGATGAAAAGAGGGTGAAGGATGGAGCGATGATAGAAATTGATTCGACTTCACACCGACCGACCCTACGGTATGAAGAAAATGATTGGGTCCCAGTGGACCGAGAAGAGCTTCATAGCCAGACAGTGATGAAGATGGATGGCCTAAGCTGCCAATCCAGCAACAAGAAAAGATAGACAAACACCGAGGAAAGCAAGAAAATCAAGTCAGTAGTTGCCACAGTAGAGGGCAGGCTCGTCAGCGCCGCGCCCGCAGAAACTCAAGAAGTGAGGAGAGCTACGCTCACTGCTACTCAAAGAAGGAATAAGAATCGTCGTATCCACAAGATGTTGACTAAACTAGCAGCAGATCAATAAGAGGAAACAACCACCATCGCGACACACACATTTCAAAGATACCGGTTCATCAGGAACCTGAAAAGAGAGAACAAGCTCCAAGAACAGCAGAAAGGATAAGGGAAACTCTGAGAAGATCAGAGGCAGAGAGATCGCCTCTACGATAGATAAAGATATCGTATCAGAAGAACCTTGTTGCTGAAGCAACCCCGGAGGATGTCCCGACAGAGGCAATCCCCGAGGAGCCAAGGTATGCAGGAGAACGTGACGGGATTGAGCCATACATCCCGTAATACGTTACTAGGCCTCTTCACTTGCAGATCATCCCAGAATATGAACTAGAAAGAATGAAAAATGTTAAGAAGAAAACTTTCGAATACTTTGAAAGGATTAGAGGCAAAAGAATCAACATATTGGAAGGCCTCGAGTTACACACAGGTGTATTCTCAGAGTCCGAGCAACAGAAGATTGTGGATTGCATTTTAGAACTTCAGAAGATGGGTCGAGCAGGCTGTCTGAGAGAAAAGACTTATTCGGATCCCCGGAAATGGATGCCAGGGAAAGGAAGAGTCACAATACAATGCAGATGTTGCTATAACTTCGCAGAGGACAGAAAAGGAAATCCACCAGGGATATTCCGTCACGGTGAGGTGGATCCAATGCCGAGAATAATTAAAAGAATGGTGAAAAGAATGATAACGTGGAGGGTACTACCAGCAGACTGCATACCCAACAGTTGCATCATCAACATTTATCAGAAGGGCGACTACATACCTCCACACATAGACCACCATGACTTTGTCAGACCTTTCTACACAGTTTCGTTCGTCAACCAATACAATTTCATGTTCGGATCTGACCTTCAGATAGCAGGCCCGGGTAAGTTCCGAGGGCCAGTGGAGATACCACTTCTAGTAGGTTCCGTCATGATAGTACAAGGAAATGGAGCAGACATCGCAAAACATTGTATACCGGGAGTACCAGCGGAGCGGATCTCCGTCACTTTTAGAAGGATGGACGACAGAAAGGCGCCTTACCACTTCCAGCCAGATCCAGAATTGGAGAGTCTCTGGCCCTACGATTTGTGAGTTACACTGGAAATAGCACACCTCCAATGCACATCCATGCGGCATTCCTACCAAGGATGGCTTGGAAGGTGATGTTATTGACCATGTATCTCATTATTCAGACATGGATTTAACAGATACCTTTTTGGATGGATCAACAAGAATCATACATAGCCCGTTTTGAGTCATGGATTGTATGAGAAATATTTCAGATCGAGTTGTATGATGTATCTTCAACAAGATTGGAATGCAAGCGACCATGTCACATTTTGCCTTCACCTCTTTTTGTGAAAATTGATTGGAAAATGCCATTAAAGTTAAATGAACTTCGAACAAAGAACAGAAAAAAAAGGAAAATAAATAAGAACTCTCTTCCATAAAAATTCAAACATTAAAAAGAATTTCAAATCCACATGAACACCAAATAAACAATAAAAAAAATGGGATAGTTAAAGGACAAACAAAACAAATCTAAAGCTCATATTGAATTCCAGTTTAAGTCCATCTTTTCAAATCCTCCAATCCTTCTTCAAATCAAGATCTATTCCAGACCTCCTTTGAAACCCTCTCTCGGGATGATTTCAGAATCACGAAGAATTTTCAATTTGATTCGAATGGCATGGGTTCGTACCCTTCGCCAAGTAATCAGACTTTGATTGATTCCCATGGGATATAGAACACTTTCATATCTCATTTCGATCTCATCATAAGCCAAATCTCAGTAAAATTCTTCATAGTCAACAAAATCTTTCACAACCACTGCATAAACTGAATCTCAGCAAAAATTCCCCATGGACCTCAGCAAAATTTCCCTCAATCTCTACATAAATAAATTTCAACAAAATTCTTCAATCTCAGCATTCGGGATAGGCTTCCGCCCTACTCCCTTCTCAGCAATCTCAGCATTCGGGATAGGCTTCCGCCGTACTCCCATCTCAGCAATCTCAGCATTCGGGATAGGCTTCCGCCCTACTCACTTCTCAGCAATCTCAACATTCAGGATAGGCTTCCACCCTACTCCCATCTCAGCAATCTCAGCATTCGGGATAGGCTTCCGCCCTACACCCATCTCAGCAATCTCAGCATTCGGGATAGGCTTCCTCCCTACTCCCTTCTCAGCAATCTCAGCATTCGGGATAGGCTTCCGCCCTACTCCCTTCTCAGCAATCTCAGCATTCGGGATAGGCTTCCACCCTACTCCCATCTCAGCATTTGGGATAGGCTTCCGCCCTACTCCCTTCTCAGCAATCTCAGCATTCGGGACAGGCACAGTCCTACTCCCTTAGAAATCTCAGCATTCGGGATAGGCACAGTCCTACTCCCTTCTCAACAATCTCAGCATTCGGGATAGGCTTCCGCCGTACTCCCATCTCAGCAATCTCAGCATTCATGATGGGCTTCCGCCGTACTCCCCTCTCAGCAATCTCAGCATTCGGGATAGGCTTCCGCCCTACTCCCATCTCAGCAATCTCAGCATTTGGGATAGGCTTCCGCCCTACTCCCTTCTCAGCAATCTCAGCATTCGAGATAGGCTTCCGTCATACTCCCATCTCAGCAATCTCAGCATTCGGGATAGGCTTCCGCCCTACTCCCTTCTCAGCAATTCTCAGCATTCGGGATAGGCTTCCGCCGTACTCCCATCTAAGCAATCTCAGCATTGGGGATAGACTTCCGCCCTACTCCCTTCTCAGCAATCTCAGCACTCGGAATAGGCACAATCCTACTACTTTCTCAGTAATCTCAAAATTTGATCCTCTCAATAAGAAATTGAAATTAAAGCACTCTGCATTTCTGGTAGGCTTTGTCCTATTCTTCCTCAGCATTTGGAATAGGTTCAGTTCCGCTTCCTTCTCAGCATACAAATGCATTCGGGTGGGCCTTAGCCCTACTCATTTCTCAGCATAAAACCTAAATTGAAACTCAAATCAAAATTCAAATTCAAAATTAAAACTTAAAATAAAAAATGAAGCGAGTCTAAGATCCAATCTCTTAAAATCTTGTGATCTAAAAATTCACCTCCTTTTTCCCGCACGAGAGTTCCGAGATCTTCGACCTTGGAGATTTACCTGATACTCCCTAGCGGAAATTCTTCTAGTTCGTCCTAAGTTTGTCACTTGGACATCTGTTTTGCTTTTGTTGATCTCTTCGGTCAATGCCAATACGCGCAGTGTGCTTGGTTAGCACACCATACCTATTGGGGGTCTATTCGTTGACCTCATTTTTGATGAGGTCTTCTCTTACCTCTTTAGTATTTAGGATCTAGCCTTAGGCTTTTCCTTAGACTATCTTAGAGGAATAGAATTGGGACCCATCCCTTAGAAATTTGAACCACTTCTTGCCTCCATACAAACCCCACAAGCTTGATTATAGACCCCTAATCACCTAGAGGGTTGAGATCAAAAGTGAAGGTTTAAAGGATGAGTTCCCTATATGACTCTTTGACCTTGGGACCACCCTGGGTGGCTTGGTCTGGTAAGGGTTGACTTACACACTCACTACACTCATACTCTACACTCTCACACACACAATCCAAATCCTAAAACCACACCCATATCTAACTTGACTCCTTGACTCATGTAGGTAATTCATATGGATGGACCTTAACCCCTAAGCCCCTGGTTAAGAGGGTTAGAAACAACATAGAGAATGCCTTAAATGAGTCCTCTCATGGCTCATATAGGCGTAATATGACTTCATGGCTCAACCAAAGTTATTCCATTCCACTCATATTTGATCAATCTTCATTCTTCCAAAATTTCAATTTTTAGCCCCGGGGACCCTACACCTATCAAACCTACCAAAAGCCCTTAAAATTGCCCAAATCCTCCAAAATTTCCAAATCACCCAAAATTCTCCAAAATTAACCTTGAAAATCTCCTCACCAATCAAATTGATCATCCATAGCTAAAAATACCAAAAATTCCAAAAGTATCCCCCAATACCCTCCAAACTACCAAAATGCCCCTCTTGACCCAAAAATCCAAAAATTCAGAAAATTCCCAGAAAATTCCAGCAAATACCAAATATTCCCAATTTTATTTTGTCCAACTACACCATATGACAATTTTGTCATTTTACCCCACTTTTACCAAAACCCCCAATTTAGCCCATTCTTAACCCAAGTAAACCCAATGTCAAACCAAATCTACCCAATTGACCCCAATTTTGGTCCAATTCAATTCTAAACTTCATATTGATATCCACAATATCAATCTAGACCAAATCCAAGTCCAATTTGATTAACATTTGAATCAATTTAACTTTTGAACTTAAAGCCCAATTTGGACTCATGACCCAAACTTAGCCCAAACCAAACCAATTCAACTCCAATTGACCCCAAACCGTTTCTAAACCTTCTCTAACATCCCCACAAACAAAATAATAACATAAATTGCCCAAAATTTGGACCCAAACCCCACTCAAATTCAACCCAAAACCAAAAAGCCCAATTTTGACCTAAACCCAAACCTAACCCAAATAAGCCCAAGTCCCAAAACCCAAAACCCAACCAAAGTTAAAACCTCTTTGAAACACTCCCATAAACATTTCCCAAAATTAATTTTACATCAATTTCAACTCTAGCCCAACATTGGCCCAAATTAGCCCAATTTGACCTACATTGGCCCATTTACCAAATGAACCCAAATTCAACCCAATTCAATTCCAAAATACCTCAAATTTGCTTCAAATCATTCAAGACACATCCTTAAACTAAATTCAACATTTATTTGGCATGGCCCTTTGCAAAATTTTTCATCTGAAAGCCCATTGCTAAACATAGAGGCCCACTCCCTTAAACCTTCCTAAAAGCCCACTTCTACCAAATTCATAAGCCCAAACCCATTCTAAAGCCCACATTACAATCACATCTCATCCTCACTTAATTGATATCATTCCCTAAGTGCTAAACCCATCATGAAAATCAAACCAAAATGGTATTATGCCAAATCCCATCAAATAACCCCAAAATTTCCAAAAATTCTTAAAGCCCTTTTCCATGAAAGTTGACCAAACTCTTGCCAATCCATATGTGAGCCAAAGACAAGCCATGTACAAGCCATATGAAGCCATGGGATGTTTGACATGTCACCATACCCAAAGTATCAAAAGGAGGGCCCCATTTCTTAAACCATCATTAAGCTTTTTAACCCCTTCCATGTTACACACTAAACTAAGATTAGCCACATCAATTTAGATGGGGACTTCACCACCCCTTTCTAGCTGATGCAAATGATCCTCCCTCAGCCTAAATCAGCCATGGGGAGGTGAACCTAACCCAAAACCATGGCTTGGACCAAATCAAGCCAAAATGGCCTCTCCCCCATGCCATTTTAATCCAAGCTCTTTACACATGGCATTGGCCAATTGCTTGCACAAACCTCCAGCCCTGACTCACCTGAACTTGAGCGTGAAGCGTGCCGGCCAGCCGCTTGGATCGCTAGAAAACACCATGGCCGAGACCTTGGGAGGAGCCAAATTTTGGAATTCCACCTTGCTGAGCTGCCTCACTCCAAATGACCATTGCGTACTGTTCTTCTCCTCACCAGAGCAGCTGATCCGAACCCTTAAACCCCCTTGGGAGGCCCTCCAGCCTCTTCTATTTAAACACCCCCTCTTCTAGGCCAAGAGAAGTGCTGAACCAAACCTTACTGAAACCCTGCCAAAATCATCCCAGACCACTCTCTACACATAGAGAACTTGATCCCCACCGAAATCCCTCCGCCATTTCCTCTCTCGCGAGCTCAATTTCGTAGTCGAAATCCAAGCCCAAAACCAGGACACTTCACCACGGTGAGTCAATCCTCAAATTGATTGACTCTACACCTTCACTCGTACCAAGAGGAGAAGTTTCCCGAAGAAAGCCCCCTCACCAAAGCCGACCATTGCTTCCAGCCTCCATGCTTTGTGATCGGCCGTGGTCACTTTTGTACCCAGGCAATTCAACGTGCCAAGGGACTTCATCCGGAGCTTGCTTGGACCCAATCGAACGTGACACAACTCTCAGATCGAAGCTTCACTTCTCTGAGCAAAGGTATGGACTCACTCTTCCTCCCGAGCTTATAGAGATTCTCCATTTAGTTTGAGTCAATTTCAATGTGTGTTTACTGTATGGATGTGTTCGTCTCTTCAAGATGAATCCATAGAGCATAAGAACACAAAAATCCGTTGAGAATTGAGTGGGAAATTAGGGTTAGAAGGTCGAAAGTCACGGGTTCACACCAGTCGTAGACGATGACTGGGAGCTGTTGGATCACACGTGTATTGAGTGAACGGTCGGGATCGAGCCGGACAGCACAACGGGACATGAACCGCGGGCCGCGTGGCGTCCCTGTCAGATGGCGGTGCCGAATCAAGAGGCAACGCGTGGAGCTTCGGAGGCGCCGAGGTTGAGTCAGCACCGCGTGAATGAGTAGGAAAATAGGCTATTTTTCTATTTATTTCATTACCAGAAGTTAAAAAATTCATAACTTTGTGTAGAAAAATCCTAAAAATAAAATAAAAATACCCTCTTGCTCAGTTGAATGCAGGAGAATAATGTGGAAAAGAAATCAAGTAATTTCATTAAGTATTTTATTTTTAATGATTTATTTACTCTCTGCATTGTTTTAATTCTCCATTTGCATAGGCGATTCATCATGGCATGAGACCATAAGGCTTTTGAGGCCTCTGAACTTGGGAACATTCCCTGAATTTTCCAAGGTCAGAGACCATTCCTATGAGATGTTATTTATTTTCCAAATTCATGTTACTGTTTCGAATATTTTAATTCCAGTAATTAGCATGTTAAGAAATAAATTCTAGGAAAATTTGGTGATGTTTCTTGTGACTAGAGGAACCTAGGAAAAATAAGTTTTGAGTTAATTCACTTGGAACAACCCTAATTGGCCTAAATACCCAAAATTGAACTTTAATTAATTAGGGTTAACCACACATCAAATTAACTTAAAAACAATTCTCCACTGTCCTCTAGGGATAGGAGAACACCACATAAAAATTTGAAACCAATTGGACTAGATTAACCCTACCAAATGGGTTGATTAAGCCTCTTAAGCAAAAAATGGTAAAATTAAACTTTAAAAATTCATAACTCACAAAATACTTTTCAAAAATTCACAAAAATGGTTTTGGAGCTTCTCTAATATCAGAGAAACTTAGGAAAATTTAAATTGTAATTTTCTAAAAAAATTGATTTTTATCATTATTTTAATATTTTTAATAATTAAAAAATAAAAAAAATCATAAAAATATTAAAAATCACAAAATGCCACATTTTGAATTCTAATCATTTAGGAACAAACCAAATATTTTTTTTAAATCCCTAGGGTAAGATATTGAATATTAAAGGCTTAATGTAATTTTTAATATTACAAAATGTATTTTCCAACCTTTTAACTAAAATAATTCTAATAAATCAAATAAAAATCTAAAAAATATAAAATTTGTTTCTATTAACTTCTTGAGGTCAGAGAGATTTAAAAAAATATAAAATCCATTTTTCAACTTTAATTTTGTTTTAAAATTAATTAATACTCCAAAAATCAAAATAATTCTAATAAATAAAATATATTTCAAAAAATCACCAAAATTGGTCCAAATGGTTCTCTGGTCATTACGAATATCCCATAATTTTCTTAAGGATAGAAACATTTTATTGATTATGTTATTGAATATTCCTTGAAAATCCCTATTTTACATTAAAAATAATTACATAAATAAATTAAATACAGAAAAATTACATTTTCTCCTCTAATGTCTTAATTGACATGTAAGTGAGGTCACATAAAAATTTCAAGTTCATTTGAGCTTAATTTAGTGAGTTATAGAATTATTAAGCTTGAAGGGCAAAATGGTAATTAAAATTTTCAACCTTTAATTAAAATTTTAGGATTAATCAAAAAGGGGAGGGTAAAATATTTGATTTTAAACTCGATTTTTGGATGATTGAAACTTAAATGATTAAGGGTAGAAACCTACTAACCATTTCAAATATAATTAAAATAAAACTTTAATTAATTAATTAATTGAAATTTTAGGAGAATAATAGAAATTGGAATTATTAAAGTAGGGATATTATTTAAGAGGATATTTATTCTTTAATTTAAAAATCCCTAAATAAATCACTTCAATAATACTTACATCTTAATTAAAAAGAAAATTAAAAGAATAATCTCAACTAAATTAAAATCAAAATTAAATTAAAATCAAATTAAATTAAATTGAAAGAAAAATGACTTGAGATGAAATTAAGTTAAATTAAACTAAATTAAATTAAATTAAAATTAAACTAAATTAAAATTAATCTAAATTAAAATTAAATTAAAATTAAAATTAAATTAAATTAAAATTAAATTGAAATTAAATTAAATTAAATCAAAAATAAATTAAATTGAATTAAATTAAATAAAAATCATTTAATAACAAACCTAAATGAAATCATTAAGAATTAAATCTAAAATAACTTGAACACTATTCCAAAACTTGAACTAATTTTCTATAATTAAGTCAAAATTAAAGTTAAATCATTAAGTTTAAATCATTAAAATACTTAATAAGTTGATTTGCCCTTTTAAAGCTCTTGTTATTATAACTCTTAAATGAGGTATCAAGTGAAGTGTTATCTCACTTATAGGATATTCAAATGTCCTAGTTCACTGAGCAAAAGAATAAAAGTTAAGCTCCCTCATGATTAATTCACTTGTATAATTAAATTCTCTTGGACTTAAAACAATCCTAGAGGTATTGCTAGAGGTATTGAAAAGATTTTTAAGACTCGTCTTAAGCACTTCCTCAATATGATAAGATGTTTATAAGAACAATTGAATTTAATTGTTCTTTGATGAAGAAAATCATCCTTAAACCAAAATACAAGAACCTAGACATCATAGGAGATGACTAGCTATATGATTAGGACTTTGGTAGACAACCAAAACCTTTCCCTTAGCTTTACCTAGGTACTTGTTGGAATATTTAATGCATTAATATGTGTTTTAAGTGCAGCTTGGGATGACGGGAAGACCCTCCAGGTACGCTTTTGTTTTATTGCAATTTACTTTATTGCAAATGCACTTTGCTTTTCTTGCATGATAAACAACTGTTGCATGAAAACCAAAACCTTTAGGATAGTCCCTGAACTGAAACCAAAACTAAATTAAAAGTCATTACAAGATAAAAATTACCACCACAACATTTTAAAATATAAAACAACTCAAAATTTAATCACAAACAGAACACAAAACTACAATTGTAACTAAATTAAAACGTCTCGTTGAATGATCGGGAATACCTCGGATGATGTAACCCACGTGTTGCTAACGGGATTTCCCAAGGTCTAAATGAAAGTGTGGAACTCATTCAGCTGAGTTTAGCAAATTCATCCGAACTAAGTGAATTCGATGAAAATAATGGTGTCTGGATGACGGAACCATGGGATCTTAATCGGTTCTGTTTAAACAACTTTAAGATTTGTTTTAATTAAAATATTAAAAAAAATACTTGGATTTTAAGATTTTCTCTAAACTAAAACAGTTCTCTCATCTCTTGATTTATGTCTTCTAAAATCAAACCTCTGCAATAACAAGAAGCTCGGAGCATGGTGCCAGCTCGGCCATCGTCATCAGCAAAACTCGGATCTACTTCAACAAAACTTTCTTAGAATTTAAACAACAAAGCCATAGGATTTTGAGGTAGTTTGCTTAGTGCAACATAAATCCTCAACTCTTCGTTAGGCATTTTCATAATCATATTATGCAAATTAAGCCCTAACCGGTCTTAGGACACCGAGGTAGTCGTTCGGTACGACATAAACCCTCACATCTTCTAGGCTGATTGTATTATTATGTCATACGAATATAAGTCATAATTAACTAAAATTGACAAGATTGAAATATCAGATAATATTAGGATTTTCTCAAATCTAAGCCAAACAATAGGATAGTTTTGGAAGTTGCCAAGATTCTTCTTGGATCCTCAGCTTCTCCTACTTTTCTTCCTTTGGATTCTCAAAAATAAATTGTTCCAAATTTTGAGTCATTCCCTTTTGAATTTCCAAAATCCAACCTTTCGAAAACCTTAAACTTTGAAATTCTTGAGAGTAAAACCACTCGATCATTATCGAGAGTTTTCTTAAATGATTCAGTTCATTTAAGATGTAATTAACTATAGTGGTCTTGCCCTTATAGGGAACTTTAAGAACCCAGTAATATAAACCCTCGCTTAATTCATTTATATTGAGCAGGGAACTTGTCGGCTTATAAAATTGGTTCGCGTACCAAACGGATGTCACAAATCTCCTAGTTTATTTAATCGAGCCCCATCATCAAGTAGTGTGTCTATTCTTCGGGATAGATACACGGTTTGTGGTGCGGTGCTCATTTATATAAACTATTTGGGATGCGAGAGCGGCTTGATTTCATATCTTAAAACTTTTAAACTTAAAATTATTTTCAAAATCAAATACTACTTTCTAAATTATATATATATTTAAATTAAATCTAAATTCGCCGACAATTTCTG
The DNA here is from genome assembly GCA_022702705.1 of Papilionanthe hookeriana x Papilionanthe teres. Classification (NCBI taxonomy): domain Eukaryota; kingdom Viridiplantae; phylum Streptophyta; class Magnoliopsida; order Asparagales; family Orchidaceae; genus Papilionanthe; species Papilionanthe hookeriana x Papilionanthe teres. The sequence continues at coordinate 41,200,994 of CM040422.1, forward strand.
TAGGCGACCCTTTTTTTAAAATACAACACTCAACCTAAAAATATGCCGACAGTGAGATCGTGATTTATCTTGTGAGTCGTATCGATTTAGTGAATCGATTATGTTTGTTTGTGTATTTTCTTTCATGTTCAATGTGTGTTGTATTAGTTTTCAAATTGTGTTGTTTGATTGTGTGTTAGGACTTGGATCATTATATTATACTTATCTGAAGTGTATTGAGCCAATATTAAAAATTATAATTGGAAATTAGAGGAGTTTGATTTAAACCTTGTGTTTGATTGGTGGAATTAATATTTAATTTTTAAAATTTTTGAAAAATGTTTTGGAAGTAAGAAACTGAAGCCCTACTCTAATATGAGTAATTGGAAGTTGAATTTATGAATTTTGGTGGAATATAAAATTTTTAGAGTGATTTTTGTGAAATGCGAGTATGGCGCCTAGGCGCCAGAATTCGGCGCCTAAGCGTCGAGTCGACCTGCTTAAACAAAAATTAACATACAAACCCCATTAGCCATGGATGACACTTAAGCTTCATCTCCTTCCCCATTTTTACGAAAATACACCTCTTAGATCCATTTTGAGGTCAAAACATCAAGTACTTGGGCGCGAAATAACTTGATTTCTTCCTCTCGTGGTCAGATCTACACTCTAATCCATTTATTTTTAATTTTCACCATAGTTTTTCCTATGTTTTGCTAAAAACCAAAATTTTGAGAAAAAAAATTTGATTTTTAGGTATTCTATTTGGATTTTTAAACTTAAAAAGAGTTTAAATATTTGATTCCAAAATTTGTTCTTGTTTTCTTTCACGTTTAGATGGCACCGAAATCTAAGCGAGGGAAGGGACGAGAAAATTTTTACAGTAGCAAGTTCGCGACTGCGGCAAGTATCACGAATTTGCGATGTCGAGAAAGTTTATCTCAGAGCGAAGCTTTTACATTCCAGGTGAAATGATCAAGAACACAATCGTTGCGCACAAGTGGAAACATTTTTGTTATTTCACTGTTGTTTTTGTTATTCCAGTCGTTCGCGAATTTTATGCTAACTTTTTAGATGCGGAAGACTACGAAGTCTTCGTTAGAGGTGTCGGAGTTGGATTTACTCCGGAGAGGATCAATGTGTTTTATGAACTGCCACCTACCATTGAGTGCCACTATTCTGGATTATCTCCATCTGAGGGAGATCTTGAAATGATCATTGCTTATTTAACTGACGGCACTGGAGCCTGGAAGATCCGGAATGACAAACGGGTAAATTTCAAATCTTCTAAGTTAAATGGTATTTCCAAGGCATGACATTACTTTATTTCTGCTAGACTTCTAACTTCCCACCACCTGAGCGAAGTCACTAGAGATCGTGCTATCTTAAACTATTGCATTCAGAAGAGGAAGCTGATAGATGTTGACAGTATCATTTATGATTCTGTGGAGTCTACTGCTGGATCTAGCACTTCTATGGGACTGGGATTCCCATCTTTGATCTATTCTTTATATGTTAGCAATGGAGTTACTGTTGATATTTCTGAGGAGAAGCTGAAAACTACCAAACCAATTGGGCAGGAGAGTGTTAGCATATATGGTCGTCTTCGAGGGAAGAGATCGACCGCTCCTTCTACTTCTGCACCTACTTTAGGTGGACCTTCTACTTCTACTGCTGAGCCACCATCTAGTTTTTGGGAATCGATGTATGATCGGTTTATAGAGCAGCACTATGAGTTATTTCAAACTCACTGCAGAGTTGATTTTATTGATAAGAAAATTGATCATTTATCTGAGTATACCCAGAGGAAGAGTAGTTACGATGCTGAGTATGATGAAGCTCTCATTATATTCCTGAAGGGAGAACATGATGTTCAGTTTCCTACCTTTCCTAGATTCTCACCATATGTTGATCCTAAGGATGTTGAGTTTTCTTTTGGTGACGATGACGATGATGAGGCTATAGACAGTGATTAGTAGCCTGATTTACCTCTGAGATGTGCTAAGTCTGTTGTTAGTTTAGTTTGTATGCTAGTATTGATTGTTGTTTGTTGTTTGCTAGTTTAGATTTGTTTATGTACTTTGTGTGGATTATTTGGTGTTGAGACTGTTGTTAGAGTATTTTTAATGTATTGTGTTTAAGATTGAAATTTGGATGAATTTATGTTGATTTCTGTTTCAGCCTACTGTTTAGTAGTTAGTATTGTTGTTCTATTTCTGTTATTAAAAGTAGTATAGTCATTTAATTTAATTACTAATGAGCCTGCTTACTTTTATACCTGCTTCATTATTTCAGTATTAGTCATAAAAGCATGTGTAGAAGTAAATTTTTCTTTCTAGAATTTTTTTTACATACTTATAAAAATTCCTTTTTAAAATTATGTTTTTCTTTCTCCCGTACTTTAAAAAATTTTCACGATAGACCAAAACTTAAGTTTGGGGGAAAGGGAAAATACATTCAAATTTAAATTTTATTTTTCCTTAAAGAACTAATATTTTCTTAAAATAAAAATTTTAACATAACATGAAGAATGAAGAATATATTTAAGATCACTTAAATTTTTGAAATTATAAATAATTTAGTGGACTTAACCAAAAATTTTAATAACTTTGATTGATTTTAAGAATATAATTAATCAACTTAAGGTAGAATAAGATTAAGAAATTTTTTTATTCATAGTAGAAATAATTAAATTTTATAAGTATTAAGAAATCAAAAATTATAACTTGAAAAAAAATAGATTGAAATTATTTTTGAAATCTATTTATGTTACAATAATTAAGTGAAAATGTATAAGTTTGAAAATATAAGTTAAGGATAGTGAAGTTCAAAACTATTAACAGGTTATTCAGATACAGTAATCCTCTTTCTTTAAAAAAGAATGATAGAAAAGAGAAAAAGAGAGGAGAAGCTTGAGGAAATGCCTAATAAAAAATTGGCTTCACTTAAATTAATTTATAAAAAGAAAACTGATTACATATATTACTTAATTTTTATGCATGTATTTTTATTAGAAAAGAATTTCATGAAGAACTTTTTCTTGTGAATAATTTATGTGGTCTTAATATAATAAACTACAATTATTTTCGAAGTGAATGAAATTTTTTTGAAGTATTATGATTTGGTAGTTAGAATATTCTTTAAATTCTTAAAATTAAACTTAGTTAGTGAAATTTGGTTAATGATTTTCTAAAGCCTTTATAAAATCAAAAATCATAAGGAATCTTAAATATTTACCTTTTATTCCAAATGTTATACATTTTATATAGTAAAAAAGGTTACTTGAGGACAAGTAACGTTTAAGTATGGGGAATTTTGATCCAAGAAAAAAATACCTATTTTTATGCCTTGATTTTTATTAAATTTTAAGGATATTATGCTTTAATAAAATGGTATTTTCGTGTTTTTGGATGTAGGTGATGCAAAAATGTTCAAGAAGGAGAAAAATATGAAAAAAGAGCAAATCAGAGCAAAAAAGAGCAAAAAATAGAGCCAAAATGCAAAATTGTCAAAATTACTGGCCTGGCACCAGGCGCCAGAGTCCGGCGCCTAAGCGCCAGCTCGATACAGAAAACTGTTAAGTTTTTAACGACTTTTGGGCGATTATTTTGATGGTGTGAGCGGTTATTGGACTTTCTAGAAGACTGACAGTTGTTCCTGGTTTATAGGACATGTGATACAATGTATTTGGACGCTTCAAAACGGTTTTAATCGCGAAGAGGTGTGATCTAAAGTGAAGAGGTGCAAAGAACTGGACGCAGTGTCCGACGCCTAGGTGCTAGACACACCTTCTAGAAGATTCATTGAATTTGGACACATTTTGAAGAGGTGCCTTGAGGGAACCCTTGAAAACTATAAATAGGAGGATACTCCTTCAGAGAAAAATGCCCAACCTAGAGAGAGAATTAGAGAGATAATATTAGGGCCACCTTTTTACTTTCCTTCATAAATTAGTGAGTTTATTTTAGAGTTTGTATTTAGAGTTTGAAAAAGTTGGTGCATTTGGAGTTCAATACGCTGTGGAGTCAGTAGGAATCAGAAGTTCAGTAAGAGAAACATCTAAGATAAGTTTTTTTTTATTCAAGGTTTATTTATTATGTTTTGTTATTTAATTTCAGTGTGTTCTGAGTAGTTACTTTACTTTCTCCTTTCAATTATGAAAAGATAAATAAGATAATACAAAATTCGTCGGAGAATTAAAAATCATATATTTTCAAAACATTTTGATGATATTAATACCGGTTCTTAATTTACTATTTAAATTGGCCATTTAAATTGTTAAAACCTGTTAAAGAGTTTTGAGACCTAGAAGGAGATGAATTCTTAACTTGTAGATATCACATGAATCCTTGGGCAGTCAAAGGCCTTGTGCGGGTTATTCAAGGTGAAGTGCAAATAAATAGGAAGATATTATATATTGGGCATAGAACTGATAAGTTTTTAGAGTGAAAGAATAAAGTCTTATGATTTGGTTTATAGAAAAGGAAAGGGTCACTAGTATGACCGACCATAGCCACCCTTGGACATCTAATAGTGTGAGCCTAGATTAACCCATTCTACTAACAATACATCCAGACCTGATCTATAGGCTAGCCAATGTTCTTTATAATATCGAGCGAAGATAAAGAATAGGAATTTTTATATTTGGCACAATACCATAAATTTATATTCTCCACGAATATTATTATTATCTTAGAAAATCTTAGATTAATTGAAAGGGAGAAAGTTGCTTTCTTATTGCTATTTACATCAATCATTTTATTTCTGCTTTATTATTGCATCTAGTAAATTAAAGATATTTTATTTTTTACTATAAAAGCAATACTTTAAAATAAAAATATTTAAAGATCTATAAATCTCTCCTCGTGGGAACGATACTGGGGTCTTTGTTTCAAAGTCCTATATTACTTGATACGATACGTATACTTGTGTAGTAACCCTAATGTGTAAAATATTTTCCATAAAATTATATTTATATACACTAGCCGCTTTATTATTTATAACATATCTTTTTGAAAGCATTAATTAGTACGTTGATCTTCAGAGGACTTCGTGTCAAGTTTTTGGCACTGTTGCCGGGGAAGAAGATTTTAGTACGCATATATTTATTTCGGGTCATCTACCAAAATCTTAATCCTATTGCTAGTCAATTCCTATGACGTATATGTTCTTGTGTTTTATGGATGATTTTCTTCACCAAAGAACAATTACGTTCAATTGTTCTTCTAAAACATCCCATCATATTGAGAAAGTGCTTAGGACGAGTCCTAAACATCTTTCAATACTTCTGAGATTATTTTGAGTCCAAATGAATTTCATTGTACAGGTGAATTAATCAGCCAAGAATTTAGTTAAGTTTTGCTTCTTGCTCAGTGAACTTAGAAATTTGATTATCCAATGAGTGAAGCGAGATTTCACTTGATACTCCATTTAGGAATTATGTGTGTGGAAGCCTTTAGGGCAGGTTAGGTTTTTAAGAAATTTAACCATCTTGTTTAGATTTAAGTTGGTTTTTTTTTAAATTGATTCAAATTAATTGTAATATTTAATCTAATCATAACTGTCTTATGTTATTCCAATTTGATTGTGTAATTTCAAAAGTTGTCTTAGCTATTTTAAAATTTTCTTAACATTAATTTTAGTTATTTTTAATTTAATTACGTTGATTTGAAGTTAATTTTAATTTAGTTGCATTAACTTAATTTAGATTTAAAGTTGATTAAATTATTTTAAAATTGTTTTAATTTAATTATATTTAATGTAATTTGCTTTGAATTAATCATGTGATTTTAAAATTATTTTTAATTTATTTAAATATTTTATTTTAAAATTAAACTATCTTAGAAATTATTTTAATTTGCTTATTTAATTTATCTTAGAAATTATTTTAATTTGATTATTTAATTTATCTTAGTTTTTATTAATGAGTTATTAAATTAAAATTAAGTGGTATTTGATTTCTATCATTAATTATGGGTTAAGATAAATAAGTTAATATCTTCCAAGATTAAACCCCTTCACTTGATATATTCTCTTTTAATTAACCTCAAATTTTTAATAATTTAAGAAATTATAACCATTTTGTTTATGTTGGAAAAGTGATAAAATGGGTTCCTACCCTTTAACCCCCTATGTTTTAATCATCTAAGGAGATTAATTAGGATCGTTTATTACCCATTACCCATAATTAAGCCTAAATATTAATTAAGGCTAAATTTCAATAATTACCATTTTGTCCCTTAGCCTTATTCACTTAGTAGTTCATTAAATATAACTCAAATGACTTTTAAATTTTATGTCACCATACTCATGGGTCAATTAAAATATCAGAGGAGAAAATGTGATTTTTCTATTTTTAATTTAATTTTAATAACTATTTTTATGGGAAAAAGGGGTTTTCAATGAAAGTTCAATAACATGACCAAGGTAAGGTTTCTATCCTTAAGAAAATTATGGGATGCTTCTACTAACCAGAGGACAATTTGGACCAATTTTGGTAACTTTTTGAATTATATTTTATTTATTATAATTATTTTGAGTTTTGGGGTATTAATTAATTATAAAAGAAAATTAAAGTTTAAAAATGGATTTTATATTTTTCTTAAGTCCCTCTAACCTGAAGGAGTCTAGAGAAATAAATTTTATATTTTTTTTATTTTTTTTTATTTATTAGAATTAATTTTGTGAAAAGGTTGGAAAATCTATTTTTTAATACTAAAAATTGTCTTAAGCCTTTAAAAATCAATATCTTAACCTAGGGACTAAGGAAAAATATTTTGTCGGTTCCTAAGTGCTTATGGGACCAAATATGACATTTTTATGAATTTTAATATTTTGCGAATTTTTTAATTTTACTGAGCAAGAGGGTATTTTTCTTTTATTTTTGTGATTTTTCTATGCAAAGTTATGAATTTTTGAAGTTCTGGGATTTTAATAAATTCAGAAAATTCCTATTTATCTACTTAAACCAGTCAGCGCCGCGTCATCCTAGTCCGGGTCGAAAGCACACGCATCGCTCCGCTATTTGACGCTGCCATCTGACTAGGATGCCACGCGGCGCGCAATTTCTTTCCCAGCTCTCATCCGGATACACGCTCGATCTGACGACTGCTGGTCATCGTCTACAACTGTTGCGCCCCTAGAGCTGTCCACCTTCTAACCCTAAGATCTCACTCAATACTCCACCAAATTATATTATCTTGGTCTCTATGAACTCGTCTCGATAATACGAACACATCTATACAGCTAACATGCATTGGAATCGACTCAAATAAAATAAAGAATCGAAAGAAGCTCTCGAGAAGGAGGAGTTCAATACCTTGGCTCTGAGAAGTGAAGCTTCAATCAGAGGGGCATGGCACGTTCGTTGGAGTCCAGGGAAGCTAGGGATGAAGCCTGGAGCTGTGGTAAAATGCCTAGGTATGAAAGTGATCAAGTCCGATTTCAAAGCTTGGCCGACAGGAAGAATGGCTGGCCTGGTGAGGGGGCTTTCACTGGGGAACTTCTTCTCTTGGTCTGGTGAAGGTGTAGAGTCAATCAATTTGAGGATTGGCTCACTGTGGTGAAGTGTCCTATTTTTAGGCTGAGAATTGAGCTCATAAATTGAACTCACAGAGGGGGTTTTAGGGCTGGATTTCACTGGGGATGAATTGCTCTTGGTTAGGAGAAGGGTTTAGAGCAATTTTTGCAGAGTTTTGGTAAGGTTAATTTCATCACCTTATTTGGCCATGAAGGTGGTGGGTTTAAATAGACATTGCTAGGGAGCATATTAGGGCAAGCCAGGGGCTGGGATCAGCTACTTAGGTCAAGGGAAGAAGAGTCATGGTGTCCACTGGCCATGGGACAGCTCAGCAAGGGAGAATTTGAATTTTTGGCTCACATGGAGCTCTCAGGTATGGTGTTTTCCGGCGATCCAGGCGGCTGGCCGGCAGGCATGCGTCACCATCTTGACCAGTGAGGTTAGGGCTGGGGTTTGGTGAGTTCAATTGGCTTTGGCCATATGTAAAGGGGTTTGATTTAAATGGTGTGGGGAGAGGTTATTTTGGGCTAAATTGGGTTCAATCATGGTTTGGGGTTCGGTGCACCCCCCAAGGCTTAACTTTGGGCTGAGAGAAAATCATTTGGGTCAGCTCAAAGATTGTTGGTGAAGTCTCCATCCATGGTGAGGTGGCTAAACTTAGTTAAAGTGTAACATGAATGGGGTTAAAAAGTTTAGTGATGGGTTAAGAAAGAGGCTCCCTCTTTTGCCACTAATGGCAAGGTGAGGTGGGAAGGGCTCTTCATGGCTTTCATGTGGCTTGTGCATGGCTTCATTGGCTCCATTTGGCTTGGGAAAAGATTAGCTCACTTGCATGAAAATGGGTTTTAGGAATTTTGGATATTTTGATGAAAATTTGTATAAAGCTTGATTTGGAATCATTTGATCATGGATTTAAAACTTAGGTATGATATCAATTAAAGGGATGATGAGATGAAATTGTCACGTGGGCTTTAGAGTCAATTTTGGGCTTTTTAAAATTTAGTGAAAATGGGCTTTTAAATGTTTTGAGGAAGTGGGCTCTTATGTTTCAAAATGAGCTTTTGGATGAAATTTTTTTAAAATATTGTGCCAAATAAATGTTGCATTGAGTTAAGGGATGTGTCATAAAAATTTTAGAAAAGATTTGGGGTCATTTGGAGTTGAATTAGGTTCAATTTGGGTCTTTTAATAATAGAGTCGAAGTGGGTCAAATTGAGGTAACTTTGGCTAGAGTTGGGCTAAAGCTGGTTTTGGCATAAAATTAATGTTGCAGAAGGTTTATGTGAGTGTGGAAAAGAGTTTTCAAATTTTGTTAGGTCTTAATTTTGGGATTTGGGCTTGTTTGGGTTCATGATTGGTTTAGGCCAATTTGGGGAATTTTGGTTTGAGTTAGGTTTGAGTGGAGTTTGGGTTCAAATTTGGGGCAAATTAAGTTAGAATTTTGTTTATGGGGATGTTAGGAAGATTTCAAAACAAATTTGGGGAAAATTGGGTGACATTTGGGTTGAATTTGGGATGGATTGGGTTAATTGGCCATTTTGGGCCTTAAGGGCCCATTTGGAACTTTTTGATCAAATTGGATTAAATTGACAAAATTAGGGTATTTGGGAATTGAATAAAATTAAATTTAGAATTTTTGGGATTTTCTGGAGTTTTTTGAGAATTTTTAGAATTTTTTGGATTTTTGGGTCAAAAAGGGCATTTTGGGTATTTGGAGGGATTTTTGGAAATTTTGGTATATTTGGCCATGCATGATCTATTTGAGTGGTGGGAAATGTTTAGGATTGATTTTGAGGAATTTTTGGTAATTTAGGCAATTTTGCAAATTTTGAGCAATTTCGAGCGCATTTGGTAGGTTTGGTGGGTTTAGGGCCCTAAGGGTCAAAAATTGAAATTTGGGGAAAATGAAGATTAATTAGGTGTGAGTAAAATGAAATCATTTTGGTTGAGCCATGAATTCATATTAAGCTCACAAGAGCCATGAGAGGACTCATTTTAGGCACTCAATATGTTGTTCCTAACCCTCTCAGCCAGGGGCTTAGGGGTTAAGGTCCATCCATATGAGTAACCTACATGAGTCAGGGAGTTGAGTTGGGAGAGAGTGTGGTGTGTGCAAGCTTTCCCTCACCAAGATTAGGCCACTCAGGGTGATCCTAAGGCCAAAGAATCCTATAGGAAAATCATCCTTTAAACCTCCACATACTGATGTCAACCCTCCAAGTGATCCGGGGGGTTTACAGTCAAAATTGTGGGCTTTGAAGGGAGTCAAGAAGTGTTTTGAATTTCTAAGTGGCGGGTCCCATTTCTAGTCCTCTAGGATAGTCGAAGGGAAAACCTATGGCTAGATCCTACGTACTACGGATAGAGATTAGACCTCACAAAAAATGAGGTCAACAATTTGACCCCCAATAGGGGTGGTGTGCTAACCAAGCACACCGCGCGTATTGGCCTTGACCGAAGAGATCAACAAAGCCAACACAAATGTTCGAGTGACAAACTCAGAACAAAGTGTTGGGAATTTCCACTGGGGAGTATTAGGTAAATTTCTAAGAATGAAGTTTCCATAACTCTCGCTGGGGAAGAAGAGGTGAATTCCAAATCACAAGATATGGAGAGGGTGTCGGCATATTTTTTAGGTCGTGTGTTTTATTTTAAAAAGGGGGTCGCCTGACAGAAATTGTCGGCGAATTTTTAATTTAATTTAAATAAATAATTTGAAAAGTAGTATTTGATTTTGAAAATAATTTTAAATTTGAAGATTTTAAGACATGAGATTAAACCGATCTCACATCCCAAATAGTTTATATAAAAGAGCACCGCACCACAACCGTGTATCTATCCCTAAGGATAGACACATCGCTTGATGGTGGGGCTCGGTTAAACAAACTAAAAGATTTGTGACATCCGTTTGGTCTGCGAACCAATTTTATAAGCCGGACAAATTCCCCGCTTAATATGAAAGCATTAAACAGGGTTTATATTACTCGGGTTCTTTAAAATTCCCTATAAGGGCAAGCCCCTATAGTTAATTACATCTTAAGTGACGAGAATCACCTAAGAAAACTCTCGATAATAATCAATAATTCTGCTCTCAAGGATTCCAAAGTTTAAGTTTTCAAGGGATTGAATTTGGAATTTCAATAGGGAATGGATCAAGTTTGGAACATTTTGTTTTGAGAATTCAAAGGAAGAAAGGTAGGAGAAATTACGGATTCGAAGTGAACTTCGGTAATTTCCCGAAGATCCTATTGTTTGGCTTGGATTTAAGAAAGTCCTAATGCTTATTTAGTATTTCAATCTCGCCAATTTTAATTAATTAGGGCTTATATTTATATGACAGAATCATACAAATAGCCTCGAAGATATGAGGGTTTATGTCGTATCAGACGACTACCTCAGAATCCTAAGACCGGCTAGGGCTTAATTTGCTATGAAAATGCCTAACGAAGAGTTGAGGGTTTATGTTGCACTAGGCAAACTACCTCGAAGTCCTATGGCTTTGTTATTTAATTCTAGGGAAAGTTTTGCTGAAGTAGACTCAGGTTTTGTTGATGACGATGGCCGTGCTGCCCACCATGCTCCGAGCTCCTTGTTGTTGCAGAGGTTCAATTTTAGAAGTCATAAATCAGGGGATGAGAAAAGTGTTTTGGTTTAGATAAAATCTTAATTCCCAAGTGTTTTCAATATTTTAATTAAAACAAATCTTAAAGTTGATTATAACGACACCGGTTAAGATCCCACGGTTCCATCCTTTCGGCATCATTATTTTTATCGGATTCACTTAGTCCAGATGAATTTGCTAAACTCAACCGAATGAGTTCCACACTTTCATTTACACCGTGGGAAATCCCGTTAGCAACACGTAGGTTACATCATCCGAGGTATTCCCGATCATCCAACAGGACGTTTTAATTTAGTTGTAATTGTAGTTTTGTGTTCTGTTTGTGATTAAATTTTGAGTTGTTTTATATTTTGAAATGTTGTGGCGGTGAATTTTATCTTGCAATGACTTTTAACTTAGTTTTGGTTTCAGTTTTAGGGACTATCCTAAAGGTGTGGGTTTTCATGCAACAGTTGTTTATCATGCAAGAAAAGTAAGTGTGATGCGATTAATGAAATTGCAATAATGTAAATTACAAGAAAGTAAATTGCAAAAAAATAAAAGCGTACCTGGAGGGTCTTCCCGTCATCCCAAGCTGCACTTAAAACACAATTAGAATATTTAAGCAAGTTCCTAGGTAAAGCTAAGGTAAGGGTTATGGTTTTCTACCAAATTCCTAATCCTATAGCTAGTCATTTCCTATGACGTCTAGATTCCTTGTGTTTTTGTTTGAAGACGATTTTCTTCATCAAAGAACAATTAAATTCAATTGTTCTTATAAACATCCTATCATATTGAGAAAGTGTTTAAGAAGAATCTTAAACATCTTTTCAATATTGCTAGAATTGTTTTAAGTCCAAATGGATTTAATTATACAAATGAATTAATTGTCCAAGAATCTCAAGTTTTGTTATCTTGCTCAGTGAACTAGGACATTTGAATATCCTATAGGTGAAGTAACATTTCATTTAATATTCGTTTAGGAGTTATGATAACTAAAGCTTTTGAGGGTAAATTGGTGTTCAAATGGTTTGTGATTTAGTTTAATTTCCATTAATGGGTTTAAATTTGGAATAGTGTTCAAGTTATTTTAGATTTATTTTGAATTCTTTATGTCTTTGGTGATGTTATATTTAATTCAACTTAATTTAATTTAATTTAATTTAATTGAGTTTTAATTTAATTTAATTCAATTTAATTCAATTTAGTTTGATTTGATGTTACATTAAATTAATTTGATTTGATTTAATTTTAATTTAATTTAATTTAATTTAATTTAATTTAATTTAATTTAATTTAATTTTAATTCATTTAATCAAATTTAATTTTTAATTTGGTTTAACTTAATTTAATTTGATTTTATTTATTTTATTTTATTTAATTTAATTCATTTAATTTAATTTAATTTGTTTATTTAATTTAATTTAATTTAAGTTAATTCAATTCAATTTACTTAATTTAATTAAAATTTTAATTTAATTTAATTTTTTTTTAATTTTAATTAAAATTTTAAAAGAGTTTAATAATTTAATTTTAGTTTAATGATTAAGTCTTTTAATGTTTTGAATTTGAGTTAACATTTTAATTAAGAATTGAATATTAATGAGATGATTAATTTAGGGAATTTTAAATTAAAGAATAAATCTCTTCCTAATAATATCCCTATTTTAATAATTCCAATTTTATTATTCTTCCAAATTTAATCAATTATTTAATTAAAGTTTAATTATTTTAAAATGCTTAATGGGTTTCTACCCTTTAATTATTTAAATTTCAATCATCCAAATCAGATTAGGATCAAATATTTTACTTGTTAATTTTTTATTAAACCTAAAGTTTTAATTAAGGATTAAAAATTTTAATTACCACTTTACCCTTTAAGCTTAATAATTTCATAACTCACTAAATTGAACTCAAATGAACTTGAAATTTTTATGTAACTTCACTCATATTGATATAAAGACATGAGAGGAGAAAATGTGATTTTTCTATATTTAATTTATTTATATAATTATTTTTGGTAGAAAATAGAGATTTCCAAGGAAAATTTAATAACATGACCAAGGGAAAGTTTCTGTCCTTAAGAAAATTAGGGGACATTCCTAATGACCAGAAGACCACTTGGACTAATTTTGGTGATTTTTTGAATTATATTATTTTTATTATAATTATTTTAAGTTTTGGAGTGTTAATTAATTTAAAAATAAAATAAATGTTGAAAAATAAATTTTATATTTTTCAAAAATCTCTCTGATATCAAGGAAATCAGAGAATCAAATTTTGCAATTTTCTGATTTTTCTATGATTTATTATAATTATTTTAGTGAAAATGCTAGAAAATACATTTTTTTAATTTTAAAATTACCCTAGAGCTTTAAAATTTAATATCTCACTAAATAGACCTAAGAAAAATATGGGGTTTGTTCCTAAGTGATTAAAATTCAAAATGTGACATTTTGATGAACTTTATTATTTTTGTGATTTTTATTATTTTTTAATTATTAAAATATTAAAATAATATTAAGAAATCAACTTTTTTAGAAAATTAAAATTTTAATTTTCTTAAATTCCCCTAATATCAGAGAGGCTCCAAAACCAATTTGGTGAATTTTTGAAAGATATTTTGAAATTTATGAATTTTTAAAGTTTAAAATGACTAAGTGGCTTAATCAACCCATTTAGTAGGGCTAACCAAGTCCAATTGACCTCAAATTTTTATGGTGGGTTCCTCTGATCCTAAAGGTCAGTGGAGAATTGATTTCAAGTCGATTTGATGTATGGTTAGCTCTAATTAATTAGAGATCCATTTTGGGTGTTTAAGCCAATTAGGGTTATTTTAAATGAACTAACTCAAAACCTATTTTTTCTAGGGTCCTCTGGTCATAAGGAACATCACAAAATTTTCCTAGAATTTATTTCACAACATGCTATTTATTGGAATTAAAATACTCAAAACAGTAACATGAATTTGAAAAATCAATAACTTTTCATAGGGATGGCCTCTGACTTTGGAAAATTCAGAGAATGTTCCCAAATTCAGAGGCTTCAAAAGCCCTATGGTCTCATGCCATGGTGAATTGTCTACATGCATGGAGAATTAAAAATATGCAGAAAGTAAATAAATTATTAAAAATAAAATACTTGATGAAATTAAATAATTTCTTTTCCACATTATTCTCCTCTGTTCACTGAGCAAGAGGGTATTTTTATTTTATTTTTATGATTTTCCTACACAAAGTTATGAATTTTTGAAGTTTAGGGAATTAAATAAATAGAAAATACCCCTAATTTTCTATTTATCCACGCGGCGCCGCGTCATCCTCGGCATCTCCGAACGCACACGCGACGCGCTCCCATTCGACGCCACCGCTTGAGTTAGCAGCCCGGGGCCCGCGGTTCTCGTACCGTCTCCTGGTCCGACGCCATCTGAGCCGTCCGTCCGCGCGTGTATTGAATGAACGGCATCCGTTCATCGTCCCCGAGCGTCCTCACCCGAGAGCCGTCCACACTAAATCCCTAAGATCTCACTCGATACTCAATGGATTTTCATGTTCTTATGCTCTATGGATTCGTATTGAGAAGACGAACACATCCATACGGTTTATGTGGGATGAAATTTACGTAATAAAAATGGAGAATGTTCAGAAGCTCGGGAAGAAGAGTGAGGCCATACCTTTGCTCAGAGAAGTGTGGCTTCGATCTGAGGGTTGTTGCACCTTCGATTGGATCCCGATAAGCTCCGGATGAAGTCTCCCGGTCCAGTGAATTTCCTAGGTAGGATTTCGACCACGACTCGATCACAAAGCTTGGAGGCTGGAGCAATCGGGTGGCCTCGGAGATGGGGCTTTTGTCGGTGGACACCTTCCCTTGGTCTGGTGAAGGTGTAGAACCAATCAATTTGGGGATTGGCTCACTATGGAGAAGTGTCCTGGTTTTGGGCTTGGATTTCAACTCTGAAATTGAGCTAGGGTTGAAATTGATGTAAAATTAATGTTGACAAATGTTTATGGGAGTGTTTCAAAGAGGTTTTGACTTTGATTGGGCTTTGATTTTGGGGTTTGGGCTCATTTGAGTTAAGTTTGGGTTTAGGTCAAAATTGGGCCTTTTTGCTTTGGGTTGAATTTGAGTGGGGTTTGGGTCCAAATTTTGGGCAAATCATGTTAGTGTTTTTCTTGTGGGGATGCTAAGGAAGATTTAGAACAGATTTGGGGTTAATTGGAGTTGAATTGGGTGAGTTTGGGTTAAGTTTAGGTCATGGGTCCAAATTGGGCTTTAAGGCCAAAAGTGAAATTGGATCCAAATATAAATCAAATTGGACTTGGATTTGGTCTAGATTGGTGTTGGGAATGTTGAATTGAAGTTTAGAATTGAATTGGACCAGAATTTGGGTCAATTGGATAGGTTTGGTTTGACATTGGGTTCACTTTGGGTTAAAATGGGTCAAATTGGGGGTTTTGACAAAAGTAGGGTAAATTGACAAAATTGGCCCATGGTGTAGTTGAACGAAATGAAATTGGGAATATTTGAGATTTTCTGGAATTTTCTGGGAATTTTTTGAATTTTTGGATTTTTGGGTCAAGAGGGGTATTTTGGGTATTTGGAGGGTATTGGGAGGTATTTTTGGAATTTTTGGTATTTTTGGGTATGGATGATCATTTTGAGTGATGTGGAAATTCTTGGGATTGATTTTGAGGAATTTTGGGTAATTTAGATGATTTTTGGAGGATTTCCAGGGTTTTAGATAAGTTAGGCGGGTGTAGGGTCCCGGGGGTCAAAAATTGAAAATTTGGAAAATTGAAGATTGGGTAAATTTGAGTGGAATGAAATCATTTTGGTTGAGCCATGAAGCCACATCAAGCCCACATGAGCCATGAAGGGACTCATTTGAGGCATTCACTATGTTGTTCCTAACCCTCTTGGCCAAGGGCTTAGGGGTTAAGGACCATCCATGTGAATCACCTACATGTGTCAGGAGGTCTAGTTAGGTATGGGTGTGGTTTTAGGAGGTGTGTGAAAGTGTAGTGTATGAGTGTAGTGTGTGTGTAAGTCAGCCCCTTCACCGGACCGAGCCACCTGTGAGGCGATCCTAAGGCTAAAGAGTCCTATAGGAACTCATCCTTTAAACTTCCACATTTGATTTCAACCCTCTAGGTGATTAGGGGTCTACGATCAAGTTTGTGGAGTTTGCGGGGAGTTAAGAAGTGGTTTGAAATTCTAGATGGTGGATCCCAATTCTAGTCCTCTAGGATAGTCAAAGGAAAAGCCTAAGGCTAGATCCTAAGTACTAAAAAGAAGAAGAGAAGACCTCATCAAAAATGAGGTCAACAAATGGACCCCCAATAGGTGTGGTGAGCTGACGGAGCACACCGCGTGTATTGGTGTTGACCGAAATGATCATCAAAACCAACACAGATGTCCAAGTGACAAACTTAGGACGAAGTGGAAGAGTTTCCGTTGGGGAGTGTCAAGCATATCTCTGAAACTGGAGATTCCTGAACTCTCGCTGGGGAAAGGAAAAGGAGGTGAATTCCAAATCACATGATCTGGGGAAAAATTCAATTTAAATTTTATTTCGTTTCAATTTAAGTTTTGATGTGTGAGTTTAGATTTCAATTTGGAGTTTCAATTTAGATTGAAGTTTGTCAAAATTAATTTGAAGGGATTTGATTTGAAATGAAAATTGGAGTTTTATGGTTTTAGATATAACATCTTCAACCACAAAAGAGAATTGAATTGATTGGATTGAATCATTACAATGAGGAGAGATCTCAGAGTAATGCGGTATTGGATGTAAAATCCTTAACCTCAAGAGTTTGATTTTGATGTATTTCATTGCAATAGGGAAAGAATCCTAAAGCAATGCGGTCTCGGATGTAAAATCCTCAACCCCAAAAGTTTGATTTGGATGTATTTCATCGCAATAGGGAAAGAATCCTAAAGCAATGCAGTCTCGGATGTAAAATCCTCAACCCCAAGAATTTGATTTTTGATGTATTTCATTGCGATAGGGAAAGAATCCTAAAGCAATGCAGTCTCGGATGTAAAATCCTCAACCCCAAAAGTTTGATTTGGATGTATTTCATCGCAATAATGAAAGAATCCTAAAGCAATGCAGTCTCGGATGTAAAATCCTCAACCCCAAGAATTTGATTTTTGATGTATTTCATTGCGATAGGGAAAGAATCCTAAAGCAATGCAGTCTCGGATGTAAAATCCTCAACTCCAAAAAGTTTGAATTTGATGGTCATTGACTTTGCAAAGATTTGTAGTGTTGATTTGAAAAGTGTGGAATTTTGGTGTTTCGAGAATTGCATGAAAGTTGTAAAAGGTTTTCATAGAAGGAAATATGTTAGGAGGGAGTATGTAGATGTTACATATCCCACCCAAAAGAGTTGATCGAAAGTTGATGGTTTAGATTGGATACAATTCCTCGCCATCAGATTCGATCCGTGTCAATGGAATCAACTGCTTCCATTCCAGACAAAGGGGAAGAGTAGAACGGATTGGATTTCAGATTTGGGAGATTGAATTTGAACTCGATTGAAATTTGAATTGAAATTTGAAAAGATTGAATTTGAAATTTGATTTGAAATTTGGAAGATCAAATTTGAAATTTGATCGAGATTGGATTTGAAATTTGATTGAGATTGGATTTAAAATTTATGTTCATTTTGTTTGTCTTTTAATGATTCAAATTTTATTTTATCGTTTATTTAATGTTCATGTGAATTTGGTGTTCGTCATTTTTAGATTTTTTAAGGAAAGTTTTCTTTTATCCTTTTTGTTTCTTTTCTGTTCTTTGTTCAAAGTTCATTTAACTTTAATGGCGTTTCCCAGTCAATTTGCACAAAAGAGGTGAAGGCCAAAAATGTGACATGGTCACTTTCATTCCAATCATGTCGAAGATACATCATACAACTTGATCTGGCATATGTTTCATACAATCCATGTAGACTCAAAGTGGACTATGTATGATCTTCGTCGATCCATCAAAAGAAGCATCTGTCAAAAATCCATGTCTGAATAGTGGGGTACATGGTTAATAACATCACCTTCCAAGCCATCCTTGGCAAGGATGCCGGCTGGATGTACGTTGGAGGTGTGATATTTCCCATGTAACTCACGGCTCGTAAGGCCGGAGGCTCTCTAGCTCCGTGTCCGGTCGGAAATGGTAAGGTGTCTTCCCGTCGTCCATCCTTCGAAAGTAACCGAGATCCGCTTCACCGGTACTCCCGGTATGCAATGCTTGGCGATATCTCGCTCCGTTGCCCTTCGATATCATGACGGAACCTACCGGTAAAGGTATCTTCACCGGCCCTCGGAACTCACCCGGGCCTCGCTATCCGGAGGTCGGATCCGAACATGATGTTACACTCGTTCGGGAAAGAGGCTGCGTGAAAGGTCCGACAAAGTCATGGTGATCTATGTGTGGGGGTATGCGGTCACCCCGCTTGTAGATGTTAATAATGCGGCTATTGGGTATGCAATCTGCTGCGCAGTACCCTCCATGTTATCAATCTCTTTACCATTCTCTTGATGACTAATGGCATCGGATCCACTTGGCCATGACGGAGTATTCCCGTGGGTTTCCCTTCTTGTCCTCCGCAAAGTTGTAACGACATCCACATTGTATTGTGATTCTTCCCTTCCCGGCATCCATCTCCGGGGTTCTGAGTATGTGTTTTCCCTTAGGCGGCCTGCTCGGCCCATTCTTTTCAAATCCCGGATGCAATCCACGATTCGCTGTTGTTCATACTCTGAGAATACGTCCGTATGTAGCTCGAGGCCCTCTAGTATATTGATTATTCTGCCTCTAATTCTTTCGAAGTATTCAAAGGTTTTCTTTTCGACATTCTGCATTCTCTCCAGCTCGTATTCCGGAATGATCTGCAGATGGCGAGGCCTGGTGACATACTGTGGGATATACGGTTCAATCCCTTCACGTTCTCCTGCATACCTCGGCTCCTCAGGGATGATGCCTGTCGGGACATCCCCCGGGGTTGCTTCTGCAACAAGGTCATGCATTACTGGTGGTTCTATCCGGTGGCGTGGTAGCCTTCTCTCTTCTAATCTTTGTGAGATTTCCCTGGTTCTTTCTGTTATCCTTGGAGCTGGCCTCCTTTCTTCAGGTTCCTGGTGAACCGGTGTCCTTGAAGTGTATGTACTGGCATTAACAACTGTCTCGTCGCGCTGGTCCGCAGCTAGTTTTGTTAACATCTTACGGATACGACGATTCTTATTACTTCGTTGTGTGGCTGTGAGAGTAGCTCTTCGAACTTCTTGAATGTCTGTGGGCGCGGCGCTGACAAGCCTGCCCTCTGCTGTAGCGAATACAGACTTCATTTTCTTGTCTTCTTCAGTGTTTGCTTTTCTTTTCTTCTTCTTTGGATTGGTGGCTTGGGCCACCCACTTTCATCACTTGTCCGCTCGGGCGGTTCTTCTCGATCAGCCGGGACCCGGTCCACTTTCCTCGTATCGTAGGCTCGTTGGTGCGAAATCCGAGTCGATCTCGATTATCGCTCCATCTTTCACCCTCTTTTCATCGAGTGCGAGGCTTACGCCATTCTTAAAGTTCGGGACCAACCGCCCGTTCGACATTTCCCTGCAAAAAGACATGGAAAAGGATCAGGGGCTGTACTAAGAACAAGAACATTAAGAAAATGTTTATTAAAGACACATTTTTTTATATATTTTTTTTTATATTTTCAAATTTAACAGGAATGATGTAGGATAAGATCAGGGAAGAGATTTTGATTTGGAAAAGAAAACAAGGAAAACTTAATTATCATGACTTTATTTATTTTAGCACATTTTATTATTTTTTGGGTTCGGACACAATCATAAGTAATTACTTCGCCGTGTTTCTTAGGGATGAAGAATTCATTCCTTCGAAACATCGGGTAGCGTAATACTTTTCAAGTATCGTCCGTTGATCGGAAGCATATGTCGTTCTCCACGGCGATTCACTAGCTGGTAGGAACCTCCTGAGTATATTGCTTCAACCACAAATGGTCCTTCCCAAGTGGGTTCAAATTTTCCTCCTATCTTGCGATGTGCAAGAATATGTCTCTTGAGAACGAGAACTAAGTCACCAACTTTGAAGGTTCTTGGGCGGACCAGTTTGTCATGGGCTTGAACCATCTTAGCTTGGTATAGTTCTAAATTACGTTGCCGCTGCAAGTCTTTTCCCTTCCAAGCTTTCTAATTCTTCTAGTCGTAATTTGGCATTCTCTTCCGTCGTGATCTTGTTTGCAACTGCAATTCTGAGTGAAGGAAGCTGAACCTCTAAAGGTAACACTTCCTCGGACCCATACACCAGAGTGTAAGGTGTAGCTTGAGTAGGAGTTCTGAAGGTTGTCCTGTAGGACCATAAGGCTTCTAACAACTTCTCGTGCCAATTTCTCCTATTATCGTCCAAAGTTTTCTTTAAAATTTGAACGAGGGTTTTATTAAAAGCCTCAGCGAGGCCGTTTGCTCTTGGGTAGTAAATTGTTGAGTATCGCCAGTCGATTCCGTGTCTCCTGGCAAAATTATTGATTTGCGTGCTTCGAATGCCGACCCATTATCCGAGATAATCTCGCGCGGCACTCCAAAACGGTAGACAACTTGGTTCTTGAAAAGCCGTAGCACATGGTGTGCTTTCACTTCTCTAAGTGGAGCTGCCTCTGCCACTTGGAAAAGTAATCGTAGCCGCAAGAATGAAGCGATGTCCTTTTGAAGATGGTGGTTCTATTGGACCCACTATATCCGTGCCCCAACATTCAAATGGCCACGATGCAATTGTCGGATGTAGCACATTTGGAGGTTGGTGTAGAACCACTCCGTGCACTTGGCATTGGTGACAGCTCTTGGCGATTTTCATGCAGTCGGTCATCATTGAGGGCCAGTAGTACCCTAGTCTTTTAATTTTCATTTTCATCTTCGGACTGGTGAGCGCCAAAGAGTCCTAAATGCACCTCTTTAACAATTTCACGAGCCTCGGACCCGCTTAGGCACCTTAGCCACATTTGATCAAAAGACCTTCTGTACAATGTGTTGTTTATTAATGCGTAAGACAGAGTTATTTTCTTGATCTATGGGCTAGTGACCTATCGTCCGGTAGCTTTCTGTTTGCGGGTAGTCTCACTAATGGCTGTCGCCAATCTTACGTGTTTTACGTCATCTGTTACAGTCGATTCTTTTTCTTTTTCGATTTGTGTATTGTGTCTATGTCGAGTCGTGATAGGACTCGACGTCCGTGAACCGGCACTTCCATCGATTCATCTTGCAAACAGGCAAATTCTTTTGCGAGACGGGCTAAAGCATCTGTTAAAGCATTTTCTTTTACGAGAATTTTGTAGATCGTCACATTTGGAATTTGTTCCAACAATCGTATGACATACTTGGAAGTATTGCTCGAGTCTTGGCTTTAAAATTACATCTTGTCCGTGATCCGTTGAATGATTAACTGTGAATCCCCATAGATATTGATGTTTGTTATCCTTATTTGAATAGTTAATTCCAGTCCCGTTATGAGGGCTTCATATTCTGCTTCGTTGTTTGTACATGGTTCTGTTAAGTGGTAGGAGTATCTTAACATCCCCCGCTCCGGTGTTATAAAGATTAGCCCGATTCTCCGCCTTACAGGCACTTATCACTTGCGATTCTTCGTCTTTGTGTGCTTGAAGATGCTCCGTCGAAATACAATTCCCAACGTCGATCATCGGGGTCTTCTAGGCTCATTATTTGTTCATCCGGTAAATCGTCATTGAGGGAAATCCTGCCGGCAAAGGGTGTCGTTGCGAGGAAGTCTGCTAAGACTTGTCCCTTACTCGCACGAAGAGGCACGAAAGTTATATCGAATTGCAATAATATCATTGACCATCCGGCAAGTCCGTCGGAAAGTGTCGGACGAGTCATCAAGTATTGCGATGGATTAAATTTCGAGATCGGGTTGACCTTATGAGAAAGCATGTAGTGCTTCGAGCTTTTGAGCGGCGAAGATCGGGGCCAAACAATGCTTTTCAATTGCGGGATACCTTACTTCCGTCGGAAGTAAACGACGGCTTAAGTAGTAAAGAGCATTTTCTTTACCACGATCATTGACACTGGCTAACGGGGCTCCGAGAGAGTCGTCTAAAGCCGCGGTGTAAAGTATCAGCGGTCTACTCGAGACCGGGGTCGCTAAGACGGAGAGGTGTAATTAAATATTGTTTAATGTCCTCGAAGGCCTTCGGCACTTCTCTTCCCGAATAAATTTGGCGTCCTTTTTAACTAGTGCCGAGAAAGGTCGACACCTACTCGATAAGTTTGAGATAAAGCGTCGAAGATATGCCAGCTTCCCTTGAAAGGATCGTAGTTATTTTAAGGTTTTGGGAGGCGGCATTTCTAAGATAGCTTTAATCTTTTCCGGGTCGATTTCAATTCCACGATGTCGGACAACGAATCCTAAGAATTTCACGGAGGTGATGCCGAAGGCGCATTTTAAGGGATTCATCTTAAGGTTAAATTGTCTTAATCGTTCGAAAACAATTCTCAAATCATACAGGTGGTTTTCCTTTACTTTGCTTTTGATGACCACATCGTCCACGTAACATTCGACTTGATTATGGATGAGATCATCAAAAATTCTTGTCATTGCTCTACGGTAGGTTGCTCCTGCGTTCTTCGATCCGAATGGCATCACGGTGTAGCAATATACTCCGATCGGCATTCGAATGCCGTAAGCTTTTAATCTTCCGGGGCCATTTTTATCCGGTTGTATCCCGAAGATCCATCCATGAATGAAAATATCTCATGTGTCGAAGCAATGTCGATCATTAATTGCAGGATCGGTAGGGGAATTCATCTTTTGGACATGCCTTGTTTAAATCTCCGAAGTCCACACAAATTCCGATCCGACCATTCTTCTTTACGATCGGCACCACATTGGCTAACCAAGTCGGGTATTGTTCTTCACGGACAAATTTGGCGTCTATTAGCTTTTTAACTTCGGCTATGACTTATTGTTCGATTTCTAGACGCATTCTTCTAGGACTTTGTCTGACTGGGACAGAAGTAGGATCCACTCCTAGCTTATGGACTGCGACCTCTGGAGCTAATCCTGGCATTTCATCATAGTTCCAAGCAAAATAGTCTTTAAATTCCATTAATAACTTGATCATTTCTTCGAAGTCTTCTTTATTGAGTAAGGAGCTAACAAAGGTAGGTCTAGGCTCTTCGCTAGTACCTAAGTTAACTTCTGTTAACTCATCTATTGTAGATTTAATTTCTTCTTCAAATTCTGGTGGAGCGTCTCCAATTTGTACATCTTCTAGTTCGTCCGTAGTTTCCATGCGGTTTTCATTAGATTCGCAAGTGACAACTAAGCAAAATTCGGTATCGTCAGCTGATCTCTATCGTGCCAAATCCGAGTCCATGCTTTGAATTGGGTGGACGACCGGAGTTATTCCATAATTTTTCAAAACGTTGTGATTGACCTTTTATCCATTGTCGAGGTAAGAAACCACGTTGAACTAAATTTTGAACACGGGGAGAGTACCACTCAAAAGGTAATTCCATTAATTCTGATGAAGTGACATCTTCAAATTGTACATTATTTTCAGTTTTGGAGGAAGGAGCACCACGGTAGAATTTGATTGGCTTTGCACCGCCGCTACGTACCTCTTTGACATCCATACCCTCGACATTATTAGAATGGATCGGGGTTAGGGTCATAGTATGTACATAGTGGTTAATTTTCTCGTACATTGATTTGTATTCTTCATTCTTTTCATCTTCGAGGGAGATCTTGAATTGCGGCTTCTTCCGACTTATTGTCGCCGCTTCTTGCTTGATTTCTTTTTCTTCTTCAGAACTATCTTCCCAATCAACATTAATGGTTGGTTTCCTCCGTCCAACCGTCCTAGCGTCTCTACCACGACCTCGTCCCGGCCTCGACCTCGGATGCGAGTTGTGGAGAAACCTTCACCATCTCGCCGGAAGGGAGTGGTGAGTGACTGTTGGACTAGAACTTCAGGTTCTTCATTGTCCTGAATTTTCTTTGCTAAGTCACCGGTCTTCATTAGTAGTGTTATGGATCCGAGGGCTCTTTCTCCTTTCTGGTTGAATCCTCTTAATAACATTTTGTCGGCTTCGAGTTCGCGAGCATCAATTTCCAAGTATGCTAGCGTTCGAAGTCTCAATATATTGATTGATGCTCCTGGATCCGCCAATACTCTGGAGAGCGTAAACTTCCCAATTGTAACTGAAATGTACAACGCTCGGTTGTGATCTGCTGTCCCAAGTAGTAGGTCATTGTCCGTGAAAGTAACACCTCACTGTTCCTTTAACGAGCAAACCTCATCTAAGGAATCTCCGGCCATTTGAGCTAAGCAAATTTCTGGATCAAGTAAGGCCTTGATCAGAGCTTCTCTCATCTCCTTTGATAAGATGAGAGCGTCGTAAATGCTCAGTTTGGCCGGTAGTTTCCTAAGATGGGCTAGCACGTTGTAGTCCACTTTATTCCCATGTGTCTCGGCTTCTTCTCGAATGGGTATTTCTTCCTGCTGGGGTTGATTCTTCTTGAACAACCACCGCTTTCCTTTGTCTTTTGGACCCATTCTCGGAGGTAGAACTCTTCCACTTCTTAAGTTGACTTCTGTAATTTCTTCTGAATCTATTGTTGAGCTTGCCGGTGTCTCCTCCTGAATCAGAATGACAGGTTCTTCTGGATTAGCCTCGGAGTCTGAAGGCTCTAACTCTATTGTGACTGGAGCTCCTCAAAACTCGCAAAAAGATTCATTGCTTGTTGAACTCTCGTAGCCTCCTTGATGGATGTCTTCTTCGTTATTTTGCTCGTCGAGATCGTGTATGATTTGAGAATTGTCGTTGGTATCGAAATCGATGTCCGGATTGTCGCTAGTTACGTAATCGTTAGAAACGATCAAACGTAGCCAACGCCATCACCCTTATCATTATATGATCCCACCGAAATGAGCAGATAATCATACAAAGTCAGAGGTTCGAGGGATTTCTCCCCCGAATCAGAAAAAACTATCCTAGGATAAGCAGCCCATAGTCTAGCCTTAGGAGCCTCGGTGCTCTCTTCTTCGTCGATTTTCTTCTTCTCTTCAATCGTCTTCTGTTGAGGTGGTTCTTCTATCGCAAGTGATAGTACCGGCTTAACAGGTTTCGAACTCTGAATTGAACTCGCACCGAAGCGGTTTGGATGCTGTCTAAAATCTTTTTTGAATACCTTGTCCAAGCGGTAGTCCATCCATCGTCAGTCGTATAGGGATCTATCGGAATGATGGGATCAGTTGAGATAACATTGACGGAACCTCCTTTCGGGGGTTCCTTCATGTACTCCTTCGGGATTGTTATATTCCCTTTCCGAAGGTTGTCGTTGAGCCAACTTTTGAAGGTAATGCAATCTTCTATCTTGTGCCCAAGCATCCGGTGGTAGGGGCAAAAGTTGGGATCACCTTTCTTGTCGACTTCCTCCGGTCTTTTAGGCTCGCAGTCGGAAATCTGGAGTCTTCATCGGAATACGGAACATTTTCGGACCGCTTCATTCTTGAACGGATATTCCCCGCTCGAAGCTCCCTTAATGTATGTTGCGGACGAGGCGGTTGTTCATACTTGCGGAGATGATCGATAGGCTGGGTCGGGGTTGCTTGGTAATTCTGTTGAGGTTGTTGCGGCCGTTACGGTGGTATTTGCATCGGTTGCTTGCCTTTGTTAACTGCTACAACGATCCCGGATTTCTTTTCAAAAGTCTTCACAGGCTTTTGCTTGTCCGTCTTGTCGGTGAAACTTAATTGCTTCGCCTCCTCTTGCAAGCTTCCGGCCTTTCTTAACAACTTCTCGAAAGTCTTAATAGTGAATCCTTTAAGGAGAAGTGCTATCGGGCCGTGAATGCTTTTAAATAAAATGCCGACTGCATGTTGTTCTTGCAGTTGTGGTTCACACTTCATGCTTAAGTTCCTCCATCGAAGTATATAATCCACCAAAGTTTCGTTTGACTTTTGTTTCTCTACCACTAAATCACCTATAGTGATGTGGTGCTGAGCTCCGGTGAATCACTTGATGATGAGGTTCTCTAGTTCTGAGAACGTCTTCACCGAACCATTTGGTAATTCTGCATACCAGTCGAAGGCGATTCTCGACGAGTCGCCGACGAACCGTCGGAAGAGTAATGCATCGCTCCCGCCAGCATTGCAACAACTGGCACGAAAGTGTGCAACATGCTGTTGGGGGTTCCCGATTCCATCGAAGGTCTTGAACAGAGGTGGTACGAAGCCTTTTGGGTACTGGACAGCGTCGAATTCTTCTGGGTAAGGTGTACCCGTCCGAATGGATGTCCCGCTCTTTGATTGTGCTAAGGCTTCTCGCACCTGCTGTTCCACCAAGCTCTTGATATCCTTTTCGGGGATCATACTTTGTGTTGTATCCTTTTTCGATCGATCATCCCCGTTGACGGATGTAATCTCCTTTCCTCCGTCTACAATGTGAATGACCTCCGGGGTGTCTCTCTTTGTGGTTGCACTTGACTGCGGAGAGTGGCTAGAGCTACGACCATCTCTTCCATCCTTTTCGCCATTTGGGCGATCGTGTCATCTTTCTCCTGAAGCTGCCTTGTCATCAGTTCTGGCTCCTCTCTTTCTGTGGCTGCAGGAGCACCTTGTGAAGCTGATGAAGCTCGTGTTTCGACCATGTTGATTTCTGCATATTCGTCGTCCATGAACTCCGATGAATCAATCTCGTCTCCGAATTTCTCTTCTCTTTCTTTTGCTAATCGGTGGATATCAGTTCTCAACTTTTCCATGGCATCTTCTAGCGGGCTTTTCTGTGCGTCCTCGCGGTTGTCGTGTGATAGCTGCCGGGTCCCCTTCTCACGAGTCCCCTTTATCGCAGTAGCACTTTCTTCAGATTCAAGTCTCCTGGCGAGACTTTCTTTCTCGGGTTGTTGTTTCAATCTTAACTGCCCAGTAGTGGGACGCCATACCATCCTTCTAGTAGCAGAAGGTCTAGGACCGCATGGTTTGTCGACCCAAATGCCGGAAGGTGGTATCCTCCCTAATCTGTAATCCTAAGACGACGACAGGCAGACTAGCCTTCATTCTTTTACTTGGCTTTTCTGTCATGATGGCGGGTTCTACTCGGGGTCCAAGACGGGATTTGACTGGCACCCGCCCCATCCTTCGTAGAATCTCCGATACGGGGCACTTTTCCTTCTTTGCTAACTTCTCTATCAAAGTTTGCAGTCGAGCAAACGGCGTAGTTCTAGTCCTTTTCTTGCGGCTATCGTTGTAATATGCGGGTTGAGGCAATGCGGCAACAATCTTGCGAACATTTTCTTCATCTTCTGCGGCGAGAGGGGACGGAACCCGCTTCCTCCCAAAAGTGGTATGTATTCAGGCGGTGGTGTATATTCCGGCAATTGTGTATATTCGAGCGGTTCAGGATTTCCTCCAGATAGCAATTTCAGCGACTCCGGCTTCTCTAGCGATCCTTCTACTTATTTCTTCTTTGGGTCCTTGTCATTGATGGAATTCTTGAGTCGGACCCGATTTCGAAAACGAAGGTCTCACAGAAGATCTCGTACCCTCCACGGTAACGAGTTCACCATAATTCCGGATTTCTTTCCCCTTTAATTTGGCGAAGTCGGGGTAGGTGTAGAAACAACTATACCAGTGGGGGTAGTAAGAACAGTCCTCCTGCGGACAGCAGTATTCCTCTCAGTCGGGATCCTTTGCAGGGGAGGAAACTCTTGGGTCGACCTAAGGTTAAACTCAATCAGCGGCTTCTTAGCTTCAGATACCTTGTTTGTCAGTGCAAAAAGGGAAACATCGGTGATCTTGACATTCGTGTTTTCAAATCCTTGTCCAAATTGGATGATCCCATTGTCGGGCAGCTCATCCTTATAGACAGCGAAGTCCAATCCATTGGTGAAGGAGAAGATCAGCTTTGGGGCTTCCATTTCGCGAGGTAGATTCTAGTTGTCGATCCTGAGTTATGCTTCTTTTCTTTAGGACGAAAAGAAAGGAATTGAAAAGAGTCCGAACTCATTCTTGTTCATGTATTCATAAGAAGGAATCATTTGTTAAAAGAATCATTTATTAAAGAGTTTGTTTATTTAGAACGGAATGTTCAAAGGTGTAGAGAAGGTAAGGAATCCGATTCGGAGTTGGAAAGGAAAAGAAGGTCTTATGCAAGACTTCTCGACTCGAAGGATCACTCCTAAACTAACACCTATCGGGGTCCACCCCACCTCGGAAATGAGGTAAAAGGATCTCGGAACCTCTCTGTTCAGGGGTGTCTAAACAGTGGCTCCTAAATCCGAGAGAATGTTGGTTATACTTTTTCAAGGTAGAAATGAACATAGTATTCCAACGGAAAGAAGGGTCGTTTGATCCATTAAGGACATGGATGCACTACCGATTTTTGAAAGCAGCATTATTTGATTAAAATGGAGAGAGGAATTGTCCCCAGCGGAGTCGCCAGAAGTTATCGGCATATTTTTAGGTCGTGTGTTTTATTTTAAAAAGGGGGTCGCCTGACAGAAATTGTCGGTGAATTTTTAATTTAATTTAAATAAATAATTTGAAAAGTAGTATTTGATTTTGAAAATAATTTTAAATTTGAAGATTTTAAGACATGAGATTAAACCGATCTCACATCCCAAATAGTTTATATAAACGAGCACCGCACCACAAACCGTGTATCTATCCCTAAGGATAGACACACTCGCTCGATGGTGGGGCTCGGTTAAACAAACTAAAAGATTTGTGACATCCGTTTGGTCCGCGAACCAATTTTATAAGTCGACAAATTCCCTACTTAATATGAAAACATTAAACGGGGTTTATATTACTCGGGTTCTTTAAAATTCCCTATAAGGGCAAGCCCCTATAGTTAATTACATCTTAAGTGACGAGAATCACCTAAGAAAACTCTCGATAATAATCAATAATTCTGCTCTCAAGGATTCCAAAGTTTAAGTTTTCAAGGGATTGAATTTTGGAATTTCAATAGGGAATGGATCAAGTTTGGAACATTTTGTTTTGAGAATTCAAAGGAAGAAAGGTAGGAGAAATTACGGATTCGAAGTGAACTTCGGTAATTTCCCGACTATCCTATTGTTCGGCTTGGATTTAAGAAAGTCCTAATGCTTATTTAGTATTTCAATCTCGCCAATTTTAATTAATTAGGGCTTATATTTATATGACAGAATCATACAAATAGCCTCGAAGATATGAGGGTTTATGTCGTATCAGACGACTACCTCGGAATCCTAAGACCGGTTAGGGCTTAATTTACTATGCAAATGCCTAACGAAGAGTTGAGGGTTTATGTTGCACTAGGCAAACTACCTCGAAAGTTTTCGTTGCAAGTAGACTCGAGTTTTCATTGATGACGATGACCGTGCTCGCCCACCATGCTCCGAGCTCCTCGTTGTTGCGAGAGGTTCAATTTTAGAAGTCATAAATCAGGGGATGAGAAAAGTGTTTTGGTTTAGATAAAATCTTAATTTCCAAGTGTTTTCAAAATTTTAATTAAAACAAATCTTAAAGTTGATTATAACGACACCGTTAAGATCCCACAGTTCCATCCTTCCAGCATCGTTATTTTTATCGGATTCACTTAGTCCAGATGAATTTGCTAAACTCAACTGAATGAGTTCCACACTTTCATTTAGACTCGTGGAAATCCCGTTAGCAACACGTAGGTTACATCATCCGAGGTATTCCCGATCATCCAACAGGACGTTTTAATTTAGTTGTAATTGTAGTTTTGTGTTCTGTTTGTGATTAAATTTTGAGTTGTTTTATATTTTGAAATGTTGTGGCGGTGAATTTTATTTTGCAATGACTTTTAACTTAGTTTTGGTTTCAGCTTTAGGGACTATCCTAAAGGTGTGGGTTTTCATGCAATGAGTTGTTTATCATGCAAGAAAAGTAAGTGCGATGCGATTAATGAAATTGCAATAATGTAAATTACAAGAAAGTAAATTGCAATAAAATAAAAGCGTACCTGGAGGGTCTTCCAGTCATCCCAAGCTACACTTAAAATACAATTAGAATATTTAAGCAAGTTCCTAGGTAAAGCTAAGGTAAGGGTTATGGTTTTCTACCAAATTCCTAATCCTATAGCTAGTCATTTCCTATGACGTCTAGATTCCTTTTGTTTTTGTTTGAAGACGATTTTCTTCATCAAAGAACAATTAAATTCAATTGTTCTTATAAACATCCTATCATATTGAGAAAGTGTTTAAGAAGAATCTTAAACATCTTTTCAATATTGCTAGAATTGTTTTAAGTCCAAATAGATTTAATTATACAAATGAATTAATCGTCCAAGAATCTCAAGTTTTGTTATCTTGCTCAGTGAACTAGGACATTTGAATATCCTATAGGTGAAGTAACATTTCATTTAATATTCTGTTTTAGGAGTTATGATAACTAAAGCTTTTGAGGGTAAATTGGTGTTCAAATGGTTTGTGATTTAGTTTAATTTCCATTAATGGGTTTAAATTTGGAATAGTGTTCAAGTTATTTTAGATTTATTTTGAATTCTTTATGTCTTTGGTGATGTTATATTTAATTCAACTTAATTTAATTTAATATAATTTAATTTAATTGAGTTTTAATTTAATTTAATTCAATTTAATTCAATTTAGTTTGATTTGATGTTACATTAAATTAATTTGATTTGATTTAATTTTAATTTAATTTGATTTAATTTAATTTAATTTAATTTAATTTAATTTAATTTAATTTAATTTTAATTCATTTAATCTAATTTAATTTTTAATTTGGTTTAACTTAATTTAATTTGATTTTATTTATTTAATTTAATTTAATTTAATTCATTTAATTTAATTTAATTTATTTATTTAATTTAATTTAATTTAAGTTAATTCAATTCAATTTACTTAAATTAATTTAATTTTTAATTTAATTTAATTTTTTTAATTTTAATTAAAATTTTAAAAGAGTTTAATAATTTAATTTTAGTTTAATGATTAAGTCTTTTAATGTTTTGAATTTGAGTTATCATTTTAATTAAGAATTGAATATTAATGAGATGATTAATTTAGGGAATTTTAAATTAAAGAATAAATCTCTTCCTAATAATATCCCTATTTTAATAATTTCAATTTTATTATTCTTCCAAATTTAATCAATTATTTAATTAAGGTTTAATTATTTTAAATTGCTTAATGGGTTTCTACCCTTTAATTATTTAAATTTCAATCATCCAAATTAGATTAGGATCAAATATTTTACTTGTTAATTTTTTATTAAACCTAAAGTTTTAATTAAGGATTAAAAATTTTAAATACCACTTTACCCTTTAAGCTTAATAATTTCATAACTCACTAAATTGAACTCAAATGAACTTGAAATTTTTATGTGACTTCACTCATATGTCAATAAAGACATAAGAGGAGAAAATGTGATTTTTTTGTATTTAATTTATTTATATAATTATTTTTGGTAGAAAATAGAGATTTCCAAGGAAAATTTAATAACATGACCAAGCGAAAATTTCTGTCCTTAAGAAAATTAGGAGACATTCCTAATGACCAGAAGACCACTTGGACTAATTTTGGTGATTTTTTGAATTATATTATTTTTATTATAATTATTTTAAGTTTTGGAGTGTTAATTAATTTAAAAATAAAATAAATGTTGAAAAATGAATTTTATATTTTTCAAAAATCTCTCTGATATCAAGGAAATCAGAGAATCAAAGTTTGCAATTTTCTGATTTTTCTATGATTTATTATAATTATTTTAGTGAAAATGCTAGAAAATACATTTTTTTAATTTTAAAATTACCCTAGAGCTTTAAAATTTAATATCTCACTAAATAGACCTAAGAAAAATATGGGGTTTGTTCCTAAGTGATTAAAATTCAAAATGTGATATTTTGGTGAATTTTATTGTTTTTGTGATTTTTATTATTTTTTAATTATTAAAATATTAAAATAATATTAAAAAATCAACTTTTTTAGAAAATTGAAATTTTAATTTTATTAAATTCCCCTAATGTAAGAGAGGCTCCAAAACTAATTTGGTGAATTTTTGAAAGATATTTTGAAAGTTATGAATTTTTAAAGTTTAAAATAACTAAGTGGCTTAATCAACCCATTTAGTAGGGCTAACCAAGTCCAATTGACCTCAAATTTTTATGGTGGGTTCCTCTAATCCTAAAGGTCTGTGGAGAATTGATTTCAAGTCAATTTGATGTATGGTTAGCTCTAATTAATTAGAGATCCATTTTGTGTGTTTAAGCCAATCGGGGTTATTTTAAATGAACTAACTCAAAACCTATTTTTCCTAGGGTCCTCCGAGTCATAAGGAACATCACCAAATTTTCCTAGAATTTATTTCACAACATGCTATTTATTGGAATTAAAATACTCAAAACAAGTAACATGAATTTGAAAAATCAATAACTTTTCATAGGATGGCCTCTCGACTTTGGAAAATTCAGGGAATGTTCCCAAATTCGGAGGCTTCAAAAGCCCTATGGTCTCATGCCATGGTGAATTGTGTACATGCATGGAGAATTAAAAATATGCAGAGAGTAAATAAATTATTAAAAATAAAATACTTGATGAAATTAAATAATTTCTTTTCCATATTATTCTCCTCTCGTTCACTCGAGCAAGTGGGTATTTTTATTTTATTTTTATGATTTTCCTACACAAAGTTATGAATTTTTGAAGTTTAGGGAATTAAATAAATAGAAAATACCCCTAATTTTCTATTTATCCACGCGGCGCCGCGTCATCCTCGGCATCTCCGAACGCACACCCGTTGCGCTCCCATTCGACGCCGCCGCTTGAGTCAGCAGCCCGGGGCCCGCGGTTCTCGTACCGTCTCCTGGTCCGACGCCATCTGAGCCATCTGTCCGCGCGTGTATTGAATGGACGGCATCCGTTCATCGTCCCCGAGCGTCCTCACCCGAGAGCCGTCCACACTAAATCCCTAAGATCTCACTCGATACTCAATGGATTTTCATGTTCTAATGCTCTATGGAATCGTCTTGAGAAGACGAACACATCCATACGGTTTATGTGGGATGAAATTTACGCAATAAAAATGGAGAATGTTCAGAAGCTCGGAAAGAAGAGTGAGGCCATACCTTTGCTCGCAGAAGTGTGGCTTCGATCCGAGGGTTGTTGCACCTTCGATTGGATCCCAGCAAGCTCCGCATGAAGTCTCCTGGTCCAGTGAATTGCCTAGGTAAGATTTCGACCACAGTCGATCACAAAGCTTGGAGGCCGGAGCAATCGAGTGGCTCCGGAGATGGGGCTTTTGCTGGTGGACACCTTCCCTCGGTCCGGTGAAGGTGTAGAACCAATCAATTTGGGGATTGGCTCATTGTGGAGAAGTGTCCTGGTTTTGGACTTGGATTTCAACTCGAAATCGAGCTCGCAGAGAAGAAATGGCGGGGGATTTCAGTGGGGATCAAGTGCTCGTGTATGGGGAGTAGTCCGGAACAATTTTGGTAGAGTTTCCTTAAGGTTTGTTTCGAGCACCTCTCTTGGCCGAGAGGGGTGGTGTTTAAATAGGAGAGGGTGGAGGGCCTCCCGGGAGAGTTAGGGCTTGGGATTAGCCGCTTCGGGCATGGGAAGAACAGCCTACAATGGCCACCGGGGATGGGGCAGCTCGAGCAAGGGAGAATTCCAAAGTTGGCTCACATGTGAGCTCTCGGCCATGGTGTTTTCCGGCGACACTGGTGGCCGGACGGCCGAGCATTGGTCACCATCTTGTTCAGGTGGGTCAGGGCTTGGGTTTGGTGCATTCAATTGAGGTTTGACATGTGTAAAGTGGTTGAATCAAAGTAGAAAGGGGAAGGGGCCATTTTAGCTTATTTTGGTCAACCCATGCAAATGGGTTGGGTGCACCTCCCCAAGACCTGGTTTCGGGCGCGAGGAGGTCGGTGGGTCAATCTCCCATGTGTGGTGGAGTCTCCATCAAGGATTAGGTGGCAAAGCATGGTTTAGAGTGTGACATGCTTAAGGTAAAAAAAGGCTTAAGAAGGATTAGGAAAGGGGTTCCTCCTTTTTCCATTAATGGCTTGATCACATGTCAAACTCTCCATGGCTTCATGTGGCTTGTCCATGGCTTGCATGGCTTGTCTTTGGCTTGGCAAAAAGTTTGGTCAATTTCATGAAAATGGATTTTAGGAATTTTTGGTAATTTGATGGAAATTTGTATGAAACTTGATTTGGAATGATTTGATGATGAATTTAGGACTTAGGGAATGGCAAGTGGAGATGTCATGTGGGCTTTAGGGTAGATTTTGGGCTTTTTGAAATGGTTTTAGATGGGCTTTTAAGATGGTTTAGGAAAGTGGGCTTTTGAATTTTAAAATGGATTTTGGGATGAAATTTTGGTAAAGGCTTGGGCTAAATAATTGTTGGGTTTAGCTCATGGATGTGTCATGAGTGACTTGAAGCAAATCGGGGGTTATTTGGGTTTGAATTGGGTTGAATTTGGGTTCCTTTGGTGAATGGGCCAATATAGGTCCAAGTGGGCCAAGTTGGGCCAATGTTGGGCTAGGGTTGAAATTGATGTAAAATTAATGTTGATAAATGTTTATGGGAGTGTTTCAAAGAGGTTTTGACTTTGATTGGGCTTTGATTTTGGGGTTTGGGCTCATTTGAGTTAGGTTTGGGTTTAGGTCAAAATTGGGCCTTTTAGCTTTGGGTTGAATTTGAGTGGGGTTTGGGTCCAAATTTTGGGCAAATCATGTTAGTGTTTTGCTTGTGGGGATGCTAAGGAAGATTTAGAAAAGATTTGGGGTTAATTGAAGTTGAATTGGGTGAGTTTGGGTTAAGTTTGGGTCATGGGTCCAAATTGGGCTTTAAGGCCAAAAGTGAAATTGGATCCAAATATCAATCAAATTGGACTTGGATTTGGTCTAGATTGGTGTTGGGAATGTTGAATTGAAGTTTAGAATTGAATTGGACCAGAATTTGGGTCAATTAGATAGGTTTGGTTTGACATTGGGTTCACTTTGGGTTAAAATGGGTTAAATTGGGGGTTTTGATAAAAGTAGGGTAAATTGACAAAATTGGCCCATGGTGTAGTTGGACAAAATGAAATTGGGAATATTTGGGATTTTCTGGAATTTTCTGGGAATTTTCTGAATTTTTGGGTCAAGAGGGGTATTTTGGGTATTTGGAGGGTATTGGGAGGTATTTTTGGAATTTTTGGTATTTTTGGGTATGGATGATCAATTTGAGTGATGTGGAAATTCTTGGGATTGATTTTGAGGAATTTTGGGTAATTTAGATGATTTTTGGAGGATTTCCAGGGTTTTGGATAAGTTAGGCGGGTGTAGGGTCCCTGGGGGTCAAAAATTGAAAATTTGGAAAATTGAAGATTGGGTAAATTTGAGTGGAATGAAATAATTTTGGTTGAGCCATGAAGCCACATCAAGCCCACATGAGCCATGAAGGGACTCATTTGAGGCATTCACTATGTTGTTCCTAACCCTCTTGGTCAAGGGCTTAGGGGTTAAGGACCATCCATGTGAATCACCTACATGAGTCAAGAGGTCAAGTTAGGTATGGGTGTGGTTTTAGGAGGTGTGTGAAAGTGTAGTGTATGAGTGTAGTGTGTGTGTAAGTCAGCCCTTTCACCAGACCAGGCCACCCAGGGCAGTCCTAAGGCTAAAGAGTCCTATAGGAACTCATCCTTTAAACTTCCACATTTGATTTCAACCCTCTAGGTGATTAGGGGTCTACAATCAAGTTTGTGGAGTTTGCGAGGAGTTAAGAAGTGTTTTGAAATTCTAGATGGTGGATCCCAATTCTAGTCCTCTAAGATAGTCAAAGGAAAAGCCTAAGGCTAGATCCTAAGTACTAAAAAGAAGAAGAGAAGACCTCATCAAAAATGAGGTCAACAGAGGGATAGATTGGATTTTAGATCCGTTTCATTTTTATTTCAAGTTTCAATTTTGAGTTTGAATGTTCGAGTCAAGTTTTAATTTCGTTTGTAATTTGACTTAATTGGAATTTTGATTTAATTTGAGATTGATTTCAAGATGAATTTCACAGAGATTTTGGATTTAAAATGAGAATTGGAAATTAGGTTCCAACCTCAGGATTGCAAAGAGAACTAGAATTTAGGTACTAGCCTCGAGAAGAAATAGGTAATCAAAAACTGATCAAGAAAAGGGTGAGAACTGGAAGTTAGGGACCAGTCTTGGAAGAGAGTCAAAAATTAAGTACCGACCTCAAAATTTCAAGAGTGCAGGAGATTTTTTTCGGATAGAATGCGATTTTAGCGAACACCGAGATCAGGATGCCTTGTTGGTCTCGTACCTGAGTCAGAGTATTAGAGTGCGGAAAATTTCTCAGAAGTAATGTAAACTTGGCTGACACCGAGATCAGGATGCTCTGTTGGTCTCATACGCTAGTCGGAGGATTAGAGTGCGGAAAAATTTCTCAGAAGGAATGCGAACTTGGCGGACACCGATATCAGGATGCATTGTTGGTCTCATACCCGAGTCAGAGGGTTACAATGAGTAAAAGTTTCTTGGAATGAGTGCGAACTTAGCGGACACCGAGATGAGGATGCCTTGTTGGTATCATACCCGAGTCAGAGGATTAGAGTGTGGAAAAATTTATCGGAAGGAATGCGAACTTGGTGGACACCGAGATCAGGATGCCTTGATTGTCTCATACCCAAGTCAGAGGATTAGAATGCAGAAAACTTTCTCGGAAGGAATACTAACTTGGCGGACATTCATTTACGAGAATTGAAATTTAAGTGTCGATCTCGAAATGAGGACTGGAAGTTAGGTACTAGCCCCAGAAGGATGGGAATTGGAAGTTAGGTACCAATCCCAGAAGTTTGATTTTGATTTGGTTTTGAAGATTCTGTGGAAATTTTAGTTTAGTGGAAGATTGGAATGAGACATGAAAGTTTTTAACATCCCAAGAGAGTTGATCGAATTTTAATTATTTGGCGAAGGATATGAATCCATGCCTCAGAACCAAATTAAAAATTTCGTGGTTCTGTGTCAATAGACTCAGTTGACCTTCTCAAAAGAGGGAAGAGATCTCGGAGAAATGGAAGAGATTTGAAAACAACCTGAGGCTGGGAATCTCAGATTCGGAGTTTCGAGGTTTGAAACTGAAGTTGAAGTCTTCTGTGGGGAAGAATCAACTCAAAAGAGGTTCTAAAGGAGCTTCAAATGGATTTCAGTCGAAAGATTCAAATTGACGGATTCAGATCAGAATTCAATTCAGGATTTAGGTTTGTTTCGTTTGTTTTGGTGATTTAATTTCATTTTTGTTTATTTAGAGTTCGTGTTAATTTGGAGTTTGTTTTGACATTCAGATTCTTAAAAAGAGTTCTTTGTTTGTTTACTTTTCTTTTCATTCTTTGTTCGAGGTTCATTTAACTTAATAGCGTTTCCCAGTTAATTTGCACAAAAGAGGTGAAAGCAAAACATGACATGGTCATTTCCATTCCAGTTTGTTGAAAATATATCATATAGCTTGATCCAAAACATGATAATATTTTCCTTGAAAATTCAGCATCTCATACAATCCACATAAATCCAAAATGGATTGTGTAAGATTCTTGCAAGTTTCATCCAAAAGCATCTGTCGAAATCCATGTCTGAATAGTGAGATACATGGACAATAACATCACCTTCCAAGCCATCCTTGCAGGAAATGTCGTTCGGATGTGCATTGGAGGTGTGCTATTTTCCATGTAGCTCACAGCTCATAGGGCCGAAGGCTCTCTAACTCTGGATCTGGCTGAAAGTGGAAAGGCATTTTTCTGTCATCCATCCTTCTGAAAGTGACGGAGATCCGCTCAACAGGCACTCCTGGAATGCAATGTTTTGTTATGTCTGCTCCATTTCCTTTTAACACCAAGACGGAACCTACCGGTAGTGGTATCTCCACCGGCCCTCGGAATTCTCTGGGGCCTGCTATCCGGAGGTCAGATCCGAACATGATGTTACACTGGTTGACGAAAGAATCTGTGTAGATGGTTCTGACGAAGTCGTGATGATCTATGTGTGGCGGTATGCAATCACCCTCCCTGTATATGTTAATGATTCAGCTGTTGGGTATGCAATCTGCAGGCAATACCCTCCATGTCACCATCCTTTTTACCATTCTCTTGATAATTCTTGGCATCAGATCCACCTCACTACGACTGAGTATCCCTGGTGGATTTCCCTTTCTGTCTTTAGTGAAGTTGTAGCAACACCTGCACTGGATTGTAAATCTTCCTTTTCCTTTTATCCACCTTCGCGGTTCTGAGTAGTTCTTCTCTCTCAAACGACCAACTCGACCCATTTTCTGAAGCTCGACGACACAATCCACAATTTGCTGATGCTCATTGTTTGAGAACACATCTGTATGCAGCTCAAGGCCCTCCAGGATGTTCATTCTCTTGCCTCGGATTCTCTCAAAATATTCAAAAGTTTTCTTTTCAACCTTCTGCATTCTTTCTAGCTCGTATTCCTGAATTATTTACAACTAGCGAGGTCTGATAAAGTACTAAGGGATGTATGGTTCAACCCCAGCACACTCTCCCGCATGTCTCGGTGCCTCGGGGATACTCTCTGTCAGGACATCCTCCAGGGTTGCTTTCACAACAAGACTCTTCAAAACTGGTGCATCTGTCTGGCGTCGTGACATCGATTCTATTTCTACTCTTCTTAGAATTTCTTTAATCCTTTATGCTGTACTTGGAGTTGATCTCCTCTTTTCTGGCTTTTGCTGAACCGATTTCTTCGAAATACTTGTTCTGACGGTAGCAAATGTCTCTTCATTTTGATTTGCTGCTAGCTTGGTCAGCATCTTGCGAATGCGACGGTTCTTGTTTCTTTGTTGAGTCGGAGTGAGAGTAGCTCTTCTTACCTCTTGAACTTCTATGGGCATGGCGCGGACAAGCCTACCCTCTGCTGTAGCAACCATAAACTTAACTTTCTTGTCTTCCCCCGTTGCATGAGCGGCGTTTGATTTTTTTCTTGCTGGTGGACTGCTGACTTGGGCCACCCAACTTCATCATCGTCTGACTGTGGTACTCTTCCCAGTTAATCGGAGTCTAATCAGTTTCTTCGTACTGTAGCTCGGCCGGTGTGAAATCAGAGTTGATCTCAATAACAACTCCATCCTTCATCTTCTTTTCATCAAGTTCTAGACTCACGCCATTCTTAAAGTTCAAAACCAACCGCCAGTTCGACATTTCCCTGTGAAAAACAAGGAAAGGATTAGGGGTTGTACTAAGAACAAGAACAATAAAAAAATTTACTTATTAATGGAAAGCTTTTATGATTTCACGTATTTTCTTTTTAACACATTTTTTTAATGATTTTTTATCATCCATTTTATGGTTTGGGTTCAGACCCAGTTACAAATGATTTCTTCACCCGTGCTTCTAGGAATGAGACTCCATTTTTTAAGGTTCATCCTTCGAAACATCAGGTTGCGTAATACTTCTTCCAATATAGTCCATTAATTTGAAGCATAGGTCTATCTCCATGGCAATTCACAAGTTGGTAGGAACCTCCAGAGTAGACTATCTCAACCACGAACGACCCCTCCAAATTTGGTTCAAATTTACCTCCTATCTTGCGGTGTGCAAGAATAGGTCTCTTGAGAACTAGAACTAAGTCACCGACTTTGAATGTCCTTGGGCGGACCAGTTTATCGTGGGCCTGGATCATCTTGGCTTGATACAGTTCCAAATTCTGCTGCGCTGAAAGTCGTTTCCCTTCCAAGCTTTCCAATTCTTCTAGTCATAATCTGATATTCTCTTCTGTAGTGATTTTGTTCGCAACTGCGATTCTAAGAGACAGAAGCTAAACCTCCAAGGGTAAGACGACTTCGAACCCATACACTAGAGCGTAGGGCGTAGACTGAGTAGGAGTTCTGAAAGCCGTTCTGTAGGCCCATAAGGCTTCTAACAACTTTGCGTGCCAATTTCTTTCGTTGTTGTCCAAAGTTTTCTTTAGAATTTGGACGAGAGTTTTATTAAAAGCCTCGGCCAAGCCGTTTTCTCTTGAGTAGTAGATTGTCGAATAGCGCCAATCAAGCCCATGTCTTCTAACAAAACTGTTGATCTTTGTACTTCTAAACGCGGACCATTATCTGAAATAATTCTGCGCGGTACACTGAAACGGTAGACGACTTGATTCTTGAAGAACTGTAGCACGTGGTGCGCTTTCACTTCTCTGAGCGGTATAGCTTATGCCCATTTGGAAAAGTAATATGTCGCTGTAAGAATGAAGCGATGTTCTCTCGAAGAAGGCGGTTCTATCGGACCCATGATATCTGTACCCAAAACTCAAACGGCCACAACACGATTGTAAGATGCAACACATTTGGAGGTTCATGTAGAACAACTCCATGCACTTGGCACTGGTGACAACTGTTGGCAAGTTTTATGCAGTCGGTCATCATTGAGGGCTAGTAGTACCCTAGTCTCTTAATCTTCATTTTTATTTTTGGACCTGATTGATGAGCGCCACAAAGTCCTGAGTGCACTTATTTAACAATTTCACGAGCCTCGAACTAGCTCAGGCACCTTAGCCACATCTGGTCGAAAGACCTTCTGTATAATGTATTGTTTATTAATGTGTATGACAGAGTTCTTCTCTTAATCTGATGGGCTAACGACTTATCGATCAGTAGGTTTCATGTTTGCAGGTAGTCTATTAATGGCTGCCGCCAATCTTCTGTATTGTGCGTTCATCGCCGCAACTGTTTCTTCTTTCCCTGACTTGTGTATTGCATCCATGTCGAGCTGTGAGAGGACCTGTCATCCCTGAACTAATATTTCAACTGGTTCATCCTGTAAGTAGGCAATTCTTTTGGGAGGCGGGCTAACCATCTGCGAGAGCATTTTCTCTTCTGGGGATCTTATAGATCGTTACATTCGAAATTTGCTCCAACAATTTCATAGCATACTGAAAGTACTGCTCGAGTCTTGGTTTTAAAATTCTATACTGTCTGGCGACTTGCTGAATGATCAAGTGTGAATCTCTGTAGATATTAATATCTGTTATACTCATCTGAATGGTCAATTCCAGTCCAGTTAAAAGAGCTTCGTATTCTGCTTCATTGTTCGTGCACTGTTCTGTCAAATGGTAGGAATACCTTAATATCCCCCACTCCGGTGTTATAAAGATTAGTCTGATTTATGCCTTATCGGGAACTATCGTTTGCAATTTTTTGTCTTTTTATGCTGAGGATGCTTCGTCGAAGTACAATTCCCAACACTGATCATCCGGGTCTTCAAGGCTCATTATCTGCTCGTCGGGCAAGTCATCGTTGTGTGGCGATTCTCCGGTAAAGGGTGTGCTGCGAGGAAGTTTGCTAGGACTTGCCCCTTTACGGCACAAAGAGGAACGAAAGTTATATTGAATTGTAATAGTATCATTGACCACCTGGCAAGTTTTTCGAAAAGCGTCGGTCGGGTCATCAAATATTGCAACGGATTAACTTTCGAAATAAGGTTGACCTTATGAGAGAGCATGTAATGCTTGAGCTTTTGAGTGGCAAAGATCAGGGCCAAAGAATGCTTCTCAATCGAGGGATACTTTACCTCCATCGGAATTAGACGACGACTTAAATAGTAAAGAGCATTTTCTTTCCCCTCATCATTGACCTGGGCTAGCAAGACTCCGAGGGAGTCGTCTAATGATGCGGTATAAAGTATCAACGGTCGACCCGAGACTGGGGCTGCTAAAACAGGAGGTGTCATTAAATACTACTTAATGTCCTCGAAGGCCCGCTGGCATTTTTCTTCCCAAATGAATTTAGCGTCTTTTTTAACCAATGCCGAGATGGGCTGACACCTACCTGACAAATTCGAGATAAAGCGTCGAAGATATGCCAACTTCCCTTGAAAGGATCGTAGTTGTTTCAAAGTTTTAGGAGGTGGCATTTCGAAAATAGCTTTAATCTTTTTCGAATCGATTTCAATTCCACGATGTCAGACAACAAACCCTAAGAATTTCCTGGAGGTAACACCGATGCCGCATTTCAAGGGATTCATCTTAAGGTTAAATTGCCTTAATCGCTCGAAAACAATTCTCAAATCATACAAGTGATCTTCCTTCAGTTTGCTCTTGATGACCACATCATCCACATAGCACTCAACTTGGTTGTGAATGAGATCATCAAAAATCCTCATCATTACTCTTTGGTAAGTTGCTCCTGCGTTCATAAACCCGAAAGGCATTACTGTGTAGCAGTATATTCCGATCGGCTTTCTGAAGGCTGTGAGTTTCTCATCTTCCGGTGCCATCTTTATCTGGTTGTACCCTGACAATCCATCCATGAAAGAGAAGATTTTATGTGTTGAAGCGATGTCGATCATCAATTCTGGAATTGGTAGTGGAAACTCATTTTTTGGACATGCTTTATTTAAATCTCTAAAATCCACGCAAATTTTGATCTGTTCATTCTTCTTTTTGACGGGACCACATTGGCTAACCAGGTTGGATATTGTTCTTCACAGAAAAATTTAGCGTCTATTAGCTTCTTAACTTCAGCTATTACTTGTTGTTTAATCTCTAGACACATTCTTCTGGGAGCTTGTCTGACTGGAACGGTAGTGTGATCCACTCCTAGTTTGTGAACTGCAACTTCTGGAGCTAATCCTAACATTTCATCGTAACTCCAAACAAAATAGTCTTTAAATTCCATCAGTAGTTTGATCATGTTTTCAGAATCTTCTTTATTAAGTAAGGGGCTAACAAAGGTTGGCCTAGGCTCTTTGCTAGTACCTAAGTTAACTTCCATTAACTCGTCTATTTTAGATTTAATTTCTTCTTCGAATTCTGGTGGAGCATCTCCAATTTGTAGATCCTCGAGATCTTCTGAAGCTTCTAGTAAATTTTTATTAGGCTCATAAGTGACAATTAAGCAAAATCCCGTATCATTAACTGATCCTACTATGCCGAATCTGACGCCATGTTTTGAATTGGGAGGTCGACTGACATTATTCCATAATTTTTCAAAGCGTTGTGATTGACCTTTTGTCTATTGTTTAGGTAAGACACCACGTTGAATTAAATTTTGAACATAAAGAGAGTACCACTCAAAAGGCAATTCCATTAATTCAGATGAAGCAACATCTTCAAATTGTACATCATTTTCAGTTTTGGAAGAAGAAGCACCACGGTAGAATTTGATCGGTTTAGCACTGCCACCATGTATTTCTTTGACTACCATACCCTCGACCTTATTAGGATGGATCAGGGTCAGGGTCATAGTATGTACATAGTGGTTAATCTTCTTGTACATTGATTCATATTCTTCATTCT
Source organism: Papilionanthe hookeriana x Papilionanthe teres (assembly GCA_022702705.1). NCBI lineage: Eukaryota > Viridiplantae > Streptophyta > Magnoliopsida > Asparagales > Orchidaceae > Papilionanthe > Papilionanthe hookeriana x Papilionanthe teres. The sequence goes on from CM040422.1 coordinate 41,244,385, forward strand.
TTTCTTCTTTGAGAGAGATCTTGAATTGGGATTTCTTCTGACTTATCGTCGCTTCTTCTTTCTTGATTTTTTCTTCTTCGAAACTATTCTCCCAATCAACTTCGATGACCGGTTTCTTTTGTTCAACAGTTCCACCGTTTCATCCTCGACCTTGTCCCTGGCCTCGACCTCGGGTGCGAGTTCTGGAGAAACCTTCACCATCTCGCTGTAACGGAGTGTTGAGTAACTGTTGAATTAGAATTTTAGGTTCTTCATTGTCTCAACTTCTTTTGCTTCATTTGGTACGATATTTCTGGAGAAGATTGTTTTCTTCGAAGGCGCGTAGTAGGCTGCATCTTCGTGAATTCTGATTTCATGCACGGAGAATGGTTGCAAACCACCTTTGATACACTGTTATCCTCCTTCATAATACTTTCTGCACTGGTGCAGAGACGACGGTACCATCCGATTTTCTTAGATCCACGGTCGACCCAGTAGAGCATTGAACTATGTCTCAGAATCAATTATATGGAATTTTGCGGATGTCATTCCTAAATCACTGATCTTCATTAATAGTGTTATCGATCCAAGGGCTCTCTCTCCTTTCTGATTGAAGCCTCTTAATAATATCTTGTCTGCTTCGAGGTCGCGAGCATCAATTTCCAAATATGCTAACGTTCGAAGGCTCATTATGTTGATTGATGCTCCAGGATCAACTAACACCCTGGAGAGCGTGAACTTTCCAGTAGTGACTGAGATGTATAACTGTCGATTGTGATCACCTGTTCCAAGTAACAAATCATTGTCCATGAAGGTAACACCTCACTGTTCTTTTAACGAGCAAACCTCGTCTGAGGAATTGCCGGCCATTTGAGTTAAGAAAATTTTTGGATCAAGTAAAGCCTTGATCAGAGTTTCCCTCATCTCCTTTGACAGGATTAGAGCGTCGTAAATGCTTAGTTTGGCTGGTAGCTTCCTAAGATGGGCTAGCAAGTTATAATCCACTTTATTACCAGGCTCTTCAGTCTCTTCCCGAATGGGTAATTCTTCCACTGGGGTTGGCTCTTCCTGAGCAACCACCTGCTTTCTTTTATCCTTTGGACCCATTCTCGCGGGTAGAACTTTTCCACTTATGAAATTAACTTCTGTTATCTCTTCTGCATCTGGTACTGAACCTGCCGATGTTAGTTATTTAATCATTAGAAACAGTCAAAACGTAGACAACACCAAAACTCTTATCATTATAAGATCCCGCCGGGGTGAGCAAATAATCATACAGAGTCGGAGGTCCAAGGCATTTCTCCCCCGAATCAGAAACAACCATCTTGGGATAAGCAGTCCCCAGTCTACCCTTCAGAGCCTCGATCTTTTCTTCTTTCAAGATCTTCTCCTCCTTCTGGGGCGGTTCTTCAATCACAAGCGATAGTGCCAGTTCCGCAGGTTTCAAATTTTGAGTTGAAGCGTGCACCGAAGCGGTCTGGATGTGATCAAAGATTTTCTTCGAAGACTTTGTCCAGAAAGTACTCCATTAATCATCGGTTGTGTAAGGGTCTATCGAACAATAGGATCCGTTGAAATAACATTGATAGAACCTTTTTTTTTGGGGCTCCTTCATGTATTCCTTCGGGATCGTTATGTTCCCTTTTCGGAGATTATCATCGATCCAATTCTTAAAGGTGAAGCAATCTTCTATCTTATGTCCGAGCATCCTGTGGTAGGGACAGTAGTTCGGATGATCCTTCTTGTCGACTTCTTCTGGCCTTTTGGGCTCTAGTATTTGAAAGTTGGGCGTCTTCTTCAAACTGCGAAACATCTTTGCCACTGCTTCAGTCTTGAAGGGATATTCTCTGATCATGAGTTCTTTCAGGGAACGCTGTGGACGAGGCGGCGGCTGATCATGCTACCATGATTGATAGCTCGGTCAAGGTTGTTGATAGTTCTGTTGAGGTTGCTGATAAATCTACTGAGGTTGCTGATAGATCCGTTGCGGTGGTTGATAACTACGTTGTGGCCGCTCTGGCTCTATTTGCATTGGTTGCTTACCTTTGTCTACTACCGCGACGATCCCGGACTTCTTTTCGAATGCCATTACGGGATTCTGGTTATCGGTCTTGTCAACAAAACTCAGCTGTTTTGCCTCCTCCTGCAAGCTCCTGGCCTTACTAAGTAACTTCTCAAAAGTCTTAATTGTGAATCCTTTGAGGAGAAGTGCTATCGGGCCATGGATACTCTTTAACAAGATACCGACTGCATGTTGTTCCTGAAGCTGAGGTTCACACTTCATGCTTAAGTTCCTCCATCGAAGAATTTAAGCCACTAAAGTTTTGTTCAGTTTTTATTGCTCCACCACTAGATCACCGATAGTGATGTGGTGCCGAGCCCCAGAAAACCATTTAACAAAAAGGGTTTTCCAATGCTGAAAAGGTCTTAACCGAACCGTTCGACAATTCTGCATAGCAGTCGAAGGCAATCCCTGATAAACTGCTGACGAACTGACGAAAGAGAAAGGCATCTTTCCCACTGACATTGCAACAACTGGCACGAAAGTGTGCTACATGCTGCCGGGGGTTTCCCTTACCATCGAAAGTCTTGAACAGATGTGATACGAAGCCCTTCGGGTATTGGACTGCATCAAACTCCTCAGGGTAAGGTCTACCCATCTGGATAGATGCTCCACTCTTAGACTAAGCTAAGGCTTCTCGCACCTGCTGTTCTACCATGTTCTTGATATCTTTCTCGGGAATCATGCTTTGGGCAGAATCCTTCTTTGGTTGTTCATCTCCATTGACGAATGTAATCTCTTTCCCTCCATCTGTGATGTGAATGATCTCTGGGGGTGTTTCTTTTTTAGGTTGGAGATGACTCTGGAGAGTGGCTAAGGTGGCTGCCATCTTATCCATCCTCTTTGCCATCTGAGAAATCGTATCATCTTTTTCTTGAAGACGCGCTCTCATTACTTCTGGTTCATCTCTTTCTAAGGCTGACGGAGCTCCCTACAAAGCTGACGATGCTTGGGTCTCGACCATATTGATCTCAGCACATTCTTCATCCATGAGTTCTAATGAATCCACTTCATTTCTCAATTCTTCTCCTCTTTCCCTTGCCAACCATCGGATGCCAGTTCTTAGCTTTTTTATAGCGTCCTCAAGTGGCCTCTTCCAAATGGTTTCACGGTTTTCATGTGATGACTGTTGAACTTCTTTTTCAATAGTTTCCTTTAATGCAGTAGCACTTTCTTCAGATTCAGGTTTTTTGAGGAGACTCTTCTTTCCATAACATTGTGTCGGTATCGGTTCAGTAATAATAGGTTGCCACACCATTCTTCTTGCACTAGAAGGCCTAGGACCAAATGGTCTGTCGGCTGTATGCTGGTAGGTGGTGTCCTCCCTAATATGGTGACCTGATACGACAACAGGCGAACTTCTTTCACTAGCTCGCACTTTCTTCCTTGGCCTCTCTGGGGAAATGACGGGGTCTACTCGTGGTCCGAGGCGGGATTTTACTAGCACTCGTCCTATCCTTCTTAGGATCTCTGATATGGGGCACCCTTCTTTTTTAGCTAGTTTCTTTACTACGGCTCACAGTCGGGTAAGCGGTGTAGTCTTGGCCCTCTTCCTTTTACAGTCACTATAGTATGCAGGTCGGGGTAATGGAGCGGAGATCCTTCGAACATCTTCTTTATCCAATGCAGTAGAGAGAGGGTGGAATCTACTTCCTCCCAACAGCGGTGAAATTTCAGGCAGTTCTCCTTCTTCCTCAGGAATCTCTTCCAAAAAGGCAACTTCAGCAGCCTTGGCCTTCTCGATCCTGGCGATCTTTCTGCTCCTATTTCTTCTTTGAGTCCGAGTTAAGGGTGAAACTTTAGAGCTGGACCCTATTGTTGACCTCACTTTTGGTTGAGGTCTAGTCTCTCTTTAGAGTAGCCTAGGGTCTAGCCATAGGACTCTCCTGTTGACTTTCTTAGAGGACTAGTCATGGAACCCTTCCCATAGAAATTCAAAACTCTTCTTGCTTCACTGTAGGGGTTTTCATATGCTTAAGGCCTAACCTCCACCTTTTGGTAGGAAAAGGAAAGCATAAGGAATCCTAGGGGAAGTCTCCTATAGGTGGTCGGACCTTAGGATTTGCCCCGAGAGATGTCCGGAGATCACCACTCATACACTTCACATTCACAACATACACACACTGCACATTCTAATTTCAACCCTGAACTCTTTGGAAACTCATGTGGATAGCCCAGCCTTAAGTCTATTACTAAGTGGTGGGAACCAACACATAGAGGACCAAATGAGGGTGACCCTCAATCTATAACTCAATTTAAACCATTACATCATGCTCACTCTGAAGCCACCTTCAAATCTCCAAAGTTTTAATTTTTGGCCCCCGGCCTCCCAAAATTCCCTAAATAACCCAAAATTCTTCAAATTCACAAAAAATCCCCAAAAATTGTTCCAAGATATTCCTTACCACTCAAGTTGACCATCCATGACCAAAAATTCCAAAATTTCCAAAAATACCCCCCAATACCCTCAAAATACCCAAAATACCCTTTTTGCCCAAAAATCCAAAAATTCCAAAAAATTCTAAAGAAATTCCAGAAAATCCTAAAAATTCTCAATTTCATTTTGTTCAACTACACTATGGGTCCATTTTGCCAAATTAATACACTTTCAATCCAAAATCCCAACTTGGCCCATTTAACCTAAAGTTGCCTAAACCAAACCCAATCTTGACCCAATTGACCCCAATTTTCATCAAATTCAATTCTAAATTAAAATTCAACATCCCCAATATCAATCTAGACCAAATTTAAGTCCAATGTGACCAACATTTGAATCTAATTCCACTTGAAATCAAAATCCCAAATTTTGCCTAAATAAACCAAAACTCCTAAAGTGACCGAATGTCAATCAATTCCTCCCAAATTTCAATTCAAAACTCTTTATAACACCTCCTTAAACTGAATTGGATCATCGATTTCCCATAATTTGAGCTCAGATCTTACCCAAATCCATTTTGGACCAAAGAAACCCCAATTTTGACCCAAGCTGAACACATGTTTTAAATCCACCAAATTGACCCTCTAAACCTTGTCAAAACCATTTTATGTCTTCTTGAAAATTCTTCTACACAACCATATATACATTATTGTTGAAGACCCCTGAACCCCATTCCCCCTTAAACGCAAGATAACTATACCCAAACCCAACATGGTCCAAAATAAAAAAAGTCCAATCCATGCCAACATTGAACCTCCATATGAGCTCAAAACCACTTTGTGTCTTCATGGAAGATCTCCCTTACAATTTTATGAACAATATTGGTCAAGGCACCTAGAGCTCATTCAATCTCTAACTTAAGTTAAGCCAATCCAAACCCAAATGAACCTAATTGAATTAATAATTCAAATTAAGCTAAATTAAGCCAGAATTAATCAAATTAATCTCATCGCAGCCCTAAAATCAATAAATAAATAAATATATATATATATATATATATATATATATATATATATATATTTATTTATATATATATATTTATATAATAAATAATATAATAAATAAATGAAATTAAAAAAAAAAGAAAAATATCTTACTTTCATGCCTCTCCCTCACTCTCCCTCACTTCTCCCTCACCTCTCCCTCACCCTACCCGCCACCTCACCCTACTCTCCTCACCTTCACCATGCCTCCACCATATCTCTCCCTCACTCCCTCCTTAATTCCTAGCCGTGAGCCTCCCCATTAAATCCCCCCATAATCCAACTTAAACTCTCTTACACACTCCCTTACACACACTTACTCACTTCACTCACTTCACCATCCCACTTTCTCCCAATCTCCTAGCTGTGAGACTCCCTTCCCCTTCTCCTCTCCTTCTTCTTCTTCCAAGGCAAGGTAACCTCCTCCCTCCTCTCCTTCTTCTTCTTCCTCTACATAGGTTTTTAAAAAAAAAATTTATGTGTTAATTATTACAAATCTTCACACCATTTAAACTTTTTCATGCTTAGCCTTAGGGATTTTCTTTTTCCCTTTCATGCAAGCTATTTAGAATAAAAAAACTCCATGTATATTTTCAAAAATCATGTATAGGTTGTTTTTCTTTTTACAAAAATTTATGCTTTTTAAAATTTTTCCATGCTTAGGCTTAGGAATTCCTTTTTTTTCATGCAAATTATTTAGCTATTTAATTTTTAAATCTTTCCATGTTTAGCCTTAGGATTTCTTTTTCATGCAAAATATATAATTATGTTAACTATTTTAAATATTTACAAATCTACCACCTAGTTTTTGTTATCTTGAAAAATAAAATTTAAAATTTAAAGGAAATAAAACAACATAAAGGAAATAAAAATAAAACAAAAGAAAATGAAAGGAAAATTTAAAATAACTAAATAAATAATAAATACCAAATGTAAAAACCCAAGTGATAAAATAATTGTAAATTTAAATAAAATAACTTTATTAAATTTCAATAAAATAACTATACTAAAATTTTAAATACCTAAAAAACATTAAAACTTAAAATATAACCATACTAAATTTTAAATAAAAATAACTACACTAATTTTAAAATAATATAACTATACTATATTAAATTTAAATAAATACTACTAAAATATAAATAACTAAACGAATAATGATAATATATGAATAATAATAATATGTAAATAATAAAAACAATGTGATAAGAATAAAATAAATAACTATAAACTTAAATAGATAATGAAAATATAAGAAAATAATAATAATAATAACTAAAATAATAATTGTAAATATAAATAAATAATAAAAATAAGTAAATAAAAAATGTCATTCTTTTTAAAATGTAAATAATAATATTAAGATATAATAACATAATATAAATAATAATAACTTTAAATAAAAGAAAGAATAATTTAGGAGAGAGAATGTTAAAAAGAAAGAAGGAAAGGCTTTATAAATAAATAAATAATAAAAATAAACAAATAAAAATATCATGCCTCTTTAAAATAATGTAAATGTAAATATATGTGTAAATAATAAATTTAATAAATTATAACTTAATGAAAACGATAATAACTTAAAAGAAATAAAAGAATAATCAAGGAGAGAGAAAATGAAAAGCCTTATAATTAAATAAATAATAATAAAAATGATAAATAAATGATATAAATAATAAGTTTAAATATACATCTAAATAATAACAATAATAAATAAAAATTAAAATAACTTATAATTTAAATATATATTAAATGATATGAATATAAAGGATAATAAAATAAATAAAACACACACATATATATATATATATATAAATTGAAAATAACTTAAATAACATTAATGAATATTAAATTAAATTAAAATTAAATAGTTACAATTAAATAAAACCAAAAAATAAATAATAATTAAATTAAATAATAATTAAATAAATCGAAAACAATTATATAAATAAACATTAAATTAAATAAATTAAATAAATTAAAGTATATTAAATTAAATAATAATGTAAATAAATAATAAATTAAATTAAAATTAAATAAAAGTTACATAAAACTGAAAAAAAAATAAAAATTAAATTAAATAATATTATAAAATAATAAAATAAATTAAACTTAGTTAAATTAAATTAAATTAAATAATAATTGTAAATAATAAATTAAATCATACTAAACAAATTAAATTAAAGTGAATAATAATATAAATAAATGGTAAATTAAAAAATAAAATAAAATAAATTAAATAAATAACAAATGAAATTAAATTAAATAAATCAAATTAAATTAAATAATAATTTAAATAAATAAATAATTTAAAATTAAGTTAAATTAATTAAATAAATTAAATTAAGTTAAATAAATTAAGGAAAACTGAATATTAAATTAAAGTTAAATAATAATTGTAAATAATAATAAATTAAATTAAATTAAATAAATTAAACAAATCAAATCATTTTAAATTAAATTAAATTAAATAATAATATAAATAAAAATTAAATTAAATAAATTAAATAAACAAATTAAATAAATTAAATTGATAATGTAAATAAATAATAAATTAAATTAAATAAATTAAATTAAATTAAATAAATCAAATTATATTAAATTAAATTAAATTAAATAAATAAATATTAAATTAAATAAATAAAATCAACAAATTAAATTAAATTAAATTAAGCAATAATGTAATTAAATAATAAATTAAATTAAACTAAACTAATTAAATTAATTAAATTAAATAAAATAAAACAAATTAAATTAAACAATAATACTTTACATTAAATTAAATAGATAAATTAAATTAAATTAATAATAATTGTAAATAATAATTAATTAAATTAAAATTAAAATTAAATTAAATAACAAAATAAACTAAAATAAAATTAAAGATAATAATTTAAATAAATAAATATTAAGTTAAAGTAAAATAAAATAAATAAATTAGATAAATAACAATTAATTAACTAAAACAAATAAATAACAATCAATTAATTAAATAAAATTAATAGCAATTAATTAAATAAATAAATAATGATAAAGTAAATAAATCACATAAGATAATAAATAATAAATTAAATAAACTATAAAAATAATAATAAGTTTAATTACACATAAAAGATAATAATTTTTTAAATAACATAACAACACATAAATAATAAACAATAACAAAGAATAATAACACATAACAACATAAACAATAATAACAAAATAAAATGATAATATATAAATAACACAACACAACAATCACAACATACAACAGTCCCGATCATAATACGATACCAACACGATAACAATCAATCCTAGGATAGGCCCCCTGGGGCATGGTTCTTTTTAACCCAAATTTTACCCGATGTCCACATAACCTTCCCAATTCACATTCCAAACTCAAAAATCCCTAGTTTCAAAACACAAACCAAAACCAAAATGAAATACAAACCAAAACCAAAATCATACTCAAACAAAACCAAAACTAAAACCTAAACCAAAGCCAAAACCAAAACATAAACCAAAACCAAACCTAGGTCAAACCCAAACCAAATACAAACCAAACCAAATTCAAATCCTCCAATCCCCAAACTAAAATCAAACTCAATTAAAAACCACAAACTCTTCAAAGCACTCCCATAAGTCCAAATCTAACTACCAATTTCCACCAATCCAAATCCAAACCACACCTAAACCCATCTGCCCTAAGCTACCCTGAGCAACTGTGTTCATTAAGCATAAGGGTATAGGTAGGGTGAATTGTTAAGCAACATAATAGTTCTAAATGAGACCGAGACTTTTCATCAGGATATAAGAGGGAAGCATGGACCTACATCCTTCTTTGACTGTTTGGATACCTCTGAGGTCTATTAAACTTAATATGTCTGCTTAATGAAACTATCCTCAATTAAATTAAACAAAGTATATTGAAACACAACATAGGAATTCACATAGACATCATAGGACTTGGTAGACAACCGGGATCTCAACATAGACATCATAGGATTGAGTAGTTACTTCTTGTTAGTTCTACTTCTTCATATTTTCTCGCATGCTTTAATTTTTGTAAAATTATAAACACATATACATAATGCAATACTAAAGTCTCAGCTGGGAATGACGAGAAGACCCTCCAGGTATGCTTTTACTTTATTGCAATTTACCTTATTGCAATTTATTTACCTGCAATACATTTTACTTTTCTTGCATGATAAATAAGATTGTTGCATGAAAACTGAAACCTTTAGGATAGCCACAAAACTGAAACCCAAAACTAATCTAAAAGTCACGACAAGATAAAATTCACCTCCACAACATTCAAAATATAGAACAACTCAAAATTTAATCACAAATAGAACAACAAAAACTACAACTTTAACTAAATTAAAACGTCTTGTTGGATGATTGGGAATACCTCGGATGATATAACCAACGTGTTGCTAACAGGATTTGCCACGGTCTAAATGAAAGTGTGGAACTCATTCAGTTGAGTTTAGTAAATTCATTTGGACTAAGTGAATCCGATAAAAATAACATTGCCGGAAGGATGGAACCGTGGGATCTTAACCGGTGTTGTTATAATTAACTTTAAGATTTGTTTTAATTAAAACATTAAAAAACACTTGGATTTTAAGATTTCTCTAAACCAAAACACTTCTCTAATCTCCCGATTTTCACTTTCTAAAACTAAACCTCTGCAACAACAAGAAGCTTTACAGCACAGTGGGCAGCACGACCATCGTCTTCAGCAAAACATGAGTCTACTTCAGCAAAACCATTCCTAGAGTTAAACAACTAGCCATAGGATTTCTAGGTAGTTTGCCTAGTGCAACATAAATCCTCAGCTTTTCGTTAGGCATTTGCATAATCATATTGTGTAACTTAAGCCCTAACCGGTCTTAGGATTCTGAGGTAGTCGTTCGGTACGACATAAACCCTCACATCTTCAAGGCTGTTTGTATGATTGTGTCATACAAATATGAGTCCTAATTAATTAAAACAAGCAAGATGAAACATTAAATGAACTCCCAAATTGAAGCCAAACAATAAGATACTTTGGGAAGTTGCCAAGATTCTTCTTGGATCCTCAGCTTCTCCTACTTCTCTTCTATTGGACTCTTAAAATAAACTGTTCCAAACTCGATCCATTCCCTATTGAAATTCCAAAATTCAATCCTTTAAAAACCTTAAACTTTGAAATTCTTGAGAGCAAAACCACTAATTATTATCGAGAGTTTTCTTAAATGATTCCCGTCATTTAGGATGTAATTAACTATAGGGGCTTGTACTTACAGGGAACTTTAAGAACCCAGGTAATATAAACCCTGCTTAATTCCTTTATATTAAGCAGGGGATCCTGTCGGCTTATAAAATTAGTTCGCAGACCAATTAGATGTCACAAATCTTTTAGTTTATTTAATCGAGCCCCATTATCAAGCAGTGTGTCTATTCCTTGGGATAGATACACAGTTTGTGGTGCGGTGCTCGTTTATATAAACTATTTGGGATGTGGGATAAGTTTGATTTTACATCTTAAAATTTTCAAACTCATAAAATTATTTTCAAAATCAAACGCTACATTCAAAATTATATATATATACTTAAATTAAATTTAAAACCTAAAAAATACGCTGACACCTATCTCGAAGACAGACAGTATTGCAGCAAAATCTAAACCCTCTACGATAACAGGCTCTTCACTGACTTGGACTTCTTTCCCTTTCAGTTTAAAAGGAGTTGAGGTCAGTGCAGGATGACCAGACCGGTGGGGGTAGAGATAACAGTCCTCCTACGAACGGCAGTGTTTCTTTCAGTTGGGACCCTTTTCAGGGGAGGGAACTCTTGAGCCGATTTCAGGTTGAACTCAATTACGGGCTCCTCAGTTTCCGGTACTTTGTTCATTAGTGAGAAAAGAGTAACGCCAGTGAACTTAATGTTTGTATTGTCGAACCCTTGTCCAAAATGAATGAATACATCATTAGGCAGCTCGTCCTTGTAGACAGCCAAGTCTATCCCTTTGGTGAAGGAGAAAATCAGCTTCAGTTAGACATTTTCTGCAGGGTAGATTCTAAGCGTCAGTTTTGATTTATGCTTCCTTTCGTCGAGACGAGAAAAGTGAGGAAATTTCTTTAAACAAGTCTGAACACATTTCCATTTATCTTTTCATTTTTTTAATTTTATTTACAAGATATTTTTGGATTTTGTTTTATTTGTGTATTTGTGGTTTAACAGAAAGTTTATTTATTAAAGGGTTTGTTTACTAGAAGGTTTGTTTATTAGGAACAAAACAAATTAAAAGGGAGAGGTTAAAGGAAAGGTACGGGACCCAATCCAGAAATTGGAATGGAAGGGAAAGTCTCACAAGACTTCTCGATCCGAGGAATCGCTTCTAAGCCAAAACCTATTGGGGGTCCACCCCACCTCAAAGAGGTAAAAGGATTTCAGAACCTCTCTGTTTAGGGGTGTCTAAACAGTGGCTCCAAATTCTGAGAGAGAGAAGATTATACCCGTTCAAGATAGAAATGAACGTGGTATTTCAACGGAAGGATGGTAGCTTGGTCCACTAGGGACATGGACTTGCTACCAATTTATGAAAGCAAAATCGTCTGATCAAAATGGAGAGAGGAACTAGTCCCCAACAGAGTATCCAGAAGTTGTCGTCATATTTTTAAGTTGTGTGTTTTGAAAAGGGGTAGCCTACAGAAGTTGTCGGCTAATTTTAAATTTAATTTAAATAATTATATATATAATTTGGAAAGTAACATTTGATTTTCAAAATAATTTTAAGTTTGAAAATTTTAAGATATGAAATCAAACCGATCTCACATCCCAAATATTTTATATAAACGAGCACCACACCACAAACCGTGTATTTATCCCGAAGAATAGACACACTGTTTGATGATGGGGCTTGATTAAATAAACTAGAAGATTTGTGACATCCGTTTGGTTTGCGAACCAATTTTATAAGCCGACAAGTTCCCCTACTTAATATAAAGGAATTAAGCAGGGTTTATATTACCTGAGTTCTTAAATTTCCCTATAAGGGCAAGCCCCTATAGTTAATTACATCCTAAATGTCCGAAGACACTTAAGAAATCTCTCGATAATGATTAGTGGTTTTGCTCTCAAGAATTTAAAAGTTTAGGGTTTTCAAAGGATTTGAGTTTTGTAAATTTCAATAGGGAATAGATCAAATTTGGAACAATTTATTTTAGGAGTCCAAAGGAAGAGAAGTAGGAGAAGCTGAGGATCTAAGAGGAATCTTGACAACTTCTCAAACTATCCTATTGTTTGGCTTTAATTTAAGAATTTATTTAATGTTGTAATCCTGCCAATTTTAATTAATTAGGACTTATGCTTGTATGATATAATCACACAAATAGCCTCGAAGATGTGAGGGTTTATGTCGTACCAAACGACTACCTTGGAGTCCTAAGACCGGTTAGGGCTTAATTTGCATAATACAATTATACAAATGCCTAACAAAAACTTGAAGATTAATGTTGCACTAGGTAGACTACCCGAAATCCTATGGCTTGGTTATTTATTTCTAAGAAAAGGTTTTACTGATGTAGATCCGAGTTTTGCTGACAACGATGGCCGTGCTGCCCACTATGCTCCAAGCTCCTTGTTGTTACAGAAGGTTTAGTTTTGGAAAGTTAAAATCAAGAGATGAGAGAAGTGTTCTGGTTTAGAAATGTTTTATGATTCAGTTGTTTTAACATTTTGTTAGGGAAATCTTAAAGTTGGTTATAACAACACCGGTTAAGATCCCACGGTTCCATCATTCCGGAGCCGTTATTTTTATCGGATTCACTTAGTCCAAATAAATTTGCTAAACTCAACTAAATGAGTTCCACACTTTCATTTAGACCATGGGAAATCCCGTTAGCAACATGTAGGTTACATCATTCGAGGTATTCCCGATCATCCAACAAGACGTTTTAGTTTAGTTGTAGTTGTGGTTTTGTTGTTCTGTTTGTGATTAAATTTTGAGTTGTTTTATATTTTAAATGTTGTGGTGGTGAATTTTATCTTGTTGTGACTTTTAATTTAGTTTTGGGTTTCAGTTTTATGGCTATCCTAAAAGTTTCAATTTTCGTGCAGGGAGACATTCTTGTTTAACATGCAAGAAAAGTAAAGTGCAGTACAGGTAAGTAAATTGCAATAACTTAAAAGCGTACTTGGAGGGTCTTCCCGTCATTCCAAGCTGCACTTAAAACACATGTTAGAGCATTTAAACATTTCAAGGAAAGCACCTAGGTAAGGCTAAGGAAAGGTTCTGGTTGTCTACCAAATCCTAATCCTATTGCTAGTCAATTCCTACGACGTCTAGGTTCTTGTGTTTTATGGATTATTTTCTTCACCAATAAAAAATTACGTTCAATTGTTCTTCTAAAACATCCCATCATATTGAGGAAGTGCTTAGGACGAGTCCTAAACATCTTTTCAATACTTCTGAGATTATTTTGAGTCCAAATGAATTTCATTGTACAGGTGAATTAATCATCCAAGAATTTAGTTATGTTTTGCTTCTTGCTCATTGAACTTAGACATTTGATTATCCGATGAGTGAAGTGACATTTCACTTGATACTCCATTTAGGAATTATGTGGGTGGAAGCCTTTAGGGCAGGTTAGGTTATTAAGAAACTTAACCATCTTGCTTAGATTTAAGTTAGTTTTTTTTTAAGATTGATTCAAATTAATTGTAATATTTTAGTCTAATCATAAATGTCTTATGTTATTCTAATTTGATTGTGTAATTTCAAAAGTTGACTTAGCTATTTTAAAATTGTCTTAACTTTAATTTTACATATATTTAATTTAATTGCATTGATTTGAAGTTGATTTTAATTTAGTTGCATTAACTTAATTTAGATTTAAAGTTGATTATATTATTTTAAAATTGTTTTAATTTAATTATACTTAATGTAAATTGTTTTGAATTAATCATGTCATTTTAAAATTATTTTTAATTTAATTAATTTTTTTATTTTAAAATTAAATTATCTTAGAAATTATTTTAATTGGGTTATTTAATTAATCTTAAAAATTATTTTAATTTGATTATTTAATTTATCTTAGTTTTTATTAATGAGTTATTAAATTAATATTAAGTTTTATTTGATTTCCATCATTAATTAGGGGTTAAGATAAATAAGTTAATATCTTCCAAGATTAAACCTCTTCACTTGATACATTCACTTTTAATTAACTTCAAATTTTTAATAATTTAAGAAATTATAACCATTTTGTTTATGTTGGAAAAGTGATAAAATGGGTTCCTACCCTTTAACCCCCTATGTTTCAATCATCTAAGCAGATTAATTGGGATCTTTTATTACCCATTACCCATAATTAAATATTAATTAAGGCTAAATTTCAATAATTACCATTTTGCCCCTTAGGCTTATTCACTTCATATTTCATTAAATATAACTCAAATGACTTTGAAAATTTTATGTCACCATACTCATGGGTCAGTTAAATTATGAGAGGAGAAAATGTGATTTTTCTATTTTTAATTTAATTTTAATAATTATTTTTTATGGAAAATAGGGGTTTTCAATGAAAATTCAATAACATGACAAAGGTAAAGTTTCTGTCCTTAAGAAAATTATGGGATGTCCCTACTAACTAGAGGACCATTTGAATCAATTTTGGTGATTTTTTGAATTATATTTTATTTATTATAATTATTTTGAGTTTTGGGGTATTAATTAATTATAACATAAAATTAAACTTCAAAAATGGATTTTATATTTTTCTTAAGTCTCTCTGATCTCAAGGAGTCCAGAGAAACAAATTTTGTATTTTTTTTATTTTTCTTTGATTTATTAGAATTAATTTGGTGGAAATGTTGGAAAATCCATTTTTTAATATTAAAAATTGTCTTAACCCTTTAAAATTTAATATCTTAATCTAGGGACTTAGGAAAAATATTTGATTGGTTTCTAAGTGATTAGGGGACCAAATATGATATTTTTATGAATTTTAATATTTTGTGATTTTTTTTAATTTTTAATTATTAAAATATTAAAAGTTAGGTCAAAAATAAAACTTTTTAGAAAATTCCAATTTTAATTCTGTTAGACTCCCCTGATATCAGAGAGCCTACAAAACCAATTTGGTGAATTTTTAAAATGTATTTTGGGTTTTATGAATTTTTTAATTTTTAAAATGGCTATGTCACTTAATTAATTTATTTAATGGCTTAAATTATTTCCAATTAGCTTGAAATTTTATGTGAGGTTCTCTACATCCTAAGTGATAGTGGAGAATTATTTTCAAGTGATTTTGATGTGTGGTTACTCCTAATTAATTAAATTTTAGTTTCAAGTTTTTGGGCTAATTAGGGTTATTTTTAATAAATTAAACCAAACCATAATTTTCCTAGGATCCTCTGGTCCTAAGATACTTTCCCTAATTTTCCTAGAATTTTCTAAGTAATATGCTAATTACTGGAATTAAAACATCAAAGCAGATACATAAACTTGGAAAATCAATAACTTGCCAAAGAGATGGCCTCTGGTCTTGAAAAATTTTGGGAATGTTCATAAGAACTGAGGCTACAAAAGCCCTATGGTCTCATGCCATGGTGAATTATATGCATGAATGGAGAATTGAAATACTTAAAACAGTATTAAATTAATTAAAAATAAAATTCTTAACAAAACAACTTAATTCTTTTTCCACATTATTCTCCTCTGTTCACTGAGCAAGATAGTATTTTTCTTTTATTTTTGTGATTTTACTATGTAAAGTAATGGATTTTTGAAGTTCTGGGTTTTTAATAAATTTAGAAAATTCTTATTTATCTACTTAAACCAGTCAACGTCGTGTCATCCCCGTCCGGGTCGAAAGTACACGCGTCGCTCCGCCATTTGATTACACCATCTAACTAGGATGCTACGTGGCCTGCGGTTTCATTCCCAGCTCTCATTCGGATACACGCTCGATCCGACGACAGCTGGTCATCGTCTATGACTGGTGCGCCCCAAGAGTCGTCCACCTTCTAACCCTAAGATCTCACTCAATACCCCACAAAATTACATGATCTTGGTCTCTATGAACTCTTCTCGATAAGACGAACACATCTATATGGCTAACATGCATTCGAATCGACTTAAACAAAATGGAGAATCAAAAGAAGCTCTCGAGAAGGAGGAGTTAAATACCTTGGCTCTGAGAAGTGAAACTTCAATCAGTGGGGCTTGGCACGTTCATCGGAGTCCAGGGAAGCTAGGGATGAAGCCTGGAGCTGTGGTTAAATACCTAGGTATGAAAGTGACCAAGGCTGATTTCGAAGCTTGGCCGACAGGAAGAATGTCTGGCCTGGTAAGGGACTTTCACTGGGGAACTTCTTCTCTTGGTCTGGAGAAGGTGTAGAGTCAATCAATTTGAGGATTGACTCACTCTGGTGAAGTGTCCTATTTTTAAGCTAAGAATTGAGCTTAGAAATTGAACTCACAGAGGGGGTTTTAGGGCTGGATTTCACTGGGGATCAACTGCTCTAGGTTAGGAGAAGAGTTTGGAGAAATTTTGACAGAGTTTTGGTAAGGTTAATTTCATCACCTTATTTGCCGTGAAGGTGGTGGGTTTAAATAGACATGGCTAGGGAGCTTATCAGGGTAAGTCAGAGGCTGGGATCAGCTACTTAGGTCAAGGGAAGAAGAGCCATGGTGTCCACTGGCCATAGGACAGCTCAGCAAGGGAGAATTTGAATTTTTGGCTCACTTGGATCTCTCGGGTGTTGTGTTTTCCGGTGATCCAGGCGGTTAGCCAGCAGGCATGGGTCACCATCGTGACCAGTGAGGTCAGAGCCGGTGTTTGGTGAGTTCAATTAGCTTTGGCCATGTGTAAAGGGGTTTGATTTAAATGGTATGGGGGAGAGGTTATTTTGGGCTCAATTGGGTTCAATCATGGTTTAGGGTTCGGTGCACCCCAGAAGGATTGACTTTGGGCTAAGGGAAAATCATTTGGGTCAGCTCAAAGATGGGTGGTGCAGTCTCCATCCATGGTGAGGTGGCTAAACTTGGTTAAAGTGTAACATGAATGGGGTTAAAAATTTTAGTGAAGGGTTAAGAAAGAGCTCCCTCTTTTGCCACTAATGGCATGGTGAGGTGGAAAGGGCTCTTCATGGCTTTCATGTGGCTTGTGCATGGCTTCATTGGCTCCATTTGGCTTGGGAAAAGATTAACTCACTTGCATGAAAATGGGTTTTAGGAAATTTGGATATTTTGATGAAAATTTGTATGAAGCTTGTTTTGGAATCATTTGATCATGGATTTAAAACTTAGGGATGATATCAATTAAAGGGATGATGAGAAGAAATTGTCATGTGGGCTTTAGAGTTAATTTTGGGCTTTTTAAATTTAGTGAAAATGGGCTTTTAAATGTTTTAAGAAAGTGGGCTCTTATGTTTTAAAATGATCTTTTGGATGAAAATTTTGTAAAAGATTGTGCCAAATAAATGTTATATTTAATTTAGGTATGTGTCATGAAAATTTTAGAAAAGATTTGGGGTCATTTAGAGTTGAATTATGTTCAATTTGGGTCTTTTAATAATAGAGTCAAAGTGGGTCAAATTGGGCTATCTTGGCCTAGAGTTGGGCTAAAGTTAGTTTTGGTCTAAAATTAATGTTGCAAAAGGTTTATGGGGGTGTGGAAAGAGTTTTCAATTTTTTTTAGGTCATAATTTTGGGATTTGGGCTTGTTTGGGTTCATGATTGGTTTAGGCCAATTTGGGGAATTTTGGTTTGAGTTAGGTTTGGGTGGAGTTTGTGTTCAAATTTGGGGCAAATTAAGTGAGAATTTTGTTTGTGGGGATGTTAGGAAGATTTCAAAACAAATTTGGAGAAAATTGGGTGACATTTGGGTTGAATTTGGGATGGATTGGGTTAATCGACCATTTTGGGCCTTAAGGGCCCATTTGGGACTTTTTGATCAAATTGAATTAAATTCATAAAATTGGGGTATGTGGCAATTGAAAAAAAAAGAAATTGGGAATATTTGGCATTTTTTGGAAATTTTTGAGAATTTTTAGAATTTTTTGGATTTTTGGGTCAAAAAGGGCATTTAGGGTATTTGGAGGGTATTTTTGGAAATTTTGGTATATTTGGCCATGCATGATCAATTTGAGTGGTGGGAAATGTTTAGGATTGATTTTGAGGAATTTTTGGTAATTTAGGCAATTTTGCAAATTTTGGGCAATTTCGAGGGCATTTGGTAGGTTTGGTAGGTTTAGGGCCCTAAGGGTCAAAAATTGAAATTTAGGGAAAATGAAGATTAATTAGGTGTGAGTAAAATGAAATCATTTTGGTTGGGCCATGAATTCATATTAAGCTCACAAGAGCCATGAGAGGACTCATTTTAGGCACTCAATATGTTGTTCCTAACCCTATGTTGTTCCTAACCCTCTTAGCCAGGGGCTTAGGGGCTAAGGTCCATCCATATGAGTTACCTACATGAGTCAGGGAGTTGAGTTGGGTGAGAGTGTGGTGTGTGCAAGCTTTCCCTCACCAAGACCAGACCACTCAGGGTGATCTTAAGGCTAAAGAATCCTATAGGAAACTCATCCTTTAGACCTCCACATACTGATTTCAATCCTCCAAGTGACCTAGGTGTTTACAGTCAAAATTGTGGGGTTTAAAGGGAGTCAAGAAATGTTTTGAATTTCTAAGTGATGGGTCCCATTTCTAGTCCTCTAGGATAGTAGAAGGGAAAACCTATGGCTAGATCCTAAGTACTAAGGAGAGAGATTAGACGTCACCAAAAATGAGGTCAACAGAGATGCTATAACAAACATAGTTTAATCTATTGTTTTATAAATCTTAAAGACGAGCTAGGCGGGACAGATACTAGCTCTACTCTTGAGTTTTCTCTTCTCCCTCTACCTGGGAGCTAACATCTCATATCAAAACATAAAAAAATAAATCAAATTGGGGAATTTAGCCTGTCATTCTAAATTCCTCTTATTCTACACCCATCAAAGTACATCTCCCTATTTATTTGCACTTAATCTGATGGATTACATTCTCACCCATATAATATCATACAATTCTTTCTAATTTTTAACTGAGACAATACCATACTAATTCTTACATGTTCTCACAACAATTTTTAATATCTTAATTGGCCAAATCAAGAAGTAAAAGAAGTGTAAGGTTTTGAATCATCACAACTTCTTCCAACATTAATTTCCTTTACTTCACACAATATTTTTCCATAACTTTATTACTTCAATATTTTAAGGAAAACGATAAAGAAAACTACTTAGAATTCATGGAGAAAATACAATCACAACTTGGGTTAAAATTGGAAATCATAGTGAAAGAACAAGAAATCTTAATTAAAAACCAAATTTAATAACAAATATAAATATTTATAAATCATCTCCACCAAACTCCTGAATTTCCTATGAAAATTTTGCTTTTCCTTACAATACTCTTTAGAAGTTGGTGCCCAACTCTAAGGATTCAAAATCTCACTTCTAATCCTAATACAAACTATAGTAAAGTAAGTAGAAATGGTGAAGTTAAGTAGTGTGTACTAAAATAACTCTCTTACATAATAAACATAAACCACACTCTCCAACAAAAATCACTTTTCTAATCTTCAAGTCCTTTTTATTTTTTTTTCAACAGGTGCTTTCGTATCTCTTCAAATGGTGTCCAATTAAACTAATCCTCCAAGAGATGCATCCATTCAAGAGTGATTTAATTTAATTTTGGCGCCAGTAGGAAGTTACCCACGTTCTTACCAAGAGATACTTATCAGTGCACGAGTTAGAAATTTTCGATCACCTGAATGGATATCCCGACACCCGATATAAAGTAAATTTTATTTAATGTATGTATAGAATTTTGGAAAATATCATTTTAATTTTCAAAATATAGGATCAAACTGATCTCATATATGCAATAGTTTAAATGATCGAGAACTACATCACAAGCCATGTTTCTATCTTGAAAAATGGATACATCGCTTGGTGGTGAGGCTTGATCAAATAAACTAAAGAATTCATGACATCTGTTTGGTCTGCGAACCATTTATGTTGACCGACAACTTTTCCTATCTAATATAAAACAAATAGATAGGATTTATTAATATGTGGTCTTTAAGTTTCCTTTAAGGGCAAGCCCTTATAGTTAATTACATATTAGATAACTGAAGTCACCTAAGAAAACTCTTGATTAAGATCGGGAAATATTGTATTCATGACTTTCAAAGTGTAGGATCTTCAAGAAAATGTGATAATAGGAAATCCAATAAGTGAGTGGCACACTTTTGGAATAGTTATTATAGGAATCTAATGGAAAAAAAAGCTAGGGGAAAACACAAATTTAAGAAGAATTTTGATGATTTTCCAAACTATCCTATGGTTTGGCTCCAAATTTAAGAATTTTAATAATGTGTCTTCCTGCCAAATTTATTATTTAGGGATTACAGTCTCTTGATACCGATCATGTGAATAGTATGGAAGATAAAAGGATTTATATCATACTGGATGATGACCTCAGAACCTAAGACAAGTTAGGGCTTATATTACATAAGGTGCAATGGCCTAAAGAGATAAGGTGATGATGTATGCTGTACATGGCAAGCTACCTCAAAATCTTATGGCTTGTTTAATTCTAAGAAATTTTGGTGTTGAAGATGGCTGTACTGCCCGCTATGTATGCTCCAAGCTCCTCGTCATAGCAGTTTAAGTTTTAGAAGTGTCAAATAAAGAGAAAAGAGAAGTGTCGTATTTTAGAAATATTTAAATTGAGATATCTTAAGGTCTTTTTGAGGAATATTTAAGTTGACTATATCGATATCGGTTAGGATCCCTCAGTTCCCTCATTTCAGAACTACTATTTTCTTCGGATTCACTTGGTCCAAATGAATTTACTAAACTAAACTTAATGAGTTCCATAAGTTTATTCAGACCTGGGAAAGCTCATTAGTAGCTGAGGTTGCCTCCTCTGAGGTATTTCTAATTATCCAAAGATACATTTTAATTTAGTTGCAATTGTGATTTTGCTTTGTTTTAGATTAAACTTTGAGTTATCTTATATTTTTAATCTTGTGGCAGTGAATTTGATTTTTGTTTTATTTTTTTACTTTAATATTGATTTTGGTTTTGCGGTTATCCTAAAGGTTTTGGTTTCATGGAGGGTGACAATGTTATGTAGCATGCAAGCTTGTAAGTAATAAAAGTACAACAAAGAAAGTGCAAGAAAAGAAGGCAATATAAACCTATAAAAGCGTATCTGTCAAGTCTTCTTACTCCTCCACTTGAAACTTTAGTATCTTTTGCAATAAACATTTATAATTTACAGGAAAGTAAAGCCTATAGATAGGTTCATCATGAGCCTGCTAAGTTCTACATTATAACTTGGTGGATCCTATTTTAGATGCATAAATGATTTCTCAAGCAAGGCATAATAAGTTTAGTTGCCCTTCAAGATATCCAAAATAGTATGAGAAGGGTCTAGGGACCGGGCCCCGGACATCTCAAAGTCTCTTAAAAAGTTTTGAGTTCATTCAAACTTATTATGTTGCTTAATGAATCATCCTTATCATACCCTTATGCTCAATGAATATTGGTGTTTCAATTATCCCTAAGAAAAGGGTAGTTATCACTTATCATTTCATTTGGTAACTTATATAAGTGAAGGTCCATTAAGGGGCAAGTTTGTTCATTATAATACATAGCTTATCTTAATTTAGGAGTGAACTTGTAGTGTTTGAAAAGTGTATGAAATTATTTAACTTTTTCTTCTAATCCTCATTAATCATAATTGATGAAGCCTAGCTCACTAGCAAGCACTTAAGATATTAGTGGGTTCATTTGCAATTTTAAGAAAAGTTAACATATGTGATGATGATTCTTATTAAAGTATAAAATTATCACAACACCATTTTGGGGAATTAAATTAGTAGATTATTTACTTCCAAAGTCAACCCCTAACCTTAAGGATCATTTAATTGTGATTATCTCCCAAATTAGAATAATTAAAGAGATCATAAATTTATCTTTTAATGTGACGAGGTGAGATCAGTTTCTACAATTTATCTTTTTATGTTTCAATCATCCATATACTTCAATTATGATCATTGATTGCCATTTCCCTATATAGTTAAGCCTACATATAGATTAAAGTCCATATCTTAGAAGTTACAATTTTTCCTCTAAGGACCTAACACTTCATAATTTATCAATTTCAATGCAAATGACTTTGAAATTTTTATGGTACCCTACCCATGGGTCAATTAAAACATCAGAGGAGAAAATGCATTTTTTCCTAATTTAATTTAATTTATATAATTATTTTAATGCAAAATAGGGATTTTCAAAGATAATTTTATAACTATGCCAACTCACATAAACTAACACTAGGAAAATTATTGGGGGTTTACCTAGTCTAGTGGACCACCTGGATCAATTTTTATGATTTTATATAATTAATTTTATTTATTAAAAGTATTTTATGCTCTGGAGCATTAATTAAAAATAAAATATTATTATATTAAAAATTAAGTTTTATACTTTTCATAAATTTCATTAAGGACAAGGAACCCAAAGAAATAAATTTTATATTTTTGTTACTTATATTTTAAGTATTAGATACAATTTAGTAAGAAATTAGGAAAAAATTATTTTTAGCCTTTAAAAATTAATACCTTATTTAGAAAACTAAGAACTGTATTTTAATGGTTCCCAAATGATTGGGACACCAAACATTACATTTTAGTTGGTTTTAACATTTTAGTATTTTTTATTATTTTTAATGAATTTAACTAATTTAAATTACTAAATAGGTTTAAAAATAAAGTATTTATTTCACTTAACTTTTTATTTTAATTAAATTTCCCTGGTCACAAGGAACTACTAAAAAAATTCATAATTTTCCAACTTATATTTTATTTATTATGATTATTTTAATACCAAAAATGTTATTTAGCCTAGAAAATCAAGTTAGGTGACCAAATTAACTCGAAATGACTTCAAAATTTTTATGGGAGTTTCTTTGAACCTAAGCCATAGTGTGGGACAAATATTAAACCATTTCCATTTATTTTTAATCTAATTTAATTTTCTTTAGGTTTAGTGAGTTGATCTAAATTAGGGTGAGTTTTAATGAGTTACGCCAAATTTGTAATTTTCTTATGGTCTTTTAATCACAGGTAACCTAAAAAAATAATCTTATAATTTTCTGATGGATATTTTAATTTAAATTAAAATAGACATAATAAACTAAAAAATTAGTGATCTCCTTAGAGAGACCTCCTCTGAACTTAGAAAAATTAGTGAAGATCCCTCATGATAGAGTGAACAAAAGCCCTAAATTTCATGCCATTGGTAAAATATGTATGAAAATGGAGAATTGAAATACCAAATACTGTATTTAATTTATTAAAAATCAGACCTGAATTAAGTAAACTTGAAACCATTTCCACATCATTTTTTTATGTTCACTGAGCAAGAAGGTATTTTTATTTTATTTTTTGATTTTTCTACACCAAGATAAGGATTTTTGAAGTTGAACTGATTTAAATAATTTAGAAAATCCATATTTTTCTATTTATTCAACACATCGCAACCTCATCCTACGACGCGTTGAAGCGCTACGCATCGTGTCTCCATTTGTCGATGCCTTTCGAAACACCTGCCACGTGGCCACATGTTATGCACCAAGAGTTCATCGGGCGCCATTCTGACCATCCGTTGAATACACGCTTCATCCAGCAGTGTTCCTCCTAACTGTCCATGGAAAAACCTTAATATCTCAGCCTAGACTTAACCAAATCACATGAGGTTTGTTTCTATAGACTCATCTAACCTAGGTAAACCTACCTGTATGGCTAACCTAGCCTGAAATCAACCCAACATGGATGGATAATCCAAATAAGCTCAGGAGAGGGGGAGAGTTCAATAATTTTGTCATGAGAAGGTAGGCCTCAATCAGATCATCGCAAAAGCTTCAGGGAGGTCTAACGAGCTCACATATGAAGTCTCTTGCTCTGGTGAAATGTTTAGACCTGAGTTCGACCAGACCCAATTTCAGGTGTTGATCAAAGTCTAGTATGGAGACTCTCTATGATGGGGCTTTGATGGGGGACTTCTTCTCTCAGTGTGGGGATGGTGTGGGTGCAGTTAATTGAATTTTGATGCAGTGTGGAGCTGTGAAGAAGTTTGTCTTGGTTTTGGCTGAAACTTCAGTGGGTAATTTAGCTCAGGGCATTGGCTGTGAGTGGCTAATGACAGTGAGATTGCACTCAAGGAGGTTTGAGGGAGCTCTAAGGAAATTTTGGCAAGGCTTCACCAAGGTGAAGTGTACTCTCCCCTTTGGCTGTGGAGAGCTCAATTTATAGGAATGGTTGCCTGATCCTTGATATTTATGCTTATGCTTTATATATGAATTGATACTTCTCTTTAATAATATCTCTTTCTTTAAGGATGCTAAAAACTTGATGCTAATGTAAATAAAAGATTTAAATGATATTTTAAAATGTGATACTACGCAAGTATACGCATCATTATCAAGTAATTATGAGATAAGTTTAAAAATTTTAGATTCAATGTCGTTTAAATCTAAAGGTTTTAAGACTAATTTAGATTAGACATAAAAAAATCTAACAGAACTTAGAATTTTAGATTTGATGTCATATAAATTGAGTAAATTTTTAGATTCTGTGTCAATTGAATCTAAAGTTGTTTAAGTCAAATCTTAGATTCAGTGTTTTGAATCTAAAGATATTTGACTAAAGTTTAGATTCAATATATGTTGAATCTAAAAAATTTAACATAGGGGTGTTGGACCTAAGTAGGATCTGAATTAGATTCAATTGTAGGTTGAATCTAACTTAAGTTTGAATCAAGTTTAATGTAAGTTGAACCTGAGTTAAGTTTGAGTTAGGATTAAAGTAGATTGAGCTTAAGTCTGGTTTGAGTTAAACTTGGATCCAAATTGGGTTGAACCCAAGTATAGTTTACGTTTAACTTAGGTACAAGTTAGGTTGAACCTAAGTTACAAGTTTGACTTAAATTCAACTTGGGTTGAACCTAAGTTTTGCCCTAAGTTTAATTTAAATTAAGTCTAAGGTTTAGTTATCTTGGGTTCAAGTTAGGTTGGACCTTAGTTAGAATTTTAACTTATGTTCAATATGGGTTGAACTTAATTTTTGTTTGAATTAGGTCCAATGTAGATTGAACATAAGTTAGAAGTTTTGAATTAAGTTCAATATGGGATGAACTTAAGTTTGGATTAACTTGAGTTCAAATTAGGTTGAATCTAAGTAAGAAGTTTTGAGTTAAGTTCAATATGGGTTGAACTTAAGTTTGGGTTAACTTGGGTTCAAGTTAGATTGCACCTAAGTTAGAAGTTTTGACTTAAATTCAATATGGGTTAAACTTATCTTTGGTTTGAATTGGGTTCAATGTAGATTGAACCTAAGTTAAGTTTGAGTTAGATCCTAAGATATGGTTTTAACTTGAGATAGATTTAATTAGGGTTTAGGATTACTTAAGTGTAATATAAGTAAGACTTAAGAATTGATTAAGTCTAAATAAAATTAGACTTAATTAGGATTTAAGATTGTTTAAGCCTAATATAAGTAAGGCTTATAGGTTACTTAAGTCTAATTAGGTTTAGACTTGATTAGTATTTAAGGTTGTTTAAGCATAATGTATGTAAGGCATAAAGATTAATTAAGTCTAATTAGGGTTACTTAACTAGTATTTAACATTTTTTAAGCCTAATATAAGTAAGGCTTAAAGATTATTTGAGCCAATTAGAGTTAGACTTAATTAGGATTTAAGGTTGTTTAACCCTAATATATGTAAGGATTAAAGGTTAATTAAGTCTAATTAGGATTTGTGTTAATTAGGATCTAAGGTATTAAGCCTAATGTGGTTAAGGCTTAATGGATTTAGATTTAATGGGTTAGACTAATTTGGTTAAGGTTTAATGGATTAATTAGGTCTAATAGTTTAGACCTAATTAGGATTTAAGATATTAAGCCTAATGTAGTTAAGGCTTGATAGATTAATTAGTTCTAATTGGTTAGACCTAATTAGGGTTTAAAATATTAAGCCTAATGTGGTTAAGGCTTAATGGATTAATTAGATCTAATGGTTTAGACCTAATTAGAATTTAAGATATTATGCCAATGTAGTTAAGGCTTAATGGATTAATTAGGTCTAATGGGTTAGCCCTATTTAGGGTTTAAGATATTAAGCCTAAAACAATTAAGGCTTAGTGGATTAATTAGGTCTAATCGGTTAGACCTAATTAGGGTTTAAGATATTAAACCTAATTTAGTTAAGGTATAATGGATTAATTAGTTCTAATGGGTTAGACTTAATTAGGGTTTAAAATTTTAAGCCTAATGTGGTTAAGGCTTGATGGATTAATTAGGTCTAATGGGTTAGATCTAATTATGAATTAAGATATTAAGCCTAATGTGGTTAAGGCTTGAAGGATTAATTAGGTCTAATGGGTTGTCTTAGACCTAATTATTGTTTGATTTGTTTAAGTCTAATTTAATTAGGGTACATTTATCATTAAGACCTAATTTGATTAAGACTTAAGCTATTTAATTAATTCTAATGATGATTAGTCATAACTAGTGCATAGTTGAACCTGTTAGTGTTAGGTTTTAAAATTTGACCTAGCTCATTTGTGAAATGAGCTAAGTAATTTATGGTTTTAATTAAATAATTCATAATTATTTGCCCTAAGTGTTCAAAATGTTATTTTAAATTTTCTAATGGCCAAGTCTTCTCATTTTATGGTTTGTGTCTATCCCCCTAAAGTACTTAACCAATTTCCAATTTAATTTCCCATATTTTCATTTCTTTTATAATTATTAATAAAAATAATTAAAAATTATCATGAAAATTAGTAAACCCTATCCTATAGAATTTTCCTAACCTTAGAAAAATTAGAGGATGTGTCGAAGTACTTAAAGCTTATTCCCCAATAAATTTCATATTTTTTTGATTTATAAATAATTTTTAATAATTAAATTACTTCAAAGAGTAATTAATTAATTAAAAATTAAATATAAATGATAAATTCAAAGTTTGAATTCCACGTTGTTCTACTCACTGTCATGAGTCCAAGGGTTATTTGTCATTTTTTTTTTATTTTTAGATATCAAGATATGAATTTTTGATTAGTTTAAGGTTAATCAGATTTAATTAAATCCTTAACTAAGCAAAAAAAAAGCTTGAGGATGATGCGTATCCTCGTATGCTAGAAAACAAGTCTGATCCACTGTTGAGTTCATCACAGTAGATCTATTTTAGCTAAATCAGAGCCGTGCATTTCTAAAACACAAAAATTGATGGCATCCGTTTATCTCCCTCAGTCTAGTTCTTTCTATAAACCTTCCACGATCTTAGCACAATATCTCTCTCGACTCTTCATAGATTCGGGCAATATTTTTTTCCCAGGGCTTCATCTGAAGATGAAGAACCCATCTATATGGTGATGATGATATGATTTGTTTCACAAAGTGTCATGCTCGAGGTTAGTTTGAGTACAAAAATCCATACCTTGGCCTCAATTGATGGAATTTCAATTGGATTGGTTCCACAGCTTCATCTTGACCTCAGAAAGCTTAATCCCAGCTCAATTTGGAGTTAAATTGAGCCTAGGTGTGAGTTCGTTCTCAAGGTTTCTCAGCTTGAAAGGAAGATGTTGAACAGTGGGTTAGAGCCTAAGGGTAAGGCCACTTTGATTGGGCTTGTCTTCGTAGGACTCTAGGAAGCTTCCGGTGTGATCAACTTAAAGTTTTGGAGAACTTTCATTTCAAACCCAAAATTTGTCTTGGTTTTGCGTAGGGAAATTAGGGTAAACCATTTGGCCTCATGGGTTAATTCTATGTAGGATCAATTGCTTAGGTCCTAAGGGGAAATTTTGGTTTCCAAGGGTAGAGGGATTGAGCAATGTATGAGTCTATCCTTTTTTTGTCTTCTCTCCTTGGTCTACTCGAGTTTGGCTCTATTTATAGCTATGGGGAGACCATGGCAGAGCTTGGGCTGATTTAGTGAAGGTTATAACTATGTTGTGATGACTAGAGCATAAAATTTTTAGGCGGTGGATATCCAAAGTTGAGTATTTCCAAGTTTCATATGATGATTCTCCATTTAATGTATTGGATTTGGTTAAACCTTGGCTCCTTCTCATTGGGTATGAGATGCGGTGAATGGTGACTCTAAAGTGAGTTGATTAATCTCCTTAAGATAACATGTCATCAATAATTTTCATGATAGGATGACACATAAGTTACCTTCCTCTCATTCCCATGGTCATGATGATGTTAACCATGGTGAGGAGAGTGGCTTAAATAGAGTTTTCTCCCCATTGTCTAGAGTTTGAGGTGATCTCCACCTAAGCATACATGTCACACTTTAATTTTATGAAGGCATTACACATATGTATCCTCTTTATAATGGTGTCATGATGGCTTTTAAGATTGGTTAAATGTCACGTTTCATGGATTGGCTAATGTGTTAATCATGTTATGATGAGTTTCATAGGTCATGGGTGACCCTCCATAAAGTGAATTTGATTTTAAACTTTAATTATGCATTTTTGATGTCATTGGTGATGTCATATTTTAAAATTCAATTTAGGGTTTATTAATCATAATTTCATTTTTAAATAATTATGTAATTAATTAAAAATGTAGAAAATTATAATATTAAATAATAAATTAATCAAAATGATTTTGAAGGTTAATCATTTGATTAATTTTATTAATTTGGTTGAAAATTGAATATTTTGACCAAATTTGATTAAAGTTGACCATGGTTGACCATGATTGACCATGGTTAACCATGGTTGACTAGTCCAAGTCCAGGTTGACCCAAGTGATTTATTTTACGATGTCATGGTTAATTTAATCCTGAGATTATTAATTTTGGTAATAGGTCCTAGGTTTGACTAGGGTTGATCAAAGTTTGATCATTTTAATGTCTCAAATTAATCAAATAAATCAAATTTGTCCAATTTGTGGTTTAGATTTACTTGGTGGTCAATGGGTTGGAATTGGGTCAATCTAATGGTCATTGGGTGAAGGACTGACGATTTTGACCTAATTTGACTATTTGGGTTAAAAGTTGACTTCTTTAGTGAATAGGATGGTCATTGGGTCAATGGGTTGACCATTTTGACCTAATTTAACCATTTAGGTAAAAGGTTGACTGATACACCTAAAATATATAGTGGTTTTTTGCACATTTTATACCTATTTTGGATGATATTGCACTTTAATGGAATGTATTTTGTGTTTTTCTTGCAGGCATGATGAAAATGAGTGATTATGATGAAAAGAGTAAAATTGGATCAAATTTGGAGCAAAAAAATGATAAAAATGAAAAATTGGACACTGGCGGCTAAGCGCTGCCTAGCCGGCGCTTAGGCGCCACAGTTATAAAAATCAAATTTAATTAAATTTGATGTCATTTCCAAGGGGTGCTTAAGGCAACTATTGATTGTAACCTCCTTAACTTCCTTTGGGAGGCAGAAGTGATCTAAGGGATGCAAGGTTTGGTAGATACATTGAATCGGGACACAATTTGAAGAGACACCAAGGCACCTTTTGGATTATTATTAAAATTTTGTCATATAATTTGCATGAGAGACATTAAAGAAGGAGAGTCTTTTTAGAGTTATTACATAGTTGAGAGTGTGTGTGAGGGAGATAAATCAGAAGGAGTAGGACTAGAGAGTAAGAATGGAGAAAGGGGTTGGAGTGAAGCCTTCCTCTCACTAATTCTCTTCCTTCCTTTTATTTAGTTTTTATTGAAGTCTGAAGTCTGTTTCTGAATCATCAGAGTTGGGCGACCCACTCTGAGGAGTGTTTTAGTGGAAAATCAAGTTTCAAAAGAACTTCCAGAGTCTTGTGGAGAGGATTTTCAGATAAGTGTTTACTTCTATTATTATATTTAGTTTTTAATTAAAACTTGTGTTTTCATTATGATTTCTATTTTCAAATCAATATGTGCTTGTGTTTTCTCCATGAGTTTTGAGTAGTTTTCTTTATCTTTTTCTTTCTTAAATGAAGAAGTAATTAAATTATGTAGGATTGTTGTGGAATGTATAAGTGTTTAAAGTTGGAATAAGTTGTGATGATTTAATTCCATGAACTTAATTTACTTCTTAATTTGGCCAATTAAGATGTTAAAATTTGTTATGAGATTTGGTAAGATCCAATGCGGCATTGTCTCAAACAACAATTGGTAAAAATCACATGCAATTATATGGGTGAAAATTTTAGTCCATATAATTGAATGGAAATATATTAGGATATATGTTTTTAATGGGGACTAAAATTAAAGAACTTTAGAGTGATAGGCTAAAGCTCCCTAATTTGGTTTGATATTTTAAATTTTGTTAGGAGAAGTTGATGCAACTTATATGCAAGAATTTATGACCCCAGATTTATATATTTATAAGATTTTGTAAAGTCACAATTTCAAACGCAAGTATACGTATCGTATCAAGTAATACAGAGCTCTAATGGAGTCCCATTTTGACCTTGAAAAATTCAGGGAATGTTTCCAAGATCAGAGGCTTCAAAAGCCCTATGGTCTCATGCCATGGTGAATTGTCTATGCAAATGGATAATTAAAATATTGAAATGAGTAAATAATTAATTAAAAATAAAATACTCATCAACAAAACTTTATTTCTTTTCCACATTATTCTCCTCTGTTCACTCAGTAAGAGGGTATTTTTAGTTTATTTTTATGATTTTTCTACACAAAGATATGGATTTTCTAAGTTCTGGGTATTTAAATAAATAGGAAAAAAACCTATTTATCTACTTATCCGACTCAGCGTTGCGTCAACCTACGACAGATCGAAAGACCACGCGGCGCGCTCCCATTTGACGCCACCATCTGAGTTAGCCGCCACGCGTCCCGCTGTTCCGCTCCTTCCTCTGATCCGACGCAATCTAAGCCGTTCAACCGATACACGCGCGATCGGACGGTGCCTGGTCATCTTCCACGACTGGTGTGCACCCGTGACCGTCCACACTAAAACCCTAAGAACTCTCTCATTTATCAATGTATTTTTGTGTTCTTATGCTCTATGGATTGATCTTGAAGAGACGAACACATCCATATGGTTTACATGCTATGAAATTAAGTAAATCAAAATAAAGAATCTCTGGAAGCTCGGGAGGAAGGAGAGGTCTATACCTTGGCTCTGAGAAGTAAAGCTTCAATCAATGAGCTGTGTCACCTTCGATTGCACCCAAGGAAGCTCCAGATGAAGTCTCTAGCTCTAGGGAATTGCCTTGGTACAACTTCCACCAAGCTCGATTTCAAAGTTTGGTCGATAGAGAGAATGGCTGGCCTGGTGAGGGGGCTTCCACTGGGTAACTCCTTCTCTTGGTCCTGTGCAGGTGTGGGTGAGTTTAATTTGATTTTGGTGGAGGTTTCAGAGTTGTCCTAGTTTTGGGCTGAGAATTGAGCTACAAAATTGAGCTCAATCAATGGGGTTTAGGGCAGGAGAACAACGGGGATTAATTACTCTAGGTTAGGAGAAGGTACTGGAGCAATTTTGGCAGAGTTTCGTTTAGGTCTGGTTCATCACCTTCTTTGGCTGAGAGGGTGGTGGGTTTAAATAGGCATGGCTGGAGGACTTCTCAGGGGGAGTTGAGGCTTTGGATCAGCTGCTCTGGTCAAGGGAAGAAAAACCATGGTGTCTAATTGGGTTGAGACAACTCAGCAAGGGGGAATTGAATTTTTGAATCAATTGGTTGCTCTCGGCCTGGTGTTTTACGGTGACTGTGGTGGCTGGCCGACCAGGCATGGGTCACCCTCAGGGTCAAGGAGGTCAGGGCTGAAATTTGGTGCAAGCAATTGGCTATGGACATATGTAAAGAGTTTGATTTAAGTGGAATGGGAGAAGGCTCATTTTGGTTCAACTCATGCTTTTGGGCTAGGTTCACCCCCCCATGACCTGATTTGGGCTGAAGGGGATCAGTTGGGTCAACTAGAAAGGGGTGGTGAAGTCCCCATCCAAGGTGATGTAGCTAATTTTGGTTAAAGTGTAACATGAATGGGGTTAAAAAAGTTTAGTGAAGGTTTAAGAAATTAATCCCCTCCTTTGCCATTAATGGGTTGGTGAGGTGGAAAGGGCTCCTCATGGCTTGCATATGGCTTGTGCATGGCTCCATGGCTCCATTTGGCTTGGGGCCAAGCTTAGTCAATTTCATGGAAATGGTTTTTAAGGATTTTGGATATTTAGGGGTAATTTGGCACATGGCTTAGTTTAGAAAAGTTTAATGATGAATTTGAAACTTAGGGAGTGATTTAAATCAAAGGGATGATGAGGTGAAAGTGGCATGTAGGCTTTGGATTGATTTTGGGCCTTTGGATTCGGTGAAAATGGGCTTTTAGAATGGTTTAAGAAAGTTGACCTTTAGGTTTGAGAAAAAATTGGTGGATGGAAATTTTGTGAAGGATTGGGCCAAACAAATGTTGGGTTTAGTTTAGGGATGTGTCAGGAACATTTTAGAAAATATTTGGTATCATTTAGGATGGAATTGGATTTAATTTGGGCTTTTTGGTAAAGGGGGACAAAGTGGGTCAAATTGGGCTAACTTCGGCTAAGGTTGGGCTAATGCCAAATTGGATGTAAATTTAATGTTGAGAAATGCTTATGAGAGTTTCACAAAGTGTTTTCAACTTTGGTTGGGCTTTGATTTTGGGATTTGGGCCCATTTGGGTTAGGTTTGGGTTTAGGCCAAAAATGGGGATTTTGGTTTTGGGTTAAGTTTGGGTGGAGTTTAGGTCAAATTTGGGGCAAATCTTGTTAGTGTTTTGTTTTGGGGATGTTAGGAATGTTTAGGAAAAGATTTGGGGTTAATTGGAGTTGAGTTGGGTTAGTTTTGGCTAGGTTTAGGTCATGGGCCAAAATTGGGCCTTAGGCTTCAAATTGAAATTGGATCCAAATGTCAATCAAATTGGACTTGGATTTGGTCTAAATTGATATTGGGGATATTGAATTGAAGTTTAGAATTGGATTGGATCAACATTGAGGTTAATTGGGTTGATTTGGTTTGACATTGGGCTTACTTTGGTTGAAAATGGGCCAAATTGGGGGTTTTGGTAAAAGTGGGTTAAATTGAAAAAATTGGCTTATGGTGTAGTTGAACAAAATGAAATTGGGAATATTTGAGATTTTTTTGAATTTTCTGGGAATTTTTGGAATTTATGGATTTTTTGGTTAAGAAGGGCATTTTGGGTATTTGGAGGGTATTAGGGGGTATTTTTGAAATTTTTGGTATATTTGGCCATGGATGATCAATTTAAGTAGAGAGAAATGTTTAAGACTGATTTTGAGGAGTTTTGGGTAATTTAGGTGATTTTGCAAATTTTGGGTAGCTTCAAGGACATTTGGTAGGTTTAGTGGGTGTAGGGCCCCGAGGGTCAAAAATTGAAATTTTAAAAAATGAAGATTGATCAAGTTTGAGTAGAATGGAATCACTTTGGTTGATCCATGAAGCCATATCAAGCCCATAAGAGCCATGAGAGGACTCATTTGAGGCATTCACTATGTTGTTCCTAACCGTCTTAACCAAGGGCCTAGGGGTTAAGGTCCATCCATATGAATTACCTACATGAGTCAGGAAGTCAAGCTAGGTATGAAGGGTTTTAGGATTTGGAATGTGTGTGAAAGTATAATGTGTGGAGGTCAAACCTCACCAGACCAGGCCACCTAGGGTAGTACTAAGGCCAAAGAGTCCTATAGAGAACTCATCCTTTAAACCTCCATACTTGATCTTAACCCTCCAAGTAACTTAGGGGTTTACAATTAAACTTATGGGGTTTGCAGGGAGTTAAGAGGTGTTTAAATTTCTAAGTGGTGGGTTCCATTTCTAGTCCTCTAAGATAGTCAAAAGGGAAAGCCTAAGGCTAGATCCAAAGTACTAAAGAGAGAGAAGAGAAAAGACCTCATCAAAAATGAGGTCAACAAATGGACCCCCAATAGGTGTGGTGTGCTAACCAAGCACACCACGCATATTGGCTTTGACCTAAGAGATCAACAAAACCAACACAGACGTCTAAGTGACACACTTAGAACAGAGTAGAAACAAATTTTCGCTGGGGAGTATCGAGTATATCTCCAAGACTGGAGATCCCTGAACTCTCATTGGGGAAAAGAATAGGAGGTGAATTCCAGATCATAAGATCTGGGGAAATTTGATTTAAATTTCATTTCATTTTCTATTTCGAGTTTTTTTTAATGTGTGAGTTTAGATTTTAATTTGTTCTAAGTTTCAATTTAGATTGAGGTTTAATTTAAAATCAATTTAAGGAAATCTGGATTTGAAATGAGAATTGGAATCTAGGTTCCATCCTCGGGATTGCGAAGAGAACTAGAATTTAGGTACCATCCTCAGAGTGAGAATCAGAGTTTAAGTATCGATTGAAAAGGATGAGAATCAGAATTTGGGTACTGATCTCGAAAGTTTAAAGAGAAATGGAATCGGGTTCCAGTCTCAAAGGTTTAAAGAGAACTGGAATCTGGTTCCAGTCTCGAAGGTTTAAAGAGAACTGGAATCAGGTTCCAATCTCAAAGGTTTAAAGAGAAATGGAAACTGGTTCCCATCTCAAAGGTTTAAAGAGAAATGGAATTTGGTTCCAATCTCGAAGGTCTAAAGAGAATTGGAATCTGGTTCCAATCTCGAAGGTCTAAAGAGAAATGGAAACTTGTTCCGAACTCAAAGTTTTAAAGAGTATTGGAGTCTGGTTCCAATCTTGAAGGTCTAAAGAGAATTGGAAACTGGTTCTAATCTCGAAGGTCTAAAGAGAATTGGAAACTGGTGTTAGCATATTTTAGGTTGAGTGTTGTATTTTAAAAAAAGGGGTCGCCTACAAAAATTGTCGGTGAATTTTAGATGTTAAATTTAATTTAAATATATATAATTTAGAAAGTAGTATTTGATTTTGAAAATAATTTTAAATTTGAAAATTTTAAGATATGAAATCAAACCGATCTCACATCCCAAATAGTTTATATAAACGAGCACCGCATCACAAATCGTGTATCTATCCCGAAGAATAGACATATCGCTTGATGATGGGGCTCGGTTAAATAAACTAGAAGATTTGTGACATCCGGTTTGTCTACGAACAAATTTTATAAGCCGACAAGTTCCCCTGCTTAATATAAATGAATTAAGCAGGGTTTATAGTACCTAGGTTCTTAAAGTTCCCTATAAGGGCAAGCCCCTATAGTTAATTACATCTTAAATGAAGAGAATCATTTAAGAAAACTCTCGATAATGATCAGTGGTTTTGCTCTCAAAAATTTCAAAGTTTAAGGTTTTCAAAGGATTGGATTTTAGGAAATTTCAATTGGGAATGGATCAAATTTGAACAGTTATTTTTAGGAGTCCAAAGGAAGAGAAGTAGGAGGAGAAGCTGAGGATACAAGAAGAATCTTGGCAACTTCCCAAACTATCCTATTGTTTGGCTTCAAAATGGGAGTTTATTTAATGTTGCAATCCTGCCAATTTTAATCAATTAGGACTTATGTTTGTATGACATAATCACACAAATAGCCTCGAAGATGTGATGGTTTATGTCGTATCAAACGAATACCTCGGAGTCCTAAAACCGGTTAGGGCTTAATTTGTATAACATGATTATGCAAATGCCTAACGAAGAGTTAAGGATTTATGCTGCACTAGGAAAACTACCGCAAAATCCTATGGCTTTGTTGTTTAATTCTAGAAATGTTTAGTTGATGTAGAGTTGTTTTCCTAACGAAGATGCCGTGCTGCCCACCATGCTCCAAGCTCCTTGTTGTTGCAGAGGTTTAGTTTTAGAAGTCCTAAATCAGGAGATAAGAGAAGTGTTTTGGTTTAGAGAAAATCTTAAAATCCAAGTGTTTTTAATATTTTAATTAAAATAAATCTTAAAGTTGATTATAACAGAACCGATTAAGATCCCTCGGTTCCGTCATCCCGGCACCGTTATTTTTGTTGAATTCACTTAGTCCAGATGAATTTGCTAGACTCAACTAAATGAGTTCCACACTTTCATTTAGACCATGGGAAATCCCGTTAGCAACACGTGAGTTATATCATCCGAGGTATTCCAGATCATTCAACGAGACGTTTTAATTTAGTTAAAGTTGTAGTTTTGTTGTTCTATTTGTGATTAAATTTTGAGTTGTTTTATATTTTGAAATGTTATGGCGGTGATTTTTATCTTGTAATGACTTTTAATTTAGTTTTGGTTTCAGTTCAGGGACTATCCTAAAGGTTTTGGTTTTCATGCAACAGTTGTTTATCATAGTAGAAAAGTAAAGTACAGTGCATGTAAGTAAGTTGCAATAAAGTAAATTATAATAAAATTAAAGCGTACCTAGAGGGTCCTCCCGTCGTCCCAAGCTGCACTTAAAACACATGTTAAGACATTTAAATGTTTCAACAAGTACCTAGGTAAAGCTAAGGGAAAGGTTTTGGTTATCTACAAAGTCCTAATCCTATAGCTAGTCATCTCCTATGATGTCTAGGTTCTTGTGTTTTGGTTTAAGGATGATTTTCTTCACCAAAGAACAATTAAGTTCAATTATTCTTATAAACATCCCATCATATTGAGGAAGTGCTTAAGATGAGTCTTAAACATATTTTCAATACCTCTAGGATTGTTTTAAGTCCAAGAGAATTTAATTATACAAGTGAATTAATCATCCAGGAGTTTAAGTTTTGTTCTCTTGCTCGAGTGAACTAGGACATTTGAATATCCTATAAGTGAAGTAACACTTCACTTGATACCTCATTTAATAGTTATAATAATAAGAGCTTTAAAAGGGCAAATCAACTTATTAAGTATTTTAATGATTTAAACTTAATGATTTAATTTTAATTTTGACTTAATTATAAAAAACTAGTTTAAGTTTGGAATAGTGTTCGAGTTATTTTAGATTTAATTCTTAATGATTTCATTTAGGTTTGTTGTTAAATGATTTTAATTTAATTTAATTCAATTTAATTTTAATTCAATTTAATTTAATTTTAATTTCATTTTAATTTAATTTTGATTTTAATTTAAATTAATTTAATTTAATTTAAATTTAAATTAAATTTAATTTTAATTTAAATTTAAATTAAATTAAATTTAATTTAATTTTAATTTAATTTTAATTTAATTTAATTTTAGTTTAATTTTAATTTGGATTATTATTTTAATTTTTTTAAGTAATAATTAAGTATTATTGATGTGATTTATTTAGGGATTTTTAAATTAAAGAATAAATATCCTCTTAATAATATCCCTACTTTAATAATTCCAATTTCTATTATTATTCCAAAATTTCAACTAATTAATTAGTTAAAGTTTTATTTTAATTATATTTGAAATGGTTAGTAGGTTTCTACCCTCAATCATTTAAGTTTCAATCATCCAAAATCAGTTTAAAATCAAATATTTTACCCTCCCTTTTTTATTAATCCTAAAATTTTAATTAAGGGCTGAAATCTTAATTACCCTTTTGCCCTTCAAGCTTAATAATTCTATAACTCACAAAATTAAGCTCAAATGAACTTGAAATTTTTATGTAACCTCACTCACATGTCAATTAAGACATTAGAGGAGAAAATGTGATTTTTCTATATTTAATTTATTTATGTAATTATTTTTAATGGAAAATAAGGGTTTTCAAAGAAAATTCAATAACATGACCAAGGAAATGTTTCTATCCTTAAGAAAATTATGGGATGTTCCTAATGACCATAGTATCATTTGGTCCAATTTTGGTGATTTTTTTGAGTTATATTTTATTTATTATAATTATTTTGAGTTTTAGAGTATTAATTAATTATAAGATAAAATTGAAGTTGAAAAATGGATTTTATATTTTTCCTAAATCTCTCTAACCACAAGGAGTTCAGAGAAACAAATTTTATAATTTTATAATTTTTCTTTGATTTATTAGAATTATTTTAGTGGAAATATTAAAGAAAATCATTTTTTAATTCAAAAATTGTTTTAGGCTTTTAAAATTCAATATCTTATCCTAGAGACTTAGGAAAAATATTTGGTTTGTTCCTAAGTGATCAGGAGTTAAAATGTGACATTTTGGTGATTTTTAATATTTTTAAGATTTTTATTATTTTTTAATTATTAAAAATATTAAAATAATGATAAAAATTAACTTTTTAGAAAATTAAAATATTAATTTTCCTAAGTTCCTCTGATATCAGAGAAGCTCCAAAACCATTTTTGTGAATTTTTAAAAAGTATTTTATGAGTTATGAATTTTAAAGTTTAATTTTATCCATATAGCTTAAGACGCCTAATCAACCCATTTTGTGGGGTTAATCATGTCAAATGTACTTCAAATTTTTATGTGATGTTCCTCTGATCCTAAAGATCCATGGAGAATTGTTTTCAATTTAATTTGATGTGTAGTTAACCCTAATTAATTAAATTTTAATTTTGGGTATTTAGGCCAATTAGGGTTGTTCCATGTGAATTAACTCAAAACCTATTTTTCCTAGGTTCCTCTTGTCATAAGAAACATCACCAAATTTTCCTAGAATTTATTTCTCAACATGCTAATTTTTGGAATTAAAATACTCAAAACAGTAACATGCAATTGAAAAATCAATAACTTCTCATAGGAATGGCCTCTGACCTTGGCAAATTCAGAGAATGTTCCCAAGTTCAGAGGCTTCAAAAGCCCTATGGTCTCATGCCATGGTGACTTGTCTACATGCATAGAGTATCAAAATAGTGCAAAGAGTAAATAAATCATTAAAAATAAAATACTTAATTAAATTACTTGATTTCTTTTCCACATTATTCTCCTCTATTCACTGAGCAAGAGGGTATTTTTATTTTATTTTTAGGATTTTTCTACACAAAGTTATACATTTTTGAAGTTCTAGATATTTAATAAATAAGAAAATTCCCTATTTATCTACTTATCCATGCGGCGCCGCATCAACCTTAGCCTCCCCGAACGGCCACGCAGCGTCTTCTGGATCGGCGCCGCCATCTGACTGGGATGCCACGCGGCCCGCTGTATCATCCCGTCTCCTCATACGACTCAATCTGGACCGTCCACCCGCGCGTGTATCAAATAGACGACATTCGTTCATCGTCCCCAAGCCTCCTAGCCCGAGAACCGTCCGTCTTCCAGGCTTAATATCTCCCTCGATACTTAACCGATTTCTATGTTCTTATGCTCTATGGATTCGTCTTGAAGAGACGAACACATCCATACGATTTATGTGGCATGAAATTAAGGCAATAGAAATGGAGAATTCATGGAAGCTCGAGAAGAAGAGAGAGCTCATACCTTGACTCAGAGAAGTGTGGCTTCGATCTGAGAGTTATGTCACCTTTGATTGAGTCCAAGTAAGCTCCAGATGAAGTCTCTCGCCCTGGGGAATTTCCTAGACTTGATTTCCACCAGACCCGATCACAACCTTTGGAGGCTAGAGCGGATGAGTGGCCCGGAGAGGGGCTTTCACTAGGGAACTCCTTCTCTTGGTCTTGTGCAGGTGTGGGTGAGTTTAATTTGATTTTGGTGGAGAATTGGGAGATGTCCTGGTTTTGGGTGAAATTTTGGCTGAGAAATTGGGCTCTGCTGATGGGGATTAGGGCAAAATTGTCACTGGGGATCAATTTCTCTAAGTGTGGAGGATGATTTGGAAAAATTTTGGCAGAGTTTCTGTATGGTTTTTTTGCAACTCCTCTCATGGCCGAGAGGTGAGGGGGTTTAAATAGAGCTGGCTGGAGGTTCTCCCAGGGGGGGTTAATGGTCGGGATCGATCGCTCGCAGGCAAGGGAAGAACAGCTCCAATGGCCACTGGGCATGAGGCAGCTCAGCAAGAGAGAATTTCAATGTTTATCTCCTTCCAAGGTCTCGGCCATGGTGTTTTTCGGCGGCTGTAGTGGCTGGCCGGCCAGGCATGGGTCACCCTCAGGGTCAGGGAGGTCAGAGCTTGATTCCTGTGTGTTCAATTGATGGTTGTCATGTGTAAAGAGGATGGCTTGAAATGGAAGGGGTAAGGGCTCATTTTGGGCTCAAATTGGTCAACCCATGATTTTGGGCATGGTTCACCTCCCCATGACCTGGTTTTGGGCTGGTTGAATCAGTTGGGTCAGCTGGTCTTAAGTGGAGAAGTCTCCATCTAAGAATATTTAGATGAAATTTGGGTTAAGGGGAATCATGAGTAAGGTTAATGACTTTTAGGAAGTGCTTAAAGGACCTCCTCCTTTTGCTCAATGTGGTAAGGTCACATGTAAACAACTCACATGGCTTGCATGTGGCTTAAGAATGGCTCCATGGCTCATATTTGGCTTGGGAAAAGTTGGCTTGGTTTCATGGAAATGGCTTTAAGGAATTTTGGTATTTTGGTGTTAAATTTGGATGGTTTGTCATATGGCTTTGTTTAGAAAGGTTTGATTGCTGATTTAGGACTTAGGAATGATTTTAATTAAGTGAGGATGAGATGAGATTGTAATGTGGTCTTTAGGATGGGCTTGGGCTTTTGAGTTTGGTTAGGAATGAGCTTTTAATTGTCCTTTGGAAGTGGGCTTTTAGATGAAAATTTTACAAAGGGCCATGCCAAATAAATGTTGGGTTTAGTTTAAGGATGTGTTATGAGTGATTTGAGACAAATTTGAGGTGGTATGGAATTGAATTGAGTCTAATTTGGGTCCCCTTGGTGGTAGGGTCAAAATGGGTCAAAATGGACTAACTTTGGCCAAGGTTGGGCTAATGTTGAAATTGATGTAAACCTATCATTAAGAAATGTTTATGAGAGTGTTTCAAGGAGGTTTCAACTTTGGTTGGGTTTTGATTTTGGGATTTGGGCCTATTTGGGTTAGGTTTGGGTGTAGGCCCATTTAAGGGATTTTGGGTTTGGGTTGAATTTGACTAGGGTTTGGGTCCAAATTTTGGAAAAATTATGTTAGTGTTTTGTTTTTGGGGATGTTAGGGAAGGTTTAGAAAAGGTTTGGGGTTAATTGGAGTTGAATTGGGTTGGTTTGGGCTAAGTTTGGGTCATGGGCCAAAATTAGGCCTTAAGCATAAAAGTGAAATTAGATTCAAATGTCAGTCAAATTGGACTTGGATTTGGTCTATATTGATATTGGGGATATGGAATTGAAGTTTAGAATTGAATTGGACCAAAATTGGGGTCAATTGGGATGATTTTGTTTGACATTGGGTTCATTGGGTTAAAATGGGTCAAATTGAGTGTTTTGACAAAAGTGGGTTAAATTGACAAAATTGGCCCATGGTGTAGTTGAACAAAGTGAAATTAGGAATATTTGGGATTTTATTGAATTTTTTTGGAATTTTCTTAATTTTTTGGATTTTTGGGTCAAGAGGGGCATCTTGGTAATTTGGAGGGTATTGGGGGTATTTTTGGAATTTTTGTTATATTTGGTTGGAGATGGTCAATTTGAGTAGTGGGGGAAATGTTTGAGATTAATTTTAGGAAATTTTGGGTGATTTGGAAATTTTGAAGAATTTGGGTAGTTTCAAGGGCTTTTAGTTGGTTAGTCCGGGGTCCCGAGGGTCAAAAATTGAAATTTTGGCAAAATAGAGATTGACCATGTGTGAGCGAAATAAAATCATTCTGGTTGAGCCATGAAGCCATATTAAGTCCACATGAGCCATTAAAGAACTCATTTGAGTCATTCAACAGGTTGTTCCTAACCCTCTTTGCCAAGGGCTTAGGGGTTAAGGACCATCCATATGAATTACACACATGAGTCAAGAGGTCAAGTTGGGTGAGAGTGTGGGTTTTAGGATTTGGAATGTGTGTGTGAAAGTGTAGTGTATGTGTAAGTCGGCCCTCACTGGACCGGGCCACCTGGGGTAATCCTAAGGCCGAAGAGTCCTATAGGGAACTCATCCTTTAAACCTCCACATTTGATCTCAACACTCCAAGTGACTCAGGGGCAGTGAATTGGGGGTTTACAATCAAGCATATAAGTTTTGCAGGGAGTTAAGAAGTGGCTTGAATTTCTAAAGGATGGGTCCCAATTCTAGTCCTCTAGGATAGTCAAAGGAAAAGCCTAAGGCTAGATCCTAAGCACTAAAGAGAAAAGGGAAGACCTCATAAAAAATGAGGTCAACAAATGGACCCCCAATAGGTGTGGTGTGCTAACCAAGCACACCGCGTATTGGTGTTGACTGAAGAGATCAACAAAACCAACACAGATGTCCAAGTGACAAACTTAGGACAGAGTAGAAAAGTTTCCGTTGGGGAGTATCAAGTATGTTTCCAAAACTGGAGGTTGTTGAACTCTCGTTGGGGAAAAAAAAAGGAGGTGAATTTCAAATCACAAGATTTGGAGAACTTCGGTTTAGATTTCGTTTCATTTTATGTTCAAGTTTTGATGTGTGAGTTTAGATTTTTGATTTGGAGTTCCAATTTAGATTGAAGTTTGATTTAAAAAAACAATTTGAGGAAATTTGGATTTGAGTTTCAATTTGGGTTTTATGCTGAGAAAAGAGTAGGGCTAAGGCCCACCCGAATGCATTTGTATCTTTGGGAAGGAAACAGGACTGAACCTATTCCATATGTGTATGTTGAGAAGGATTAGGGCTGAGCTTATCCCAAATGTGTATGCTGAGAAGGATTAGGACTGAGCCTATTTCAAATGCTGAGGAAGAATAGGACAAAGCCTATCCGAAATGCGAGTGCTTTAATTTCAATTTCTTGCGAGAGGATCAAATTTTGAGATTCGTTGAGAAAGAGTAGAGATCTGTGCCTATCCCGAGTGCCGAGAATTGCTCGAGAAGGGAGTAGGGCGGAAGCCTATCCCGAGAGCTAAGAATTGCGGAGATTATCGTTGAGATGGGAGTACGGCGGAAGCCAATCCGAGTGTTGAGAATTGCGGAGAATATCTTTGAGATGGGAGTACTTGCGAAGCCTATCCCGAGTGTCGAGAATTGCTTGAGAAGGAGTACGGCGGAAGCCTATCCGAGTGCTGAGAATTGCTTGAGAATATCTTTGAGATGGGAGTACGGCGGAAGCCTATCCTGAGTGCTGAGAATATGCTGATAATATGCTGAGAATTGCTGAGAAATGCTGAGACTACTAAAAATTTTGAGATTGTTGAGAATGTTGAGTGCTGAGAATTGCTGAGATTGATGAGTGCTGAGAATTGCTGAGTTTGCTGAGAATATGCTGAGAAGGGAATGAGGCGGAAACCTATCCCGATTGCTGAGAATTGCTGAGATTGCTGAGGATTGCTGAGGATTGCTGAGAAATGCTGAGACTGAAAAATTTTGTTGAAATTTATTTATGCAGAGATTGAGGGAAATTTTCTTTGGGGTCCATGGGGAAATTTTTTTTGCTGAGATTCAGTTTATGCAGTGATTGTGAAAACTTTTGCTAATATTTGATTTATGCTATGATTGTGAAGAATTTTACTGAGATTTGGCTTATGCTGAGATTTGAGAAAGATTTTGCTGATATTTGGGAATGCAGAGTTTTATGAATGCGAAGATCGAACATATTGTTGAGATTTATGAATGCAGAGATTGTGAAAACATATTGTAAAGTGCAGAGAATGTTTGTAAAAGTTTATGTAAATGCTGAAT
Organism: Papilionanthe hookeriana x Papilionanthe teres; assembly: GCA_022702705.1. Classification (NCBI taxonomy): domain Eukaryota; kingdom Viridiplantae; phylum Streptophyta; class Magnoliopsida; order Asparagales; family Orchidaceae; genus Papilionanthe; species Papilionanthe hookeriana x Papilionanthe teres. Next base: position 41,288,433 of record CM040422.1, read on the forward strand.
TTTATCGAAATGCTTATGCAGAGGTTTTTGAAAATTCACAAGGTGCAGAGTTATTTTGTTTTGTTTAAATGTTGACATTTATTTTGTTTGATGCAGAGTTTTTTTTAGTTTCATTTGTTTTAAGATCTGGACCCAGTTTTAGACAAGTGCGGCATCAGTGCTTCGTAGGACAATAATTTGTCTCTGAAACATCACGATGCGCAGTACTTCTGAGGGCATCATCAACTGATTGAAATCAACTATAGATAATAACTCACTCTTTAAGTTGCTATCAAAATTTATATTCTTTCAAGCACCTATAAATATGTGTTATCTCTAAGGACGTCGCAGTTTAGGAGGCTGCAACTCCGTAGCTTTGTTCGTAGCAGTTGTCATTTGATTTTGTCACCGATTTCGTAAAGGGTGTTCACACTGTCTTCGAGAAATTACTATGACATTCTTTGAACTGACGTTGAAGTTGTATTTGTTGGGCGCTGAAGGATACGACTTCGGGGTTGAATTTACATTAACTGCTAATATCGTTGTCATTTGTTTAATTCTTTCTTCCTGGGCTTAAGCAGATTTCAAAATTTTTGTTCATGTGATTAAAATATTTTTCACCGTCCAAAGATATTTCTGAGCCAATTAATGACCAACCAAAAGGCATAGAATCACTTGACTTTTTTCAAAGCATAATATAGGAGGAAACTTTATAAGGTAGCCTTCCAAGTTTTATTAATCGTGGGAGGATTAAGACACCAATTTTTGATTATATGCTTGCCTCAAGCTTCTTCTCAAGGAGCATTCTTGTTTTCTCTTTTTTTCCTTTTTTTTTCTTAAGGTTTTCACTCTCTCTTTTTTTTTAATTAAGGATTACTGTATCTGGTGGAGCACATGTTAAAGATTTTGAATGTCTGAATTGGGACACCAATTTTTGATTGTGTGCTCACCTTAAGCTTCTCCTCATGAACACTTTTTTTATCTTTCTTTTGCTCCTTTTATTTTCTGAGAATTACTGTATCTGGCAAGACATATTTTTGTTAAAGATTTTGAATGTCGAAACTCCCCTAATTAATAATTCTGAAATGTTCTTCAACGCAAATCCTGAGATATTATAACTTATTCAAAAGTCCGGACCCAGCCACATGGCAGAAAATTAAAAGGCTTGTGATATCTCGAGTCAATTACTCGTATTTCAACCACGCTGCTTTATTCCAAAATTTACTTAGGACTCAGTCCAAATTCCTTAAAGTAAACGACTCAGTTATTAGAGCATTAATTTCATTCTTCCCTGAAACCATAGTCTTAGCAAAATATCTAAATTTAAGCTTTTCCAAATATAGAGCAATTCTGGATAAAAACAAACTCCTTTTCTTTCATTCATTGCGATGGGAGGGATGAGACGGACTAACATCGATTCCGCTAATGTCCCTTTTACACTTATTGTAGTATTAAAATCATAAACCCTACATTCTCCCAATGGAGAGGTCTTGAAATCGCCTTCTAGCACGTACCGAAACCGCTCGGATCCGGTTATTTTCCTTTGTTTCCTTTGAAGCTTTCACCTGCACCGTGTCATTCGACATCAGCTGCGTAGGAATCAATCGAAACGACTGGATCGACCGGAATCATATTGATAAAAACTCTTTCAGGCTCTCTCTAATATTCTTTCGGGATCGTTATGTTCCCCTTCTTAAAGTTCTTCTCGAGCCATTCTTTGAAACTGATGCAATTTTCTATAGTGTGCCCAAGTAGTCTGTGATATGGGAAACATCTTGGGTGATCCTTTTTATCAACCTCGTCTAGCTTCTTTGGCTCAGGCAATATGAACTCAGGCCTCTTGATCAAGTTCTGAAACATCTTTGCCACTGCCTCATCTTTGAAAGAATATACTCTGCTTCTTGGCCGTAGACGGACCCTGTCTTCCATCCATCCGAAGCGACCACTGTTGAGACGACTGGCGATAGTACTCGTTGTTGAGGTTGTTCAATACGGATCCGCATTGGCTGCTTGCCTTTATCCACCACTTGCCATTATCTTGGACTCCTCGAATGTCTTCACCGGCTCTAGCTATTCAGAATTTTACGGAAAACCCAACTTGTTGGCTTCCTCTTGCAAACTTCCAGCTTTGCAAAGTAGTTTCTTGAAGGTTTTGATTGTGAATCCTTTGAGGAGAAATGCAACTGGTCCATGGATGCTCCTTAAGAGAATTTCAACTGCATGTTGCTCCTGGAGCTGTGGCTCACACTTCAGGCTCAAATTTCTCCATCGCAAAATGTAGTCTACCAATGTTTCGGTTGGCTTCTGTCGCTCCACCACAAGATCACCGATGGTGATATGGTGTCGAGCTCCAGCGAACCACTTAACAAAGAGGTCTTCCAATTCTATGAACGTTCTCACCGAACCATTTAACAGCTTTGCGTACCAGTCGAATGTAACCCCCGAAAGGCTATTCACAAATTGAAGACACAACAATGCATCGCTACCCCCCGCGTTGCAGCAACTTGCTTGAAAGTGTGTGACATGTTGTTGGGGGTTTCTGGTACCATCAAAAATATTTAACTGAGGTGATACAAAACCTTTGGGATATTGGACAACATCAAACTTTTCATGATGTGGTCTACCCTTCAGAATCGATGTTTGTTCTTTAGACTGAGCCAGGGCTTCTCTCACCTGCTGTTCCACCATTTGCTTAATGTCATTTTCTGGTACTGGACCCTGAACTGAATCCCTCTTCTGTTTCACATTGACGGAGAACTCCCTTCTTTCATCCGTAACATTAATGATCTCTAGTTGGTTTGTTTCTAGAGGTGTTATTTGTGGTGATTGTGACTTTCCTTGAATTGTGTCCATAGCAGCCATAACTTCTTCTAGTTGCCTCTTCAAATGGTTGATATGTTCATCTCGTTGTTGAATGGCCCTTTGCCAATCCTTTGCGGCATTCTCTTCACCAAAAGGCAGAGTGTCGCTCGTAGATAATGTTGCTTGGGTCTCGACGACGTCGATTTCTGCGATTTCACCTTCCATGGAATCTGCTAGTTCGTAATCTTCCTCTTCAATGTTGTTTTTCGATCTTTAGACGGTTGTGCAATGTTAGCTCGAAGCTTTTCCATGACCTCCTTAATTGACTTTCCTTTGATGACTTTAAGGTCATCTGGAGATTTTCGAGAAACATCACTTATTTCCCAGAGCACTTGGTGTCATCGCGTAGAAGTCGATTGAATCATACGAAATCATATTTATAGAACCTTTTTAAGGTTCTATTAAATATTCTTCCGGGATCACCACCTTTCCACTTCGAAATTCTCCTCGAAGCCGATCCTTAAAGCTGAAGCGGTTTTCTATAGTATGGCCGAGCAACCTGTGGTATGGGCGAGTACATCGGGTGATCTTCCTTGCCGGCCTCCTCCGGCTTTTTCGGCTCGAGTAGTCGATTTCGAACTTAGAAGTAAGTCATGGAATATCTTCGACAATGACTCTTCCTTGAACGGGTATACCTTGTTTAATCGTTGACTCATTGTTGCTCTATCCGTAAGAGACGGTCTTCTTTTCTGTGCCTTTGTCAGTTGTATGGGCTTTGAATTGGACCCAATATTGAATTTGGAAAATGGTAGGTCATAAACACCGGCTGACTTTCCTTCGTGTAGAATCTCTTATCCTTTAGTTAGCGGAGCGACTGGTACAATGGTGGTGAATCCAGCAGTAAGAGCAGACACAACTCCATGAGCAATCCTAACATTTTTCGTAGCAGACCTTACAGCAAAAGAAGAATTCATTCCAAACGACATCCTTTCCGGAGGGGAGAATTCCGTAACGAGGCTTCAAGTTGAACTCCACAACGAGGCTTAACGACCTTGCTTATTTCGGACTTCGACCATTGTGACAACCACATCACTGAACATTGCTACAACATTGTCGAACCCTTGTCCAAACTTAATGACTGCCAGATCAGGCAACTCGTCTCTATTGATAGCGAATTCTTCTCCGGTGGCTAAAGAGAAGATCAACTTCGGTGAAGACATTGTCCCTGTCATTTAAAGAATTCCCAGAAGTCAGTGACGTCTCGTGTCTTGCAGTTTCAGTGAAAGTACTGACGTTAACGCACTCATCTTACAAACTGGACGCCCTTGTAAATTTTTATTTCAAATTTTGTGTATTGTTTATTAGTGTATTTGCTGTGTTTTAAAAAGTTTTATTTTGCTTTTGAAATTTTGATGAAATTTTGTTTTAGTTGAAATTTAAATGGAATGTTGTGAGAGCTAGATTTAGAATTAACTTGTTTACAAAAAAAAAATCAAACTCAAAGAGGAATGAAGAGTAGGACCCGGACTGAAATTTGCGGGGGATTGATTTCACATTGAATTTACTTCGATAGACCAATCATAACTCACCACACCTATCGGGCGTCCACCCCACCTCTTTGGAGAGGTAACAAAAGGAAGATTTCGGAACCTCTCTGTTTAGAGGTGTATAAACAGTGGCTCCAAAATCCAAGGAGAGTTGATCATACCTGTTCAAGATAGAAATGAACAAGATATGTCAACGGAAAGAATGGTAGTTTGGTTCACAAGGGGTATGGACTTACTACTGATTTATGAAAGCAAAACCATCTGATCAAAACAAAGAGAGGAACTAGTCCCCAGCGGAGTCGCCATAAGTTGTCGGCATATTTTTAGGTTGAGTGTTGTATTTTAAAAAAAGGGGTCGCCTACAGAAATTGTCGGCAAATTTTAGATGTTAAATTTAATTTAAATATATATAATTTAGAAAGTAGTATTTGATTTTGAAAATAAATTTAAATTTGAAAATTTTAAGATATGAAATCAAATAGATATCACATCCCAAATAGTTTATATAAACGAGCACCGCATCACAAACCTTGTATCTATCCTGAAGAATAGACATATTGCTTGATGATGGGGCTCGGTTAAATAAACTAGAAGATTTATGACATCCGTTTGGTCTACGAACCAATTTTATAAGCCGACAAGTTCCCCTGCTTAATATAAATGAATTAAGCAGTGTTTATATTACATGGGTTCTTAAAGTTCCCTATAAGGGCATGTCCCTATAGTTAATTACATCTTAAATGACGGGAATCATTTAAGAAAACTCTCGATAATGATCAGTGGTTTTGCTCTCAAGAATATCAAAGTTTAAGATTTTCAAAGGATTGGATTTTAGGAAATTTCAATTGGGAATTGATCAAATTTAAACAGTTATTTTTATGAGTCCAAAGGAAGAGATGTAGGAGAAGCTGATGATACAAGAAGAATCTTGGCAACTTCCCAAACTACCCTATTATTTGGCTTCAATTTGGGAGTTTATTTAATGTTGCGATCCTGCCAATTTTAATCAATTATGACTTATGTTTGTATGACATAATCACACAAATAGCCTCAAAGATGTGAGGGTTTATGTCGTATCAAACGACTACCTCGGAGTCCTAAGACCAGTTAGGGCTTAATTTGTATAACATGATTATGCAAATGCATAATGAAGAGTTGAGGATTTATGCTGCAATAGACAAACTACCTCGAAATCCTATGGCTTTGTTGTTTAATTCTAGGAATGTTTAGTTGATGTAGAGTTGTTTTGCTGACGAAGATGGCCGTGCTGCCCACCATGCTCCAAGCTCCTTGTTGTTGCAGAAGTTTAGTTTTAGAAGTCATAAATCAAGAGATGAGAGGAGTGTTTTGTTTTATAGAAAATCTTAAAATCCAAGTGTTTTTAATATTTTAATTAAAACAAATCTTAAAGTTGATTATAACAGAACCGATTAAGATCCCACGGTTCCGTCATCCTGGCACTGTAATTTTCGTTGAATTCACTTAGTCCAGATGAATTTGCTAAACTCAACTGAATGAGTTCCACACTTTCATTTAGACCGTGAGAAATCCCGTTAGCAACACGTGGGTTACATCATCCGAGGTATTCCCGATCATTCAAAGAAACGTTTTAATTTAGTTAAAGTTGTAGTTTTGTTGTTCTATGTGTGATTAAATTTTGAGTTGTTTTATATTTTGAATTGTTATGGCAGTGATTTTTATCTTGTAATGACTTTTAATTTAGTTTTGGTTTCAGTTCAGGGACTATCCTAAAGGTTTTGGTTTTCATGCAACAGTTGTTTATCATGCTAGAAAAGTAAAGTACAGTGCATGTAAGTAAGTTGCAATAAAGTAAATTGAATAAAAGCGTACCTGGAGGGTCTTCCTGTCATCCCAAGCTGCACTTAAAACACATGTTAAGACATTTAAATGTTTCAACAAGTACCTAGGTAAAGCTAAGGGAAATGTTTTGGTTGTCTACCAAAGTCCTAATCCTATAGCTAGTCATCTCCTATGACGTCTAGGTTCTTGTGTTTTGGTTTAAGGATGATTTTCTTCACCAAAGAATAATTAAGTTCAATTGTTCTTATAAACATCCCATCATATTGAGGAAGTGCTTAAGACGAGTCTTAAACATCTTTTCCATACCTCAAGGATTGTTTTAAGTCCAAGAGAGTTTAATTATACAAGTGAATTAATCATCCAGGAGTTTATGTTTTGTTCTCTTGCTCAGTGAACTAGGACATTTGAATATCCTATAAGTGAAGTAACACTTCGCTTGATACCTCATTTAAGGGTTATAATAATAAGAGCTTTAAAAGGGCAAATCAACTTATTAAGTATTTTAATGATTTAAACTTAATGATTTAATTTTTGATTTTGACTTAATTATAAAAAACTAGTTTAAGTTTGGAATAGTGTTCGAGTTATTTTAGATTTAATTCTTAATGATTTCATTTAAGTTTGTTGTTAAAAGATTTTAATTTAATTTTATTCAATTTAATTTTAATTTTATTTTAATTTAATTTTGATTTTAATTTAATTTAATTTAATTTAAGTTTTAATTTAATTTAATTTAATTTAATTTCAATTTAATTTTAATTTTAATTTTAATTTAATTTAATTTTAATTTAATTTAATTTAATTTAATTTTAGTTTAATTTTAATTTGGATTATTATTTTAATTTTTTTTAAGTAAGAATTAAGTATTATTGAAGTGATTTATTTAGGGATTTTTAAATTAAAGAATAAATATCCTCTTAATAATATCGCTACTTTAATAATTCCAATTTCTATTATTCTTCCAAAATTTCAATTAATTAATTAATTAAAGTTTTATTTTAATTATATTTGATATGGTTAGTAGGTTTCTACCCTCAATCATTTAAGTTTCAATCTTCCAAAATCAGTTTAAAATCAAATATTTTACCCTCCCCTTTTTGATTAATCCTAAAATTTTAATTAAGGGTTGAAATCTTAATTACCATTTTGCCCTTCAAGCTTAATAATTCTATAACTCACTAAATTAAGCTCAAATGAACTTGAAATTTTTATGTAACCTCACTCACATGTCAATTAAGACATTAGAGGAGAAAATATGATTTTTCTGTATTTAATTTATTTATGTAATTATTTTTAACGGAAAATAGGGGTTTTCAAAGAAAATTCAATAACAAGACGAAGAAAATGTTTCTATCCTTAAGAAAATTATGGGATGTTCCTAATGATCAGAGGACAATTTGGACAAACTTTGGTGATTTTTTTGAGTTATATTTTATTAATTATAATTATTTTGAGTTTTAGAGTATTAATTAATTATAAAATAAAATTAAAGTTGAAAAATGGATTTTATATTTTTCTTAAATCTCTCTAACCTCAAGGAGTTCAGAGAAACAAAATTTATAATTTTCTGATTTTTATTTGATTTATTAGAATTATTTTAGTGGAAATATTAAAGAAAATCATTTTTTAATTCAAAAATTGTTTTAGGCTTTTAAAATTCAATATCTTATCCTAGAGACTTAGGAAAAATATTTGGTTTGTTCCTAAGTGATTAGGAGTTATAATGTGACATTTTGGTGATTTTTAATATTTTTATGATTTTTATTATTTTTTAATTATTAAAAATATTAAAATAATGATAAAAATCAACTTTTTTAGAAAATTACAATTTTAATTTTTCTAAGTTCCTCTGATATCAGAGAAGCTCCAAGACCATTTTTGTGAATTTTTGAAAAGTATTTTGTGAGTTATGAATTTTTAAAGTTTAATTTTATCCATTTTGCTTAAGAGGCTTAATCAACCCATTTGGTGGGGTTAATCAAGTCCAATCGACTTCAAATTTTTATGTGATGTTCCTCTAATCCTAAAGATCAGTGGAGAATAATTTTCAAGTTAATTTGATGTGTAGTTAACCCTAATTAATTAAAGTTCAATTTTGGGTATTTATGCCAATTAGGGTTGTTCCATGTGAATTAACTCAAAACCTATTTTTCCTAGGTTCCTCTGGTCATAAGAAACATCACCAAATTGTCCTAGAATTTATTTCTCAACATACTAATTATTGGAATTAAAATACTCAAAACAGTAACATGCAATTGAAAAATCAATAACCTCTCATAGGAATGGCCTCTGACCTTGGCAAATTCAGGGAAAGTTCCCAAGTTCAGAGGCTTCAAAAGCCCTATGGTCTCATGCCATGGTGAATTGTCTACATGCATGGAGAATCAAAATAGTGTAGAGAGTAAATAAATCATTAAAAATAAAATAATCAATGAAATTACTTGATTTCTTTTCCACATTATTCTCCTCTGTTCACTGAGCAAGAGGATATTTTTATTTTATTTTTAGGATTTTTCTACACAAAGTTATGCATTTTTGAAGTTCTGGATATTTAATAAATAAGAAAATTCCCTATTTATCTGCTCATCCACGTGGGGCCGCATCAAAATTAGCCTCCCCGAACGGCCACGCGGCGTCTTCTGGTTCGTCCCATCTCCTCATACGACTCAATCAGGACCTTCCACCCGCGCGTGAATCAAATGGACGGCATCCGTTCTTCGTCCCCAAGCCTCCTAGCCCGAGAACCGTCCGTCTTCCAGGCTTTATATCTCCCTCGATACTTAACCGATTTCTACATTCTTATGCTCTATGGATTCGTCTTGAAGAGACGAACACATCCATATGGTTTATGTGGCATGAAATTAAGGCAATAAAAATGGAGAATTCATGGAAGCTCGGGAAGAAGAGAGAGCTCATACCTTTGCTCAGAGAAGTGTGGCTTCTATCTGAGAGTTGTGTCACCTTCGATTGAGTCCAAGAAAGCTCCGGATGAAGTCTCCGGCCCCGGGAATTGCCTAGACTTGATTTCCACCAGACCCGATCACAACCTTTGGAGGATAGAGCAGATCAGTGGCTCGAAGAGGGGGCTTTCACTGGGGAACTCCTTCTCTTGGTCTTGTGCAGGTGTGGGTGAGTTTAATTTGATTTTGGTGGAGAATTGGGAGATTTTCTGGTTTTGGGTGAAATTTTGGCTGAGAAATTGGGCACTGTTGTTGGGGATTAGGGCAAATTTCACTGGGGAAAAATTGCTCTAAGTGCGGAGGATGATCTGGAACAATTTTGGCAGAGTTTCTGTATGGTTTTTTTGCAACTCCTCTCATGGCCGAGAGGTGAGGGGGTTTAAATAGAGCTGGCTGGAGGGTCTCCCAGGGGGGGTTAATGGCTGGGATCAGCTGCTGCAAGCAAGGAAGAACAGATTCGATGGCCGCTGGGCATGAGGCAACTCAGCAAGAGAGAATTTCAATGTTTGGCTCCTTCCAAGGTCTCGGCCATGGTGTTTTCCGGCGGCTGTGGTGGCTGGCCGGCCAGGCATGGGTCACCCTCAGGGTCAAGGAGGTAAGAGCTTGATTCCTGTGTGTTCAATTGATGGTTTCGATGTGTAAAAAGGATGGCTTGAAATGGAAAGGGTAAGGGCTAATTTTGGGCTCAAATTGGTCAACCCATGATTTTGGGCTTGGTACACCTCCCCAAGACCTGGTTTTGGGCTGGGTGAATCAGTTGGGTCAGCTGGTCTTAAGTGGAGAAGTCTCCATCCAAGAACATTTAGATTAAATTTGGGTTAAGGGGAATCATGAGTAAGGTTAATGACTTTTAGGAAGTGCTTAAAGGACCTCCTCCATTTGCCCAATGTTCTAAGGTCACATGTAAAGAACTCACATGGCTTGCATGTGGTGTAAGAATGGCTCCATGGCTCATATTTGGCTTGGGAAAAGTTGGCTTGGTTTCATGGAAATGGGTTTAAGGAATTTTGGTATTTTGGTGTAAAATTTGGATGGTTTGTCATATGGCTTTGTTTAGAAAGGTTTGATTGCTGATTTAGGATTTAGGAATGATTTTAATTAAGTGAGGATGAGATGAAATTGTAATGTGGGCTTTAGGATGGGCTTGGGCTTTTGAATTTGGTTAGGAATGGGCTTTTGAATGTCCTTTGGAAGTGGGCTTTTAGATGAAAATTTTTCAAAGGGCCATGCCAAATAAATATTGGGTTTACTTTAAGGATGTGTCATGAGTGATTTGAGACAAATTTGAGGTGGTTTGGAATTGAATTGAGTCTAATTTGGGTCCCCTTGGTGGTATCGTCAAAATGGGTCAAAATGGACGAACTTGGGCTAAGGTTGGGCTAAAGTTGAAATTGATGTAAAATTATCATTAAGAAATGTTTATGTGAGTGTTTCAAAGAGGTTTCAACTTTGGTTGGGTTTTTATTTTGGGATTTGGGCCTATTTGGGTTAGGTTTGGGTGTAGGCCCATTTAAGGGATTTTGGGTTTGGGTAGAATTTGAGTAGGGTTTGGGTCATTTTGGGTAGATTATGTTAGTGTTTTGTTTTTGGGGATGTTAGGGAAGGTTTAGAAAAGGTTTGGGGTTAATTGGAGTTGAATTGGGTTGGTTTGGGCTAAGTTTGGGTCATGGGCCAAAATTGGGCCTTAAGCATAAAAGTGAAATTAGATTCAAATGTCAATCAAATTGGACTTGGGTTTGGTCTAGATTGATATTGGGGATATTTAATTGAAGTTTAGAAATGAATTGGACCAAAATTGGGGTCAATTGGGGTGATTTGGTTTGACATTGGGTTCATTTGGGTTAAAATGGGTCAAATTGGGGGTTTTAACAAAAGTGGGTTAAATAGACAAAATTGGCCCATGGTGTAGTTGAACAAAGTGAAATTTTGAATATTTGGGATTTTCTGGAATTTTCTGGAAATTTTCTGAATTTTTTTGGATTTTTGGGTCAAAAGGGGCATTTTGGTAATTTGGAGGGTATTGGGAGTATTTTTAGAATTTTTGGTATATTTGGTTGGTGATGGTCAATTTGAGTAGTGGGGGAAATGTTTGAGATTAATTTTAGGAAATTTTGGGTGATTTGGAAATTTTGAAGAATTTGGGTAGTTTCAAGTGCTTTTAGTAGGTTAGGCAGGTTCGGGGTCCCGGGGGTCAAAAATTGAAATTTTGGCAAAATGGAGATTGACCGAGTGTGAATGAAATGGAATCATTCTGGTTGATCCATGAAGGCATATTAAGTCCACATGAGCCATGAAAGAACTCATTTGAGGCATTCAACATGTTGTTCATAACCCTCTTAGCCAAGGGCTTAGGGGTTAAGGACCATCCATATGAATTACTCACATGAGTCAAGAGGTCAAGTTGGGTGAGAGTGTGGATTTTAGGATTTGGATTGTGTGTGAAAGTGTAGTGTATGTGTAAGTCAGCCCTCACCAGACCAGGCCACCCAGGGTAATCCTAAGGCCAAAGAGTCCTTTGGGGAACTCATCCTTTAAACCTCCACATTTGATCTCAACCCTCCATGTGACTCAGGGGCAGTGACTTGGGGGTTTACAATCAAGCATATAGGGTTTGCAGGGAGTTAAGAAGTGGCTTGAATTTCTAAAGGATGAGTCCCAATTCTAGTCCTCTAGGATAGTCAAAGGAAAAGCCTAAGGCTAGATCCTAAGCACTAAAGAGAAAAGGGAAGACCTCTTCAAAAATGAGGTCAACAACTGGTTCCAATCTCGAAGGTTTAAAGAGAAATGGAATCTGGTTCCAATCTCGATAGTCTAAAGAGAAATGGAAACTGGTTCCATTCTCGAAGGTTTAAAGAGAATTGGAATCTGGTTCCAATCTCGAAGGTTTAAAGAGAAATGGAAACTGGTTCCAATCTCGAAGGTCTAAAGAGAAATGGAATCTCGTTCCAATCTCGAAGGTTTAAAGAAAAATGGAAACTGGTTCCAATCTCGAAGGTCTAAAGAGAAATGGAAACTAGTTCCAATCTCGAAGGTCTAAAGAGAAATGAAAATTGTTTCCAATCTCGAAGGTTTAAAGAGAAATGTAAACTGGTTCCAATCTCGAAGGTCTAAAGAGAATTGGAGTCTGGTTCCAATCTCGAAGGTCTAAAGAGAATTGGAAACTGGTTCCAATCTCGAAGGTTTAAAGAGAATTGGAAACTGGTTCCAATCTCGAAGGTCTAAAGAGAATTGGAAACAGTTTCCAATCTCGAAAGTTTAAAGATAATTGGAAACTGGTTCCAATCACGAAGGTCTAAAGAGAATTAGAATCTGGTTCCAATCTCGAAGGTTTAAAGAGAATTTGAAACTGGTTCCAATCTTGAATGTTTAAAGGGTTGAAATTTGTTGTGTAGATTTGAGTTTAGCGGAAGATTTGGAATGAGACTTGAAAGTGTTTCACGTCCCACGAGGATCGATCAAAGTTTAATTGTTTGGCGAAGAATATGAACCCATGCCATCAGAACCAAATCAAAAATTTTCGTGGTTCTGTGTCAGTAGATTCAGTCTACCTTCTCAAAAGAGGGAAGGAAATACGGAGAGTCAAAAAGAGATTTGAGAATAGCTGAAGGCCGGGGATTTCAGATTCAGGAATTTGTCTTAGTTGCTTGTTGTAATTTGATTTTAGCTTGATTTTTCAATTTAGAGTTCACATTTATTTAGAGTTCGTGTTTATTTGTAGTTTGTTTTGTCATTCAGATTTTTAAAAGAGAGTTTTCATTTATTTTTATTTTTACTTATTCTTTGCTCGAAGTTCTTTTAATTTAATGGCGTTTCCTAGTCAATTTACACAAAAAGAGGTGAAGGCAAAACATGACATGGTCACTTTCATTTCAATATTGTTGAAAATACATCATACATCTTGATCCAAAACATGATGATATTTTCTTTGAGAAGTTAATATCTCATACAATCCATATAAATCCAAAACGGATTATGTAAGACTCTTCAAGTTTCTTCTAAATGTAGCTGTCAAAATCCATGTCTGAATAGTGAGATACATGGACAATAACATCACCTTCCAAGTCATCCTTGGCAGGAATGTCGTGGAGGTGTGTTATCTCCCATGTAACTCACAGCTCGTAAGGCTTGAGGCTCTCTAACTTTGGATCTGGCTGAAAGTGAAAAGGCATTTTTCTGTCATCCATTCTCCTGAAAGTGATGGAGATTCGCTCAACAGGCACTCCTGGAATGCAATGCTTTGTGATGTTCGCTCCATTCCCATTTAACACCGTGACGAAACCTACCGGTAGTGGTATCTTTACTGGCCCTTGGAATTCACCGGGGCCAACTATCCGGAGGTCAGATCCGAACATGATATTGCACTGGTTGACAAAAGACACTGTGCAGAAAGGTCTGACGAAGTCATGATGGTCTATGTGTGGAGGTATGCAGTCGCCCTCCTTATAGATGTTAATGATGCAGTTGTTGGGTATGCAATCTGTAGGCAATACCCTCCATGTTATCATCCTTTTGCCATTCTCTTGATAATATTCGGCATCAGATCCACCTCACTGCGACGGAGTATCCCTGGTGGATTTCCTTTTCTGTCTACCGCAAAGTTGTAGCAACATCCGCATTGGATCGTAACTCTTCCTTTTCCTGGCATCCATCTTCGGGGTTCTGAATAAGTTTTCTCCCTCAGACGACTAGCTCGGCCCATTTTCTGGAGTTCAATAATGCAGTCTACAATTTGCTGTTGTTCGTAATCTGAGAACACATCTGTATGTAACTCGAGGCTTTCCAAGATGTTGATCCTCTTGCCTCCAATTCTCTCAAAGTATTCGAAATTTTTCTTTTCAACATTCTGCATTCTTTCCAACTCATATTCTGGAATTATCTACAATTGGCAAGGTCTAGTAATGTACTGGGGAATATATGGTTCAACCCCGGCACGCTCTCCTGCATGTCTTGGCTCCTCAGGGGTAGTCTCATTAGGGACATCCTCCGGGTTTGCTTTCGCAACAAGACTCTTTAAAACTGGTGCATTTATCTGGTGTCAAGGTGCTGATTCTATTTCTACTCTTCTTTAGATTTCATTTATCTTTTTTGTTTTCCTTGGATTTGATCTCCTCTTTTCTGGTTCCTGACGAACCAATTTCTTTGGAGTATTTTTATTGGTGATAGCAACTGTCTCTTCATGTTGATCTGCCTCTAACTTGGTTAACATCTTGCGAATGCAGCGATTCTTGTTCCTCGCTGAGTGGCAGTGAGAGTAGCTCTCCTTACCCCTTAGATTTCTACGAGCATGGCGCTGACGAGCCTGCCCTCTGCTGTAGCAACAACAGACATAACTTTCTTGTCCTCTCCCGTTGCATGAGCGGTGTTTAATTTTCTCTTCTTGCTTGTGGCTGGTTGACTTGAGCCACCCAATTTCATCACTGTCTGACTACGAAACTCTTCCCAATCAATCGGGGTCCAATCATTTCCTTCGTACTGTAGCACGACTGGTGTGAAGTTAGAGTCGATCTTGATCACAGCTCCATCCCTCACCCTCTTTTCATCAAGTGCTAGACTCACGCCATTCTTAAAGTACAGAACCAACCGCCCGTTCGACATTTCCCTGCAAAAAACAAGGAAAGGATCAGGGGCTGTACTAAGAACAAGAACAGTAGAAAAATATGTTTATTAAAGAAGAGATTTTATTTGTTTATTTTAAATAGGAGTAGGAAAAGATGAAGAAAGATCAAAAGTGAGACTCGATTTGAAAGGAAGGATAAGAACTTTATTATCATGATTTTACATGTTTTCTTTTAACAATTTTTTTTAAACAATTTTCTTTATCATCCACTTTTTATATTTATGAGTTCGGACCCAGTCATAAGTAATTACTGTGCCTGCACTTCTAGGAATGAGGATTGATCCTTCGAAACATCAGGTTGTGTAATACTTCTTTAGATATCGTCCATTAATTGGAAGCATAGGTCGTTCTCCACGGTAATTTACAAGCTGGTAGGAACCTCCCGAGTAAACAATCTCGACCACGAATGGCCCTTCCCAAGTGGGTTCAAATTTACCTCCTATCTTGCGATGTGCAAGAATAAGTGTTCTGAGAACCAAAACCAAGTCACCGACTTTGAATGTCCTTGGACGAACTAATTTAACATGGGCTTGGATCATCTTGGCTTGATATAGTTCCAAATTCTGTTGTGCTGAAAATCTTTTCCCTTCCAAGCTTTCCAACTCTTCTAGTCATAGTCTGGCATTTTCTTCTGTAGTGATCTTTTTTGCAACTGCAATTCTGAGAGACGAAAGCTGAACCTCTAAGGGTAGAACGGCCTCGGACCCGTACACTAAGGCATAAGGCATAGACTGGGTGGGAGTTCTGAAAGTCGTCCTGTAGGCCCATAAGGCTTCTAACAACTTCTCATGCCAATTTCTCTTATTGTCGTCCAAAGTTTTCTTTAGGATTTGGACGAGAGTTTTATTAAAAGCCTAGGCCAAGCCATTCGCTCTTGGGTAATAGATTATTGAATAGTGCCAGTCGATCCCGTGTCTTCTGACAAAATTATTGATCTTCGTGCTTCTGAATGCGGACCCGTTATCTGAGATAATTCTGCGCGGTACCCCAAAACGGTAGACGACTTGATTCTAGAAGAACTGTAACACTTGATGTGCTTTCACTTCTCTGAGCGGTAGTGCATCTGCTTACTTAGAAAAGTAATCTGTAGCTGCAATAATGAAGCAATGTCCTCTTGAAGAAGGCGGTTATATCAGACCCACAATATTTGTGCCCCAACACTCAAATGGCCACGACGCGATTGTCGGATGTAGCACATTTGGAGGTTGATGTAAAACCACTCCATACACTTGGCACTAGTGACAACTTTTGGCAATCTTCATGCAATCGGTCATCATTGAGGGTCAGTAGTACCCTAGTCTTTTAATCTTCATTTTCATTTTCGGACCCGACTGATGAGCGCCACAAAGTCCTAAGTGTACTTCTTTAACAATTTCACGAGCCTTGAACCCGCTCAGGCATCTTAGCCACATTCGATCAAAAGACCTTCTGTATAACGTGTTGTTTATTAATGTGTAAGACAGAGTTCTTTTCTTTATTTGATGGGCTATCGACTTATCATCAGGTAGGTTTCCTGTTTGCAAGTAGTCTATTAATGGTTGCCACCAATCTTCTGTATTTTCTGTTACTGTCGCAATTGTTTCTTCTACTATTTCTGATTTGTGTATTGTATCCATGTCGAGCTGTGAGAGAACCTGACGTCCCTGAACTGACACTTCAACTGATTCATCCTATAAGCAGGCAAATTCCTTGGTATGTCGGGCTAACGCATCTGCGAGAGCATTTTCTCTTCTGGGAATCTTGTAGATCGTTACATTTGGAATCCGCTCTAACAATTTCATGGCGTACTGGAAGTACTGCTCGAGTCTTGGTTTAAGAATTATGTACTGTCCAGTGACCTGTTGAATGATCAAATGAGAATCCCCGTAGATGTTGATGTCTGTTATTCCCATCTGGATAGTTAATTTCAGTCCGGTTATAAGGGCTTCGTATTCTGCCTCGTTGTTTGTACACGGTTCTATTAAGTGATATGAATACCTTAACATCCCTCGCTCTGAAGTTATAAAGATTAGTCTGATTCCTGCCTTACCGGGCACTATCGTTTACTATTCTTTATCTTTCTGTGCTGAAGATGCTCCGTCGAAGTACAATTCCTAACGCTGATCATCGGGGTCTTCTAGGCTCATTATCTATTCGTCTGGCAAATCGTCGTTGAGAGGCGATTCTGCCAGTAAAGGGTGTACTGCAAGGAAGTCTGCCCAGACTTATCCCTTTACGGCAAGAAGAGCAATATAAGTTATATCGAATTGCAATAGTATCATAGACCACCTGGCAAGTCTGCTAGAAAGTGTCAGTCGGGTCATCAAATATTGCAACGGATTAAACTTCGAAATAAGGTTGAACTTATGAGAAAGCATGTAGTGCCTGAGCTTTTGTGGGGCAAAGATTAGGGCCAAACAGTGCTTCTCAATAGGAGTATACTTTACTTCCATCGGAATTAGACGTCGGCTTAAGTATTAGAGAGCATTTTCTTTTCCCTTGTCATTGACCTGGGCTAGCAGGGCTCCGAGAGAGTCGTCTAAAGCTGTGGTATAAAGTATCAACGGTCTACCCGAGACTAGGGATGCTAAAATAGGAGGTGTCATTAAATACTGTTTAATGTCATCGAAGGCATGTTGACATTTGGAGTCCCAAGTAAACTTGGCATCCTTCTTAACTAAAGCAGAAAAAGGTTGACACCTTCCTGACTAATTTGAGAAAAAGCTTCGAAGATATGCCAATTTTCCTTAAAAGAACCGTAGTTGTTTCAAGGTTTTGGGAGGTTGCATTTCTAAGATAGCTTTAATCTTCTCTGGATCGATTTCAATTCCACGATGTCGAACAACAAATCCTAAGAATTTCCCAGAGGTGACGCCGAAGGTGCATTTCTAGGGATTCATCTTAAGGTTTTATTGTCTTAATCGCTCGAAAATAATTTTCAAATCATACAAATGATCTTCTTTTAGTTTTCTTTTGATGACCACATCATTCACATAGCACTCGACTTGGTTGTGAATGAGATCATCAAAAATCCTTGTCATTTCTCTTTGATAAGTTGCTCCTACGTTCTTTAATCCAAACGACATCAGTGTGTAGTAGTATACCCCGATCGGTGTTCTGAAGGTTGTATGCTTTTCATCTTCTGGTTCCATCTTTATCTGGTTGTATCCTGGAGATCCATCCATGAATGAGAAGACTTCATGTGTTGAAGCAATGTCAATCATCAATTCTGGAATTGGTAGCGAGAATTCGTCCTTTGGACATGCTTTGTTCAAATCTCTGAAATCCACACAGATTCTAATCTGACCATTCTTCTTTCTGACTGGTACCACATTGGCTAACTAGGTTGGATATTGTTCCTCACAAACAAATTTAGTGTCTATTAGCTTCTTAACTTCAGCTATAACTTGTTGTTCAATCTCTAGACGCATTCTTCTCGGAGCTTGTCTGACTGGAACGACAGTGGGATCTACTCCTAACTTCTGAACTGCGACTTCTGGAGCTAATCCTGGCATTTCATCATAACTCTAAGCAAAACAGTCCTTGAACTCCATTACTAGCTTGATTATCTCTTCAGAATCTTATTTATTGAGTAAGGAGCTAACAAAGGTCGGCCTAGGCCCATCGCTAGTACCTAAGTTAACTTCCATTAACTTGTCTATTGTAGATTTAATTTCTTCTTCAAGTTCAGGCGGAGCATCTCCAATTTGTAGATCTTCAAGATCTTCTGAGGCTTTCAAGCTGTCTTCATTAGGCTCATAAGTGACAACCACACAAAATTCCGTATCGTCAACTGATCCTACCATGCTGAATCCGAGACCATGTTTTGAATTGGGAGGTCGACTGTCATTGTTCCATAATTTTTCGAAGTGTTGTGATCGACCTTTTGTCCATTGTTTAGGTAAGACACCACATTGAATTAAATTTTGAACACAGGGAGGGTACAACTCAAAAGGTAGTTCCATTAATTCAAATGAAGTAACATCTTCAAATTGAACATCATTTTCAGTATTGGAAGAAGAAGCACCACGGTAAAACTTGATTGGTTTAGTACCACCACCATGCACTTCCTTGACCACCATACCCTCGAGCTTATTAGAATGGATTGGGGTCAGGGTCATAGTATGTACATAATGGTTAATCTTCTCGTTCATTGATTTGTATTCTTCATTTTTTCATCTTCGAGAGAGATCTTGAACTGGTGTTTCTTTTGATTTATTGTTGCTGCTTCTTTCTTGATTTCTTCTTCTTCGGAACTGGTCTCCCAATTAACGTTGATGACTGGTTTCTTCTGTCCAACTGTTCCAACATCTCTTCCATGACCTCGTCCCCGGCCTCGACCTTGGGTACGAGTTCTAGAGAAACCATCACCATCTCGCCGTAAGGGAGTGGTGAGTAACTGTTGGACTAGAATTTCAGGCTCTTCATTGTCTTGCACTTCTTTTGCTTCATTTGGTACGGTATTTCTGGAGAAGATTGTTTTCTTTGGAGGTGCGTAATAGGCTGCATCTTCATGAATTCCAATCTTGTGTACAGAGAATGGTTGCAAGTCACCTTTGATACATTGTTGTCCTCCTTCATAATATTTTATGCACTGGTGCAGAGACTACGATACCATCCGGTTTTCATGGATCCATGGCCGACCCAGTAGAGCGTTGAATGATGTCTCAAAATCAATTATGTGAAATTTTGCGGTTGTCTTTGCTAAGTCACCGGTCTTCATTAACAACATTATTGATCCAAGAGCTGTTTTTCCTTTTTGATTGAAACCTCTTAATAACATCTTGTCTGCTTCAAGTTCGCGAGCATCAATTTCCAAATATACTAATGTTTGAAGGCTCATTATGTTGATTGATGCTCCCAGATCAACCAACACTCTGGAGAGCGTAAAATTTCTAATAGTGACTGAAATGTATAATGGTCGATTGTGATCAGCCGTTTCGAGTAGTAAATCATTATCCGTGAAGGTAACATCTCGTTGTTCTTTTAACGAGCAAACCTCGTCTAAGGAATTACCAGCCATTTGAGCTAAACAAATTTCTGGATCAAGTAAAGCCTTTATCAGGGTTTCCCTCTTCTCCTTTGACAGGATTAAAGCGTCGTATATGCTTAGTTTGGCTGGTAGCTTCCTAAGATGGGCTAGCACGTTATAGTCCACTTTATTACCATGTTCCTCGATTTCTTCCCGAATGGGCGATTCCTCTGCTGGGGTTGGCTCCTCCTAAGAAACCACCTGGTTTCCTTTATCCTTTGGACTCATTCTCGGGGGTAGAACTTTTCCACTTCTTAAATTAACTTCAGTTATTTCTTTTGTATCTGGTATTGAATCTGCCGGTGTCTCCTGAATTGGAACGACTGGCTCTTCTGGCGTTGCTTCGGAATCTATTGACTCTAATTCTATTGCAATCAAAGCTCCTCAAAATTCATAAATAGACTCGCCGCTTGTTGAGCTTTCGTAGACATCCTTGTGAACGTCTTCTCCTTCGTCGTGATCATTGAGGTTTAGTATGATTTGAGAATCGTTATTTATATCGGAATCGAGATCTGGATTAGCTTGGTTTTCATTAGTTACGTAATCGTTAGAAGCAGTCAAAATGAAGCCAACACCAATACTCTTATCATTATAAGATCCCGCCGGGGCGAGCAAATAATCATACAGAGTCAGAGGTTCGATGGATTTCTCTCCTGAATCAGAAACAACTATCCTAGGATAAGCAGCCCCTAGTCTACCCTTCGGAGCCTCGGTTTTCTTCTCTTCTAGGAACTTCTCTTCCTTCTGGTGCGGTTCTTCAATCGCAAGAGATAGCACCGCTAAGCAGGTTTCAAACTTTGAGTTGAAGCGCGTACCAAAGCGATCTGGATATGATCTAAGATTTTCTTTGAGGACTTTGTCCAGACGATACTCCATCCATCATAAGCCGGGGTAGGTGCAGAGATGACTAGACCGGTGGGGGTAGAGACAACAGTCCTCCTTTGAATAGCAGTACTTCTTTCGAGTGGAACCCTTTGCAGGGGAGGAAACTCTTGAGTCGACTTCGGGTTGAACTCGATCGGGGGTTTCTCGGTTTACGGCACTTTGTCCATTAGTGTGAAGAGAGTGACGTCAGCGAACTTGATTTCTGTATTGTTAAATACTTGTCCAAAATGGATGATTCCATTGTCGGGCAGTTCATCCTTATAGACGGTGAAGTCCATTCCATTGGAGAAGGAGAAAATTAACTTTGGGGCAGTCATTTTCTGCAGGGTAGATTCTAAGTATTAGTCCCGAATTATGCTTCCTTTTGTCACAAAATTTAGGACGAAAAAGAAAGAGTCCGAACACATTTCCATTTATCTTAGTGTATTTAAGATTTAAAAGAGTTTGTTTATTAAGGGGTTGTTTATTAGAAGATTTGTTCATTAGGAACGAAATGTTTAAAGAACGCAGGTTTATAGAAAGGAAGGGACCCGGTTCGAAATTGGAAAGGAAGAGAAAGTCTCGTAAGACTTCTCAACCCGAAGAACCGCTCCTAAGCTAACACCTATTGGGGGTCCACCCCACCTTAGAAAAAGAGGTAAAAGGATTTCAGAACCTCTCTCTTTAGGGTGGTCTAAACAGTGGCTCCTAAATCCAAGAGAGTTGACTATACCCGTTCAAGACAGAAATGAACATGGTATTTCAACGGAAGAATGGTAGCTTGGTCCACTAGGGACATAGACTTGCTACCGATTTATGAAAGCAAAACCATCTGATTAAAATGGAGAGAGGAACTAGTCCCCAGCGGAGTCGCCAGAAATTGTGCGGCTTATTTTCTTTAGGTTATGTGGTATTTTAAAAAGGGATCACCTACAGAAGTTGTCGGCGAGTTTTAAATTTTAAATTTAATTTTAAATATATATATATATAATTTAGAAAATAACATTTGATTTTGAAAATAATTTTAAGTTTGAAAATTTTAAGATATGAAATCAAACTGATCTCACATCCCAAATAGTTTATATAAACGAGCACCGCATCACAAACTGTGTATCTATCCTGAAGAATAGACACACTGCTTGATGATGGGGCTCGATTAAATTAACTAGAAGATTTATGACATCCGTTTGGTCGGCGAACCAATTTTATAAGCTGACAAGTTCCCCTGCTTAATATAAATGAATTAAGGAGGGTTTATATTACTCGGGTTCTTAAAGTTCCCTATAAGGGCAAGCCCACTATAGTTAATTACATCTTAAATGACGGGAATCACTTAAGAAATCTCTCGATAATGATCAATGGTTTTGCTCTCAAGAATTTCAAAGTTTAAGGTTTCAAATGAATTGGATTTTTGGAATTTCAAAAGAGATTAGCTCAAATTTGGAACAGTTGTTTTAAGAATCCAATGGAAAGAAAAGTAGGAGAAGCTGAGGATCCAAGAGGAATCTTGGCAACTTCCCAAACTATCCTATTATTTTGCTTCAATTCAAGAGTTTATTTATTGTTGTAATCCTGCCAATTTTATTTAATTCGGACTTATACTTGTATGATATAATCACACAAGTAGCCTCGAAGATGTTAGGGTTTATGTCATATCGAACAACTACCTCGGAATCTTAAGACCAGTTAGGGCTTAATTTGCATAACATGATTATGAAAATGCCTAATGTAAAGTTGAGGATTTATGTTGCACTAGGCAACTACCTCAAAATCCTATGGCTTGGTTATTTAATTCTAAGGAAAGTTTTGCTGAAGTAGACTCAGGTTTTGCTGATGACGATGGCAGTGCTGCCCACCATGCTCCGAGCTCCTTGTTGTTGCAGAAGGTTTAGTTTTAGAAGATGACAATCAAGAGATGAGAGAAGTGTTTTGGTTTAGAAAAGTTTTAAAATCCAAATGTCTTTAATGTTTTATTCTGGGAATCTTAAATTTGATTATAACAACACCGGTTAAGATCCCACGGTTCCATCATTCCGGCACCGTTATTTTCATCAGATTCACTTTGTCCAGAAGAATTTACTAAACTCAACTGAATGAGTTCCACACTTTCATTTAGACCGTGAGAAATCCCATTAGCAACACGTGGGTTACATCATCCGAGGTATTCCCGATCATCCAACGAGACGTTTTAGTTTAGTTATAGTTGTAGTTTTATTATTACGTTTGTGATTAAGTTTTGAGTTATTTTATATTTTAAAATGTTGTGGCGGAGGATTTTATCTTGTTGTGACTTGTAATTTAGTTTTGGGTCTCAGTTTTGTGGCTATCCTAAAGGTTTCAGTTTTCATGCAGAGTGACATTCTTATTTAACATGCAAGAAAGATAAAGTGCAGTACAGGAATATAAATTGCAATAAAATAAAAGCGTACCTGTCGGCATATTTTTTTAGGTTGTTTTTTTATTTTGAAAAGGGGGTCGCCTAACAGAAATTGTCGGTGAATTTTAGATTTTAAATTTGATTTAAATATATATATATAATTTAGAAAGTAGCATTTGATTTTGAAAATAATTTTAAGTTTAAAAATTTTAAGATATGAAATCAAACTGATTTCACATCCCAAATAGTTTATATAAACGAGCACCGCACCTCAAACCGTGTATCTATCCCTAAGGATAGACACACTACTTGATGGTGGGGCTCGATTAAATAAACTAAAAGATTTGTGATAATTGTTTGGTCTGAGAACCAATTTTATAAGCCAACAAATTCCCTTGCTTAATATAAATGAATTAGGCAGGGTTTATATTACCTGGGTTCTTAAAATTCCCTATAAGGGCAAGCCCCTATAGTTAATAACATCTTAAGTGACGGGGATCACCTAAGAAAACTCTCGATAATAATCAATAATTCTGTTCTCAAGAATCTCAAAGTTTAAGTTTTCAAGGGATTAAATTTTGGAATTTCAATAGGGAATGGATCAAATTTGGAACATTTTATTTTGGGAATCCAAAGGAAGAAAGGTAAGAGAAATCACAGATCCAAAGCGAACTCCGGTAATTTCCCGACTATCCTATTGTTTGGATTGAATTTAGGAAAGTCCTGATATTTATTTAATGTTTTGATCTAGCCAATTTTAATTAATTAGGACTTATATTCGTATGACATGATCATACAAATAGCCTCGAAGATGTGAGGGTTTATGTCGTATCGGACGACTACCTCGGAATCCTAAGACCGGTTAGGGCTTAATTTGCAATGCAAATGCCTAACAAAAGGTTGAGGATTTATGTTGCACTAGGCAAACTACCTCGAAGTCCTATGGCTTAGTTATTTAATTCTTAAGAAAGTTTTCTTGAAGCAGATTCGAGTTTTGCTTGATGACGATGGTCGTGCTGCCCACCATGCTTCGAGCTCCTTGTTGTTGCAGAGGTTTAGTTTTAGAAGTCATAAATCAAGAGATGAGAAAAGTGTTTTGGTTTAGATAAATTCTTAATTTCTAAGTGTTTTTTTATGTTTTAATTAAAACAAATCTTAAAGTTGATTATAACAACACCGGTTAAGATCCCACGGTTCCATCCTTCCGGCATCATTATTTTTATTGGATTCACTTAGTCCAGATGAATTTGCTAAACTCAACTAAATGAGTTCAACACTTTCATTTAGACCGTGGGAAATCCCGTTAGCAACACGTAGGTTACATCATCCGAGGTATTCCCGATCTTCCAACAAGACGTTTTAATTTAGTTGTAGTTGTAGTTTTGTATTTTGTTTGTGATTAAATTTTGAGTTGTTTTATATTTTGAAATGTTGTGGCGATGAATTTTATCTTGCAATGACTTTTAATTTAGTTTTGGTTTCGGTTTTAGGGACTATCCTAAAAGTGTGGGTTTTCATGCAACAGTTGTTTATCATGCAAGAAAAGTAAGTGCGATGCGATTAAATAAATTGCAATAAGGTAAATTGCAATAAAATAAAAGCGTACCTGGAGGGTCTTCCCGTCATCCCAAGCTGCACTTAAACACAATTTATAATATTTAAGCATTTAAAGCAAATTTCTAGGAAATGCTAAGGGAAGGGTTATGGTTTTCTACCAAGTTCCTAATCCTATAGCTAGTCATTTCCTATGACGTTTAGGTTCTTGTGTTTTGGTTTAAGAACGATTTTCTTCATCAAAGAACAATTAAGTTTAATTATTCTTATAAACATCCCATCATATCGAGGAAGTGCATAAGACGAGTCTTAAACATCTTTTCAATATTTCTAGGATTATTTTTAAGTCCAAGAGAATTTAATTATACAAATGAATTAATCGACGGAATTCAAGTTTTGTTGTTATCTTACTCGGTGAACTAGGACATTTGAATATCCTATGAGGGAAATAACATTTCACTTAACGTTCTATTTAGGAGTTATGACAACAAAAGCTTTTGAGGGCAAATTGATGTTCAAATGGTTTGTGATTTAATTTAATTTCAGTTAACGGGTTTAAATTTGGAATAGTGTTCAAGTTGCTTTATATTTATTTTTTGAATTTCTTTATGTCTTAGGTGATATTATTTTTTTTAATTCAATTTAATTTAACTTTAATTTAATTTAATTTAATTTAATATGATTTAATTTAATTTAATTTAATTTAATTTAATTTAATTTAATTTAATTTAATTTAATTTAATTTAATTTAATTTTAATTTTAATTTAATTTTATTTTAAATTTTAATTTAATTTTATTTTAAATTTTAATTTAATATTTTATTTTTTTATGTTTTAAAGATGATTTAATTTAAATTATTAAAGTATTAGTTTAATTGAAATTTTAAAAGGATTTAATTTAAATAATTTAACTTTAATTTAATTTAATGATTAAGTCTTTTAGCATTTTAAATCTTAAATTTGGATTATCATTTTAATTAGGAATTAAATATTATTGAGATGATTAATTTAGGGATTCTTAAATTAAAGAACAAATCTCTTCCTAATAATATCCCTATTTTAATAATTCCAATTTTATTATTCTTCCAAATTTAATCAATTATTTAATTAAGGTTTATTTCAATTATTTTCAAATTGTTTAATAGGTTTCTACCCTTATTATTCAAATTTCAATCATCCAAATCAGATTAGGATCAAATACTTTACTCTTTAATTTTATTAAGCCTAAAGTTTTAATTAAAGGTTAAAATTTTAATTACCATTTTGCCCTTCAAGCTTAATAATTTCATAACTCACTAAATTGAGCTTAAATAAACTTGAAATTTTTATGTGACTTCACTCATATGTCAATAAAGGCATGAGAGGAGAAAATGTGATTTTTCTGTATTTAATTTATTTATGTAATAATTTTTGGTGGAAAATAGGGATCTCCAAGGAAAATTTAATAATATTACCAAGGGAAACTTTCTGTCCTTAAGAAAATTATGGGACATTCCTAATGACTAGAGGATCACTTGGACCAATTTTGGTGATTTTTTGAATTATATTCTTTTTATTATAATTATTTTGAGTTTTGGAGTATTAATAAATTTAAAAATAAAATAAAGGTTGAAAAATGAATTTTATATTTTTTTAAAATCTCTCTGATATCAAGGAAATTAGAGAATCAATTTTTATAATTTTCTGATTTCTCTTTGATTTATTAGAATTATTTTAGTGGAAATACTAAAAATATACATTTTTTTAATTTTAAAATTACCTTAGGGCTTTAAAATTTAATATCTCATTATAGAGACTTAAGAAAAATATGGGGTTTGTTCCTAAGTGATTAAAATTCAAAATGTGACATTTTGGTGAATTTGATTATTTTTGTGATTTTTATTATTTTTTAATTATTAAAATATTAAAATAATGTAAGAAAATCAACTTTTTTGAAAAATTACAATTTTATTTTTCTTAAATTCCTCTGATATCAGAGAGGCTCCAAAACTAATTTGGTGAATTTTTGAAAAGTATTTTGAAAGTTATGAATTTTTAAAGTTTAAATTAGCTAAATGGTTTAATGAACCCATTTGGTGGGGCTAACCAAGTCCAATTGACCTCAAATTTTTATGGTGGGTTCCTCTAATCCTAAAGGTCAGTGGAGAATTGATTTCAGGTCAATTTGATGTATGATTAGCTCTAATTAATTAAGGACCTATTTTGGGTGTTTAAGCCAATTAGGGTTATTCCAATTAGATTAATTCAAAACCTATTTTTCCTAGGTTCCTCTGGCCATAATAAACATCACCAAATTTTTCTAGAATTTATTTCACAATATGCTAATTATTGGAATTAAAATACTCAAACTAGCAACCTAGAGTTGAAAAATCAATAACTCTTCATAGGGATGGCCTCTGACTTTGGAAAATTCAGGGAATGTTCCCAAATTTAGAGGCTTCAAAAGCCCTATGGTCTCATGTCATGGTGAATTGTATACATGCATGGAGAATTGAAAATGTACAGAGAGTAAATAAATTATTAAAAATCAAATGCTCAATGAAATTAAATGATTTCTTTTCCACATTAATCTCCTCTGTTCACTGAGCAAGAGGATATTTTTATTTTATTTTTATGATTTTTCTACACAAAGTTATGCATTTTTCAAGTTCTGGTAATTAAATAAATAGGAAAATAGCTTAATTTCCTACTTATCCACGCGGCGCCCTGTCATCCTCGGCATCTCCGAACGGCCACGCGGCGCGCTCACATTCGACGCCGCCTTCCGACTCAGCGCCACGAGGCCCGCGGTTCACGTATCATCTCCTGGTCCGACGCCATCTGAGTCGTCCGTCCGCGTGTGTATTGAATGAACGACATCCGTTCATCGTCCCCAAGCCTCCTAGCCCGAGAACCGTTCGTCTTCTAGGTCTAAGATCTCACTCGATACTTGACCAAATTGAACATTCTTATGCTCTATGGATTTGTCTCAAGAAGACGAACACATCCATACGGTTTATGTGGCATGAAATTGACTCAATAAAAATAGAGAATGTTCAGAAGCTCGGGAAGAAGAGTGAGGCCATACCTTTGCTCAGAGAAGTGTGGCTTCGATCTGAGGGTTGTGTCACCTTCGATTGCGTCCCGACAAGCTCCAGATGAAGTCTCCTGGCCTGGTGAATTGTCTAGGTAGGATTTCGACCACAGCCGATTACAAAGCTTGGAGTCTGGAACAGATGGGTGGCCTGGAGAGGGGGCTTTTGCTGGTGGACTTCTTCCCTTGGTCTGGTGAAGGTGTACTTATCCACGTTGTGAAGAAGTGTCTTGGTTTTGTGCTGAAGTTTGAACTCAAAATTGAGCTCAGCTAGAGGGAATTGGGGCTGGAATCCAGTGGGAATCAAGTGCTCTATGTGTAGAGAGTGGTTTGGAATGATTTTGGCAGAGTTTCCTTAAGGTTGGTTTAGCACCTCTCCCATGGCCGAGAGAGGGGGTGTTTAAATAGGAGAGGCTGGAGGGCCTCCCAGGGGGAGTTAGGGACTGGGATCAGCTGCTCTTGGCAAGAGAAGAACAGCTGCAATGGCCACTGGGCATGGGGCAGCTCAGCAGGTGGGAATTCCAAACTTTGGCTCCTCCCAAGGTCTCGGCCAAGGTGTTTTCCGGCGACCCAGGCGGCTGGCCGGCAGGCATGGGTCACCCTCAGGTCCAGGTGAGTCAGGGCTGGAGGTTTGTGCAGTGAATTGGCCATGGACATGTGTAAAGGGCTTGGATTAAAATTGTATGTGGAGAGGCTCATTTTGGGTCCAAATGGGTCAACCCACCATTTTGGGTTTGGTGCACCCTTCCAAGTTCTAGTTTTGGGTTGGGAGGATCATGTGAGTCAATCTACAAAAGGTAGTGAAGTCCACATCAAGGATTAGGTGGCAAAGTATGGTTTAGAGTGTATCATGTTTAAGGTAAAAAGGGTTTAAAAAAGGTTTAAGAAAGAGAGCCCCTCTCTTTCCATTAATGGTTTGGTGAGGTGGAAAGTGGATTCCATGGCTCTCATGGCTCCTATGGGGCTCATGCATGGCTTCATGGCTTGCCTATGGCTTGCACATAGCTTGGCTTACTTGTATGAAAATGGATTTTGACATTTTTGATAAATGTATGAGAGGTTAACATGAAGCTTGATTTATAACAAATTCATATTTGATTGGAACTTTAGGGATGGTTTTAATTGAAGTCATGATGAAGAAGAGTGTCATGTGGGCTTTGTATGAATTTTGGGCCTTTAAAATTTAGTGAAGATGGGCTTTTGGATTTCAAAACAAATTTTAGGTTGATAATTTTGTAAAGGATTGGATCCAATAAGTGTTGAATTTAATTTAGGAAGGTTTCATGAATGATTTGTAATAAATTTGAAGTGGTTTGGGCTTGGATTGGGTTGGATTTGGACCTCTTTGGTAAATGGGCCACTGTAGGTCAAATTGGGCTAACTTGGGCCAATGTTGGGCTAGGGTTCAAATTAATGTAAAATTAATGTTGGGAAATGTTTATGGGAGTGTTTCAAAGAGGTTTTGACTTTGATTGGGTTTTGATTTTGGGGTTTGGGCTTATTTGGGTTAGGTTTGGGTTTAGGTCAAAATTGGGCTTTTTGGCTTTGGGTTGAATTTGAGTGGGGTTTGGGTCTAAATTTTGGGTAAATCATGTTAGTGTTTTGTTTGTGGGGATGTTGAGAAAGGTTTAGAAAAGGTTTGGGGTTAATTGGAGTTGAATTGGGTTAGTTTGGGTTAGGTTTGGGACATGGGTCCAAATTGGGCTTTAAGGCCAAAAGTGAAATTGGATTCAAATGTCAATCAAATTGGACTTGGATCTGGTCTAGATTGGTGTTGGGAATGTTAAATTGAAGTTTAGAATTGAATTGGACAAGAACTTGGGTCAATTGGGTAGGTTTGGCTTGACATTGGGATCACTTAGGGTTAAAATGAGTCAAATTGGGGGTTTTGACAAAAGTTGGGTAAATTGACAAAATTGACCCATGGTGTAGTTGAATAAAATGAAATTGGGAATATTTGGGATTTTCTGGAATTTTCTGGGAGAATAAATTGAAATTGGGAATATTTGGGATTTTCTGGAATTTTCTGGGAATTTTCTGAATTTTTGAATTTTTGGGTCAAGAGGGGTATTTTGGTTATTTGGAGGGTATTGGGAGGTATTTTTGGAATTTTTGGTATTTTTTGCTATGGATGATAAAATTGATTGGTGAGGAAATGTTCAAGGTTAATTTTGGGGAATTTTGGGTGATTTGAAAATTTTGAAAAATTTGGGTAATTTCGAGGCTTTGGGTAAGTTAGGCGGGTGTAGGGTCCCGGGGTCGAAAATTGAAAATTTGCAAAATTGAAGATTGAGTAATTGTAATGAAATCATTTTGGTTGAGCCATGAAGCCATATCAAGCCCACATGTGCCATGAAGGGACTCATTTGAGGCATCCACTATGTTGTTCCTAACCCTCTTAGCCAAGGGCTTAAGGGGTTAAGGACCATCCATGTGAATCACCTTCATGAGTTAGGAGGTCAAGTTAGGAATGGGTGTGTTTTTAGGAGGTGTGTGAAAGTGTAGTGTATAAGTGTAGTGTGTGTGTAGGTCAGCCCTTCACCAGACCAGGCCACCCAGGGCAGTCCTAAGGCCAAAGAGTCCTATAGGAACTCCTCCTTTAAACTTCCACATTTGATTTCAACCCTCTAGGTGATTAGGGGTCTACAGTCAAGTTTGTGGAGTTTGAAGGGAGTTAAGAAGTGGTTTGAATTTCTAAGTGGTGGGTCCCAATTCTAATCCTCTAAGATAGTCAAAGGAAAAGCCTAAGGCTAGATCCTAAGTACTAAAAAGAAGAAGAGAAGACCTCATCAAAAATGAGGTCAACAGTACCTGAAGGGTCTCCTCGTCATTCCAAGCTGCACTTAAAACACATGTTAAGACATTTAAATATTTATAACAAGTACCTAGGTAAAGCTAAGGGAAGGGTTTTGGTTGTCTACCAAATTCCAAATCCTATTGCTAGTCATCTCCTATGACGTCTAGGTTCTTGTATTTTGTATAAGGATGATTTTCTTCATCAAAGAACAATTAAATTTAATTGTTCTTCTAAAACATCCCATCATATGGAGGAACTGCTTAGGAAGAGTCCTAAACATCTTTTCAATATTTTTGGGATTATTTCTGAGTCCAAGTGAATTTAATTGCACTGGTGAATTGATCATCCAGGAATTTAGTTTAATTTCTTGCTCAGTGAATTAGGATGTTTGATTATCCTATAAGTAAAGTGACATTTCACTTGATGCTTTACTTAAGAGTTATAATAATGAAAACCTTTAAGGGCAAATTAATTTATTAAAGAATTTAATGATTTAAAATTGGAATTGGTGATTTAAAGTGATTTAATTTAGTTATAAAATTTTAATAAATTTAAGTTTGGAATAGTGTTCAAGTTGTTTTACCCTTGAGTGTTTTAAACCATTTGAATTGAAAGAGGAGTTTAAATTATTTAATTTAGACTTTAATGATTTAATTTTAATTTAATTGCAATATTCTTGATTAACTTTTAATTGGTTTGATTATTATTTTTTTAATTAAGAATTTATTTTTATGAAATTAATTTTTAATGTTTCATATTTGTTTTAAATTTACTTTCAAGTGACTTTTGAAATTAATAATTTTTGTTATAGATTTATTTCAATTTAATTATCAAATTATTTAGTGTTTTAAGTTTTAATTTAATTAAGGTTCATTTCCCTTTTAAATATTTAATTATTAATTTCAATTATCACTTTAAATTTAATTAAAAGTTAAATATTATTAAAGTGATTCATTTAGGGATTTTTTAAGTTATTATAATCTCTCTAAATTATATCCCCATTTAAATAATCCAATTTTTAACTTATTCTTCCAAAATACAGATTATTTAATTAATTAAGGTTTACTTTAAATATTTTCAAGATGATTAATGAGTTTCTACCCCTTAATTTTCTAAGTTTCAATCTTCTAATGAAAATTTCAAGATCAAATATTTTACCCTCCCCATTGATTAAACCTAAGTATTAATTAGGGTTAAATCTTTTAATTACCTTTATGCCCTTTTAGACTTATTTATTTCATAACTCACTAAATTGAGCTCAAATGAAATTAAAATTTTTATGTCACTTCACTCATATGTCAATTAAGACATTAGAGGAGAATATGTGATTTTTCTGAATTTAATTTAATTTATAAAATTATTTTAATGAAAAATAGGGATTTTAAATGGAAATTCAACAACATGACCAAGGAAGGGAGTCTATCCTTAAGAAAATTATGGGAAGTTCTTAATGACTAGAAGACCACTTGGACCAATTTTGGTGATTTTTTGAATTATATTTTATTTATTATAATTATTTTAAATTTTAGAGTGTTAATTAATTATAAAATAAAATAAAGGTTGAAAATTAAGTTTTATATTTTTCTTAAATCTCTCTAACCTCAAGGAGTTTAAAGAAACAAATTTTATAAGTTTTCGATTTTTCTTTGATTTATTAGAATTAATTTAGTGAAAAGGTTGGAAAATTCATTTTTTAATTCAAAAATTGTTTTAAGCATTTAAAAT
The DNA here is from genome assembly GCA_022702705.1 of Papilionanthe hookeriana x Papilionanthe teres. Lineage (NCBI taxonomy): Eukaryota > Viridiplantae > Streptophyta > Magnoliopsida > Asparagales > Orchidaceae > Papilionanthe > Papilionanthe hookeriana x Papilionanthe teres. Next base: position 41,320,560 of record CM040422.1, read on the forward strand.
TCAATATTTTTTACTTTGAGACTTGGGAAAAATATTTGGTTCATTCCAAAGTGATTAGGAGGTGAAATATGACATTTTTATGATTTTTAATATTTTTGTGATTTTTATTATTTTTTAATTATTTAAAATATTAAAATAAGGTAGAAAATGAAGATTTTTAGAAAATTTTAATTTTAATTTTATAAGACTCCCCTAACATCAGAGAAGCTCCAAAACTAATTTTGTGAATTTTTAAAGTGTATTTTTGGAGTTATGAATTTTTAAAGATTAATTTTGGTTGTGTGACTTAATTAATCCATTTAGTGGGGTTAAACATTTCTAATTGATTCCAAATTTTTTTCTAATCCTAAAGATCAGTGGAGAGTTATTTCTAAGTTCTTTTGATGTATGGTTAATCCTAATTAGTTAAAGTTTAGTTTTGAGTAATTAGGCCAATTAGGGTTTTTCTTAATGAATTAACTCAAAATATAATTATCCTAGGGTCCTCTGGTCCTAAAAAACTTCCCCGAATTTTCCTAGAATTTTCTAAATAGTATGCTAATTAATGGAATTAAAATACGAAAAACAGTGACATAAACTTGAAAAATACATAACTTTCCATAGAGATGGCCCCTGACCTTGAAAAATTTGAGGAATGTTCCCAAGATCAGAGGCTTCAAAAGCCCTATGGTCTCATGTCATGGTGAATTGTCTATGCAAATGGAGAATTAAAGTTTTGAAATGAGTAAATAATTAATTAAAAATGAAATACTCATCAACATAACTTGATTTCTTTTCCACATTATTCTCCTCTGTTCACTGAGCAAGAGGGTATTTTTAGTTTATTTTTAAGATTTTTCTACACAAAGATATGGATTTTCTAAATTCTGGATATTTAAATAAATAGGAAAAAAACCTATTTATCTACTTATCCGACTCAGTGCCGCGCCAACTTACGTCGGATCGAAAGACCATGCGGCGCGCTCCCATTTGACGCCGCCATCTGAGTCAGCCGCCACACGTCCCGCTGTTCCACTCCTTCCTCTGATCCTACGCAATCTGAGCCGTTCAACCGATACACGCGCAATCGGACGGTGCCTGGTCATCGTCCACGACTGGTGTGCACCCGTGACCGTTCACACTAAAACCCTAAGAACTCTCTCATTTCTCAATGGACTTTTGTGTTCTTATGCTCTATGGATTCGTCTTGAAGAGACGAACACATCCATATGATTTACATGCTATGAATTTAAGTAAATCAAAATAGAGAATATCTGGAAGCTCAGGAGGAAGGAGAAGTGGCTCTGAGAAGTGAAGCTTCAATCAAAGAGTTGTGTCACCTTCGATTGCACCCAAGGAAGCTCCAGATGAAGTCTCTGGCTCTAGGGAATTGCCTAGGTACAACTTCCATCATGCCCGATTTCAAAGCTTGCTCGATAGAGAGAATGGCCGGCTCCGGTGAGGGGCTTCCACTGGGGAACTCCTTCTCTTGGTCCTGTGTAGATGTGGGTGAGTTTAATTTGATTTTGGTGGAGGTTTCAGAGTTGTCCTGGCTTTGGGCTGAGAATTGAGCTCCAAAATTGAGCTCAATCAATGGGGTTTAGGGTAGGAGAACAGCGGGGATCAATTGCTCTAGGTTAGGAGAAGGTCCTGGAGCAATTTTAGTAGAGTTTCATTTAGGTCTGGTTCATCACCTTCTTTGGCCAAGAGGGTGGTGAGTTTAAATAGGCATGGCTGGAGGGCTTCTCAGGGGGAGTTGAGGGTTGGGATCAGCTGCTCTGGTCAAGGGAAGAACAGCCATGGTGTCTAATTGGGTTGGGACAACTCAGCAAGGGCGAATTAAATTTTTGAATCAATCGGGTGCTCTCGGCCTAGTGTTTTCTGGTGACTGTGGTGGCTAGCCGACCAGGCATGGGTCACCCTCAGGGTCAGGGAGGTCAGGGTTGGAATTTGGTGCAAGCAATTGGCTATGGACATGTGTAAAGAGTTTGATTTAAATGGAATTGGAGAAGGCTCATTTTGTCTTTGTTTGGTTAAACTCATGCTTTTGGGCTAGGTTCACCCCCCATGACTTGATTTGGGCTGAAGGGGATCAGTTAGGTCAGCTAGGAAGGGGTGGTGAAGTCCCCATCCAAGGTGATGAGGCTAATTTTGGTTAAAGTGTCACATGAATGGGGTTAAAAAAGTTTAGTGAAGGTTTAAGAAAGTAATCCCCTCCTTTGCCATTAATGGTTTGGTGAGGTGGAAAGGACACCTCATGGCTTGCATATGGCTTGTGCATGGCTCCATGGCTCCATTTGGCTTGGGGCCAAGCTTAGTCAATTTCATGGAAATGGGTTTTAAGAATTTTGGATATTTAGGGGTAATTTGGCACATGGCTTAGTTTAGAAAAGTTTAATGATGAATTTTAAACTTAGGGAGTGATTTAAATCAAAGGGATGATGAGGTGAAAGTGTCATTTAGGCTTTGGATTGATTTTGGGCCTTTGGATTTGGTGAAAATGGGCATTTAGAATGGTTTAAGAAAGTGGGCCTTTAGGTTTGAAAACAAATTGGTGGATGGAAATTTTGTGAAGGATTGGGCCAAAAAATGTTGGGTATAATTTAGGGATGTGTCATGAACATTTTAGAAAAGATTTGGTATCATTTAGAGTGGAATTGGATTTAATTTGCGCTTTTTGGTAAAGGGGGCCAAAGTGGGTCAAATTGGGCTTACTTGGGCTAAGGTTGGAATAATGCCAAATTTGATGTAAAATTGATGTTGATAAATGCTTATGGTAGTTTCAAAAAGAGTTTTCAACTTTGGTTGGAGTTTGATTTTGGGATCTGGGCCCATTTGGGTTAGGTTTGGGTTTAGGCAAAAAATAGGGATTTTGGTTTTGGGTTAAGTTTGGGTGGAGTTTAGGTTCCAATTGAGGGCAAATCTTGTTAGTGTTTTGTTTTTGGGGATGTTAGGAAGGTTTAGGAAAAGATTTGGGGTTAATTGGAGTTGAGTTGGGTTGGTTTGGGTTAGGTTTAGGTCATGGGCCAAAATTGGGCCTCAGGTTTCAAATTAAAATTGGATCCAAATTTCAATCAAATTGGATTTAGATTTGGTATAAATTGATATTGGAGATATTGAATTGAAGTTTAGAATTGGATTGGATCAACGTTGAGGTTAATTGGGTTGATTTGGTTTGACATTGGGCTTACTTTGGTTGAAAATGGGCCAAATTGGGGGTTTTGGTAAAAGTGGGTTAAATTGACAAAATTGGCTTATGGTACAGTTGAACAAAATGAAAATGGGATTATTTGGGATTTTTGGGAATTTTTTGGGAATTTATGGATTTTTTGGTTAAGAAGGGCATTTTGGGTATTTAGAGGGTATTGGGGGGTATTTTTGGAATTTTTAGTATATTTGGCCATGGATGATCAATTTAAGTAGAGAGAAATGTTTAGGACTGATTTTGAGGAATTCTAGGTAATTTAAGTGATTTTGAGGAATTTTGGGTAGTTGGACATTTGGTAGGTTTAGTGGGTGTAGGGCCCCGAGGGACAAAAATTGAAATTTTAAAAAAAATGAAGATTGATCAAGTTTGAGTAGAATGGAATCACTTTGGTTGAGCCATGAAGCCATATCAAGCCCATAAGAGCCATGAGAGGACTCATTTGAGGCATTCACTATGTTGTTCCTAACCCTCTTAGCCAAGGGCCTAGGGGTTAAGGTCCATCCATATGAATTACCTACATGAGTCGGGAAGTCAAGCTAGGTATGAATGGTTTTAGGATTTGGAATGTGTGTGAAAGTATAATGTGTGCAGGTCAACCCTCACCAGACCAGGCCACCCAGGGTAGTCCTAAGGCTAAAGAGTCCTATAGGGAACTCATCCTTTAAACCTCTACACTTGATCTTAACCCTCCAAGTGACTTAGGGGTTTATAATCAAACTTATGGGGTTTGCAGGGAGTTAAGAGGTGTTTAAATTTCTAAGTGGTGGGTTCCATTTCTAGTCCTCCAAGATAGTCAAAACGAAAGCCTAAGGCTAGATCCTAAGTACTAAAGAGAGAGAAGAGAAAAGACCTCATTAAAAATGAGGTCAACAATCAGCATTGGGGTCAATTGGGTTGAATTGGTTTGACATTGGGTCCATTTGGGGTAAGTGAGCCAAGTTTGGAGTTTTAGGTTAAAAGTGGGTTAATTTGGCAAAATTATGTTATGGTGTAGTTGAATAAAATAAAGTTGGGAATATTTAAGATTTTTTGGAATTTTTTGAGATTTTTTAGAATTGTTGAAATTTCGGGCAAAAAGCGTATTTATGGTATATGGAGGTTATTTGGAGTATATTGGGGTATTTTGGTGGATTTAAGAGGTGGGAATTGTTTTGAATTGATTTTCAAGAATTTTTGGAATTTTCGGAAATTTTTGGGAAATTTTGGATGATCTAGTGGTTGTGTGGGCTGTTTAGGTAATTTTGGGTAAGTGTAAGGACCCAGGGTCAAAAATTGAAATTTTAGGAAAATGGAATTTCGTTATGATTGAGTGGAGTGAAATATTCTAGATTGAGACTTGAACCAAGAAAGTTCTCATTTGGAACACCTAATATGTTGTTCCTGACCCTCTTAGCCAAGGGGCTATGGGTTTGTGTCCATCCATATGAGTGCTCTAATGAATCAGGAGTCAAGATTGGGTAAATATGGTTTAGGGTTTAGGATGTGTGTAGGAGTGTAGTGTGTGCAAGCTAGACCTCACCAAGACCAGGCCACCCAGAGTTGTCCTAAGGCTTGATCATCCTATATGAACTCATCCTTGTCCTCTTACACATTGGTCCTAACCTTCCAAGTGGTTTGGAGGTTGATGACCATCCATGTAAGATTCCAAAGAAAGTTAAGGTTTAGTTTGAATTTCTAAGTGGTGGGTTCCATCTCAAGTCTACTAGGATAGTCAAGGAGAAGTCCAATGGCTAGATCCTAAGCATTAAGAGGAAAGAAAGACCTCACCAAAAATGAGGTCAACAGAGGTTTGCACGTTAAGAGAAAAGTATGGTGTTACTTTCACGGACAATGATTTGCTACTTAGGACAACTAATCACAACTAACCCTTGTACATTTCAGTCACCATCAGTTAGTTCACGCTCTCTAGGGTGTTAGTTGATTTGGGAGCATCGATCAATGTGATGAATCTTCAGACCTTAACGTATTTGGAAATTGATGCCTGCGATCTCAATGCAGACAAAATGCTACTGAAGGGTTTCAATCAGAAAGGAGAGAGAGCTCTTGGATCAAGAACACTATCTATGAGGATCGGAGATTTAGTAAGAACAACCGCAAAATTCTATATAATTGATTCTGAAACGTCATTCAACGCTCTACTGGATTGACCTTGGATCCATGAAAATTGGATGGTACCGCCGTCTCTACACCAGTGCATATTATGAGGGAGGGCAAGAGTAATGCATCAAAGGTGACTTACAATCATTCTCCGTGCATGAAATTGGAATCCATGAGGATGCCGCCTACTATGCACCTTCGAAGAAAATATTTTTTTCCAGAAATGCCCTGCCAAATGAAGCAAAAGAAACTCAAGACGACAAGGATCCTCAAATTCTAGTTCAACAACTACTCACCACTCCCTTACGGCTAGAGGTTAAAGTTTCTACAGAAATCGCATCCGAGGTCGAGGCCGGGGATGAGGTCAAGGAAGAAATGGTGGAATAGTTAAACAAAAGAATCTTGTGATTAATGTTGATTGGTAAGACAATTCCGAAGAGGAAGAAAAAAATTAAGAAAGAAGCATCAACGATAAGTCAAAAAGCACCCCAGTTCAAGATCTCACCAGAAGATGAGAGGAATGAAGAATACAAATAAATGTACAACAAGATAAACCACTATGTACAGACTATGACCCTAACCCCGATCTGCCCTAGTAGGGTTAAGGGTATGGTGGTCAAGGATGTACATGGTGGCGGTGTTAAGCCAATCAAGTTTTATCGAGGTGCTTCTTCTACTTCCAATCCTGAAAATGATGTAAAAATTGAAGATGTTGCTTCATCTGAATTAATGGAATTGCCTTTTGAGTGGTATTCTCCTTGTGTTCAAAATTTAATTCGACGTGGTGTTTTACCTAAGCAGTGGTCAAAAGACCAATCATACCGCTTCGAAAAGTTATGGAACAATGCCAGTCGACCTCCCAATTCAAAACATAGTCTCAAATTCAGCACTGTAGGGCTAGCTGATGATACAAAATTTTGTTTGGTTGTCACTTGCGAGCCTAATGAAGACTGTCTGGAAGCATCAAATAATCTTGAGGACTTGCCAGACGAAGACACTCCACCAGAATTTGAAGAAAAGATTAAGTCTACAATAGACGAGTTAATAAAAGTTAACTTAGATACTAGTGAAGAGCCTAGGCTAACCTTTTTTAGCTCCTTACTCAATAAAGAAGACTCCGAAGATTTTTTTAAGCTATTGATGGAATTCAAGGACTGTTTTGCTTGGATTTATGATGAAATGCCGCGATTAGCTCCAAAAGTCGTAGTTTACAAGCTAGGAGTGGATCACACTACCGTTCCAGTAAGACAAGCTCCGAGAAGAATGCGTCTAGAGATCAAACAACAAGTAATAGCTGAAGTTAAGAAGCTAATCGACGCATAATTTGTCCGTAAAGAACAATTCCCAAGTTGGTTGGCCAATGTGGTACCAGTTAGAAAGAAGAACAGTTAGATCAGAGTCTGCGTGGATTTTATAGATTTGAGTAAAGCATGCCGAAGGACGAATTCCCGCTACCAATTCCGGAGTTAATGATCGACATCGCTTCAATGCACGAAGTCTTCTCTTTCATGGATGGATCATCGGGATACAATCAGATAAAGATGGCACAAGAAGATGAAAAGGTCACAGCATTCAAAACACCAATCGGGGTATACTGCTACACAATGATGCCTTTCAGATTAAAGAACACAGGAGCAACATACCAAAGAGCAATGACGAGGATTTTTGATGATCTCATTCACAACCAAGTCGAGTGCTACGTGGATGATGTGGTCATTAAAATAAAATTGAAAGAAGATCACCTGTATGATTTGAGAATTATTTTTGAGCGATTAAGACAATTTAACCTTAAGATGAATCCCCTGAAATGTGCCTTCGGCGTCGTCTCTTGGAAATTCTTAGGAATTGTTGTCCGGCATCACAGAATTGAAATCAATCCAGAAAAGATTAAAGCTATCTTAGAAATGCGCCTCTAAAGATTTTAAAACAACAACGATCATTTCAAGGGAAGTTGGCAAATCTTCGATGCTTTATTTCTAATTTGTCGGGAAGCTGTCAGCCTTTTTTTACTTTGGTTAAGAAGTATGACAAGTTTACTTGGGACTCTAAATGTCAACATGCCTTCGAGGACATCAAGAAAAATATTTAATGACACCTCCTGTATTAGCAGCCCCAGTCTCGGGTCGACCATCGATACTTTATATTGTGGCTTTAGTCGACTCTCTCGGAGCCCTGCTAGCCCAGGTTAATGAAGAGGGTAAGGAAAACACTCTCTACTACTTAAGTCGTCATCTAATTCTGACGGAGGTAAAGTATCCTCTTATTAAGAAGCATTGTTTGGCCCTGATCTTCGCCGCTCAAAAGTTTAGGCATTACCTGCTTTCTCATAAGGTCAACCTTATTTCAAAATTTAATCCATTACAATATTTGATGACCTGCCTGACGCTTTCCAGTAGACTTCCTAGGTGGTCGATGATACTATTACAATTTGATATAACTTTCGTTCCTCTTCGTACCATAAAAGAACAAGTCCTAACAGACTTCCTCGCAGCACACCCTTTACCAGTAAAATCATCTCTCAGTGACAATTTACCAAACGAATAGATAATGAGCTTAGAAGGCCTCAATGTTCAACATTGGGAACTATACTTTGACAGAGCATCATCAGCACAATGAGATGAAGAATTGCAAATGATAGTGCCCGGCAAGGCAGGAATCAGACTAATATTTATAACACCGGAGTGAGGGATGTTAAGATACTCCTACCATTTAACAGCACCGTGTACGAATAATGAAGTGAAATATGAAGCTCTTATAATGGGACTGAAGTTACCCATTCATATGGGTATAACAGATATCAACATTTATGGTGATTCATAGTTGAACATACAGTAGGTCGTTGGACAGTACAAAATTCTGAAGCCCAGACTCGAGCAGTATTTTTAGTATATAATGAAGTTGCTAGAGCAGATTTTGAATGTGACGATATAAAAGATTTCCAAAAAAGAAAATACCATTGCTGATGCTTTGGAAAAAGAGTTTACATGTCTACAGGAAGAATCAGTTGAAGTGACAGTGCAGGGACGACAAGTCCTATCGCAAATTGACATAGACACTTTGCGTAGACTGGGAAATGAAGAGACAATTGCAGCAGTGACAGAAACTACAGAAGATTGGCTGTAGCCATTAATAGAATATTTTCAAACAAGAAACCCACTAGACGATAATTCAGTAGCCCATTAGATCAAGAAAAGAATTTTGTCATACGACTTAATAAACAATACGTTATACAGAAGTTCTTTCGATCAGATGTGGCTAAGGTGCCTGAGTGGGTCTGAGGCTCATGAAATTGTTAAAGATGTGTACTCAAGACTTTGTGGGGCTCATCAATCAGGTCCGAGATGAAAATGAAAATTAAGATATTAGAATACTACTAGCCCTATATGATGACCGACTGCATGAAAGTTGCCAAAAGTTCTCACCAGTGCCAAGTGCAAGGAGTGGCTCTACATCAACCTCCAAATGTGCTACATCCGACAATCGCGTCGTGGCCATTTGAATATGGGGCACAAATATCGTGGGCCCGATAGAACCGCCTTCTTCAAGAGGACATCATTTCAACCTTACAACCATAAATTACTTTTTAAAGTGGAAAAAAGTAGTACCACTCAAAGAATTGAAGGCACATCATGCGTTACAATTCTTCAAGAATCAACTCGTTTATCGTTTTGGGGCACTACGTAGAATTATCAGATAACGGGTCCGCGTTCAAAAGCATAAAGATTAATGATTTTGTCAAAAGGCACGGGATAGATTTTTGTTATTCGACGATCTACTACCCAAGTGCAAACGGCTTGGCAGAGGCTTTTAATAAAAATCTCGTCCAAATCCTAAAGAAAACTTTAGACGACAACAAAAGAAATTAGTACGAGCAGTTATTAGAAGCCTTATGGATGTATAGGACAACTTTCAGAACCTCTACTCAGTCTACACCTTACACTCTAGTGTACGGGTCCGAAGCCGTCTTGCCCTTGAAGGTTCAACTTTCTTCGCTCAGAATTGCAGTCACAAATAAGACCACTACAGAAGAGAACGCCAGATTATGACTGGAAGAATTGGAAAGCTTGGAAGGATGACAAATTTCAGTGCAGCAAAATTTGGAGTTATATCAAGCTAAGATGATTCAGGCCCACGACAAACTAGTCCGCCCAAGAACATTCAAAGTTGTTGAATCTGTTCTCGTTCCCAGAAGACCTATTCTTGCACACCGAAAGATAAGGGGTAAATTTGAACCAACTTGGGAGGGACCGTCTGTTCTTGAGAAATTTTACTCGGGAGGCTCTTACCAACTCGTGGACTATCGTGGAGTGAGATCAATGCTTCCTATCAATGGACGATATCTAAAGAAGTATTACACGACGTGACATGATAATTGTGTGCAACTGGGTCCAAACCCAAAATAATAATAATAAAAACTTTAAAACCAAAATACAAAAGAAGTTTTCTCAAATAAAATAAAATCGAAACTTGTTGCAATTTCAAAACTTCAAATCAAATCTTTCCCTTTCTTAATAAAATTTCAAAATAAAATAATTGTACATAAATTTATAAAAGCAAATACAATAAAATTTCAAAATTCTTATTGTTCTCGTTCCTTTTAGGTGTGGTCCCTAATCCCTTCCTTATTTTCTTAGGAAGATGTCGAGCGGGAGGCTGGTCCTTTCCTTTAGAGATAGTGTAAGTCTTGCACTTAATGAAGAGGAACTGAAGGTTGGTGCTGTGATCGAGATTGACTCAGATTTTGCACAGGTGAAGCTAGAATATGAAGAAACTGCTTGGACTACTGTAGACCTCTGGGAGCCCCCTAGAAAGGTAATAATGAAGCTCAGTGAGAAAGGTCAACACACTGCAAACCAGAAGAGGAAGATTAATGTGATTGAGGGCAACAAAATGAAATCAGTCATAACGGCAGCGAGAGGGAAGCTTGTTAGTGCCATCCCTACTGACATCCAGGGGGAGAGGAGAGCTACTTTGACCCTGATTCAAAGAAGAAATAAGAACCATCGTATTCATAGAATGTTAAAGAGGTTGATAGAAGAGCAGACCAAAGAGGAGATTCCAACGATCGTTGCAGTTGGCCCGATGAGACCAGGCCTCAAGAGCACCATGGCAGAAGTAATTCCTGAGGAGGTCACGACAGAGCCCATACGCGAGGTAGTGACAATTACAGGGGAGCATGCCGACATAGAGCTGTACATCCCACAGTACGTCGCCAAACCTCGACAGTCCCAGATGGTCTCGGAGCATGAGTTGGAGATGATAAAGAGAATGTGAAGACAAGATTTTGAATATTTTCAGAGGATTCAGGGTAAGTATGTCAATATACTGGAGGGATTAGAATTGCATACTGATGTGTTCTCTTATTATGAGCATAGTGAGATTGTAGATTGCGTCTTTGATCTAAGAGAGCAGGGTCGTGCAGGACGACTACGAAGGAAGACTTATTCCGAGATGCAGAAATGGAAGCGAGGCAAGGGGAGGATTACGATTCAGTTTGGATGCTGCTATAACTTTGCCAAGGATAGGAAAGGAAATCCACAAGGTATACAATGCTATGATGAAGTAGTCCCAATGCGGATTTTAATCAAGAAAATAATAAAGCAGATAGTGTCCTGGCAAGTGTTACTTGCTGACTTCAAACCGAATAGCTGTATCATCAACATTTATGAAGAGGGAGAATGCATTCCACCTCACGTGGACCATCACGATTTTATGAGGCCCTTCTGCACTGTTTCTTTCATTAATCAGTGCAACATCATGTTCGGGACAGAACTCCGGATAGTCGGCCCCGGAGAATTCTGAGGGCCAGTACAGATACCTGTGCCGGTAGGCTCTGTACTTGTACTACACGGGAACGGTGCAGATGTGGCAAAGCACTGCATACCAGGGGTTCCTTTCCAACAGATTTCCATCACCTTTAGAAGGATGGATGAGAGCAAGATTCCTATTCATTTCCAGCCAGATCTAGATTTAGAGTTTGATGCCTTAGGAGCTATAAGCTATATAGTGGTAGCACACCTCTAAAGCACACTTACATGGGATTTTCCTTCAGAAATTGGCTTAGATGGTGATGTTATTACCTATGCAGTTTACTTTTCAGAAATGGACGAATCAAACAGATAATTTTCCAGATGACATGGATATTTCAGTATAGTCTGTCTTATTTCAAGAAAAATATCATCAGAAGTGTTATGTTTTGAAATTGCTTCAAATCCAAGATCTATCAAGCCCTAGGTCAAAATATTTAGTAAATAAGGGAAGAAGACGATGAATAGTGGCGGTTGACCTGTCATAATTGCAATTAAAAGGTAAATTTTGGGATCTCGCCGTCAGCGAGGTCATTCGAGCTATCAGCGGGCTCCATAGGATTTAATTTCAATAGCCTCGGGAAAATCACATCGTCGGCGGCCTCGAGCACGCCATCGTCGAGATTCTCAAATATTGATTATTTTTCAACTTTTTGCTATTTTGATCAATTTTAAGCCTCGTCGTCATCCGTTCGATCATTTTAATCATAAGTTTTAAGTGATTTAGTGATGTATTAACATGAATAAATATACACACAACAAAACTTCACAATTATATATTAAATCCAAGTGTTACAATACACATTACATAACACACATAAGCAGGTATTTTCTCAACCTAAATTCATCTAATCAGCGTTGCAATCCAAGCCACAACACTCTAAACGCTGAAAACAAACATTCCAAACATAATCTTAACTATTAAAAAGCAAACTAAGAAAGCAAACACACAAACATAGTTTAAATCAAGTTCTACATAAAGAAATAAATAAAACAATTCCATCTTCACCGCACGATCATTTCTTCAATTACTGTCAAAGGATTGCTTTATCCTCGATTGAAAAAACCTCTTTCTTTAATTAGCTTCCTTTTTGACATCACCTTATTGAAAAGCCGTTGTGCCTCGGTACTGACGAAATTTCTCCGGTTGTACACTCGAAATCTAGGGTGATCTATTGCATTGGAATCCATTAGAGAAGAATTCAAGGAAGTTTCCATTCATTTTTTAGAAACATTGAGTTTAGGAACTGTCCATAAAAGTTTATAGGGGATAAATTCGCCTAAAAAAGCAAAAAACCATTGTTTCAAACTCGAAAAATTGCCCACTCGCCAATCTCGCTGTCGGCGGCCTCGATGGTGTCGTCGGTGAGCTCTGTGCAATTAAATATAGGGCCCTCAGGAAAAACCCTCCATTGGCGGCATTGATCGCATCGTCGGCGCCCTAGGCAAAATTCTGCACAAAAAACTTCGTGGTCAAATACGTTCCAATTTTTCTTTATGGATCCAAATTTCATGATGATCAAAGGGTAAATACAAGCAGCATAATTCAATAGTATCACAAACAAATGATAAATTCAAACACACACTCAAACAAATAAAGATAACTATGGATTGCCTCTCATAAAGCGCTTGGTTTAATGTCGTCAGCCTGACCAATTCAGGTGTTATTCAGGTTAACTCAGCATTAAAATCACTTTATAGTTTGGTCTTTTACCCTCAAATATGGTTTTAATCTCTGTCCATTTACTTTAAATCTATTCCTAGTCTTCGGATCTTCAATTTCAACACCTCCATAAGTATAAACTTGAGTTACAGTAAAGGGTCCTAACCAACGAGACTTTAATTTCCAAAGAAATAACTTTAACCTTCTACTGTAAAGTAAAACTTTTTGTCCTGGTTCAAAGTTCTTCTGGTTAATCTTCCGATCATGCCTTAACTTCAGTTTTTCCTTATAAATTCTGTCGTTATCATAAGATTCATTTCTTAATTCTTCTAATTCATTCAATTGTAAAAATCTCTTTTCACCAGCATTTTTCAAATTATAATTAAATTTTTTATTCGCCCAATATGCTTTATGCTCCAATTCTATTGGTAAGTGACAAGTCTTTCCAAAAATAAGTCAGTAAGAAGTCATACCAATAGGAGTTTTATAAGCAGTCATGTATGCCCATAATGCAGTATACAGTCTCGTAGACCAATCTACTCTACTAGGGTTTATAGTCTTTTTTAAAATTTGTTTAATCTCACAACTAAAAACTTCAGCTAATCCACTAGTTTAAGGATGATAAGCAGTAGAGAATCTATGAATGATATTAAATTTTTCTGCTAATCTCTGAATATATTTATTCCTAAAATAGGATCCTCCATCAGTGATAATCACTCTCGGCATACCGTATCTTGTGAAAATATTTTTCATTAAGAATCTTGAAACACTTTTAGCATCACAATGAGGTAAAGCTTGTGCTTCACTCCACTTTGATACATCAACTGTAATCAAAATATATAAGGTCCAAATGAAGGAATAAATGGTCCAATGAAATCTAATCCCCAAACATAAAAAATCTCAACTTCTAACATGAAATTCAGAGACATTTCATTTCTACTAGATATATTACCTATTCATTGGCATCTATAATAAGTGTTGATATATCTATAAACATATCTAAAGGGAGTATGCCAATAAAATCTTGCTTGTAAAATTTTATGCGCAGTTTTGTCAATCCTAAAATGTTCTTCAAATTCAGAATCATGGCATTTTTTAATAATCAGTTTAGTTTCTTCATAAGGAACACATCTCCTAATAATAAGATCGTTATATTGCTTATATAAATATGGTTCATCCCAAAAATATGCTTTTGCATCATGAACAAATTTTTTTCTGTTGCTGCAGTGTTAGCATAGTTGGCAAAATATCGCTTACTATATAATTAACTATATCAGCATACCAAGGTATTTTCCACTCACTAATATTATAAAGTTGTTCATCACGGAAACTATCAATTATTTCTTTGTCGGTGTCAGATAATTCATGATATTCTAGTCTCGACAAATGATCAGCAATTTGATTGTCAGTTCTCTTTCTATCAGCTACCACAAAATCAAATTCTTGCATTAAAAGTACCCATCTGATTAATTTTGGTTTAGTATCATTCTTTTGCATCAGATGATTAATAACAGAGTGATCAGTATGCATAATACATTTAGTCCCAATTAAATAAAATCTGAATTTATCAAAAGCATAAACAATAGCTAGTAACTCTTTTTTAGTAACTGTATAGTTAATTTGAACATCGTTAAGAGTGCTACTAGGATAGTATATTACTTTAAAAATCTTATCTTATCTTTGACCAAGAACAGCTCCAATAGCATAATCACTCATCACACATTAATTCGAATGGTTTCTCCCAGTTTGGTAAAACTATTACAGGTGCTATAATTAGTATTTCCTTTAATAACAACTCAAAGGCATTTGAGCAGTCTTCAGTAAATTCAATTTTCTTGTCTTTTTCTAAAAGATAGCATAGAAGTTTGGTAATTTTTAAAAAATCTTTAATATAACGCCTGTAAAAACCAGCATGTCTAAGAAAAATTCTTACCCCACTCACTGTAGTAGGAGGTGGTAATTTAGCTATAACTTGAATGTTTTCAGGGTCTTCCATGCCATTTTCTGAAATCTTATGCCCTAATACTATTCCTCCTGCAACCATAAACTGACATTTCTCCCAATTTAGAACTAAGTTAGTTTTTCGCATAACTCCAAAACTTTTTCAACATGATTTAAGAATGCGTCAAATGATGTCCCATATACAGAGAAATTATCCATAAATACTTCTATTCCATTATCAATTAACTTACTAAATATAGACATCATACATCTCTGGAATGTTGCAGATGCATTACATAGTTCGAAAGACATTCTTCTAAAAGCAAAAGTTCTATAAGGACTAGTAAAAGTTGTTTTCTCTTGATCCTTAGGAGCAATAGGAATTTGATGGTAACTGGTATATCCATACAGAAAGTAGTAGTACTTATGTCCAGCAAGTTTATCCAGCATTTGATCTAGAAAACCAAGAGGAAAGTGATCTTTTCTTGTGGCGGCATTTAATTTTCTATAATCAATACATATAAGACATCTAGAAACTTGTATGATATGTATTAATTCATTATTTTCATTTACTTCAACAGTTACTATTCCTTTCTTAGGAACACAATGAATTAGACTTACCAAAGTACTATCCGAAATAGGATATATAATTCCAGCATCTAACCATTTTAAAATCACTTTTTTAACTCCTTCTTTCATAATTGGGTTCAGTCTCCTTTGTGGATCAATTCTTGATTTACGTTCATCATTTAATAAAATTCTATGCATACAAATTGAAGGACTAATTCCTTTAATATTAGTTAGAGTCCAACCAAAAGCTTTTTTGTATTTTTTTAATGTATCCATTAATTTTTCTTCTTGAATTTCATTTAAGTCTGAGGATACAATTACTGGTAATGTTGAAAGCTCTCCTAAAAATACATACTTCAAATGATTTGGAAGATTTTTTAATTCAAGTTCAGGGGGTTTTACAACAGATGGAATTAATATTTTGTTTTCTAGTGTCGTTGAATCGAGCATTTCAAATTGTTCCTGAATATAATCAACTTCTTTGTTATCAATTTAATCAAATTTATTATTTCCCATATCTTCATTTTCTTCATAATCTTCTTTGAAATATTCTTGTTTCAAATAATCACATATATTCATTCTAAAACATTTATCATCTTTTCCTATTGAAGGATATTTCATCGACTTTGAGATGTTAAAGGTTACTTCTTGATCATTTACTCTCATTGCCAATTTTCCTTTTTGAACATCTATCATGGCTCTTCCTGTAGCTAGGAATAGACATGCTAAAATGATAGGTATTTCCTTATCTTCTTCCATATCTAAAATGATAAAATCCCCAGGAAAGATAAATTTATCAAACTTGACCAAAACATACTCTACAACTGCTTTAGGATGTGTAATAGATCGATCAGCTAACTGTAGAGTTACAGAAGTTGGTGCAATTTCTCATATTCCTAACCTTCTAAAAGTTGATAGAGGCATCAAATTTATTCTAGCTACCAAATCACATATTGCTCGCCCATAAAATTTTTCACCAATAACACACGGGATAGTGAAACTACCAGGATCTTTAAGTTTTTCAGGAAGCTTCTTCTGAATTATAGCACTACACTCTTCACTGAATGCAATGATCTCATGATCTAGTAACTTCCTCTTTTTGTTGAGTATATCCTTAAAAAATTTAACATAAACAGGCATTTGTTCCAAAGCTTCAACAAAAGGAATATTTATTGACAATTTTTTTTAAATGTATAAGAATTTAGCAAATCTTTCTCCTTTATCTTGTTTCTTTAGTCTCTGAGGAAATGGTGGTCGTGGTTTTTCAACAGTAATTTTCATAGGTTTTAGAGGAAAATCAGGATATAAACTTTCATTTTCTCCTTCAGTTTCCACTTTTTCCTTTTCAACTACAGTTTATTTTTGGACTCTTGTTTCCTTACTCTTTTCCACTTATTAATTGAATAGCCTTGATCTGTTCTTTTCCTTGATCTTTAGGATTTACTTCAACATTTCTAGGTAAAGTTCCAACAGGTCTATTGCTCAGTGCAGTAGCAATTTTGCCCCAATTGGTTTTCTATGTTTTTAATAGCAGTTCCTTGACTTTGTAATTGATTTCCCATATTCAAAACTAATTCTTCCATAGACAACTTCTTCTCCTTGAATTGTGAATTATTATAAAAACCTGGTGGATTAGAAGATCTATAATTGGAATTACCTTGATTACTTATATTTCCTAATGGGTTTATAGGATTGTTCCCCCACTGAGGATTAACAGGATTAGCATTACCTTGGTTATTCCAATTAAAGTTTGGATGATTCTTCCAACCTGGATTATAGTAGATTGAATAAGAGTTATTTTGTCTATTATTTATCAAATTTATAGTTTCATATGAAGTTTGAGCAACTAAATTTTGTCCTAATGAATTTTCTTCTAACACTGGAGGTGTTTGAGAACAATTCATTCCGTGTCAATCTATTTTCTTTGAAAGAGGAGCAATTTGAGAAACTATCATAGTTAAAGCATCCAAATCATGAATATTGGCTACTCTCTTATGATATACCCTTTCAACAGGTCATTAAACATTAGTAGCCATTTCTTCAATTAAAGCATAAGCTTTTTCAAAAGGTTTAGACATTAGTGATCCACCAGCAGCAACGTCAATGATGGATCTAAGAGATCCTACTAATCCATTATAAAATGTTTGAATAATTAACCAATCTGGTAAGGCATGACGTGGGCATCTTCTAAAAAGTTCTTTAAATCTTTCCCAAGGTTCATATATCAATTCTCCCTCATACAGACTGAAAGATGTGATATCATTTCTAAGATTAGCAGTCTTTGATGATGGAAAATACTTCGATAAGAATTTTTGTTAAAGTTCCCCCCAAGTTCTAATAGATCCCGGTGCTAATGAATTTAACCAAGTCTTAGCCTTATCTCTTAGTGAAAAAGGAAAAAGTCTAAGTCTGATAAAATCATCAGACACTCTGCTGTATTTAAAATTAGCACAAAGTTCTAGAAAACTCGCAAGATGTAAATTAGGATCTTCATTTGAAGTTCCACCGAATTGATTGTTTTGTACCATTTGGATAATTGCAGATTTAAGCTCAAATGAATTAGCAGCTACATTAGGTTTTTGGATGGTTAAGTGAATTTCATCTAATGTAGGGTTATCATAATCTAATAGTGGTCTAGATTGATGTTCATTTTCTATTCTTTGGTTATTTACGTTATTTTCTATTGTTTCAGAATTTCTAGGAAAGATTCATTCAAATAATACAAGGCTCTGGTGGATTCCTGGATATTGATCCCATAAGAAGATTTTAGAGTCTATGAACTAGGATTATAGAAACCAATTCAGAATCACAACTTTGAAATCGAAATTGCCTATCTGTCACTAATATGCAATCGAAAATAATATGAAGACTTAATAAACTAATACTACTCACAGATAACTAATTTTACTAATAAAGTGAAGTTCAAAAATATAAGGAAGAATCTTTCTCCTTTATTAAGAAATTTAAGTGAACGGATAATTAGAATTAGTTTAAAATGATTTATGCCAAATAGGAGCATACCTATTCTTTACCCTTTGGTCTAGGCATAAAGATCATTGACTAATCCAATGCTTGGTTACTGAATCTGCGGCTAGGTTGGGAGGCTACATGCTCTCACTTCGGAGCTCCGACGTTCCCCTCGCCTGAGGGCTAACATCTACACTTCAGCACCCAAATGATAGGACCGAATTGAAGATTTTAATTTGTCACTCTAAAATCTCCAATTCTACGCTAAATGAATATTATTTCCCTATTTATTTGCACCCTACTTCCAAGGACTTTGACCTCCCTGAATCTCAGATGTAATCTTCACTTTAATTGTAAACTCAACATATTTTAACTAATCAATTGGCCAGATTGAAAATAAATTAAGATTTAAGTGAAATGATTATCACAACTTCTTTTATAATTTTCTTGGCACACTAATTCAAATCACCATTTCACAAAAATATCAAAAAAGGAGAAAAAGAGAAAAACTACTCAGATTTCATGGAGAGGACACAATAAAACTTGGATTTCATAAATAAAATCAATGTTCTACAAACTAAACTAAGTAAATACAACTTATCTTAAATTTCTCCCCAAGTAAACTCCATGAAGTTCCTCTGAATCACTTCTTTCTTTTCAGTATGCAGAATTCTCCTTTGAAATGAAAATGAGAAAGAAATCTCTCACTTCCCTTCCACTCTTACAATCCCTCGAAGAAGTCCTCAAAAATATCACTATCTGAACTCACTAACTAACACTCTTTTGACTCTTTGGACTCATTTGACTCACAAACTTGACTCTTAAGTGGAGTAGATAACACGTGGTGGACACAAATGGACGCTAGTGGACCCCTTTTTTCGGCCCCAAATAGTTTCTTTCAAAGTAGTTGAAGAGTTTCCAAGAGTTTTCCAAGCATCCCTTCAAAAATCATCCACATTCAATGCACCTTGTGAGAGAACTGACTTTCCCGTTGTCGGCAGCCTCGAGTTCGCCGTCGGCGGCCATCTAGAATACTTAGTTTTGTACCCTCTTGCATAAGGCCCGCTGTCGGTGGCCTCGATCTCGCCATTAGCGGGCTTCCTTGTAATATTTTCTAAACTCTAGAGAAAAACACGCCATCAGCTCCTTCGAGCTCGCTGTCGGTGCCTTAGATAAAATTTTCTTCTTTTTGGTCCTTTCTGCTCCAAATTCGCTCCTTTTTGCATTTTTTCGCTCCATTGTCCATGAATCAACAAATTTGCAATAAATCATCAAAAATACCCTTCTTTCAAGTGCAATATCAATAAAATCAATATAAAATAGACATGAAAACCTTAACATATTTTCAGTGGGCCAGTACCAAAATTTTGATTCCCATTTTGTGGTTGGTACCTAAATTATAGTTTTCATCTCGGAATTAGTAAAAAATTCTTATTCTCATCTCTCGGGACCAGTACCTAAATTTTGATTCCCATCTTTCGAGATCCGTACCTAAATTCAGATTCTCATTTCGAGGCTGGTACTGTTGACCTCATTTTTGATGAGGTCTCTTCTCTTCTCTCTCTTTACTACTTAGGAACTAGCCTTAGGCATTCCCTTTGACTATCTTAGAGGACTAGAAATGGAACCCACCACTTAGAAATTTAAACACCTGTTAAACTCCCTACGAACCCCATAAGTTTGATTATAAACCCTCAAGTCACTTGGAGGGTTAAAATCAAATGTGGAGGTTTAAAAGATGAGTTCCCTATACGACTCTTTGGCCTTAGGACTACCCTGGGTGGCCTGGTCTGGTGAGGGTTGACTTGCACACACATTACACTTTCACACACACATTCCAATCCTAAAACCATTCATGCCTAGCTTCACTTCATGACTCATGTAGGTAATTCATATGGATGGACCTTGACCTCTAGGCTCTTGGCTAAGAGGGTTAGGAACAACATAGTGAATGCCTCAAGAGAGTCCTCTCATGGCTCTTATGGGCTTGATATGGATTCGTGGCTCAACCAAAGTGATTCCATTTTACACAAACTTGATCAATCTTCATTTTCCAAAATTTCATTTTACCCCTAGGCTCTTGACCCCTACACCTGCTAAACCTACCAAATACCCTCGAAATTGCCCAAATTCTGCAAAATTGCCTAAATTACCAAAAATTCCTCAAAACCAATCATATACATTTCCCCCACTCAAATTGATCATCCTTAGCCAACTATACCAAAAATTCCAAAAATACCCCCCAATACCATCCAAATACCCAAAATGCCCTTCTTAACCAAAAATTCCATAAATTCCGAAAATTACCAAAAAATTCTAAAAAATCCCAAATATTCCAAATCTTATTTTATTCAACTACACCATAAGCCATTTTTATCAATTTAACCCACTTTTACCAAAACCCCCAATTTGACCCATTCTTAACCCGTGGAACTAAACCAGCCCAATTGACCTCAATTTTTATCCAATTCAACTCTAAAATTTAATTCAATATCCTCAATGTCAATTTAGATCAAGTACAAGCCCAATTTGATTGACATTTGGATCCAATTTCAATTTGAAGCTTAAAGCCCAATTTTGGCCCATGACCTAAACCTAGCCTAAACCAACCCAATTCACCTCCAATTAACCCCAAATCTTTTCCTAAACCTTCCTAATATCCCCAGAAAAAAAACACTAACAAGATTTTCCCCAAATTTGAACCTAAAATTCACCCAAGCCTAACCCAAAGTCAAAATCCCCATTTTCAGCCTAAACCCAAACTAACCCAAATGGGCCCAAATCCCAAAATCAAAGCCCAACCAAAGTTGAAAACTCTTTGTGACACTCCCATAAATATTTCTCAACATTAAGTTTACATCAAATCCAACCTTAGCTCAACCTTAAACCAAGTTTGCCCAATTTGACCCACTTTGGCCCCTTTACTAAAAAGACCCACATTAAACCCAATTCAATTCAAAGTCACTTCAAATTTGTTCCAAATCACTCATAACACATCCCTAAACTAAACTCAACATTTATTTGGCACAATATTTTACAAAAATTTCATCCACTAATTTGTTTTAAAAACTAAAAGCCCACCTTTTTTAAGACACTTTAAAAGCCCATCCAAAATAATTTCAAAGGCCCAAAACCTATTTCAAAACCCATATGACATCTTCATTGGTCATCCATTTGATAAAATCACCCCCTAAGTTTTATTTAATCATTTAAATAAACCAAATGTGGCCCCATGAAAATTTTCCATCAAAATGTCTAAAATTCAAAACCCTTTTTCATGTAATTGACCAAGCTTTGCCCCAAGCCACATGGAGCCATGGAACCATCCATAAGCCATATGCAAGCCTTGGAAGCCACTTTCCACATCACCAAACAATTTATGGCTAGAGAGGGAACCCCTTTCCAAACTCCTTCTTAAGCATTTTTAACCCCTTTTAAGTCACACTCTAACCGATGCTTAATCAAAATTCTTGGGATAGAGACTTCTCCACCTAAAGTCGAGTGAGCCAAATGATTCATTTCGACCCAAATCAAACTCTTGGAGGGTGAAACCAACCCATTTCCATGGCTTAACCAAATTAAGCTCAAAGTGACCCTTCCCCCTTACCACTTAAATCAAACTCCTTTACACATGTCAAGCCTCAATTGAACTCACCAACTTCCACCCCTGACCCCACTGAGCCAGATGGTGACCTAAACCTGCCGGCCAGCCGCCTGGGTCGTCGGAAAATGCCATGGCCGAGAGCTCAATGTGAGCCAAATTTTTCAATACTTCCTTGCTGAGTTGTCCCAATCCAATTGAACACCATGGCTATTCTTCTCTTGCATAGAGCAGCTGATCCCCAGTTCAATTTTGGAGCTCAATTCTCAGCCCAGAACCAGGACATCTCTAAAACCTCCACCAAATCCAAATTAAACTCACCCACACCTGCACAGGACCAAGAGAAGGAGTTCCCCAGTGAAATCTCCTTCTCCAAGCCACCCTTTTGCTCCAGCCTCCAAGCTTTGAAATTGGTTGTGGACACTTTCATACCTAGACAATTCCCCAGAGCCAGAGACTTCATCTGGAGCTTCCTTGGGTGCAATCAAAGGTGACACAACTCTCTGATTGAAGCTACACTTCTCAGAGCAAAGGTATGGATCATTCCTTCCTCCCGAGCTTCCAGTGATTCTCCATTTTGTTTTAATTAATTTCATAGCATGTAAACCGTATGGATGTGTTCGTCTCTTCAAAAAGAATCCATAGAGCATAAGAACAGGAAAATTCGTTGAGAAATGAGAGAGTTCTTAGGGTTTTAGGGCCCCTGGAGCACTGAGTTAGATGGCGGCGGCGAATAGGTGCGCGACGCGTGGGCTTTCAGAGCTGCTGAGGTTGACGCGGCGCCACGTGGATAAGTAGAAAATTATGTATTTTTTTATTTATTTAAATACCGAGAACTTAGAAAATCCATATCTTTGTGTAGAAAAATCATAAAAATAAAATAAAAATAATCTCTTGCTCAGTGAACAGAGGAGAGTAATGTGGAAAAGAAATCAAGTTATTTTGATAAGTATTTTATTTTTAATTAATTATTTACTTATTTCAGTATTTTGTTTCTTTATTTGTATAGACAATTCACCATAGCATAAGACCAAAGGGCTTTTGAAGCCTCTGATCTTGGGAACATTCTCTGAATTTTTCAAGGTAAAAGGCCATCTCTATGGAAAGTTATATATTTTTCAAGTTTATGTCACTATTTTTGGTATTTTTATTCCAATAATTAACATATTGTCCAATAAATTCTAGGAAAATTTGGGGATGTTTCTTAGGACTAGAGAACCCTAGGATAATTATATTTTGAGTTAACTCATTAAGAATAACCCTAATTGACCTAATTACTCAAAACTTAACTTTAATTAATTAGGGTTAACCACACATTAAAATAAATTAAAATTAATTCTCCATTGATCTTTAGGATACAGAGAACCTTGCATAAAAATTTGAAGTCAATTAGAAATGTTTAGCCCCACTAAATGAATTAATTAAGCAACATGATTAAAATTAAGCTTTAAAAATCCATAACTCCAAAAATAAATTTAAAAAATTCACCAAATTGGTTTTGTAGGCTCTCTGATATCAGAGGAGTCTATAAAAATTAAAATTAGAATATTCTAAAATTTTTCATTTTTAATGATATTTTTTATATTTAAACAATTAAAAAATAATAAAAACCACAAAAATATTAAAAATCACAAAAATGTCATATTTCACCTCCTAATCACATAGGAATAAACCAAATATTTTTCCTAAGCCTCAAAGTAAAGATATTGAATTTTAAAGGCTCAAAACAATTTTTGATATTAAAAAACATATTTTTCAACCTTTTCACTAAATTAATTCCAATAAATCAAAGAAAAATCAAAAAATTGTAAAATTTACTTCTCTAAACTCATTGAGTTCAAAGAGATTTAAGAAAAAAATAAAATCCATTTTCAACTTTAATTTTATTTTATAATTAATTAATACTCGAAAAATCAAAATAATTATAATAAATAAAATATAATTTAAAACATCACCAAAATTGGTCCCAGTGGTCCTCTGGTCATTAGGAACATCCCATAATTTTCCTAAGGGTAGAAACCTTTTCTTAGTCATGTTGTTGAATTTCCATTTAAAATCCCTATTTTTCATTAAAAAAATTATATACATAAATTAAATTCAGAAAAATCAAATTTTCTCCCCTAATGTCTTAATTGACATATGAATGAAGTGACATAAAAATTTCAAGTTCATTTGAACTCAATTTAGTGAGTTATGAAATAAATAAGCCATAAAGGGCATAAAAGTAATTAAAGAATTTAAACCCCTTCATTAAAATTTTAGGTTTAATTAAAATGGAGGGTAAAATATTTGATCTTATCTTTCTTGGATGATTGAAACTTTGGGAAATTAAAAGGGTAGGAACCCATTAATCACTCTTAATAAACCAAAAAATGAAACTTTAATTATTTAAACAATTTAAATTTTGGAAGATTAATGAAAATTTGAATTATTAAAAATAGGGATATAATTTGAGAGGATAATAATTCTGTAATAAAAAAAATCCCTAAATAAATCACTTCAATAATGTTTAACTCTTAATTAAGATTAAAATGATGATCCAAACTAAGTAAATCGAAATTAAAAAACTAAAAAAAATAATAACCCTTAAATTAAAGAAAAGTTCAAAATATTAAATAATTTTATAATTAAATTAAATTAAATTAAATTAAACTGAACTAAGTAAAAGTTAAATTAAAATTAAAATTAAATTAAATTAACATTTTAACAATTAAGTTAAGTTCAATTAAAAAAATATTTAAATTAAATTAAATAAAATTAAATTAAAATCAAATTTAAATTAAATTAAAGTTAACATCATTCAATAATAAAAGTAAAACAAACTTAAAATATTAAGATCACTTAAAGTATAAAGATTTAAACCAAAAATAATTTGAACACTATTCCAAACTTAAAATTATTAATTAAAACCTCATAATTAAACTAAATCACTTTAAACCTTTAACTCAAACTTCAAATTAAGAATGTTTAAAATTCTCAACAAACCAACTTGCCCCTAAAGGCTTTAATTATTGTAACTCTTAAATAGAGTATTAAGTAAGATGTCACTTCATTCACCAGGTAATCAAATGCCCAAGTTCACTGAGCAAGAGAAAAAGCTTAACTAAACTCTTGGATAATTAATTCACCTGTGCAATTAAATTTACTTGGATTCAAAATAATCTCGGAAATATTTAAAAGATGTTTAGGACTCGTCCTAAGCACTTTCTCAATATGACGGGATGTTTCAGAAGAACAATTGAATTTAATTG
Organism: Papilionanthe hookeriana x Papilionanthe teres; assembly: GCA_022702705.1. Taxonomy (NCBI): domain Eukaryota; kingdom Viridiplantae; phylum Streptophyta; class Magnoliopsida; order Asparagales; family Orchidaceae; genus Papilionanthe; species Papilionanthe hookeriana x Papilionanthe teres. Next base: position 41,345,644 of record CM040422.1, read on the forward strand.
TTCTTTGATGAAGAAAATCATCCTTAAACAAAACACAAGAACCTAGACGTCATAGGAGATGACTAGTTATAGGATTAGGACTATGGTAGACAACCAAAACCTTCCCTTAGCTTTACCTAGGTACTTGTCATAAATATTTAAATGCCTTAATATATGTTTTAAGTGCAGCTTGGGATGACAGGAAGACCCTCCAGGTATGATTTTATTTTATTGTAATTTACTTTATTGCAAATTACTTACAGGCACTATACTTTACTTTTTCTTACATCTCAAACAAGACTGTTGCATGAAAATCGAAACCTTTAGGATAGTCTCTGAACAGAAACCAAAACTAAATTAAAAGTCATCACGAGATAAAATTCACCGCCACAACATTCCAAAATATAAAATAACTCAAAATTTAATCACAAACAGAACAATAAAACTACAATTGCAACTAAATTAAAACGTCTCGTTGAATGATCGGGAATACCTCGGATGATGTAACCCACGTGTTGCTAACGGGATTTCCCATGATCTAAGTGTGGAACTCATTCAGTTGAGTTTAGCAAATTCATCTGGACTAAGTGAATTCGATGAAAATAACGGTGCCGGGATGACGGAACCGTGGGATCATAATCGGTTCTATTTAAACAACTTTAAGATTTGTTTTAATTAAAATATTAAAAAAATATTTGGACTTTAAGATTTCTAAACCAAAACACATCTCTCATCTCCTAATTTTCACCTTCTAAAACTAAACCTCTGCAACAACAAGGAGCTCGGAGCATGGTGGGCAGCACGGCCATCGTCATCAGCAGAACTTGAATCTACATCAGCAAAACCTTTCTTAGCATTAAATAATAAAACCTTAGAATTTTGAGGTAGTTTGCCTAGTGCAACATAAATCCTCAACTCTTTGTTAGGCATTTGCATAATCATGTTATGCAAATTAAGCCCTAACCGGTCTTAGGATTCCAAGGTAGTCGTTTGGTACGACATAAACCCTCATATTTTCGAGGCAATTTGTGTGATTATATCATACAAACATAAGTCCTAATTAACTAAAATCGGCAGGATTATAAAATTAAATAATTCTCTCAAATTGAAGCGAAAAGATAGGATAGCTGGGAAGTCACTGAAGTTCACTTCGGGTCCGTGACATCCCCAACATCTCTTCTTTTGATTCCCTAAAATAATTGTTCCAGATTTGATCCATTCCCAATTGCAATTTCCAAAATCCAATTGTTTGAAAACCTTAAACTTTGAAATTCTTGAGAGCAAAACCATTGATCATTATCAAGAGTTTTCTTAAATGATTCCCGTCATTTAAGATGTAATTAACTATGGGGTCTTGCCCTTATAGGGAACTTTAAGAACCCAGGTAATATAAACCCTGCTTAATTTCTTTGTATTTAGCAGCGGAACTTGTCGGCTTATAAAATTGGTTCGCAGACCAAACGTATGTCACAAATCTTCTAGTTTATTTAATCCAGTCCCATCATCAAGCAGTGTGTCTATTCTTCGGGATAGATACACGGTTTATGATGCGGTGCTCTTTTATATAAACTATTTGGGATGTGAGATTAGTTTGATTTCATATCTTAAAATTTCAAACATAAAATTATTTCCAAAATCAAATACTACTTACTAAATTATATATATATATTTAAATTAAATTTAAAATCTAAAAAATTCGCAGACAACTTCTGTAGGCGACCCCTTTTCAAAACATTCAACTTAAAAATATGCCGACAGCTTCTGGTGACTCCGCTGGGGAATAATTCCTCTCTCCATTTTAATTGGATGGTTTTGCTTTCATAAATCGATAGTGAGTCCATATCCCTATTGGACCAAAACTATCATTCTTCCGTTGGCATACTACGTTCATTTCTATCTTGAACGGGTATAGTCAACTTCTCTCAGATTTAGGAGCCACTGTTTAGACACCCCTAAACGAGAGGTTCTGAAATCCTTTTACCTCTTTTCCGAGGTGGGGTTGACCACCAATAGGTATTAGCTTAGGAGCGGTCCCTCGGGTTGAGAAGTTTTATGAGACTTTCTCTTCTTTCCCAATTCTGAACTGGGTTCCTTTTTTTTTCTATAAACCTCCGTTCTTTAATCATTTCGATCTTAACAAACAAACTGTCTAATAAACAACCCTTTAAAGAAACTCTTTTAAATCATAAATACACTAACATAAACAAAAATGTGTTCGAACTCTTTCCTTTTTTCGTCCTAAATTTTGCGACAAAAGGAAGCATAATTTGGGACTAATACTCAGAATCTACCCTGCAGAAAATGACTGCGCCAAAGTTAATTTTCTCCTTCACCAATGGAATGGACTTCGCCGTCTATAAGGATGAGCTGCCTGACAATGGGATCATCCATTTTGGACAAGGATTCGACAATACAGATATCAAATCCACTGATGTCACTCTCTTTGCACTAATGGATAAAGTGCCAGAAACTGAAGAGCCCGTAATTGAGTTCAACTTGAAGTCAGGTCAAGAATTCCCTCCCCTGCAATGGTTTCCAGCCTAAAGAAGTACTGCTATTCGTAGGAGGACTGTTGTCTCTACCCCCACCGGTCTAGTTATCTCTGCACCTACCCCGGCTTCTACCAAACTAAAGGGGAAGGAAATTCAAGTCTGTGATGAGCCTGTCACCGTGGAGGGTACAGATTTTGCTACAATACCATCTGTTTTCGAGATTGGGTCCAGTTCAAAAGTTTCACCCCTAACTTGGACTCAAAGGAGAAATAGAAGTAGAAAGATTGCCAAGATTGAGAAAGCCAAAGCCGCTGAAGTTGCTTTTCTAGCAGAAATTCCTGAGGAAAGAGATGAACTGCCTGAATATATACCTCTGTTGGAAGGGAGTAAGTTTCACCCCCTCTCTGCTGCATCGGATGAAGAAGACGTCCGAAGGATCGCCACTACATCACCCCGACATACATATTGTAGTAACTATAAAAGAAAAAGGGTTAATCCTACACCATTTGCTCGGCTACAAGCTGTGATAGAAAAATTGGCAAAGAAAGAAAGATGCTCCGTGTCAGAAATCCTAAGAAGAATGGGACGAGTGCCAGCTAGATCCCGCCTCGGACAACGAGTAGAGCCTATCACTGCCTTAGAGAAATCAAGGAAGAAGATGAGAGCTAGTTCACTTGTTGTTGTATCAGGCCATCAAATTAGGAAGGACACCACCTACCAACATGTAGCCGACAGACAGTCCGGTCCTAGGCCTTCTGCTGCAAGAAGGATTGTGTGGCAACCTATTATTACTGAACCGAGACCAACACAACGTCCTGAGAAGAAAAGCCTTGTTAAAGAGCCTGAATCAGAAGAAAGTGCTACTGCAATAAAAGAAACTCCTGGAAAAGAAGTTCAACAACCATCACACGACAACCGCAATACCGTCTGGAAGAGACCCCTCAAGGATGCTATAAGAAAGCTAAGGATGGATATTCGACGGTTAGCAAAAGAAAGAGGAGAGAAGTTGGAAAAGGAAGTTGATTAATCAGAGTTCAAGGATGAGGGATATGTCGAGATCAACATGGTTGAAACACGAGCATCATTAGCTTCGCAAAGTGCTCCGGCAGCTGCGGAAAGAGATGAACCAGAAGTGATGAGAGCACAGCTTCAGGAAAGAGATGACATAATTTCCCAAATGTCAAGGAGGATGGAAGAGATGGCTGCTGCTTTAGCCACTCTCCAAAGTCAGGTGCAACCTCAGAAAGAAACACCCCCAGAGATCATCCATATTGCAGATGGAGGAAAAGAGATCACGTCCGTCAATGGAGATGAGCCACCAAAAAAGGATTCTGCACAGAGCATGATTCCCGAAAAGGACATTAAAAACATGGTAGAACAGCAGGTGCGAGAAGCCCTAGCACAATCCAGGAGTGGAACATCTATTCAGAAGGGTAGACCTTACCCCGAAGAGTTCGATGCAGTACAATACCCAAAAGGCTTCGTACCACCTCTGTTTAAGACTTTTGATGGAACGGGAAACCCCTGCAGCATGTCGCACATTTTTGTGCTAGTTTCTGCAATGCCGGTGGGAGTGATGCTTTACTCTTTCGTCAGTTTGTCAGTAGTTTGTTAGGGATTGCCTTCGACTGGTACGTAGAATTGCCAAATGGTTCAGTTAAAACCATTGCAGAATTAGAAAAACTTTTTCGTTAAGCTGTTTGCCGGGGCTCGACACCACATCACCATCGGTGATCTAGCGGTGGAGCACCAGAAACCGAACGAGACTTTAGTGGATTACATACTTTGATGGAGAAATTTAAGCATGAAGTGTGAACCACAACTTCAGGAACGACGATGCGATCGACATCTTGCTTAAGAGTATCCATGGCCTGATAGCAGTTCTCCTTAAAGGATTTACAATCAAGACTTTCGAGAAGCTGCTTAGCAAGGCCTGGAGCTTGCAAGAGGAAGCAAAGCAGCTAAGTCTCATGGATAAGAACGATAAGCTAAAGACTGTGAAAACATTCGAAAAGATGTTCGGAATCATCACGGCAGTTGATAAGGGCAAGCAGCCAGTGCAGATACAGCTAAAGCGGCCACAGCCTAGCAATCAACCACCGCAACGTACTTACCAACAACCTCAGCAGGGTTATCAACAACCTCGACCAAGCTATCAGTAGCATCAGCATTATGAGCAACCGCCTCGTCCATAGCATAACCTGAAAGATTTTCTGAATAAGGAATATCCATTCAAAACTGAAGAAGTAGCGAAAATGTTTCGCAGTTTAATAAAGACACCATATTTTCAGCTACCAGAGCCTAAGAGGCAAGAGGAAGTCAATAAGAAAGATCATCCAAACTATTTCCCTTACCACCGGATGCTTGAGCACAAGATAGAGGATTGCATCACTTTCAAGATTTGGCTTGACGACAATCTCCGGAAAGGGAACATAACGATCCCGAAAGAATACATGAAGGAACCCCAAAAAGGGAGGCTCCGTCAATGTTATTTCAACAGATCTCATTGTTCTGATAGACCCTTATACAACCCAGAATGGATGGAGTACCTTCTGGACAAAGTCTTCAAAGAAAATCTTAGTTCACATCCAAACTGCTTCAGTGCGTACTTCAACTCGAAGTTTGAAACTTGCCGAGCTGACACTATCACTTGCAATTGAAGAACCGCCCCAGAAGGAAGAGAAGATCATAGAAGAGAAGAAAACCGAGGCTCCAAAGAGTAGACTAGGGGCTGCTTATCCTAGGATGGTTGTTTTAGATTCGGGGGAGAAATCCCTTGAACCTCTGACTCTGTATGATTATTTGCTCGCCTCGGTGGGGTCTTATAATGATAAGAGTTTTGGCGTTGGCTACGTTTTGACTGTTTCTAACGATTACGTAACTAACGAAAACCAACCTAATCTGGATCTCAATTCCGATATAAATAATGATTCTCAAATCATACTAAACCTCGATGACCACGACGAAGGAGAAGACGTTCACAAGGATGGCTACGAGAGCTCAACAAGCAACGAGTCTATTTGTGAATTTCAAGGAGCTCCAATCACGATAGAATTGGAGTTATCAGATTCTGAAGCAACTCCAGAAAAGCCAGTCGTTCCAATTCAAGGGGAGACACTGGCAGATCCAGCATCAAATTCAGAAGAGATAACAGAAGTCAATCAAAGGAGTGGAAAAGTTCTACCTCCGAGAGTGGGTCCAAAGTATAAAGGAAAGCACGTGGTTGCTCAGGAAGAGCCAACCCCAACAGATGAATTGCCCATTTGGGATGAATCTGAGGAACATGGTAATAAAGTAGACTATAATGTGCTAGCCCATCTTAGGAAGCTACCAGCCAAACTAAGCATATACGACGCTCTGATCCTGTCAAAGGAGATGAGGGAAGCTCTGATCAAGGCTCTACTTGATCCAGAGATTTGTTTAGCTCAAATGGCTGGTAATTCCTTAGACGAGGTTGCTCGTTAAAAGAATAGCGAGATGTTACCTTCACGGACAATGATTTGCTACTCGGAATGGCTGATCACAATCGACCATTGTACATTTCAGTCACTATTGGCATATTTACGCTCTCCAGGGTGTTGGTTGATCTAGGAGCATCAATCAACATAATGAGCCTTCGAACGTTAGCATATTTGGAAATTGATGCTCGCGAACTTGAAGCAGACAAGATGTTATTAAGAGGGTTCAATCAGAAAGGAGAAAGAGCACTCGGATCGATAAAACTGTTAATGAAGACCGGTGATTTGGCAAAGACAGCCTTAAAATTCAACATAATTGATTCTGAGACATCATTCAATGCTTTACTGGGTCGGCCATGGATTCATGAAAACCGGATGGTACCGTCATCTCTGCACCAGTGCATAAAATATTATGAAGGAGGAGAACAGTGTGTCAAAGCTGACTTGCAACCATTCTTCGTGCATGAAATCGGAATTCACGAAGATGCAGCCTACTACGCGCCTCCGAAGAATACAATCTTTTCCAGAAATTTTATACCAAATGAAGCAAAAGAAGTGCAAGATGATAAAGAGCTGAAAATTCTAGTCCAACAGTTACTCACCACTCCCTTACGGAGAGATGGTGAAGGTTTCTCCAGAACTCGCACCTGAGGTCGAGGCCGGGGACGAGGTCGTGGAAGAGACGTTAGAATAGTTGGACAGAAGAAACCAGTCATCGACGTGGATTGGGAGACCAGTTCCGAAGAAGAAGAAATCAAGAAAGAAGCAGCAACAGTAAATCAAAAGAAACCTCAGTTCAAGATCTCTCTCGAAGATGAAAAGAATGAAGAATACAAATCATTCTACGAGAAGATTAACCATTATGTACATATTATGAACCTCACCTCGATCCATTCTAATAAGATCGAGGGTATGGTGGTCAAGGAAGTACATGGCGGTACAAAACCAATCAAATTCTACCGTGGTGCTTCTTCTTCCAATACTGAAAATGATGTACAATTTGAAGATGTTCCTTCTTTCGAACTAATGGAACTGCCTTTTGAGGGGTAATCTCCCTGTGTTCAAAATTTAATTCAACGTGGTGTCTTACCTCGACGATGGACAAAAGGTCAATCACAACACTTTGAAAAATTATGGAAAAATGCCAGTCGACCTACCAATTCAAAACATGGTCTCGGATTCGGCACAGTAGTGTCTTTTGACGATACAGGATTTTGCTTGGTTGTCACTTGCGAGCCTAATGAAGACTGCTTGGAAGATTCAGAAAATCTCGAAGATCTGTAAATCGGAGATGCTCCGCCAGAATTTAAAGAAGAAATTAAATCTATAATAGACGAGTTAATGGAAGTTAACTTAGGTACTAGCGAAGAGCTTAAGCTGACCTTTGTTAGCTCCTTACTCAATAAAGAAGACTCCGAAGAAATAATCAAGCTATTAATGGAATTCAAGGACTGTTTTGCTTGGAGTTATGATGAAATGCCAGGATTAGCTCCAGAAGTCGCAGTTCACAAATTAGGAGTGGATCCCACTGCCATTCCAGTTAGACAAGCTCCGAGAAGAATGCGTCTAGAGATTGAACAACAAGTAATAGCTGAAGTTAAGAAGCTAATAGATGCTAAATTTGTCCGTGAAGAAAAATATCCAACTTGGTTAGCCAATGTGGTACTAATCAGAATGAAGAATGGTCAGATCAGAATCTGCGTGGACTTAAGAGATTTAAACAAAGCATGTCCAAAGGACGAATTCTCTCTACCAATTCTAGAATTGATGATCGACATCGCTTCAACACATGAAGTTTTCTCATTCATGGATGGATCATCAGGGTACAACCAGATAAAGATGGCACCGGAAGATGAAAAGCTTACAGCCTTCAGAACGTCGATTGGAGTGTACTGCTACACAGTGATGTCATTTGGATTGAAGAACGCAGGAGCAACCATTCAACGAGCAATGACAAGAATTTTTTATGATCTCATTCACAACCAAGTCGAGTGTTACGTGGATGATGTGGTTATCAAAAGTAAACTAAAAGAGGATCACTTGTATAATTTGAGAATTCTTTTAAAGTGATTAAGACAATATAACCTTAAGATGAATCCCTTGAAATGCGCCTTCGGCATCACCTCTGGGAAATTCTTAGGTTTTGTTGTTCGACATCGTAGAATTGAAATCGATCCGGAAAAGATTAAAGCTATCTTAGAAGTGCCACCTCCCAAAACCTTGAAATAACTACGGTCCTTTCAAGGAAAACTGGCATATCTTTGATGCTTTATCCCGAGTTTGTCAGGAAGGTGTCAGCCTTTTTCTGCTTTGGTCAAGAAGGATGTCAAGTTTACTTGGGACTCCAAATGTCAACATGCCTTCGATGACATCAAACAATACTTAATGACACCTCCTGTCTTAGCAGCCCCAGTCTCGGATAGACCATTGATACTTTATACCGTAGCTTTAGACGACTCTCTCAGAGCTCTGCTAGCCCAGGTCAATGATGAGGGAAAAGAAAATGCCCTCTACTACTTAAGTCTTCGTCTAATTCAGATGGAAGTAAAGTATCCCCCGATTGAGAAGCATTGTTTGGCCTTGATCTTTGCCTCACAAAAGCTCATACATTACATGCTTTCTCATAAGGTCAACCTTATTTCGAAGTTCAATCCGTTCCAATATTTGATGACCCGTCCAACACTTTCTGGCAGACTTTCCAGGTGGTCAATGATACTATTGCAATTTGATATAACTTTCGTTCCTCTTCGTGCCGTAAAGGGATAAGTTTTGGCGGACTTCCTCGCAGAACACCCTTTACCGGCAGAATCTCCTATCGACGATGACTTGCCAGATGAGCAGATAATGAGCCTAGAAGACCCCGATGATCAGCATTGGGAACTGTACTTCGATGGAGCATCCTCAGCGCAGAAAGATAAAGAATCACAAATGATAGTGCCCGGTAAGGCAGGAATCGGACTAATTTTATAACACCGGAGCGGTGGATGTTAAGGTATTCCTACCACTTAACAGAACCGTGTACAAATAACGAGGCAGAATATGAAGCCCTCATAACCGGATTGGAATTAACCATTCAGATGGGGATAACGGATATCAACATGTATGGGGATTCTTAGTTGATCATTCAACAAGTCACCAGACAATACAGAATTCTAAAGCCTAGGCTTGAGCAGTACTTTCAATATGCCATGAAGTTGTTGGAGCCGATTTCGAATGTAACGATCTACATGATTCCTAGAAGAGAAAATGCTCTCACAGATGCGTTAACCTACCTTGCAAAGGAATTTTCTTGCTTGCAGGATGAGTCAGTTGAAGTGTCAGTTCGAGGATATCAGGTTCTCTCACAGCTCGACATGGACACGATACACAAGTCGGGAAAAGAAGAAGAAACAATTGCGGTAGTGACAAAAAATACAGAATATTGGTGGCAACCACTAATAGACTACTTGCAAACAGGAAACTTACCAGACGATAAGTCATTAGCCCATCAAATCAAGAAAAGAACTCTGTCTTACGCATTAATAAATAATACATTATACAGAAGGTCTAACATGCCTGAGCGGGTCCGAGGCTCGTGAAATTGTCAAAGAAGTACACTCAGGACTTTGTGGCGCTCATCAGTTAGGTCCGAAAATGAAAATGAAGATTAAAAGACTAGGGTACTACTGGCCCTCAATGATGACCGACTGCATGAAGATTGCCAAAGTTGTCCCCAGTGCCAAGTGCATGGAGTGGTTCTGCATCAACCTCCAAATGTACTACATCTGACAATTGTGTCGTGGTCGTTTGAGTGTTGGGGCACAGATATTATGGGTCCGATAGAACCACCTGCTTCAAGAGGACATCGTTTCATTCTTGCAGCTACATATTACTTTTCTAAGAGGGCAGAAGCAGTACCGCTCAGAGAAGTGAAAGCACATCATGTACTGCAATTCTTCAGGAATCAATTTTTCTACCGTTTTGGGGTACTGCGCAGAATTATCTCAGATAACGGGTCCGCATTCAAGAGTGTGAAGATAATTAATTTTTGTCAAAAGACATGGGATCGACTGGCGCTATTCGACAATCTACTACCCAAGAGCGAACGGCCTGGCCGAGGCTTTTAATAAAACTCTCGTCCAAATCCTAAAGAAAATTTTGGACGATAACAAAAGAAATTGGCACGAGAAGTTGTTAGAAGCCTTATGGGCCTACAGCACGACTTTTAGAACTCCCATCCAGTCTACTCCTTACGCCTTAGTGTACGAGTCTGAGGTCGTTCTACCTTTAGATGTTCAGCTTCCTTCTCTCAGAGTAGCAGTTGCAAACAAAACCACAACAGAAGAAAATGCTAGACTACGACTAGAAGAATTGGAAAGCCTGGAAGGGAAAAGACTTTCAGCACAGCAGAATTTAGAACTGTATCAAGCCAAGATGATCCAGGCCCATGATAAATTAGTTCGTCCCAGGTCATTCAAGGTCGATGACTTGGTTCTAGTTCTCAGAAGACCTATTCTTGCACATCACAAGATAGGTGGTAAATTTGAACCGACTTGGCAAGGGCCATTTGTGGTTGAAACAGTTTACTCAGGAGGTTCCTACCAGCTTGTAAATTGCCATGGAGAGTGACCTATGCATCCAATTAATGGATGATATCTAAAGAAGTATTACGCAACCTGATGTTTTGAAGGATGAATCCTTATCCCTAGAAGCACAGGCCTACTAATTACTTATGACTGGGTCCGAACCCAAAAATATATAAAAAAAATGGATGATAAAGAAAATCATTAAAAAATGTTAAAAAAGAAAACATGTGAAATCATGATAATAAAATCTTTATCCTTCCTTTTAAATCGAGTCTCACTCTTGATCTCTCTTGATCTTTTCCTACTCTTATTTAAATTTAAAATAAACAAATAAACGCTCGTCATTAATAAACATATTTTTCTATTGTTCTTGTTCTTAGTACAGCCCCTGATCCTTTCCTTGTTCTTTTTAGAAGGGAAATGTCGAACGGGCGGTTGGTTCTGAACTTTAAGAATGGCGTGAGTCTAGCACTTGATGAAAAGAGGGTGAGGGATGGAGCCGTGATCGAGATTGACTTTGACTTCACACCAGCTGGGATACAATATGAAGAAAATGATTGGACCCCGATCGATCGGAAAGAACTCCGAAACCATACAGTGATGAAATAGGGTGGCTCAAATCAACCATCTACCAGTAAAAAGAGAAAAGCAAATGCCGCTCATGCAACAGGAGAAGATAAGAAAGTTAAGTCCGTTGTTGCTACAACAGAGGGCAGGCTTATCAGTGTCGTGCCCACAGAAATCTAAGGGGTAAGGAGAGCTACTCTCACAGCTACTCAGCGAAGGAACAAGAAACGTCGCATTAGCAAGATGCTGACTAAGCTGGCAGCAGATCAGCGTGAAGATACAGTCGCTACCGTCAGTACAAATGCTTCGAAGAGATTGGTTCGTCAGGAACCAGAAAGAAGGAAGTCAATTCCAAGTATAGCAGAAAGGATGAAAGAAATCCCGAGGAAAATAGGAACAGAGATAGTACCACGACGCCAGATAGATGCACCAGTTCTGAAGAGTCTTGTTACGAAAGAAACCCCGGAGGATGTCCCGACAGAGACTATTCCCAAGGAGCCAAGACATGCAGGAGAGCATGCCGGGGTGGAACCATACATTCCCCAGTACGTTACTATACCTCGCCGATTGCAGATAATTCCAAAGTATAAGTTAGAAGGAATGCAGAATGTCGAAAAGAAAACTTTTGAATACTTCGAAAGAATTGGAGGCAAGAGGATCAATATCTTAGAAGGCCTCGAGCTGCATACAGATGTGTTCTGAGATTATGAACAACAACAAATTGTAGACTGCACACTTGAACTCTAAAAAATGGGCCGAGCTGGTCGTCTAAGGGAAAAGACTTATTCAGAACCCCGGAGATGGATGCCAGGGAAAGGAAGAGTTACAATCCAGTGCAGATGTTGCTACAACTTCACGATATACAGAAAAGGAAATCCACCAGGGATACTCCGTCGCAGTGAGGTGGATCCGATGCCAAACGTTATTAAAAGAATGGTAAAGAGGATGATAACATGGAGGGTATTGCCTGCAGATTGCATACCCAACAACTGCAACATTAACATCTACAAGGAGGGTGACTGCATACCTCCACACATAGATCATCATGATTTTGTTAGACCCTTCTGCACAGTGTCTTTTGTCAACCAGTGCAATACATGTTCGGATCTGACCTACGGATAGCAGGCCCCGTTGAGTTTCGAGGGCCGGTGGAGATACCACTACCAGTAGGTTCCGTCATGGTAATAAAAGGGAATGGAGCGGACATCACAAAGCATTGCATTCCAGGAGTACCTATTGAGCGGATCTCTATTACTTTCAGAAGGATGGACGACAGAAAAATTCCTTTCCACTTCCAGCCAGATCCAGAGTTAGAGAATCTCCTGCCTTACGAATTGTGAGTTACATGGGAGATAACACACCTCCAATGCACATCCATACGGCATTTCTGCCAAGGATGACTTGGAAGGTGATGTTATTATCCATGTGTCTCACTATTCAGACATGGTTTTTGACAGCTGCTTTTAGAAGAAACTTGAAGAATCTTACGCAATCCTTTTTGGATTTATATGGATTGTATGAGGTATTAAATTCTCAAAGAAAATATCATCATATTTTGGATCAAGATGTGTGATGTATTTTCAAGAAGATTGAAATGAAAGTGACCATGTCATGTTTTCCTTCACTTCTTTTTGTGCAAATTGACTAAGAAACGCCATTAAATTAAAAGAACTTCGAGCAAAGAACAAAGGGAAAATGAAAGTAAACGAGAATTTTTTTTACAATCTAAATGTCAAAATGAATTCTAAACTGATACGAACTCTAAATATTTTTCTTGAAATTGAACCACCAAAACGAACAAAATGAATTTGAATCTCAATCTGAATCCTTCAATTATTCTTCAAAATGAAAGCTGTTTGAAACCCTTCTGAAATTCAAATCTTTTCCTCGACTTGTCACCGGGTCGAGTCTTTTCAACTTGGTTCACTTACCAGTTCTTTTTAAATCTTTTCTCTGCGTGTTAGAGGATCGACTAGTTCTATTGACACGAAGCCACGAACTTTGTTCGATTTAGTTCTGATGGCATGGGATTGGGTCCCTCTTCATACAGATAAATCCTCGAGATTGGAACCAGTTTCCAATTCTCATTAAATCCTCGAGATTGGATCAAGTTTCCATTTCTCATTAAATCATCGAGATTGGAACTAGTTTCCAATTCTCATTAAATCCTCGAGATTTGAACCAGTTTCCAATTCTCATTAAATCCTCGAGATTGGAACCAGTTTCCATTTCTCATTAAATCTTTGAGATTGGAACCAGTTTCCAATTCTCATTAAATCCTCGGGATTGGAACCAGTTACCATTTCTCATTAAATCCACGAGATTGGAACCAGTTTCCAATTCTCATTAAATCTTTGAGATTGGAACTAATTTCCAATTCTCATTACATCCACGAGAATGGAACCAATTTCCAATTCTCATTAAATCCTCGAGATTGGAACAAATTTCCATTTCTCATTAAATCTTCGAGATTGGAACGAGTTTCCATTTCTCATTAAATCCTCGAGATTGGAACCAGTTTCCAATTCTCATTAAATCCTCGATATTGAAACCAGATCCTCGAGATTGGAACCAGTTTCCAATTCTCATTAAATCCTTGAGATTGGAACCAGTTTCAATTCTCATTAAATCCTCGAGATTGGAACCAGTTTCCAATTCTCATTAAATCCTCGAGATTGGAACTAGTTTCCAATTCTCATTAAATCTTCGAGATTGGAACCAGTTTTCAAATTCTCATTAAATCTTCGAGTCTAGAACCAGTTTTCAAATTCTCATTAAATCTTCGAGACTGGAACCAGATTCCAGTTCTCTTTAGACCTTCGAGGCTGGAACCTGATTCCAGTTCTCTCTAAACTTTCGAGATCTGTACCTAAATTCTGAGTCTCATCCTTTTCAATCGATACTTAATCTCCAATTCTCACTCTGAGGCTGGTACCTAAATTCCATTTCTCTTCGCAGTCCCGATGTTGTAACCTAGGTTCCAATTCTTATTTCAAATCCAGATTTCCTTAAATTTATTTTTAAATTAAACCTCAATCGAAATTGAAACTCATAACAAATCAGAATCTAAACTCACGCTTTAAAAATTAAAATAGAAAATGAAATGAAATTTAAATAAAATTTTCCCAGATCTTATGATCTGGAATCCACCTCCTTTTCTTTTCCCCAGCGAGAGTTCAGGGATCTCCAGTCTTAGAGATATACTCGATACTCCCCAGCAGAAATTTGTTTCTACTCTTTTCTAAGTGTGTCACTTAGAGGTCTGTGTTGGTTTTGTTGATCTCTTCGGTCAACACCAATACCCGAGGTGTGCTTGGTTAGCACACCACACCTATTGGGGGTTCATTTATTGACCTCATTTTTGAGGAGGTCTCTTCTCTTCTCTCTCCTTAGTACTTAGGATCTAGCCTTAGGCTTTCCCTTTGACTATCTTAGAGGACTAAAAATAGAACCCACCACTTAAAAATTTAAACACCTCTTAAAATCCCTACAAACCCCATAAGTTTGATTGTAAACCCTGAAGTCACTTGGAGGGTTAAAATCAAATGTGGAGGTTTAAAAGATGAGTTCCCTATAGGACTCTTTGGCCTTAGGACTACCCTGGGTGGCCTGGTCTGGTGAGGGTTGACTTGTACACACATTACACTTTCACACACACATTCCAATCCTAAAACCATCCATGCCTAGCTTCACTTCCTGACTCATGTAGGTAATTCATATGGATGGACCTTGATCCCTAGGCTCTTGGCTAAGAGGGTTAGGAACAACATAGAGAATGTCTCAAGAGAGTCCTCTCATGGATCTTATGGGCTTGATATGGCTTCTTGGCTCAACCAAAGTGATTCCATTTTACTCAAACTTGACCAATCTTCATTTTCCAAAATTTTAATTTTTGACCCCTGGTGCCCTACACCCGCTAAACCTACCAAATACCCTTGAAATTGCCCAAATTTTGCAAAATTGCATAAATTACCCAAAATTCCTCAAAACCAATCCTAAACATTTCCCCCCACTCAATTTGATCAACCTTAGCCAACTATACAGAAAATTTCAAAAATACCCCCCAATACCCTCCAAATACCCAAAATGCCCTTCTTAACCAAAAATTTCATAAATTCTAAAAATTCCCAGAAAATTCCAGATAATCCTAAATATTCCCAAATTCATTTGTTTCAACTACACCATAAGCAAATTTTGTCAATTTAACCAACGTTTACCAAAACACCCAATTTGACCCATTCTTAACCCCAATGAACCCAATGTCCAACTAAACCAGCCCAATTGACTTTAATTTTGGTCCAATTCAATTCTAAACTTTAATTTAATATCCCCAATTTCAATTTAGACCAAGTCCAAGCCCAATTTGATTGACATTTGGATCCAATTTCAATTTGAAGCTTAAAGCCCAATTTTGGCCCATGACCTAAACCTAGCCTAAACCAACCCAATGCAACTCCAATTAACCCCAAATCTTTTCCTAAACCTTCCTTATATCCCTACAAGCAAAAAACTAACAAGATTTGCCACAAATTTGAACCTAAACCCCACCCAAGCCTAACCCAATGTCAAAATCCCCATTGTTGGCTTAAACCCAAACCTAACCCAAATGGGCCCAAATCCCAAAATCAAAGCCCAACCAAAGTTGAAAACTGTTTGTGACACTCACATAAACATTTCTCAACATTACTTTTACATCAAATTCAACCTTAGCCCAACCTTAAACCAAGTTAGCCCAATTTGACCCACTTTCGCTCCTTTACTATAAAGACCCACATTAAACCCAATTCAATTCAAAGTCACTTCAAGTTTGTTCCAAATCACTCAAGACACATCCCTAAACTAAACCCAACATTTATTTGGCACAATCTTTTAAAAAACATTCATCCACTAACTTGTTTTAAAACCTAAAAGCCCACCTTTTTTTAAGACACTTTAAAAGCCCATCCAAAACAATTTCAAAGGCCCAAAACCTATTTCAAGACCCATATGACATCTTCATTGGTCATCCATTTGATAAAATCACCCCCTAAGTTTTTTTTAAACATTTAAACAAACCAAATGTGGCCCCATGAAAATTTTCCATCAAAATATCTAAAATTCAAAACCCTTTTTCATGTAATTGACCAAGCTTTGCCCCACGCCACATGGAGCCATGGAGCCATGCATAAGTCATATGCAAGCCTTGGAAGCCACTTTCCACATCACCAAACCATTTATGGCTAGAGAGGGAACCCCTTTCCAAACTCATTCTTAAGCCTTTTTAACCCCTTTTATGTCACACTCTAACCCATGCTTAATCAAAATTCTTGGGATAGAGACTTCTCCACCTAAAGTCAGCAGAGCCAAATGATTCATTTCAGCCCAAATCAAACTCTTGGAGGGTGAACCCAACCCATTTCCATGGCTTGACCAAATTAAGCTTAAAATGACCCTTCCCCCTTACCACTTAAATCAAACTCCTTTACACATGTCAAGCCTCAATTGAACTCACCAACTTCCACCCCTGACCCCACTGAGCCAGATGGTGACCTAACCCTGCCGGCCAGCCGCCTGGGTCACCGAAAAACGCCATGGCCGAGAGCTCCATGTGAGCCAAATTTTTCAATTCTTCCTTGCTGAGTTGTCCCAGTCCAATTGAACACCATGTATGCTCTTCTCTTGCATAGAGCAGCTGATCCCAAGCCTCAAACCCCCCTGGGAGGCCCTCCAGCCATGTCTATTTAAACCCACCACCCTCTCAGCTAAAGAAGGTGATGAACCAGACCTAAACAAAACTCTGCCAAAATTGTTCTAGGACCTTCTCCTTACCTAGAGCAATTGATCCCCACTGCTATCCTACCCTAAACCCCATTGATTGAGCTCAATTTTGGAGCTCAATTCTCAGCCCAAAACCAGGACATCACTAAAACCTCCACCAAATCCAAATTAAACTCACCCACACCTGCACAGGACCACGAGAAGGAGTTCCCCAGTGAAAGCCCTTTCTCCAGGCCTCCCATTTGCTCCAGCCTCCAAGCTTTGAAATCGGTTGTGGACACTTTCATACCTGGACAATTCCCCAGAGCTAAAGACTTCATCTGGAGCTTCCTTGGGTGCAATCAAAGGTGACACAACTCTTTGATTGAAGCTACACTTCTCAGAGCAATGGTATGGATCATTCCTTCCTCCTGAGCTTCCAGTGATTCTCCATTTTGTTTTACTTAATTTTATAACATGTAAAATGTATGGATGTGTTCGTCTCTTCAAGACAAATCCATAGAGCATAAGAACTTGAAAATCCGTTGAGAAATGAGAGAGTTCTTAGGGTTTTAGTGTGGACGGTTACGGGTGCACACCAGTCGTAGACGATGACCAGGCGCCGTCCGATCGAGCGTGTATCGAGTGGACAATCCAGATTGCGTCGGACCAGAGAATGTTACATGAAACGCAGGCCCTTGGATCGCTGAGTCAGATGGTGGCTGCGAATAAGAGTGCGACGCATGGGCTTTCGGAGCTGCTGAGGTTGACGCGGCGCCGCGTAGATAAGTAGAAAAATATGGATTTTTTAATTTATTTAAATACCCAGAACTTAGAAAATCCATATCTTTGTGTAAAAAAATCATAAAAATAAAATAAAAATACTCTCTTGCTCAGTGAACAGAGGAGAGTAATGTGAAAAAAAATCAAGTTATTTTGATGAGTATTTTATTTTTAATTAATTATTTACTTATTTCATTATTTTGATTCTACTTTTGCATAGAAAATTCACCATGGCATGAGACCATAGGGCTTTTAAAGCCTCTGATCTTGGGAACATTCCCTGAATTTTTTAAGGTCAGAGGCCATCTCTATGGAAAGTTATGTATTTTTCAAGTTTATGTCACTATTTTTGGTATTTTAATTCCAATAATTAGTATATTGTCCAATAAATTCTAGGAAAATTTGGGGAAGTTTCCTAGGACCAGGGACCCCTAGGATAATTATATTTTGAGTTAACTCATTAAGAATAACCCTAATTGACCTAATTACTCAAAACTTAACTTTAATTAATTAGGGTTAACCACACATTAAAATAACTTGAAATTAATTATCCATTGATCTTTAGGATACAGAAAACCTTGCATAAAAATTTGAAGTCAATTGGAAATGTTTTGTCCCACTAAATGAATTAATTAAACCACATGATTAAAATTAAACTTTAAAAATCCATAACTCCAAATGCATTTTAAAAATTCACCAAATTGGTTTTGTGGGCTCTCTGATATCAGAGGAGTCTATAAAAATTAAAATTGGAATTTTCTAAAATTTTTCATTTTTAATGATATTTTTTATATAAAAATAATTGAAAAATAATAAAACCCACAAAAATATTAAAAATCATAAAAATGTCATATTTCACCTCCTAATCACTTAGGAACAAACCAAAAATTTTCCCTAAGCCTCAAAGTAAAGATATTGAATTTTAAAGGCTCAAAACAATTTTTAATATTAAAAAATGTATTTTCCAATCTTTTCACTAAATTAATTCCAATAAATCAAAGAAAAATCAAAAAATTGTAAAATTTATTTCTGTAAACTCATTGAGGTCAAAGAGATTTAAGAAAAATATAAAATCTGTTTTTCAACTTTAATTTTATTTTAAAATTAATTAATACTTGAAAAATCAAAATAATTATAATAAATAAAATATAATTTAAAAAATCACCAAAATTGGTCCAAGTGATCTTCTGGTCATTAAGCAAAACCAATAATTTTCTCAAGGGTAAAAACCTTTCCTTAGTCATGTTGTTGAATTTCCATTGAAAATCCCTATTTTTCATTAAAAATAATTATATAAATAAATTAAATTCAGAAAAATCACATTTTCTCCCCTAATGTCTTAATTGACATATGAATGAAGTGACATAAAAATTTCAAGTTCATTTTAACTCAATTTAGTGAGTTATAAAATAAATAAGCCTAAAGGGGCATAAAGGTAATTAAAGAATTTAAACCCCTTTATTAAAATTTTAGGTTTAATTAAAATGGAGGGTAAATTATTTGATCTTATCTTTCTTAGATGATTGAAAATTTGGGAAATTAAAAGGGTAGGAACCCATTAATCACTCTTAATAAACCAAAAAATGAAACTTTAATTATTTAAACAATTTAAATTTTGGAAGATTAATGAAAATTTGAATTATTAAAATTAGGGATATAATTTGAGAGGATATTAATTCTTTAATAAAAAAATCCCTAAATAAATCACTTAAATAATGTTTAACACTTAATTAAGATTAAAATGATGATCCAAGATAAATAAACTGAAATTAAAAAACTAAAAAAAAAACAATAACCCTTAAATTAAAGAAAAGTTCAAAATATTAAATAATTTGATAATTAAATTAATTAAATTAAATTAAATTGAACTAAGTAAAAGTTAAATTAAAATTAAAATTAAATTAAATTAACATTTTAACAATTAAGTTAAGTTAAATTAAAAAAATATTTAAATTAAATTAAATTAAATTAAATTAAAATCAAATTTAAATTAAATTAAAGTTAACATCATTCAATAATAAAAGTAAAACAAATTTAAAATATTAAGATCACTTAATGTATAAAGATTTAATCCAAAAATAATTTGAACACTATTCTAAACTTAAAATTATTAATTAAAACCTCATAATTAAATTAAATCACTTTAAACCTTTAACTCAAACTTCAAATTATGAATGATTAAAATTCTCAACAAACCAACTTGCCCCTAAAGGCTTTAATTATTATAACTCTTAAATATAGTATTAAGTGAGATGTCACTTCATTCACCAGGTAATCAAATGCCCAAGTTCACTGAGCAAGAGACAAGCTTAACTAAACTTTGGATAATTAATTCACACGTGCAATTAAATTTACTTGGATTCAAAATAATGTCGGAAATATTGATAAGATGTTTAGGACTTGTCCTAAGCACTTTCTCAATATGACGGGATGTTTTACAAGAACAATTGAATTTAATTGTTTTTTGATGAAGAAAATCATCCTTACACAAAACACAAGAACCTAGCGTCATAGGAGATGACTTGTTATAGGATTAGGACTTTGGTAGACAACCAAAACCTTCCCTTAGCTTTACCTAGGTACATGTCATAAATATTTAAATGCCTTAATATATATTTTAAGTGCAGCTTGAGATGACGGGAAGACCCTCCAGGTATGCTTTTATTTTATTGTGATTTACTTTATTGCAAATTACTTACAGGCACTGTACTTTACTTTTTCTTGCATGTTAAACAAGACTGTTGCATGAAAACCAAAACCTTTAGGATAGTCTCTGAAGAGAAACCAAAACTAAATTAAAAGTCATCACAAGATAAAATTCACTGCCACAACATTCCAAAATATAAAACAACTCAAAATTTAATCACAAACAGAACAATAAAACTACAATTGCAACTAAATTAAAACGTCTCGTTGAATGATCGGGAATACCTCGGATGATGTAACCCACGTGTTGCTAACGGGATTCCCACGGTCTAAATGAAAGTGTGGAACACATTCAGTTGAGTTTAGCAAATTCATCTCGACTAAGTGAATTCGATAAAAATAACAGTGCTGGGATGACGGAACCGTGGGATCATAATCGGTTCTATTTAAACAACTTTAAGATTTGTTTTAATTAAAATATTAAAAAAATATTTGGACTTTAAGATTTCTAAACCAAAACACTTCTCTCATCTCCTGATTTTCATCTTCTAAAATTAAACCTCTGCAACAACAAGGAGCTCGGAGCATGGTGGGCAGCACAACCATCGTCATCAACAAAACTTGAATCTACATCAGCAAAACCTTTCTTTGCATTAAATAACAAAACCATAGGATTTCGTGGTAGTTTTCCTAGTGCAACATAAATCCTCAACTCTTTGTTAGGCATTTGCATAATCATGTTAAGCAAATTAAGCCCTAACCGGTCTTAGGATTCCGAGGTAGTCGTTTGGTACGACATAAACTCTCATTACTTCGAGGCTATTTGTGTGATTATATCATACAAACATAAGTCCTAATTAACTAAAATTGCCAGGATTATAATATTAAATAATTCTCTCAAATTGAAGCCAAATGATAGGATAGCTGGGAAGTCACCGAAGTTCACTTCGCGTCCGTGACATCCCCTACTTCTCTTCTTCTAATTCCCTAAAATAACTGTTCCAGATTTGATCCATTCCCAATTGCAATTTCCAAAATCCAATTGTTTGAAAACCTTAAACTTTGAAATTCTTAAGAGCAAAACCACTGATCATTGTCAAGAGTTTTCTTAAATGATTCTTGTCATTTAAGATGTAATTAACTATAGGGGCTTGCCCTTATAGGGAACTTTAAGAACTTAGGTAATATAAACCCTGCTTAATTTCTTTGTTTTAAGCAGGGGAACTTGTCGGCTTATAAAATTGGTTCGCAGACCAAACGGATGTCACAAATCTTCTAGTTTATTTAATCGACCCCCATCATCAAGAAGTGTGTCTATTCTTCGGGATAGATAAATGGTTTGTGATGCGGTGCTCGTTTATATATATATTTCAATTAAATTTAAAATCTAAAAATTCGCCGACAACTTCTGTAGGCCACCCCTTTTCAAAACTCTCAACCTAAAAATATGCCGACAGGTACCTAACTCCAGTTCTTATCTCGGTATCAGTACCTAAATTCTGATTCCCACCTTTTTGAGATCATTACCTAAATTCTGATTCTCATTTTTCAGTATTGATACCTAA
Source organism: Papilionanthe hookeriana x Papilionanthe teres (assembly GCA_022702705.1). NCBI lineage: Eukaryota > Viridiplantae > Streptophyta > Magnoliopsida > Asparagales > Orchidaceae > Papilionanthe > Papilionanthe hookeriana x Papilionanthe teres. Next base: position 41,367,435 of record CM040422.1, read on the forward strand.
ATTTTGATTCTCACTTCAAGGCTGATACTTAAATTCCAGTCCTTGCCCTTTTAATCTCTGTACCATTCATATTCAGAACTTCCTACGAATCGTAAACTTCACTCAAATCAAGCTCCCAAATCAATTTTAATCAAAATTTCAAAATTCGAAATCAAAATTCAAAAATCAAAATCAAAAGATCAAAATCAATTATCCAAATCAATCTCGAATTCAATCAACTTGAAACTCACCTTTTTATCCCCAGCGAGAGTTCTGAAAAGTTTGGTGTAGAAGCATTATCCCTAGTGGATGCTTTCTCACTAAATTTCTGTTTTTTGTCCTGAGTGTGTTAGCTCAGTGAGTTGTGTTGGTTTTTATTGATCTCATCGGTCAATGCCAATATGCGCGGTGTGCTCGGTTAGCACAATACACCTATTGGGGATCCATTTGTTGACCTCATTTTGGTGAGGTCTAATTTCTCTCTTAGTGCTTATGATCTAGCCATAGAAATTCTTCTGGACTATCCTAGAAGTCTAGAGTTGGAATCCACCATTTAGGAATTTTCAGCCACTTATTAACTCCTCTTGGGACCCCACTTGGATGGTTACAAACCGCTAAATCACCATGGAAGGTTAAAACCACCATATGGAGACCCAATAGTGAGTTCCCATAGGAATGTTTGGACTTAGGGTAACCTTGAGTGACTTGAGCTTCTCTTGCACACACACACACACCTCTAAGCCGTTTGACCCAAACTTTAAAGTCATTCCCTTATACCTTTTAAGAAACTCACATGATTGAACCAAAGCCATAGGTCTTTGATTAAGATGGCTAGGATCAATATGTGAAGGATCATAAAGTGGTTGCCATTTGGCTAGACTTGGTTACAAAGTGGTTAGACTTGGCTAAGGTTCATGGGCAATGCTCATAAACCCTAATTCCATCCCAAACCACTTCTACTCAATTTGACTCCATCAAATTGTCCCATTCTCCTCCCTTTAAAGCTACCTTCATTTTTCCAAAATTTCAATTTCTGACCTGGGCCCCTAAACTGACACAAAATTACCCAACTTGCCCCTATAATTACCAAATCACCCAAAATTCCCCCAAATTACCCAAATTCCTCCAAACACCATTCCAAATTGTTCCTCACAACCAAAATTGACCAGTTAATCCCATATTTACCAAATTTCCAAAAAATTTCACCAAAACCCCTAAAATGACCAAAATGCCCCTCTTGGCTCAAAATTCCAAAAATTCCCAAAAAAATTCCAAAATCTCCCAAATATTCCCACTATCATTTTCTTCAGCTACCACATGCCCCAATTTTGTCAATTTAACCCAATTTGATACATTTAACCCAAAAGGTGCCCAATTTTAACCCAATGTCTACCCAATTGACCCCAATCTTGCCCAAATTCAATTTCAAACTTCAATTCAACATCTCCAATAGCAATATAAACAAAATTTAAGCCCAATTTAACCCACATTTGAGTTCAATTACACTTGAAATCCAAATTCCCTAATTTAACCTAAATGATCCAAAACCCTAAATTGACCCAATGTCAACCAATTTCCCAAAATTTTAATCCTAAACTTTTCCTAACATCCCCACAAATAAAGTGCAACATCAATTTTCCCCCAATTTGAACTTAAACCTCACATTAAGCTCTCATTAACCCAAATTAGCCCAATTTGCCCTAAATTGGCTCCAACCATAAACCAACCAAATCAAACCCAATCCAACTCTAAATTTTACCAAATTTGCTCTAAAATCTTCATGATGTATTTATAAACCAAAAACAACATTTTGTTGGTCCAAAATTTGGGTCCAAGCCTCACCCAAAGCTCATTTTAGCCATGAGCCCAATCTTAGCCTAAATTGACCACTTCACCAAAATCCTTCATGTTGGTTTGCCCAAATCCAAAATTGGCACCCATTTCATGTTGAAATATGTTCATGACATCCTTATTGACCTTTCACAACGTTGAATTTAGCCTTCGACCAAACCTAGCCCAAGTCAAACCTAAGTTAACCTAAAGTGTCGCAAGTTGACCAAATCATCAAAACATACCAAATTGACCCTCCAAATTGATTTGAAACCCTTTTAATACTCTTCTCAATCATTCCTAACAATCATTTACACATTGTTGCTCAACCAAATTGACCCAAATCAAACCTAAACCAAAGCTAACCTACCTTGAACCCAAAATGACCTAATTGGACACATGATTCAAATTGAATCAAACCAAGCCTAAATTGACCAAACCGACTTCATGGCAGACAACCTTAGACCTCCTAGGACTGGTTTGACCTGAACCAACCCAAGTCCCTTGAGACATGGAACAAAGATCCACCACTTTGGACCAATGGGTTTAGCCTTTTGGCTAAGCTTAAGCCCCATCTTTAAACCATTGCATAAGCAACCCCTCCGCCCAATTTTTTTTTAATTGAAAGAGACATTGTCTTCTTACGAGTTTCATCGAAAAAATGAATTACAACACCGGGAAAAAGGTCCTATCTAGCACACCCGAACAACGCAAGCAAAAAAGAGCGAATCTAAGGATCTCTTTCCAGAAAAAACAGAAAAAACAACTCACGCACCACGACACAACGACAGACACAACAAAAACTAAATATCCCAACAAGCAACATGAAATAAGTGGACCGAAATAAAAGAAGAAACCCAAGCAGTACGAAAGTAAAGTCCCATCTTAGCAATCCAATGAGCAACTTGATTACCTTCACGTCGAGTGTGACTCCACTTGACCACCAAATTCCAAAATAAATCCAAGATTCTCTTCATCTGAAGATTTACACTCCAGTGATATCGTTCCTGCAATAAACAATACCTCCACAAAATAAAAGAATCAGTTTCTAAAATAATGAATTTCCAACCTTTTCAAACAGCCAGTTGCAAACAAAAAACCAAAGCATCCGCTTCAGCCACAAGGGGCGAGATAAGAACAGAAGGAGAAGCAAACCAGTACAGAATGGATCCCGCAAAATCACGGCAAACACCCCCAACACTAGCAAACCCGCTATACCAACAACCATCGACATTAATTTTGATAAAAGGAGCAGGTGGTTTAATCTAACGAATAGTCTCAGAAACATTCCCATTACTAGTATTAAAGAAACCCAAGTTATGGAGTAACTTGTACAACTTCCTGTTAAGCTTCTCCATAGAAGTTAAAAAAACCAAACATTTGAAAAGATATCCAAATATTAATTTAATAGTAGAAACAACATTAGGTCTCTTACCATAGAACCGAACATCATTTCTAGCAACCCAAATGAACCAAATAATGATAGCAGGAATGGAATTAATCAATATATGTCCAAACTTCTTCCAATTGTTAAACAGATCCATAATAGTAGCATGCCAAAAATAATCAGTAAAAATCTTAAGAATGCTACAACAATGAAGCCAAACCTCGCGAAAAAAAGAACAGCGCAGAAAAATATGATTAATGGACTCACAATCATGCATACAAAGAGAACAACAAGAAGGGAGATGTAAGCCCTTAAGTTTAAGAATGTCATCAACAGGAAGCACATTATGCAAAACACGCCACGTAAAGAAAGAAATAGAGGGCTTAAGCCATTTGTTCCATAACCATTTAAGATCAAGACCAGTTGTATAAACAAAAGTATCAGCAAATATTTTAGCATCAGAAATACCTTGTTTACCTTTGAGAGTCACTCTATCCTCTCTGTTGATATTAAGGGGAATGCTAGAGATAAAACTAGCCACATTATAAGGAACATACCACAAAATTTTATTTAGAATCCAATTATTGTGGACCCAAAAATCATTCACCTTCAGATTAACATGCTCCGGGCCTCCAAAACTATTAGCTAAAGCACCACTTCCCATCCAATCATCATACCAAAAGGATATATTACCTTTGCCCTGATCCCAAGTTAACAAAAGCTCAGTATTATGAGAAACAGCCAAAACATCTTTCCAAATAAAAGAATCAGTAGCCTTGGGCGAAATAGTAAGGGGATGATCATTAGCACAATACTTAGAATGCATAAAGGAGGCCCAGAGAGAATCATTCTTACCGAAACGGTACCAAAGTTTCATGAAATTAATAGTAATAGAGTCAGTTAAGCTTCTAAAGCCAAAACCCCTAGACTCAGGTGGCTTACAAAGCTTAGCCCAACTCTTCCAATGAATTTTCGAACCATAAGAACCTTCCCAAAGGAATTTATTAAAAATAGAATCAATCTTCTTAAAAATAAACCCATGAATTTTCATAAACTAAAGAGAATAAAGAGGCAGGAATGTAAGAATAGATTTAAGAATAGTAATCCTGCCCCCAAACGAGAGAAAACGATTCTCCCACGACAAAATTCATTTTAAATGCACTGAGCTCCTCCCTCACTCCTCCTCAGCTTGCCAGCCATCTGCCCCGTCCTTGCCAGCCGCCAGAGCCGCTATAACAGGCATGCCCGAGCTCCTCCCATGATATTAAAACTCAAAATTGAGCCATGACAGTGAGCAATCCCCTTACTGCCCAGCTGCCCTGCTCAGCCCTCACCCTAAGTGGCTTAGAGCACTCCTTGCCTGGCCCTGAGCTCTCCTCTCCGGTGAGTTCCATAAATTGGCTCCTCCACGACCAAATTTTAAGTGCTGAAATTTTTTCCACCAAACTCTCACAAATTCCTCCCAGGCCTAATTCCAGCTAAGAGAAGAAGATCCCCACCATTCTCCAGCCCTCAGATCCCTTGCTCGAGCCCAATTTCTCAGCCCAAATTTGAGCCAAAAATAGGACACTTCTCAAACTTGCACCAAAACCAAATTAACTTCACCCACACCATCCCCACACCAAGAGAATGAGTTCCCAGAGAAAGCCCCCTCACCAGGACACCCATCTGCGCTATCGGCCAGACCTCCAAATCGGACTTGGTCAAACTTGGGTCTAGGCAACTCACCACGACCAGAGGCTCAATCTGTGGGCTCCTTGTACTCCAACAAACGTGCCGAGAACATCCAATCGAGGCCTCTCCTCTTGGACCAAGGTATGGGAAGTTCTACTCTATCGGAGCTTCCATGAATTCTCCATTTCATTTTACTTAATTACACTGCATCATAGTCATATAGATATGTTCGTCTCAGCTAGACGCGTCAATAGAGACCAACATCACTGGATTTGGTTGAGTATCAAGCGAGATATTAGGTCTAGAAGGTGGCCGATTCACGGGTTAGGATGCCTGGAGACGATGGAGGGGAGTCATCCGATCTCGCATGTATCGAATGGAAGGTGAAGATCAAGCCAGAAAAAACTGCGGGACGAAAAGAACGTGCTGACTCGGAGGGCGGCATCGAATAGGAGCGTGCCGCGTGTAACTTTGAAGCCGTCTAGGATGAGGTGGTGCTGAGTCGGATAAGTAGAAAAATAGGATTTTCCTAATTATTTAAATCACAGAAACTTTAAAAATGCATATCTTTGCATAGAAAAATCATAAAAATAAAATAAAATACCCTCTTACTTAGTAAACAGATGAGAACAATGTGGAAATGAAATCAAATTATTTTATTATATATTTAATTTTTAATTATTTATTCTTGTCATGAGTGTTTCAATTCTCCATTAGCATACATAATTTATCATGGCTTGAGGATATGAGACTTTTGTTCCCTCAGCCCTTGGGATCATTCCCTGAATATTTCAAAGTCAGGGGAAACTCCTAGGCAGAGATCCATATTTTCCAAGTTTAAGTGCCTGTTTTAATGAATTAATTCCAAAAATTAGTATGTTGTTCATAAAACTCTAGAAAAATTAGGGGAGGTGTCTTAGGACCAAAGGACTCTAGAAAAATTATTGTTTGATTTAATTCACTAAAAATAACCCTAATTAGACCAAACACTCAAAATTGAATTTAAATTGATTTGGAATAACCACACATCAAAATGACAAGAAATTAATTCTCCAATGTGCTTTAGGGATAGGAGATCCTCACATAAAACTTTCAAATCAATTGGAGTTAACTCAACCCAATAAATGGATTACTTAAGTAACATGGCCATATTTAAAATAAAAAAATTCATAAAACCTAAAATATAACTAAAAAATTCACCATATCAATTTTGGGAGTTCTTTGAGATTACAGAAGTTTAAGAAAAATAAAATTGGGTTTTTTATAAAAAATTCATCATTAATCATTTTTTTAATATTTTAATAATTAAAAAATCATAAAAATATTAAAATTCATCAAAATGTCACATTTGACCTCCTAATCACTTGGGAACCTACAAAACATTTTTCCTAAGTCTCTAGGTAAAGATATTAAATTTTAAAGGCTTAGGGTAATTTTTAATATTAAAAAATAGGTTTTCCAATCCTTTCACTAAAATAATTCTAATAATTCAACAAAAAATTATAAAAATACAAAGTTTGTTTCTTTAGGTTTTTTGACCTCAGAGAGATTTAAGAAAAATATAAAACTTAATTTTCCCCTTCAATTTTATTTTATAATTAATTAAAACTCCAAAAATTAAAATAATTATAATAAATAAATTAAAATTAAAAAAAATCACCAAAATTGGTCCAAATGGTCCTCTAGTTCTTAGGAACCTCTCATAAATTTCCTAAGGACAGATGTTTCACCTTAGTCATGTTATTGAATTTTCATTAAAAATCCCTATTTTCCCATAAGATAATTATATAAATTAAATTAAAAATAGAAAAATCACATTTTCTCCACTGTTATCTTAATTAACATGAGTGAGGTGATATAAAAATTTCAAATTCATTTTGGCTTAATTTAGTGAGTTATGAGATGAACAAGCTTAAGAGGGCGTAAGGGTAATTAAGGAACCTTAGCCTTAACTAATTATTAGGCTTAACCAAGGGGAAGGGTAAATAATTGATCTTAATCTTCCTCTTGGATGATTGAAACATAGGGGTTAAGGGATAGAAACCCATTAATCACTTTTAATATTAAAGAATAAATCTTAATTAATTAAATCATTGAGCTTTGGAACTTAATTAAAGCATAAGTCGTTAAGGTTAGGGGGTTTGATAAGGGAAGACGTTAATTCTTTAAAGTGAATCCCTAACCAATAAATTGATTAAGTACCACCTAGCTTTTACTAATGAAACCATATAATAATAATTGAAATTAATAATTAAAAAGAATAATTTTGAAATATTATGATTAAATTAAAACAATTTAAAATACCAAAATTAATATGAAATGATTAAAGTAAATTTAAAATATTAAGATTAATTTGAAATAATTTATAATTCATAATTAAATTAAATCAATTTAAAATATTAAAATTAATTTGAAATATTATAATTAAATTAAAAAAATTTGAAACATTAAAATTTATTTAATTGAAATAAAATGATTTAAAAACTTTTTCCAATTTAAAGTTATATTTAAAAATAAACTAAAACTTTATAACTAAATTGAATCATTTTAAATCACTAATTCAACTTCAATTAAGAATGGATAATTTCTTTGATGGACTAATTTGCCCCGAAAGGCCTTCATCTTTATTACTCCTAAATAAAGTGTTAAATGAATGCCACCTTACTTGTAGGATAATCAAACATCTAAGTTCGCTGAGCAAGAACCAAAACTCAACTAAACCCCGGACGATCAATTAATCCATATAATGAAATTCATTTGGACTCAAAATGATCACAGAAACATTGAAAAGATGTTCAGGACCCGTTCTAAGCACTTTTTCAATCCAATGGGATATTTTAGAACAATAATTGAATTTCATTATTCTTTGATGAAGAAAATTATCCCCAACACACCTTAGGAATTCACTAGTGAAAGGATTAGAATTTGGTAGACAACCAGAACCATCCCTTAGCTTTACCTAGGTGTTTATTTCAAATATTTAAATTCCCTAACATGCATTTTAAGTGCAGTTGGAAATGATGGGAAGACCTGCCAGGTGCGATTTTATTGTAATTTACTTACCTGCAATGTACTATACTTTCCTGTTTATAAGTTTGCATGTTAAATAACAATGTCACCCTACACAAAAACTAAAACATTTAGGATAGCCATAAAACTAAAACTAAAATTAAAAATAAAATCAAAATAAGATAAAACTCACCGCCACAACTTTTAAAATATAAGACAACTTAAAATTAAATTACAAGCAATTAACACTGCAATCATAATAAAATTAAAACGTCTCGTTGGATGATCGGGAATACCTCAGAGGATGTAACTTGTGTGCTGCTAATGAGATTTCCTAAGGTCTAAATGAAAGTGTGTAACTCATTTAGTTGAGCTTAGCAAATTCATTCGGACTAAGAGAATCTGATGAAAATAGTGGTGCCGGGATGATGGAACCGTGGGATCTTAACCGGTTCTGCTTAATCAATTTTAATATTTCCCCTAACAAAATTTAAAGCGTTGAAATTGACATACTAGAAAACTTGACCTCTAAACCATGACACTTCCCTCATCTCCTGATTTCCACTTCTTAAACAAAACCCCCTGCTACAACGAGGAGCTTGGAGCAAGCGCGGTGGGCAGCACGGCCATCTTCAACAACAAAATAAATCTTCATCAGCTTAACCTTTCCTTAGAAATAAACAACCAAGCCATAGGATTTCGAGGCAGCTTTCCTAGTGAAACATAAATCCTCAGTTCACTCTTTAGGCATTTGAATAATCATATTATGAAATTTAAGCCCTAACTTGTCTTAGGATTCTGAGGTCATCGTTTGTTGCGACAAAAACCCTCCTATCTTCCAGGTCATTTGTACGATTGTTTCATGCAAATATAAGTCCTAATTAATTAAAATATACAATATTGAAACATCAAATAATATCTCCCTAAATCGAAGCCAAACCATAGGATAGTTTGGGAAGTCACCAAGATTCTTCTTGGATCCTCGGCTTCCCCTACTTCTCTTCTTTTGGATTCCCGAAAGAACTGTTCCAAATTTGATTCATTCCCTTTTGAATTTCTAAAATCTGATCATTTGAATCCTAAACTTTGTAATCCTTGAAAGTGAAAGCACTGATATTTTTTGAGAGTTTTTTTAAGTGACTTTTGCCATTTAGAATGTAATTAATCAGAGGGGCTTGCCCTTATAGGGAACTTTATAACCCAGGTAATATAAACCCTATTTTATATTTTATATTAAATAGGGGAATTTGTCGGTCAACATAAAATTGATTCCCAGACCAGAATCGATGTCACAAATTTATTAGTTTATTTACCGAACCTCACTATCAAGTAATGTGTATATTCTTCAGGATATATGCATGGCTTGTGGTGTATGGTTCGCTTATTTAAACTATTAAAGATATGAGATCAGTTCAGTCTCATATTTTCAAAATCAAATATTATTTTTCAAACTATTTAAAATTATATATATAATTAATTTAAACATAAATAAGAAAAAATGCGCCGACAGTCCCAAGAACTCTCCATCTCCAACGATCTGAATTTCTGTCCTAATAATAATATTGCACTTGTTAATGAATGATATCTTGCAGAATCGTCTCATGAAATCATAATGATCAACGTGTGGGGGGAATGCAGTCACCCTCTTCATATGTATTAATAATACAACTATTTGGGATACATTCAGCAGGCAAGACACTCTAAATCACTATTTGCTTTATCATCTTTTTTATGAATGACGGTAGAGGATCAACTTCATCGTGTCGAATTATGTTGGGCGGATTCCCCTCCTTATCTGTGTCGAAGTTATAGCAACATCCATATTGTATTGTGACTCTCCCTTTTCCACGCTTCCATTTTCTAGGCTTAGATTAGGCTTTTTTTCTCAAACGACATGCACGTCCCATGTCCCTTTCAAAGAAGACACGATCCACAATATTATCTTGTACGTGATCAGAGAAGATATTAGTATATAACTCTAGCCCTCCCAATATGTTGATATAATTGCCTTGATGTCTCTCAAAATGTTCAAAGTTCTGTCTTCTCATATTCTGATAAATTTCAATTTCATATTTCGGGATGATTTGCAGTCTTCATGGTTTGTCAACATATTGTGGCACATAAGGAACAATTTTCATATTCTTCTCTTCAACTTTGTCTTTCTGAGGAACAACATTTGTTGCAGCTATTTCTGGTTGCTGCAAGATTACTTCAACGGGTTGACTTATAATTTTCTCTTTTAATGTGATTGTCATCTGCTCAATGACAGTCTCGTCTTCTCCTTATTCTTTCAACTGTTCGAATATTTTGTGAATATGACGTTTCCTGTTCCTCTTCTGGGTACGAGTGAGTGTTGCTTTACTTTCCAACTAATCGTCGGTAGGAGTAGCACCAGCAAGCTCATTCCCCATTGTCATTACCATCAATTTGATTCTGTTGATTGCAATGTCACTTAAATTAGCTTCATTTATTTTCCTTTTCTTTTAAAGAAGACGTTTAACTTTTCTTCTGAATTTTAATACGGGCTTCCGACCACTAATTCTTCTTGATTTATTATGGTCAAGGCAGAGCTTTCATATTCCAGATCAATCTGCTCAAAATTCAACTCAAATTCTATTATTGCTCCGTTTTCAATTTCTTCTTTGTTAAGAGCAAAACCAATTCCACTATTGAAGGTAAAAATCGGCCTTCCTTCTGACATTTTCCTGCACAAACACAGGAAAACAATCGAAATGTCAGGCCGGACCAAGAAAGAATAATATGTATTAACTTTAAATTTCATGAAAGAATTCCTTACCATTAAATATAAATATACCTGTTTCAATTTACAAATATATATATATTTTTTCTCATTTATTTTTATAAACTTAAAGATTATGATAAAGTTCAAAACTTCTGTGAAAGAAGAAAGAGTAATCATATCACATTTCAAATTATATACAGGAATTTTACTACAAACTAAAATCTTTTATTCAATCATTTTGTCTCAAATTTATGTTCCGACCCAGTTATAATTGAAATGTTAGTGATTCTAAAAATAAAATTTTATTGTTAAAATTTGTTCTTTCAAAACATCATGACACTTAATACTTTTTCAAGTATCATCCATTAATAGGGAGCATAGGTCTTAACCCTGATTTTCCTACTTAAACCAGTCAGCGCCACCTCAACCTACGGCGGCTACGAACTTCCACGCGCCTTCTCCTGATTCGGCGCCGTCATCCACCTCACCGCCACACATCTACGTGGTTCTGTCTCATCTCCTCATCTGGTGCGATCCTAGCCCTCCATTTGTTACACGCGCGGTCCAATGACTATTGGTCTTCATCTCCGTCTGGTTCAATCTGAGTGTCGTCCACTTTCTAGACCTAATTTCTCCCTCATTTCTCAACCAAATCAAGCGCGGTTTGTTTCTACATGCTCTTCTAAGCAAGACGAACACATCCATACGACTAAATTTGCATTGAAATTAAGCCAAATAAAATGGGAAATCGTTGGAAGCTCAGGAGAAAGAATAGTTCAATACATTGGCTCTTCGAAGTGAGACTTTGATCAGAGATGCTCTACACCTTCGTGGTTGACCAAGGAAGCTAGGGATGAAGTCTCGAGTGATGGTGAATTGTCTGGATATGAAAGTGACCAGACCTGATTTAGTCTTTCTGCTGATAGAATGAATGGGTGGCCTGCTGAAGGGGCTTTCACTGGGAAACTTCTTCTCTAACTCTGGTGAAGGTGCGAGAAGAGTTAATTCGGTTTTGGTGGAGCTTTTAGGGATGTCCTGTTTTATAGCCTAAAATTGAGCTCTGAAATTGAGCTCAATCATTGGGGATTAGAGCAGAAATGCAGTGGAGCTGAGCTTCTCTGTGATGTGGGAAGGATTGGGATCAAATTGGGAGGTTTTCTTGGAGAAAAATTTCAGCACTTTTCTTTGGTCGAGAGGGGGTGCTTATATGGTTAGGGCCATTGGGTTGAGCTGGGAGTCAATTGGTGGGTGAATTCAGCTGCCTAGGTGGAGGGAAGAAGAGATCCAAAGGAAATTTTGGCTGAGGTGGCCAATTGGTGGAGTTTGGGTGAGCTTAACTTAGAGGTGGCTCTCAGTTTTCGTTCCCTCCAGTGAGTAGGCCCGCTGGCAAGGATAAGGGAGCGGGCCCTCGGGTCAGGTGAGCCAGGGGGAGGTTTAATTTTGATTATTCAGTTGTGGGGAGATTTAGAGTAATGCAAAAGGAATATTTAACCACTTAAGGGAAGAAATCCCCTAAAATGAGGGACCCTTGGTACATGGCTCCCTAGCTTGGGTTAGGTGGATCTAGAGTGGTTCCTAGGGTTCACTTGATGGCTGTGGAAGGGTTGGTTTAGTCACATTTGGTTTAATTTGGCTAGGTTTGGTCATAGGTTCAATTTGGTTCATTTGGGTAAAGGTTGGGCTAGCTTGGGTTTAGAACAAATTGAATGTTTCAAATGGTCTAGGGGAATGTGGTGAGTGTTCCCAACATTAATTGGGAGGAAATTTTAGGGTTAGGCTAATCAATTTGGTAGATTTTGGGCATGTGTTCAATTTGGGTTAAAATTAGGTATTTTTGGATTTCAAGTGGATTTAGCTTAGACTTGGGCTCAAATTGGGGCAATTAAATGTTTCATATGTTTCATATGAGTGTTATGGAGGGTTTAGGATTGAAATTTTGAGGGAATTGGTTGACATTAGGTTAATTTGGGGATTTTGGATAATTTAAGCAAAATTGGCGATTTTGGATTTCAAGTGGAATTGAACTCAAATGTAGGTCAATTTGGGCTTGAATTTGGTTTAGATTGGTTTTGGGGATGTTGAATTGAAGTTTAGAATTGAATTTGATCAGTATTGGGGTTAATTGGGTTGATTTGTTTTGACATTGGGTCCATTTGGGCTAAGTGAGACAAGTTTAGGATTTTTGGGTAGAAAGTGGGTTAAATTGTCAAAATTAGGTTATGGTGTAGTTGAACAAAATGAAATTTAAAATATATAGGATTTTCTGAAACTTTTTGGGAATTTTTGGAAATTTTGAAATTTTGGACAAAAAGGGTATTTTGGGTATATGGAGGTTATTTGGAGTGTATTGGGGTATTTTGGTGAATTTAAGAGGTAGGAATTGTTTTAAAATGATTTTAAAGAATTTTGGGAATTTTGGATAATTTTTGGGAAATTTTGGATGATCTGGTGGTTGTTGGGGCAATTTAGGTAATTTTGGGTAAGTTTAGGGACCGGGGGTCAAAAATTGAAATTTTGGGAAAATGGAATTTGGTTATAGTTGAGTAGAGTGAAATAGTCTAGATTGAGCCATGGACCAAGAAAGTCCTCATTTTGAACATCTAATATGTCGTTCCTAACTTCTTAGCCAACGAGCTAGGGGTCTGGATCCATCCATATAAGTGCTCTAATGAGTCAAGAGTCAAGATTAAGTAAAAATGGTTTAGGGTATAGGATGTGTGTACGAGTGTAGTGTGTGTAAGCTAGACCTCACCAAGACCAGGCCACCGAGGGTTGTCCTAAGGCTTGATCATCCTATAGGAACTCATCCTTGTCTTCCAACACATTGGTCCTAACCATCCAAAGCAGACAAAATGTTTACCAGGGAGCATCGATCAATGTGATGAATCTTCAAACTTTAGCTTATTTGGGAATTGATGCCCGTGATCTCAAAGCAGACAAAATGTTGCTGAAGGGTTTCAATCAGAAAGGAGAGAGAGCTCTTGGATCAATAACACTATTTATGAGGAGGTATATAACGTTATTCAACCGTAAAATTCTATATAATTGATTCTGAAACGTTATTCAACGCTCTACTGGGCCAACCTTGGATCCATGAAAATCCGATGGTATCATCGTCTCTACACCAGTGCATAAAGTCTTATATGGGAGGGCAAGAGTAATGCATCAAAGGTGACTTACAACCGTTCTCCGTGCATGAAATTGGAATCCATGAGGATGCCGCCTACTACGCACCTCCAAAGAAAACAATTTTCACCAGAATTACCCTGCCAAATGAAGCAAAAGAAACTCAAGATGACAAGGATCCTCAAACTCTAGTTCAACAATTATTCACCACTCCCTTACGGTGAGATGGTGAAGGTTTCTCCAAAAATCGCATCCGAGGTCGAGGGCGGGGACGAGGTCGAGGAAGAAATGGTGGAATAGTTAAACAAAAGAATCTGGTGATTAATGTTGATTGGGAAGACAATTCCGAAGATAAAGAAAAAGAAATCAAGTAAGAAGCAGTAACGATAAGTCAGAAAGGGCCCCAGTTTAAGATCTCACTAGAAGATGAGAGAAATGAAGAATACAAATCAGTGTACAACAAGATAAACCACTATGTATAAACTATCACCCTAACCCCGATCTACCCTAGTAGGGTCGAGGGTATGGTGGTCAAGGAAGTATCTGGTGGCAGTGTTAAGCAAATCAAGTTTTACCGAGGTGCTTCTTCTACTTCCAATCCTGAAAATTATGTAAAAATTGAAGATGTTGTTTAATCTGAATTAATGGAATTGCCTTTTGAGTGTTATTCTCTTTGTATTCAAAATTTAATTCGACGTGGTGTTTTACTTAAGCAGTGGTCAAAAGACCAATCATACCGCTTTGAAAAGTTATGGAAGTCAACCTCCCAATTTAAAGCATGGTCTCAGATTTAGCACGGTAGGGCCAGCTAATGATACAAAATTTTGCTTGGTTGTCACTTGTGAGCCTAATGAAGACTGTCTAGAAGCTTCAGATGATCTCGAAGACATGCTAGTCGAAGACGCTTCACCAAATTTGAAGAAGAGATTAACTCTACATTAAACGAGTTAATGGAAGTTAACTTAAATACTAGCGAAGAGCCTAGGCTGACCTTTGTTAGCTCCTTACTCAATAAAGAAGACTCCAAAGATATGATTAAGCTATATATGGAATTCAAGGACTGTTTTGCTTGAAGTTATGATGAAATGCCGGGATTAGCTCCAGAAGTCGCAGCTTACAAGCTAGGAGTGGATCACACTGCCGTTCCAGCTAGAAAAGCTCAGAGAAGAATGCATCTAGAGATCGAACAACAAGTAATAGCTAAGTTAAGAAGCTAATCAAAGCATAACTTTTCTGTGAAGAACAATACCCGACTTGGTTGGCCAATGTGGTACCATTTAGAAAGAAGAACGGTCAGATCAGAATCTGCGTGGATTTCATAGATTTAAACAAAGCGTGCCCGAAGGATGAATTCTCGCTACCAATTCCGAAGTTAATGATCAACATCGCTTCGTCGCACAAAGTCTTCTCTTTCATGGATTGATCATTGGGATACAATCAGATAAAAATGGCACAAGAAGATGAAAAGCTCACAGCATTCAGAACACCAATCGAGGTATGCTACACATTGATGCCTTTCAGATTAAAGAACTCAGGAGCAACATACCAAAGAGCAATGATAAGGATTTTTGTTGATCTCATTCACAACCAAGTCGAGTGCTACGTGGATGATGTGGTCATCAAAAGCAAATTAAAAGAAGATCACCTGTATGATTTGAGAATTATTTTCGAGCGATTAAGACAATTTAACCGTAAGATGAATCCCTTGAAATGCGCCTTCGGCGTCATCTCCGAGAAATTCTTAGGATTTGTTGTCCGGCATCACGAAATGGAAATCGATCCAGAAAAGATTAAAGATATCTTAGAAAAGCCACCTCACAAGACTTCAAACAACTACTATCATTTCAAGGGAAGTTGTCATATCTTCGACGCTTTATTTCTAATTTGTCAAGAAACTGTCAGCCTTTTTCTACTTTGGTTAAGAAGGATGACAAGTTTACTTGGGACTCTAAATATCAACATGCCTTCGAGGACATCAAGCAATTTTTAATGAAACCTCTTATATTAGCAGCCCCAGTCTCGAGTCGATTGTCGATACTTTATACCGCGGCTTTAGACGACTCCCTCGGAGCCCTACTAGCCCAGGTTAATGACGAGGGTAAAGAAAACACTCTCTACTACTTAAGTTGTCATCTAATTCCGACGGAGGTAAAGTATCCTCCTATTGAGAAGCATTGTTTGGCCTTGATCTTCGCCGCTCAAAAGCTCAGGCATTACGAGCTTTCTCATAAGTTCAACCTTATTTCGAAATTTAATCCATTGCAATATTTGATGACCCGCCCGACACTTTTCGGCAGACTTCCTATGTGGTCGATGATACTATTGCAATTTGATATAACTTTCATTCCTCTTCGTGCGATAAAGTGACAAGTCCTAGCAGACTTCCTCGCAGCACACCCTTTGGCAGAATCGCCTCTCAATGACGATTTGCCAAACGAACTGATAACGAGCTTAGAAGACCGCAATTATCAACATAGGGAATTATACTTCGACGGAGCATCATCAACACAATGAGATGAAGAATTTCAAATGATAGTGCCCAGTAAGGCCGGAATCGGACTAATACTTATAACACCGGAACGAGGGATGTTAAGATACTCCTACCATTTAACAACACCATGTACAAATAATGAAGCAGAATATGAAGCTCTTATAACCGGACTGGAGTTAGCCATTCATATGGGTATAACTGATATCAACATTTACGGTGATTCACAGTTGAACATACAGCAGGTCGCTGAACAGTACAAAATTTTGAAGCCCAGACTCGAGCAGTATTTTCAGTATAGAGTGATGTTTCTAGAGCAGATTTCTAACGTGACGATATAAAAGATTCCCAGAAAAGAAAATTCCCTTGCAGATGCTTTGGCCTGACTTGCAAAAGAGTTCACATGTCAACAAGAATAATCAGTTAAAGTGACAATGCAGGGTCGACAGGTCCTATCGCAAATTGACATAGACACTTTGCGCAGATTGGGAAATGAAGAGACAGTTGTAATAGTGACAGAAACTATAAAAGATTGACGATAGCCATTAATAAAATATTTGCAAACAGGAAATCTACTAGACGATAAGTTATTAGCCCATCAGATCAAGAAAAGAACTCTGTCATACGCCTTAATAAACAATACCTTATACAAAAGGTCTTTCGATCAGATGTGACTAAGGTGCCTGAGTGGGTCCGAGGCTCGTGAAATTATTAAAGAGGTGCACTCGGGACTTTGTGGGGCTCATCAGTTGGGTCCGAAGATGAAAATGAAAATTAAGAGATTAGGGTACTACTAGCCCTCAATGATGACCAACTGCATGAAAGTTGCCAAAAGTTGTCACCAGTGCCAAGTGCACGGAGTGGTTCTACATCAACCTCCAAATGTGCTACATCCGACAATCGCGTCGTGGCCATTTGAATGTTGGGAACATATAGTGGGCCCGATAGAACCACCTTTTTCAAGAGGACATCGTTTCATCCTTGCAGCCACAAATTACTTTTTAAAGTGGGTAGAAGTAGTACCGCTCAAAGATGTAAAGGCACATCACGTGTTACAATTCTTCAAGAATCAAATCATTTACCGTTTTGGGGTACCATGCAGAATTATCTCAGATAACGGGTCTACATTCAAAAGCACAAAGATTAATGATTTTGTCAAAAAACACGGGATAGAATGTCACTATTCGACGATCTACTACCCATGTGCAAATGGCTTGGCAGAGGCTTTTAATAAAACTCTCATCCAAATCCTAAAGAAAACTTTGGACGACAAAAAAAGCAATTGGTACGAGCATTTATTAGAAGCCTTATGGGCCTATAGGACAACTTTTAGAACACCTACTCAGGCTACACCTTACGCTTTAGTGTACGGGTCTGAAGCCGTCTTGCCCTTGGAGGTTCAGCTTCCATCGCTCAGAATTGCAGTCGCAAATAAGATCACTACAAAAGAGAACGTCAGACTATGACTGGAAGAATTGGAAAGCTTGGAAGGAAGACGAATTTCAGGAAGCAAAAATTAGAGTTATATCAAGCTAAGATGATTCAGGCCAACGAAAAACTGGTCCGCCCAAGAACTTTCAAAGTTGGTGAATCAACTCTCGTTTTCTGAAGACCTATTCTTACACATCGCAAGATAGGGGTAAATTTGAAATAACTTGGGAGGGACCGTTTGTTGTCAAGAAAGTCTACTCGGGAGGCTCTTACCAACTCGTGGATTGCCGTGGAGAGCGGCCAATGCTTCCTATCAACGGATGATATCTAAAGAAGTATTACGTGACGTGATGTTTTGAAGAGCGGACTTTAGAAACAAAGTTTTGCTCGTAGAAGCACTGACGTGATAATTGTGTGCAACTGGGTCCGAACCCAAAATAAAAATAAAAAAACTTTAAAACCAAAATACAAAAAAAAATTCTTAAATAAAATAAAATTGAAACTTAGTGCAATTTCAAAACTCAAAATCAAATCTTTTCCTTTCTTAATAATGTTTGAAAATAAAATAGTTGTATATAAATTTATAAAAGAAAATACAATAAAATTTCAAAATTCTTATTCTTCTTGTTCCTTTTAGGTTTGGCCCCTGATTCATTCCTTATTTTCGTAGGAAGATGTCGAGCGGGTGGGTGGTCCTTTCCTTTAGAGATGGTGTAAGTCTTGCACTTAATGAAGAGGAACTGAAGGTTGGTACTGTGATCGAGGTTGACTCAGATTTTGCACAGGTGAAACTAGAATATGAAGAAACTGGTTGGACAAATGTATACCTTGGAGAGCCCCCTAGAAAGGTAGTAATGAAGCTCAGTGAGAAAGTTCAACACACTGCAAACCAAAAGAGGAAGATTAATGTGATTGAAGATAACAAAATGAAATCGGTGATAAGGGCAGCAGTAGGGAAGTTTGTCTGTGCCATCCTACTGACATCTAGGGGGAGAGGAGAGCCACTTTAACCCTGATTCAAAGAAGAAAAAAGAACCAACGTATTCATAGAATGTTAAAGAAGTTGACAGAAGAGCAGAACAAAGAAGAGATTCCAACGATCGCTGCAGTTGGCCCGAGGAGACCAGGCCTCAAGAGCACCATGGCAGAAGTAATTCCAGAGGAGGTCATGGCAAAGCCCATACGTGAGGTAGTGATGATTGCAGGGGTGTGTGCCAGCGTAGGGCCGTATATCCCACAGTACGTCGCCAGACCTCGACAGTCCCAGATGTTCTCGGAGCATGAGTTGGAGATGATCTAGAGAATGCGAAGACAGGATTTTGAATATTTTCAAAGGATTCAGGGCAAGTATGTAAATATCCTGGGGGGATTAGAATTGCATATTGATGTGTTCTCTTATTACGAGCAGAGTGAGATCATGGATTACGTCTTCGATCTCAGAGAGCAGGGTCGTGCTGGACGAATACGGAGTAAGACTTATTCTGAGCCGCAAAAATGGAAGTGAGGTAAGGGGAGGATTACGATTCAGTTCAGATGCTGCTATAACATTGCTGATGATAGGAAAGGAAATCCACCAGGGATACTTCGCTATGATGAAGTAGACCCAATGTCAATTTAATCAAGAAAATGATAAAGCGGATTGTGTCTTGACGAGTGTTACCCGCTGACTGCATACTGAATAGCTGTATCATCAACATTTATGAGGATGGAGATTGCATTCCACCACACGTGGACCATCATGATTTTGTGAGACCCTTCTGCACTGTTTCTTTCATTAATCACTGCAACATCATGTTCGGGACAAAACTCTGGATAGTCGGCCCGGAGAATTTCGAGGGCTAGTAGAGATACCTCTACTTGTAGGCTCTATCCTCGTACTACAAAGGAACGGTGCAGATGTGGCAAAGCACTGCATACCAGGGGTTACTTACTAGCGGAACTCCATCACCTTCAGAAGGATGGATGAGAGCAAGATTCTGGTCATTTCCAGCCAGATCTAGATTTAGAGAGTTTGCAGCCTTACGAGCTGTAAGCTACATAGTGGTAGCACACCTCTAAAGCACACTTACATAAGATTTTCCTCCGGAAATTGGCTTATATGGTGATGTTATTACCTATGCAGTTTACTTTTCAGACATGGACAAATTAAACAGACAATTTTTACAGATGACATGAAAATTCCAGTATATTTTGTGTCCAGATATATATGGATTTTATAGAAGTTTATTTCAAGAAAAATATCATCAGAAGTGTTTTGGGAAAAAATATGATATGTATTTTTGACATTTCAATGGAAACGACTATGTCGTATTTTACCTTCAGTTTTTTGCAATTGACTACGAACGCCACTGAATAAGAGTTTGACTCAATTTAAAGAAAAGTTGAGCGAAGAATGATTTAAATGAAATATAATAAACAAAAAATGGAATTCATCAAAATCTAATAAAAATAAAAATAATAAAAAAATTCAAATCCAATATCTAAATAAGACACAAAATCAAAGCTCAAAGTAAATCAACTCAAAAAATATCAAATTGCAAACAAAAGAAATGAATAAATATCCAAATCAAAATGAAATTTCAATCTAAACAAAAATTTGAAGATCAAAATAAAATCAAATCACTAAAACATAAAGAACAATGAAAACAAATCCCGAATCTGAAATCCCCAGCCTTCGACTAGATTGAAAAATCCTTTCAACTCTTAGCGATTTCTTTCCTCTTTTGAGAAGGTCGTCTGAGTCTACTGAAACAGAACCATGAAATTCTTAATTTGGTTCTGATGGCATAGATTCACATCCTTCACCAAACAATCAACCTTTGATCAAATCTTTCAGGATGTAAGACACATTCATGTCCCATTCCAATCTTCTACTGTACTTCTAAAACACAAAAATTTTCATAAAACAATCGTCAACCTTCGAGGCTGGCACCTAAATTCCAGCTCTCATCTCAGGATTAGTACCTAAATTCTGATTTCCATCTTCTGAGATCGGTGCCTAAATTATGATACTCATTTCGAGGTCAGTACCTAAATTCCAGTTCTCATCTCGGGATCAGTATCTAAATTCTGATTCCTATTTTCCGAGATGGGTACCTAAATTCTGATTCTCATTTCGAGGTGGCACCTAAATTCTAGTTCTCATCTCGGGATCAGTACCTAAATATTGATTCTCATCTTCCAAAATTGATACCTAAATTTTGATTCTCATTTCGAGGCTGGTACCTAAATTCTAGTTCTCATCTCGGGATAAGTACCTAAATTCTGATTCCCATCTTCCGAGATCGGTACCTAAATTCTAGTTCTTATCTCGGGATTAGTACCTAAGTTATGATCCACATCTTCCGAGATCGGTACCTAAATTCTGATTCTCATTTTGAGGCTGGTACCTAAATTCCAGTTCTCATCACGGGATCAATACCTAAATTCTGATTCCTATCTTCCGAGATCGATACCTAAATTCTGATTCCCATCTTCCGAGATCGGTACTTAAATTCTTATTCTCATTTCGAGACTAGTACCTAAATTCTAGTTCTCATCTCGGGATCAGTACCTAAATTCTGATTCCCACCTTTTTCAGATCAGTACCTAAATTCTTACTCTCATCTCTCGGGATCAGTACCTAAATTCTGATTCCCATCTTTCAAGATCGGTACCTAAATTTCGATTCTCATTTCGAAGCTAGTACCTAAATTCCAGTTCTCATCTCGGGATCAGTACATAAATTATGATTCCCATCTTCCGAGATCGGTACATAAATTTTGATTCTCATTTCAAGTTCTCATTTCTAGGCTGGTACCTAAATTCCAGCTCTCATCTCAGGATCAGTACCTAAATTCTAATTCCCATCTTCCGAGATCGGTACCTAAAGTGTGATTCTCATTTCAAGGCTGGTACCTAAATTCCAGTTCTCATCTCAGAATCAGTACGTAAATTTTGATTCCTATCTTCTGAGATCAATATCAAACTTTTGATTCTCATTTCGAGGCTAGTACCTAAATTCCAATTCTCATCTCGGGATCAATACCTAAATTCTGATTCCCATCATTCGAGATCGGTACCTGAACCACTTCGCTCACTTAGCATGATTTAATTTTTATAGCAAGTATATAATATATTCTATAATCACAAAATTACTATTCAATGCAAGTATACGTATCGTTCAAGTAATGCAGGGTTCTAGTGGAGTCCTGGATATCGATCCCACAGGAAATATTTTAGAGGCTATGAACTAGGATTATAGAAACCAATTCAGAATCACAACATGGAAATCAAATTGCCTATCTATCACTATTATGCAATCGAAAATAATATGAAGACTTAATAAACTAATTCAACTCACAGATAACTAATTCTACTAATAAAGTGAAGTTCAAATATATAAGCAAGAATCATTCACCTTTGTTAATAAATTTAAGTGAATGAATAATTAGAATTAGTTTAAAATGTATTGTGCCAAATAGGAGCATACATATTATTTACCCTTTGGTCCAGGCATAAATAACATTTACTGATTCTATGCTTAGTTACTGAAACTGCGGCTAGGCTGAGAGGATACCGGCTCTGACTTCGGAGCTCCCACGTTTCACTCGCTTGAGGGCTAGCATCTACACTTCAGCACCCAAACGATAGGACCGAATTGAGGATTGTAGTCTGTCACTCTAAAATCTCCAATTCTACGCCCGATGAATATTATTATCATATTTATTTGCACCCTACTTCCAAGGACTTTGACCTCCCTTAATCTCGGATGTAATCTTCACTTTAGTTGTAAACTTAACATTTTTTAACTAATCAATTGGCCAGATTGAAAGTAAATTAAGATTTAAGTGAATGATTATCATAAATTCTTTTATAATTTTCTTGGCACACTAATTGAAATCACAATTTCACAAAAATATCAAAACAAGGAGAAAGACAGAAAAACTACTCAGATTTCATTAAGAGGATACGATAAAACTTGGATTTCATATTTAAAAGTAAAGTTCTACAAACTAAAATAAGTAAATACAACTTATCTTAAATTCCTCCCCAAGCAAACTCCTTGAAGTTCCTCTGAATCTCTTCCTATCTTTTCAGTACACAAAATTCTCCTTTGAAATGGCAATGAGCAAGAAATCTCTCACTTTCCTTCCACTCTTACAATCTCTTGTAGAATCCCTCACAAGTATCACTATCTGAACTCACTAAATAACACTCTTTTTACTCTTTGGACTCACTAGACTCACACACTTAACTCTCTAGTGGACTAGATGACACGTGGTGGACACAAATGGACGCTAGTGGACCCCTTTTTTCGGCCCCAAATTGTTTTTTGAAGTAGTTGAAGAGTTTCCAAGAGATTTCCAAGCATCCCTTCAAAAATCATCCACATTCAATGCACCTTGTGAGAGAACTGACTTTCCAGCAATCGGCGGCCTCAAGCTCGCCGTCGGCGTCGTTCTAGAATACTTAGCCTTGGACACTCTTGCATAAGGCCCATTGTTGGCGGCCTCGATCTCGCCGTCGGCGGGCATCCTTGTAATATTTTCTGAACTCTCGGGAAAAACACACCGTCGGCGCCTTCGAGCTCGCCATCAGCGCCTTAGATCAAATTTTCTTCTTTTGGGTCCTTTTTGCTCCAAATTCGCTCCTTTTTGCATTTTTTCGCTCCATTGTCCCTAAATCAACCTATCTGCAACAAATCTTCATAATCACCCTACTTTAAAGTGTAATATCATCAAAATCAAAATAAAATAGGCATGAAATCTTAACATATTTTCAGTGGGTCAATACCTAAATTTTAATTCTCATTTCGAGGCTGGTACCTAAACTCCAGTTCTCATCTCGAGATCAGTACTTAAATTCTGATTCCCACCTTTTTGAGATCAGTTCTGTTGACCTCATTTTTGGCGAGGTCTTTTCTTTCCTCTTAGTGCCTAGGATATAGCCATAGGACTTCTCCTTGACTATCCTAGAGAACTAGAGAAAGGACCCATCTTGTTTTAGAAACTCGAACCGACTCTTTACTCATCTTGAAGTTCTGCATGTATAGTTGCCGACCTCTAACATTTGTACGGTCGAAATTAACATGACAGAGCTAAAAAAGAGTCCCCATAGGATCATTAAGCCTTAGGGTTGCCTTGTGCACGATTTGCACCGTCGCATGCACAAATTTCGCAATTCGGATCGTCGACACATTCAAACATAAAAGTTCAAAACAATCTAACATTTATTTGCTTCATAATTAATCGAAATTAAAATTAAATTTAAGAAAAAAGATCTATCATGAATCCAAATTTTGACGAAATTTGAATTCAACACATTTTTGACGCGATTGTCTACGAGGTTGTCCAAACGACCTCAAATGATGAAATGGACTGTGTCGTTGCATCTGGAAAGTCTAATTTGGTTAGGAAGGACGTATACTTGTTGACCTCATTTTTGATGAGGTCTTCTCTTCTTCTCTTTAGTACTTAAGATCTAGCATTAGGCTTTTCCTTTGACTATCCTAGAGGATTAGAATTGGGACCCACCACCTAGAAATTCAAACCACTTCTTAACTCCCTGCAAACTCCACAAACTTGACTATAGACCCCTAATCACCTAAAGGGTTGAAATCAAATGTGGAAGTTTAAAGGATGAGTTCCTATAGGACTCTTTGGCCTTAGGACTGCCCTAGGTGGCCTGGTCTGGTGAAGGGCTGACTTACACACACACTACACTTATACAATACACTTTCACACACATCCTAAAAACACACCCATACCTAACTTGACCTCCTGACTCATGAAGGTGATTCACATGGATGGTCCTTAACCCCTAAGCCCTTGGTTAAGAGGGTTAGGAACAACATAGTGGATGCCTCAAATGAGTCCCTTCATGGCTCATGTGGGATTGATATGGCTTCATGGCTCAACCAAAATGATTTCATTCCACTTACAATTACTCAATCTTTATTTTTGCAAATTTTCAATTTTTGACCGCCAGGACCCTACACTCGCCTAGCCTACCCAAAGCCCTTGAAATTACCCAAATTTTTCAAAATTTGCAAATCACCCAAAATTACCCAAAATTAACCTTGAACATTTCCTCACCAATCAAGTTGATCATCCATAGCCAAAAATACCAAAACTTCCAAAAATACCTCCCAATACCCTCCAAATACCCAAAATACCCCTCTTGACCCAAAAATCCAAAAATTAAGAAAATTCCCAGAAAATTCCAGAAAATCCCAAATATTCCCAATTTCATTTTGTTCAACTACACCATGGGTTAATTTTGTCAATTTACCCCATGTTTTTCAAAACCCCCAATTTGACCCATTTTAACCCTAAGTGAACCCAATGTCAAGCCAAACCTACCCAATTGACCCAAATTCTGGTCCAATTCAATTCTAAACTTTAATTTAACATTCCCAACACCAATCTAGACCAGATCCAAGTCTAATTTGATTGACATTTGAATCCAATTTCACTTTTGGCCTTAAAGCCCAATTTGGACCCATGACCCAAACCTAGCCCAAACTAACCCAATTCAACTCCAATTAACCCCAAACCTTTTCTAAACCTTTCTTAACATCCCAACAAGCAAAAAACTAACATGATTTTCGCAAAATTTAGACCCAAACCCCACTCAAATTCAACCCAAAGCTAAAAGGCCCAATTTTGACCTAAACCCAAACCTAACGCAAATAAGCCCAAACCCCAAAATCAAAACCCAACCAAAGCCAAAACCTCTTTGAAACACTCCCATAAATATTTCCCAACATTTATTTTACATCAATTTCAACCCAAGCCCAACATTGGCCCAAGTTAGCCCAATTTGACCTACATTGGCCCATTTACCAAAGAGGTCCAAATCCAACCCAATTCAAGCCCAAACCACTTTAAATTTATTCCAAATCATTCATGAAACCTTCCTAAATTAAATTCAACACTTATTGGATCCAATCCTTTACAAAATTCTCATCCTAAAATTTGTTTTGAAATCTAAAAGCCCACTCTCTAAACCATCTTGAAAGCCCATCCTAAGTGAAATCCAAAAGCCCAAAGCCCACATGACAATTCCTTCTCATCATCCCTTTAATTGGGATCAATTCCTAAGTCCCAAATCAATCATCAAATCAACCTAAATCAAGCACCATCTAAATTTTTCACTAAATTGCCAAAATCTCCAAATTCCTTTTTCATATAAATGGATCCACTTTTCCTAAGTCAAGGATGAGCCAAATGAAGCCACATGCAAGCCATGGACAAGCCACATGGAGCCATGGAAGGTTTGACATGTGACCAAGACATTAATGACAAATGGAGGGCCCCCTTTCCTAATCCTTTATTAAGCCTTTTTAACCATAAGCATGTCACACACTAAACCATGCTTAGCCACTTCACCATGGATGGAGACTTCCCCACTTCATGGAAGCTGACCCAAGTGACTCTTTTCAGCCCAAAACCAGGCCTTGGGTGGTGCACCTAGCCCAAAAGGATGGGTTGACCCAAATCAAGCCAAAGTGGCCTCTCCCCCATACCATTTTAATCCAAGCACTTTACACATGTCCAAGCCCAATTGACTTCACCATTGCCAAGCCCTGACCTCCCTGGTAAAGATGGTGACCCCCGCTCGCCGGCCGACCACCCAGGCCGCCGGAAAACACCACACCCGAGAGCTCACATGTGAGCCAACATTGAAATTCCACCTCGTCGAGTCGCCCCATGCCCAATGGCCACCATGGCCGTTCTTCCTCGACCTAAGCGACTGATCCCAAGCCTTAAGCCCCCCGGGAGAGCCTCCACCCTCTCCTATTTAAACACCCCCTCTCTCGACCATGGGAGAGGTGCTGAACCAACCTTAAGGAAACTTCGCCAAAATCATTCCGGACCACTCTCTACACATGAGCACTTGACTCCCACCGGATTCCAGCCTCAATTCCTCTAGCCGAGCTCAATTTCGAGTTCAAACTTCAAGACACAAAACCAGGACACTTCTTCACAGTGGACCAATCCCCAAATTGATTGATCCTACACCATCATCAGACCAAGGGAAGAAGTCCACCAGCAAAAGCCCCTTCTCCAGGCCACCCATCTGTTCCAGACACCAAGCTTTGTAATCGGTTGTGGTCGAAATCCTACCTAGACAATTCACCAGACCAGGAGACTTCATCCGGAGCTTGCTCGGGACGCAATCGAAGGTGACACAACCCTCGGATTGAAGCCACACTTCTCTGAGCTAAAGTATGAGCTAACTCTTTATCCGGAGCTTCTGGAGATTCTCTATTTCAAATGCCTTAATTTCAATGCATGATCACTGTATATATGTATTCGTCTCTTCAAGATGAATCCATAGAGCACAAGAACACGAAAATCAGTTAAGTATTGAGTGAGATATTAAGGATTTAGTGTGGACGGTTCTCAGGCTAGGAGGCTTGGGGACGATGAACGGATGCCGTTCATTTAATACACGCGCGGACGGACGGCCAGGATCGCGCCGGATGAGGAGACGGAATGATATAGCGGGCCCCGGGAGCGCTGAGTCTGACGGCGGCGCCGAATCAGAACACGCCGCTTGGCCTTTCGGAGACGCCGAGGTTGAGTCAGCGCCGCGTGGATAAGTAGAAAAATAGGTTATTTTCCTATTTATTTAATTACCAGAACTTGAAAAATGCATAACTTTGTGTAGTAAAATCAGAAAATAAAATAAAAATACCCTCTTGCTCAGTGAACAGAGAAGAATAATGTGGAAATGAAATCATTTAATTTCATCAAGTACTTTATTTTTAATAATTTATTTACTCTCTGCACATTTTCAATTCTCCGTGCATGTATACAATTCACCATGGCATGAAACCATAGGGCTTTTGAAGCCTCCGAATTTGGGAACATTCCCCGAATTTTCCAAAGTCGAGGCCATCCCTATGAAGAGTTATTGATTTTTCAACTCTAGGTTGCTAGTTTGAGTATTTTAATTCCAATAATTAGCATATTGTGAAATAAACTCTAGGAAAATTTGGTGATGTTTATTATGGCCAGAGGAACCTAGGAAAAATAAGTTTTGAATTAATACACTTGGAATAACCCTAATTGGCTTAAACACCCAAAATAGGTCCTTAATTAATTAAGCTAATCATACATCAAATTGACTTGAAATCAATTCTCCACTGACCTTTAGGATTAGAGGAACCCACCATAAAAATTTGAAGTCAATTGGACTTGGTTAGCCCTATTAAATGGGTTGATTAAGCCATTTAGCTAATTTAAACTTTAAAAATTCATAACTTTCAAAATACTTTTCAAAAATTCAATAAATTGGTTTTGGAGCCTCTCTGATATCAGGGGAATTTAAGAAAAATAAAATTGTAATTTTCTATAAAAGTTGATTTTTTGCATTATTTTAATATTTTAATAATTAAAAAATAATAAAAATCACAAAAATAATAAAATTCACCAAAATGTCACATTTTGAATTTTAATCACTTAGTAACAAACCCCATATTTTTCTTTAGTCTCTATAATGAGATATTAAATTTTAAAGCCCTAAGGTAATTTTAAAATTAAAAGAATGTATATTTTTAGTATTTCCACTAAAATAATTCTAATAAATCAAAGAGAAATCAAAAAATTATAAAAATTGATTCTCTGATTTCCTTGATATCAGAGAGATTTTTGAAAAATATAAAATTCATTTTTCAACCTTTATTTTATTTTTAAATTAATTAATACTCCAAAACTCAAAATAATTATAATAAAAAGAATATAATTCAAAAAATCACCAAAATTGGTCCAAGTGATCCTCTGGTAATTAGAAATGTCACATAATTTTCTTAAGGACAGAAACTTTCCCTTGGTCATATTATTAAATTTTCCTTCAAAATCCCTATTTTCCACCAAAAATAATTACATAAATAAATTAAATACAAAAAAATCACATTTTCTCCTCTCATGCCTTTATTGACATATGAGTGAAGTCACATAAAAATTTCAAGTTCATTTAAGCTCAATTTAGTGAGTTATGAAATTATTAAGCTTGAAGGGCAAAATGGTAATTAAAATTTTAACCTTTAATTAAAACTTTAGGCTTAATAAAATTAAAGAGTAAAGTATTTGATCCTAATCTGATTTGGATGATTTAAATTTGAATAATAAGGGTAGAAACCTATTAAACAATTTAAAAATAATTGAAATAAACCTTAATTTAATAGTTGATTAAATTTGGAAGAATAATAAAATTGGAATTATTAAAATAGGGATATTATTAGGAAGAGATTTGTTCTTTAATTTAAGAATCCCTAAATTAATCATCTCAATAATATTTAATTCCTAATTAAAATGATAATCCAAATTTAAGATTTAAAATGCTAAAAGACTTAATCATCAAATTAAATTAAAGTTAAATTATTTAAATTAAATCCTTTTAAAATTTCAATTAAATTAATACTTTAATAATTAAAATTAAATCATCTTTAAAAAATAAAAAAATAATAATAAAATATTAAATTAAAATTAAAAATTAAATTAAATTAAAATTTAAATTAAATTAAATTAAATTAAATTAAATTAAATCAAGTTAAATTAAATTAAATTAAATTAAACTAAATTAAATTAAATCATATCAAATCAAATTAAATTGAATTAAATTAAATTAAATAATAGAATCAAGTTAAAATTAAAATTAAATTAAATTAAATTAAAATTAAAACTAAACCAAATTAAATTAAATTAAAGTTAAATTAAATTAAATTAAAATAACACCACCTAAGACATAAAGAAATTCAAAAATAAATATAAAGCAACTTGAACACTATTCCAAATTTAAACCCGTTAACTGAAATTAAATTAAATCACAAACCATTTGAACATCAATTTGCCCTCGAAAGCTTTTGTTGTCATAACTCCCAAACAGAACGTTAAATGAAATGTTACTTCCCTCATAGGATATTCAAATGTCCTAGTTCACTGAGTAAGATAACAACAAAACTTGAATTCCCGGACGATTAATTCATTTGTATGATTAAATTCTCTTGGACTTAAAAAATAATCCTAGAAATATTGAAAAAATGTTTAAGATTCTTAAATACTTTCTCAATATGATAGGATGTTTATGAGAACAACTGAACTTAATTGTTCTTTGATGAAGAAAATCGTCCTTAAACCAAAACACAAGAACCTAGACGTCATAGGAGATGACTAGCTACAGGATTAGGAACTTGGTAGAAAACCATAACCCTTCCCTTAGTTTTACCTAGGAACTTGTTCTAAATGCTTAAATATTCTAAATTGTGTTTTAAGTGCAGCTTGGGATGACGGGAAGACCCTCCAGGTACGCTTTTATTTTATTGCAATTTACTTAATCGCATCGCACTTACTTTTCTTGCATGATAAACAACTGTTGCATGAAAACCCACACTTTTAGGATAGTCCCTAAAACTGAAATCAAAACTAAATTAAAAGTCATTGCAAGATAAAATTCACTGCCACAACATTTCAAAATATAATACAACTCAAAATTTAATCACAAAGAGAACACAAAACTGCAATTACAACTAAATTAAAACGTCTTGTTGGATGATCGGGAATACATCGGATGATGTAACCTACGTGTTGCTAACGGGATTTCTCACGGTCTAAATGAAAGTGTGGAACTCATTTAGTTGAGTTTAGAAAATTCATCTGGACTAAGTGAATCCGATAAAAATAACGAAGCCGGAAGGATGGACCCGTGGGATCTTAACCGGTGTTGTTATAATCAACTTTAAGATTTGTTTTAATTAAAACATAAAAAACACTTGGAAATTAAGAATTTCTCTAAACCAAAACACTTTTCTCATCTCATGATTTATGACTTCTAAAACTAAACCTCGCAACAACAAGGAGCTTGGAGCACGATGGGCGATACGATTATCGTCATCGCAAAAACTCCGAATCCGCTTAACGAAAACTTTCTTAGAATTAAATAACTAAGCCATAAGACTTCGAGGTAGTTTGCCTAGTGCAACATAAATCCTCAACCTTTTGTTAGGCATTTGCATTGCAAATTAAGCCCTAACCGGTCTTAGGATTCCGAGGTAGTCATCCGATATGACATAAACCCTCATATCTTTGAGGCTATTTGTATGATTTTATCATACAAATATAAGTCCGAATTAATTAAAAATTGGCAAGATCAAAACATTAAGTAAACATTAGGGCCTTCCTAAATTCAAGCCAAACAATAGGATAGTCGGGAAATTACCGAAGTTCGCTTCGAATCTGTAATTTCTCCTACCTTTCTTCCTTTGGATTCCCAAAATAAAATATTCCAAATTTGATCCATTCCCTATTGAAATTCCAAAATTCAATCCCTTAAAAACTTAAACTTTGAAATTCTTGAGAGAAGAACTACTGATTATTATCGAGAGTTTTCTTAGGTGATTCCCGTCACTTAAGATGTAATTAACTATAGGGGCTAGCCCTTATAGGGAATTTTAAGAACCAGGTAATATAAACCTTGTTTAATGTTTTCATATTAAGCAGGGGAATTTGTCGGCTTATAAAATTGGTTCGTAGACCAAACGGATGTCACAAATCTTTTAGTTTATTTAATCGAGCCCCATCATCAAACAGTGTGTCTATTCTTCGAGATAGATACATAGTTTGTGATGCAGTGCTCGTTTATATAAACTATTCGGGATGTGAGATCAGTTTGATTTCATATCATAAAATTTTCAAATTTAAAATTATTTTCAAAATCAAATACTACTTTTCAAATTATTTATTTAAATTAAATAAAAAATTCCCCGACAATTTCTGTTAGGCGACCCCCTTTTCAAAATAAAACACACAACCTAAAAATAATGCCGACAATTTCTGGCGACTCCGCTGGGGAGTAGTTCCTCTCTCCATTTTTAATCAGATAGTTCTGCTTTCAAAAATCGGTAATGCATCCATGTCCCTAATGGATCAAGCTACCCTTCTTTCCGTTGGAATAATATGTTCATTTCTACCTTGAACAAGTATAGCCAACATTCTCTTGGATTTAGGAGCCACTGTTTAGACACCCCTAAACAGAGAGGTTCTGAGATCCTTTTACCTCATTTCTGAGGTGGGGTGGACCCCCAATAGGTGTTAGTTTAGGAGTGATCCTTCGAGTCGAGAAGTCTTGCATAAGACTTTCTTTTCCCTTCCAATTCTGAATCAGATTCTTTACCTTTTCTACACCTTTGAACATTCTGTTCCTAATAAACAAACCCTCTAATGAATGACTCTTTTAACAAATAACTCCTTCTTATAAATACATGAACGAGAATGTGTTCGGACTCCTTTCGATTCCTTTCTTTTCGTCCTGATGAGAAGAAGCATAACTTGGGACTGACAATCAGAATCTACCTTGCAGAAATGGAAGCCCCAAAGCTGATTTTCTCCTTCACCAATGGACTAGACTTCGCTGTTTACAAGGATGAGCTGCCCGACAATGGATCATCTGGTTTGGACAAGGATTCGAGAACACAAATGTTAAGATCACTGACGTTACCCTTTTCGCACTGACAGACAAAGTATCTGAAATTGAAAGACCTTTGATCGAGTTCAACCTTAAGTCAACTCAAGAGTTTCCTCCCCTACAAAAGATTCCAACTGAGAGGAGTACTGCTGTTCACAGAAGGACTGTTGTTGCTACCCCCACTGGTCTAGTTGTCTCCGTACCTACCCCGGCTTCTGCTAAACTAAAGGGAAAGGAAATTCGTAACTATGATGAACCTGTTACCGTGGAGGGTACAGAACTTCCTGTGAAACCTTCTGTTTTTGAAATCGGGTCTAGCTCGAGAATTACATTGCTGACACGGACTCAGAGAAGGAACAGAAGTAGATGGATTGCTAGAGAAGCCAGAGCTACTGAAGTTTCTTTCCTAGAAGAAATCCCAGAACTACCCGAGTATACACTGCTGCCTGAATACATACCACTTTTGGGAGGAAGCAGGTTCCATCCCCTCTCCGCCGCAGAGGATGAAGAAAATGTCCGTAAGATTGCTGCCGCATTGCCTCAGCCCGTATATTACAACGACGACCGTAAGAAAAGGGCTAGAATTACACCATTTGCTCGACTGCAAACCTTGATAGAGAAGTTAGCGAAGAAAGAAAAATGCCCTGTATCAGAAATTTTAAGAAGGATAGGGTGGGTGCCAGCCAAGTCCCGTCTTGGGCCGCGAGTAGAACCTGCTATCGCTGCGGAAAAGCCGAATAAGAGAATGAAAGCTAGTCCGCCCGTCGTTGTTTCGGGACTACAAATTAGGGAGGATACCACCTTCCGAGCATTTGGGCGACGGACCATCCGGTCCCGACACCTTCGGCTGCTAGAAGGATGGTATGGCGTCCCACTACCGGACAATTAAGATTAAAACAACAACCCGAGAAAGAAAGTCTTGTCAGGAGACTTGAGTCCGAAGAAAGTGCTACCGCAGTAAAGGGGACTCATGAGAAGGAAACCTGACAGTTATCACTTGAAAACTGCAAGGATGTACAGAGAAGACCACTAGAAGATGCTATGGAAAAGCTAAGAACTGATATTCGGCGATTAGCAAGGGAAAGAGAAGAGAAATTTGGAGATGAAGTTGACTCGTCAGAGTTCATGGATGATAAATATGCAAAAATTAACATGGTTAAAACACGAGCTTCGTCAGCTTCACAAGGTGCCCCTGCAGCCGCAGAAAGAGAGGATCCAGAAGTAATGAGGAGGCAGCTTCAAGAGAAAGATGATACGATCGCCCAAATGGCAAAAAGGATGGAAGAGATGGCTGTAGCCCTAGACACTCTCCAGAGTCAGGTTTAACCCCAAAAAGAAACACCCCGTAAGTCATTCACATTGTAGACGGAGGAGAGGAGATTACATCCGTCAATGGGGATGATCAATTAAAAAAGAATGCAACACAAAGCATGATTCCAGAAAAGGATATTAAGAGCATAGTGGAACAACAAGTGCGAGACGCCTTGGCACAATCAAAGAGCGGGACATCCATTCGGACGGGTAGACCTTACCCTGAAGAATTCGACATTGTCCAATATCCAAAAGGCTTTGTACCACCTCTATTCAAGACCTTTAATGGAACCGGAAACCCTCTGCAGCATTTTTCACATTTTCGTGCCAGTTGTTGCAATGCCGGCGGAAGTCATGCCTTACTCTTCAGACAATTTGTCAGCAGCCTATCAGGGATCGCCTTTGATTGGTATGCAGAATTACCGAACGGTTCGGTGAAGACATTTCAGAACTAGAGAACCTCTTCATCAAGAGATTTGCCAGAGCTCAGCACCACATCACTATAGGTGATTTAGTGGTAGAGAAGCAGAAACCCAACGAAACCTTGGTGGACTACATACTTCGATTGATGAACCTAAGTATGAAGTGTGAGCCACAACTACAAGAACAACATGCAGTCGGCATTTTACTTAAGAGCATTCATGGCCCGATAGCACTTCTCCTCAAGGGATTTACTATTAAGACTTTCGAGAAGTTGTTAAGCGAGGCCGGAAGCTTGCAAGAGGAGGCGAAGCAATTAAGTTTCACCGACAAAACGAACAAACGAAGCCCGTGAAAACTTTTGAAAAGAAGTCCGGGATCGTTGCGGCGAGTCGATAAAGGCAAGCAACCGATACAAATATCGTCGAACGGCCGCGAGCAACCTCGATAGAATTACCGAGCAAGCTCGACCCGGCTATCGAGTCATCTCGACGAGTATGAACAACCGCCTCGTCCGCAACGTACGTTAAGGGAGCTTCGAGCGAGGAGTATCCGTTCAAGAATGAGGCAGTGCCGAAAATGTTCCACAGTCTGATGAAGACTCCAGATTTCCAACTGCCAGAGCCTAAGAGACCAGAAGAAGTCGACAAGAAAGGCCATCCCAACTTTTGCCCTTACCACCGGATGCTTGGGCATAAGATAGAAGATTGTATTACCTTCAAAAGTTGGCTCAACGACAATCTTTGGAAAGGGAACTTAACGATCCCGAAGGAGTACATGAAGGAACCCCAGAAATGAGGTTCCATCAATGTTATCTCGCCGGATCTCATTGTTACGATAGATCCCTATGCGACTAATGATGGATGGACTACCGCTTGGACAAAGTCTTCGAAGAAGATTTTGGATCACATCCAAACCGCTTCGGTGCGAGCCTCAATTCAGAGTTTGAAACCTATCAAGTCGGCACTATCACTTGCGATAGAAGAACCACCTCAACAGGAGACGATTGAAGAGAAGAAGAAAATAGACGAAGAAGAGAAGACCGAGGCTCTTAAGGCTAGACTAGGGGCTGCTTATCCTAGGATAGTTGTTTCCAATTCGAGAGAGAAATCTCTCGAACCTCTGACTCTGTATGATTATTTGCTCACTCCGGTGGGATCTTATAATGATAAGGGTTATGGCGTTGGCTACGTTTTGACTGTTTCTAATGATTACGTAACTAGCGACAATCCGGACATCGATTCCGATATAAGTAACAATTCTCAAATCATACACAATCTCGACGATCACAATGATGAAGAAGACATCCGCCAAGGAGGCTATGAGAGTTCAACAAGCAATGAATCTATTTGCGAGTTTCGAGGAGCTCCGATCATAATAGAGTTAGAGCCTTCGTACTCCAAAGCTAATCCGAAGAACTCGTCATTCCGATTCAAGAGGAGACACTAGCAAACTCAATACTAGATTCAGAAGAAATCACATAAGTCAACTTGAGAAGTGGAAGAGTTCTACCTCCGATGAAATTTCACATAATTGATTCAGAAACGTCATTCAATGCTCTACTGGGCCGACCATGGATACATGAAACCAGGACGGTACCATCATCCCTACACCAGTGCATCAAATACTACGATGGAGGGGAACAGTGCATCAAAGGTGACTTACAACCATTCTCCGTACATGAAATTGGAATCCATGAAGATGCAGCTTATTATGAACCTCCGAAGAAAACAATTTTCTCCGGAGATACCATAACGAATGAAGCAAAGGAAATTCGGGATGACGAAGAACCCGAAGTTCTAGTCCAACGAGCCACTCACCACTCCCTTACGGCGAGATGGTGAAGGTTTCTCCACAACTCTCATCCGAGGTCGAGGCCGGGGACGAGGTCGTGGCAAAGACGTTAGGACAGTTTGACAGACAAAACCAGCCATCAATGTTGATTGGGAAGACAGTTCTGAAGAAGAAAAAGAGATCATACAAGAAGCAGCGACAATTAGTCGGAAGAAGCCGCAATTCAGGATCCCTCTCGAAGATGAAAAGAATGAATAATATAAATCGATGTATGAGAAGATTAACCACTATGTACTGTCGACATATTTTTAGGTTGTGTTGTATTTTGAAAAGGGGTCGCCTACAGAAATTGTCGGCGAATTTTTAATTTAATTTAAATAAATAATTTGAAAAGTAGTATTTTATTTTGAAAATAATTTTAAATTTGAAAATTTTAAGATATGAAATCAAACTAATCTCACATCCTGAATAGTTTATAAAAACGAGCACCGCACCACAAACCGTGTATCTATCCCGAAGAATAGACACACTGCTTGACGATGGGGCTTGATTAAATAAACTAGAAGATTTGCGACATCTGTTTGGTCTGCGAACCAATTTTATAAGCCGACAAATTCCCCTGCTTAATATGAAAGCATTAAGTAGGGTTTATATTACTCAGGTTCTTAAAATTCCCTATAAGGGCAAGCCCCTATAGTTAATTACATCCTAAGTGACGGGAATCACCTAAGAAAACTCTCGATAATAATCAGTAGTTCTGCTCTAAAGAATTTCAAAGTTTATGTTTTCAAAGGATTGAATTTTGGAATTTCAATAGGGAATGGATCAAATTTGGAACATTTTATTTTGGGAATCCAAAGGAAGAAAGGTAGGAGAAATCACAGATTCAAAGCAAACTCCGGTAATTTCCCGAATATCCTATTGTTTGGCTTGGATTTAGGAAAGCCCTAATGTTTATCTAGTATTTTGATCTTGCCAATTTTAATTAATTTGGACTTATATTTGTATGATAAAATCATACAAATAGCCTTGAAGATGTGAGGGTTTATGTCATACCAAACGACTACCTCGGAGTCCTAAGACCGGTTAGGGCTTAATTTACATGACATGATCATGCAAATGCCTAACGAAGAGTTGAGGATTTATATTGCACTAGAGCAAACTACCTCGAAATCCTATGGATTCGTTGTTTAATTCTACGAATGTTTAGCCGATGTAGAGTTGTTTTCGTCGACGAAGATGGCCGTGCTTGCCCACCATGCTCCGAGCTCCTTGTTGTTGCAGAGGTTTAGTTATAGAACTCATAAATCAGGAGATGAGAAAAGTGTTTTGGTTTAGAGAAATTCTTAATTTCCAAGTGTTTTTATGTTTTATTTAAAACAAATCTTAAAGTTGATTATAACAACACCGGTTAAGATCCCACGGTTCCATCCTTCCGGCATCGTTATTTTTATCGGATTCACTTAGTCCAGATGAATTTTCTAAACTCAACTAAATGAGTTCCACACTTTCATTTAGACCGTGGGAAATCCCATTAGCAACACGTAGGTTACATCATCCGAGGTATTCCCGATCATCCAACAAGACATTTTAATTTAGTTGTAATTGTAGTTTTGTGTTCTGTTTGTGATTAAATTTTGAGTTGTTTTATATTTTGAAATGTTGTGGCGGTGAATTTTATCTTGCAATGACTTTTAATTTAGTTTTGGTTTCGGTTTTAGGGACTATCCTAAAGGTGTGGGTTTTCATGCAATGATTGTTTATCATGCAAGATAACTAAGTGCGATGCGATTAAATAAATTGCAACAAAATAAAAGCGTACCTGGAGGGTCTTCCCGTCATCCCAAGCTGCACTTAGACACAATTTAGAATATTTAAGCAAGTTCCTAGGTAAAGCTAAGGGAAGGGTTATGGTTTTCTACCAAATTCCTAATTCTATAGCTAGTCATTTCCTATGACGTCTAGGTTCTTGTGTTTTGGTTTGAGGATGATTTTCTTCATCAAAGAACAATTAAGTTCAATTGTTCTTATAAATATCCTATCATATTGAGGAAGTGCTTAAGAAGAATCTTAAACATCTTTTCAATATTGCTTAGAATTGTTTTAAGTCCAAATGAATTTAATTATACAAATGAATTAATCATCCGGAATTCAAGTTTTGTTGTTATCTTACTCAGTGAACTAGGCCATTTGAATATCCTATGAGGGAAGTAACATTTCATTTAACGTTCTGTTTAGGAGTTATGACAACAAAAGCTTTCGAGGGCAAATTGATGTTCAAATGGTTTATGATTTAATTTCAGTTAACGGGTTTAAATTTGGAATAGTGTTCAAGTTGCTTCATATTTATTTTTTGAATTTCTTTATGTCTTAGGTGATGTTATTGTTAATTCAATTTAATTTAACTTTAATTTAATTTAATTTGGTTTAGTTTTAATTTTAATTTAATTTAATTTGATTTTAATTTTAACTTCGATTCTATTATTTAATTAAATTTAATTCAATTCAATTTAATTTGATATGATTTAATTTAATTTAATTTAATTTGATATAATTTAATTTAATTTTATTTTATTTAATTTAATTTAATTTAATTTAATTTAATTTAAATTTTAGTTTAATTTTATTTTTAATTTTAATCTAATATTTTATTTTTTATGTTTTAAAGATGATTTAATTTTAATTGTTAAAGTATTAATTTAATTAAAATTTTAAAACGATTTAATTTAAATAATTTAACTTTACTTTTATCTAATGATTAAGTCTTTTAGCATTTTAAATCTTAAATTTGGATTATCATTTTAATTAGGAATTAAATATTATTGAGATGATTAATTTAGGGATTCTTAAATTAAAGAACAAATCTCTTCCTAATAATATCCCTATTTTAATAATTCCAATTTTATTATTCTTCCAAATTTAATCAATTATTCAATTAAGGTTTATTTCAATTATTTTTAAATCGTTTAGTAGGTTTCTACCCTTTAATTATCTAAATTTCAATAATCCAAATCAGATTAGGATCAAATATTTTACTCTTTAATTTTATTAAGCCTAAAATTTTAATTAAGGGTTAAAATTTTAAATACCACTTTGCCCTTCAAGCTTAATAATTTCATAACTCACTAAATTGATCTTAAATGAACTTGAAATTTTTATGTGATTTTACTCATATGCCAGTAAAGACATGAGAGGAGAAACTGTGATTTTTCTGTATTTAATTTATTTATGTAATTATTTTTGGTGGAAAATAGGGATTTCCAAGGAAAATTTAATAATATGACCAAGGGAAAGAATCAATTTTTATAATATTCTGATTTTTCTTTGATTTATTAGAATTATTTTAGTGGAAATGCTAAAAAATACATTTTTTTAATTTTAAAATTACCTTAGGGCTTTAAAATTTAATATCTCATCATATAGAATTAAGAAAAATATGGAGATTGTTCCTAAGTGATTAAAATTCAAAATGTGACATTTTGGTAAATTTTATTATTTTTATGATTTTTATTATTTTTTAATTATTAAAATATTAAAATAATACAAAAAAAATCAACTTTTTTAGAAAATTGAAATTTTAATTTTCTTAAATTCCCTCGATATCGGAGAGGCTCCAAAACTAATTTGGTGAATTTTTGAAAAGCATTTTGAAAGTTATGAATTTTTAAAGTTCAAATTGACTAAATTGCTTAATCAACGCACTTAGTAGGGCTAACCAAGTCCAATTGACTTCAAATTTTTATGGTGGGCTCCTCTGATCCTAAAGGTTAGTGGAGAATTAATTTCAAGTCAATTTGATGTATGATTAGCTCTAATTAAATAGGGACCTATTTTGGGTGCTTAAGCCAATTAGGGTTATTTTAAATGAATTAATTCAAAACCTATTTTTCCTAGGGTCCTCTGGTCATAAGAGACATCACCAAATTTTCCTAGAATTTATTTTACAACATCCTAATTATTGGATTTAAAATACTCAAAACGAGTAACATGAATTTGAAAAATCAATAACTTCTCATGGGGATGGCCTCGACTTTGGAAAATTCGGGGAATGCTCCCAAATTCGGAGGCTTCAAAAGCCACTATGGTCTCATGCCATGGTGAATTTCCTATATGCATGGAGAATTAAAACAATGCGAGAGGGTAAATAAATCATTAAAAATAAAATACTTGATGAAATTAAATGATTTCTTTTCCACATTATTCTCCTCTGTTCACTGAGCAAGAGGGTATTTTTATTTTATTTTTCTGATTTTTCTACACAAAGTTATGGATTTTTGAAGTTTAGGGAATTAAATAAATCGGAAAATCCCTATTTTTCTATTTATCCGAGTCGGCGCCGCGTCAACCTTAACATCTCCGAAGTGCCGTGTGGCGCTTTCTGATTTGACGCCGCCATCCGACACAGCGCTCCAGGAGCCCGCTGTATCGTTCCGTCTCCTCACACGGCGCGATCCTGGCCGTCCCTCCGCGCGTCTATGAAATGAACGGCATCCATTCATCATCCCCAAGTGCCCTCACCCGAGAGCCGTCCACACTAAAACCCTAAGAACTCACTCATTTCTCAACGGATTTTCGTGTTCTTATGCTCTATGGATTCGTCTTGAAGAGACAAATACATCTATATGGTGATCATATATTGAAATTAAAGCATTTGAAATGGAGAATCTCCAGAATCTCGAGTTAAAGAATTAGCTCATACCTTTGCTCAGAGAAGTGTGGCTTCAATTTGAGGGTTGTGTCACCTTCGATTGCGTCCCAGCAAGCTCCAGATGAAGTCTCCTGGTCTGGTGAATTGCCTAGCTATGAAAGTGACCACAGCCGATCGAAAGCTTGGAGGCCGGAACAAGCTGGGTGGCTCGGAGATGGGGCTTTCGGTGGGAAACTTCTCCTCTTGGTCTAGTGAAGGTGTAGGGCCAGTCAATTTGGGGATTGGCTCACTGTAGAGAAGTGTCCTGGTTTTGGACTTGGATTTCAACTCTGAAATTGAGCTCATAGAGAGGAAATAGCAGGGGGATTTCAGTGGGTATCAAGTTCTCTATGTGTGGAGAGTGGTCTGGAATGATTTTGGCAGAGTTTCGGCAAGGTTTGTGCAGCTCTCCTCCATGGCCGTGAGGGGGTCGGGTTTAAATAGAGGTGGCTGGAGAGCCTCACAGGGATGGCCAAGGGTTGGGATCGAGCTACCTTGGGCATGGGAAGAACAGTCATGGTGGCCATTGGGCATGGGGCAGCTCAGCAAGGGAGAATTCCAATGTTGGGCTCACATGTGAGCTCTCGGGCATGGCGTTTTTCGGCGGCCTGGTGGCTGGCCGGCCAGTCTCAGGTCACCATCTTGGCCAGTGGGGTCAGGGCTTAGCATTAGTGCAGTCAATTGAGCATGGACATGTGTAAAGCACTTGGATCAAAATGGCATAAGGATATGGCTAATCTTGGCTAGGTTTGGTCAACCCATTTGTTTGAGCTGGGTTCACCTCCCCATGGCTAGCCTTGGGCTGAGAAAATCAGTTAGGCTAGCTGGTCAAAAGGTGGTGATGTCCTTATCCAAGAATATTTGGATTAAATCTTGGTTAAGGGGTATCATGGGTGAGGTTAAAGACTTTTTAGGAATTAAGGAAGGCTCTCTCCCCTCTTACCCAATGTGGCATGGGACATGCAAAGAGGCTCTCATGGCTTCCATGTGGCTCATGCATGGCTTCATGGCTCATCTTTGGCTTGGGAAAAGTTAAGTCAATTTCATGGAAATGGGTTTAAGAAAATTTTGGTATTTTGATGGGAATTTGTATGGGGCTTAATTTGGAATGGCTTCATGATGAGTTTTAAAACTTAGGGATTAATTTAATTGAAAATATGGTGTAGAGCAATTGTCATATGGGTTTTGGATTGATTTTGGCCCTCTGGATTTTGGTGGAGATGGGCTTTAGGAAGGTTTCATGTAAGTGGGCTTTTAAGTTTAAGAATGAATTCATGGATGGGAATTTTGTAGAAGTTTGGGCCAAATAATTGTTGGGTTTGGTTTAGGTATATGTCATGAGTGATTTGAAATGAGTTTGGAATGATTTGGGTTTGAATTGGGTTGGATTTGGGCCTCTTTGGTAAATGGGCCAATGTAAGTTAAATTGGGCTAACTTGGGCCAATGTTGGGCTAGGTTTGAAATTTATGTAAAATAAATGATGGGAAATATTTATGAGAGTGTTTCAAAGAGGTTTTGGCTTTGGTTGGGTTTTGATTTTGGGGTTTGGGCTTATTTGGGTTAGGTTTGGGTTTAGGTCAAAATTGGGCTTTTTGGCTTTGGGTTGAATTTGAGTGGGGTTTGGGTCTAAATTTTGGGTAAATCATGTTAGTGTTTTGTTTGTGGGGATGTTAAGGAAGGTTTAGAAATGATTTGGGGTTAATTGGAGTTGAATTGGGTGAGTTTGGGTTAGGTTTGGGTCATGGGTCCAAATTGGGCTTTAAGGCCAAAAGTGAAATTGGATCCAAATGTCAATCAAATTGGACTTGTATTAGGTCTAGATTGGTGTTGGGAATGTTGAATTGAAGTTTAGAATTGAATTGGACCAGAATTTGGGTCAATTGGGTAGGTTTGGCTTGACATTGGGTTCACATAGGGTTAAAATAGGTCAAATTGGTGGTTTTGATAAAAGTAGAGTAAATTAACAAAATTGGCCCTTGGTGTAGTTGAACAAAATGAAATTGGGAATATTTGGGATTTTCTGGAATTTTATGGGAATTTTCTGAATTTTTGGATTTTTGGGTCAAGAGAGGTATTTTGGGTATTTGGAGGGTATTGGGAGGTATTTTTGGAATTTTTGGTATTTTTGGGTATGGATGATCAATTTGAGTAATGTGGGAATGTTTGGGATTGGTTTTGAGGAATTTTGGGTAATTTAGGTGATTTTGCAAATTTTGGGTAGTTTCAAGGGCTTTGGGTAGGCTAGGCGGGTGTAGGGTCCCGTGGGTCAAAAATTGAAAATTTGGAAAATTGAAGATTTGGTGAATGTAAGTGGAATTAGAAAATTGAAGATTGGGTGAATGTAAGTGGAATGAAATCATTTTGGTTGAGCCATGAAGCCATATCAAGCCCACATGAGCCATGAAGGGACTCATTTGAGGCATTCACTATGTTGTTCCTAACCCTCTTAGCCAAGGGATTAGGGGTTAAGGACCATCCATGTGAATCACCTTCAAGAGTCAGGAGGTCAAGTTGGGTATAGGTGTATTTTAGGAGGTGTGTGAAAGTGTAGTGTATAAATTTAGTGTGTGTGTGTAAGTCAGCCCTTCACTGAGACCGAGCCACCCGAAGGCGATCCTAAGGCCAAAGAGTCCTATAGGAACTCATCCTTTAAACTTCCACATTTGATTTCAACCCTCTAGGTGATTAAGGGTCTACAATCAAATTTGTGGAGTTAAGAAGTGGTTTGAATTTCTAAGTGGTGGGTCCCAATTCTTGTCCTCTAGGATAGTTAAAGGAAAAGCCTAAGGCTAGATCCTAAGTGCTAAAAGAAGAAGAGAAGACCTCATCAAAAATGAGGTCAACAAAAGTGGTATGTATTCAGGCAGCGGTATATACTCGGGCAGTTCTGGGATTTCTTCTAGGAAAGCAACTTCGGCGGCTACCGGCTTCTCTAGCAATCCTTCTACTTCGTTCCTTCTCCGAGTCCGTGTCGGCGATGGAATTCTCGAGCTCGGACCCGATTTCAAAATAGAAGCTTTCACGGGAAGATCCGTACCCTCCACGGTAACGGGTTCATCATAGTTCCGAATTTCCTTTCCCTTTAGTCGGCAAAGGTCGGGGTAGGTGCGGAGACAACTAGACCAGGTGGGGGTAGCAACAACGATCCTTCGCGAACAACGAGTACTCCTCTCGATTGGAATCTTTTACAGAGGAGGGAATTCATGAGTTGACTTGAGCTTAAACTCAATCAACGGCTTCTCAGTTTCTGGTACTTTTCTTGTGAGTGAAAAGAGAGTGACGTCAGGGATTTTGATGTCGGCATCCCCGAATCCTTATCTGAATCAAATAATTCCATTATCAGGCAGTTCGTCCTTGAACACCGCCAGGTCCAGTCCGTTGACGAAGGAGAAGATCAGTTTTGGGGCTTCCATTTCTGCAAGGCAGATTCCAAGTGTTAGTCCCCGAATCGTGCTTCTTCTTGTCGTAAAACTTATGACGAAAAAGAAAGAGTTCGAACACATTTTCGTTTATCTTAGTGTATTTGTGGTATTAAAAGATAATTGTTTTTTTGAAAAGATTTGTTCGTTAGGAAGGAG
Source organism: Papilionanthe hookeriana x Papilionanthe teres (assembly GCA_022702705.1). Taxonomy (NCBI): domain Eukaryota; kingdom Viridiplantae; phylum Streptophyta; class Magnoliopsida; order Asparagales; family Orchidaceae; genus Papilionanthe; species Papilionanthe hookeriana x Papilionanthe teres. Next base: position 41,411,344 of record CM040422.1, read on the forward strand.
AATTATTAAAAGAAGGAGAGTTGTAGGAAGGGTAAAAGGAGTTGATTAGGAACTGGAAAAGGAAGAGAAAGTCTTGTAGAAACTTCTCGACCCGCAAGACTGCTCCTAAACTAATACCTATTGGGGGTCCACCCCACCTCAGAAATGAGGTAAAAATGATCTCGGAACCTCTCTGTTTAGGGGTGTCTAAACAGTGGCTCCTAAATCCGAGAGAATGTTGGCTATACTTGTTCAAGGTAGAAATGAACATAGTATTCCAACGGAAAGAAGGGTAGTTTGATCCACTAGGAACATGGATACGCTACCGATTTTTGAAAGCAGAATTGTCTGATTAAAAATGGAGAGAGGAATTTTCCCCAGCGGAGTCGCCAGAAATTGTCGGCATATTTTTAGGTTGTGTTGTATTTTGAAAAGGGGTCGCCTACAAAAATTGTCGGCAAATTTTTAATTTAATTTAAATAAATAATTTGAAAAGTAGTATTTTATTTTGAAAATAATTTTAAATTTGAAAATTTTAAGATATGAAATCAAATTGATCTCACATCCCGAATAGTTTATATAAACGAGCACCGCACCACAAACTGTGTATCTATCCCGAAGAATAGACACACTGCTCGACGATGGGGCTTGATTAAATAAACTAGAAGATTCTGTGACATCCGTTTGGTCTGCGAACCAATTTTATAAGCCGACAAATTCCCCTGCTTAATATGAAAGCATTAAGTAGGGTTTATATTACCTGGGTTCTTAAAATTCCCTATAAGGGCAAGCCCCTATAGTTAATTACATCCTAAGTGACGGGAATCACCTAAGAAAACTCTCGATAATAATCAGTAGTTCTGCTCTCAAGAATTTCAAAGTTTATGTTTTCAAAGGATTGAATTTTGGAATTTCAATAGGGAATGGATCAAATTTGGAACATTTTATTTTGGGAATCCAAAGGAAGAAAGGTAGGAGAAATCACAGATTCAAAGCGAACTCCGGTAATTTCCCGAATATCCTATTGTTTGGCTTGGATTTAGGAAAGCCCTAATGTTTATCTAGTATTTTGATCTTGCCAATTTTAATTAATTTGTACTTATATTTGTATGATAAAATCATACAAATAGCCTTGAAGATGTGAGGGTTTATGTCATACCAAACGACTACCTCGGAGTCCTAAGACCGGTTAGGGCTTAATTTACATGACATGATCATGCAAATGCCTAACGAAGAGTTGAGGATTTATGTTGCACTAGGCAAACTACCTCGAAATTCTATGGATTCGTTGTTTAATTCTACGAATGTTTAGCTGATGTAGAGTTGTTTTGCTGACGAAGATGGCCGTGCTGCCCACCATGCTCCGAGCTCCTTGTTGTTGCGGAGGTTTAGTTATAGAACTCATAAATCGGGAGATGAGAAAAGTGTTTTGGTTTAGAGAAATTCTTAATTTCCAAGTGTTTTTATGTTTTATTTAAAACAAATCTTAAAGTTGATTATAACAACACCGGTTAAGATCTCACTGGTTCCATCCTTCCGGCATCGTTATTTTTATCGGATTCACTTAGTCCAGATGAATTTTCTAAACTCAACTAAATGAGTTCCACACTTTCATTTAGACCGTGGGAAATCCCGTTAGCAACACGTAGGTTACATCATCCGAGGTATTCCCGATCATCCAACAAGACATTTTAATTTAGTTGTAATTGTAGTTTTGTGTTCCGTTTGTGATTAAATTTTGAGTTGTTTTATATTTTGAAATGTTGTGGCGGTGAATTTTATCTTGCAATGACTTTTAATTTAGTTTTGGTTTCAGTTTTAGGGACTATCCTAAAGGTGTGGGTTTTCATGCAACAGTTGTTTATCATGCAAGAAAACTAAGTGCGATGTGATTAAATAAATTGCAACAAAATAAAAGCGTACCTGAAGGGTCTTCCCGTCATCCCAAGCTGCACTTAGACTCAATTTAGAATATTTAAGCAAGTTCCTAGGTAAAGCTAAGGGAAGGGTTATGGTTTTCTACCAAATTCCTAATCCTATAGCTAGTCATTTCCTATGACGTCTAGGTTCTTGTGTTTTGGTTTGAGGACGATTTTCTTCATCGAAGAATAATTAAGTTCAGTTGTTCTTATAAATATCCTATCATATTGAGGAAGTGCTTAAGAAGAATCTTAAACATCTTTTCAATATTGCTAGAATTGTTTTAAGTCCAAATGAATTTAATTATACAAATGAATTAATCATCCAGGAATTCAAGTTTTGTTGTTATCTTACTCGTGAACTAGTGCCATTTGAATATCCTATGAGGAAGTAACATTTCATTTAACGTTCGTTTAGGAGTTATGACAACAAAAGCTTTCGAGGGCAAATTGATGTTCAAATGGTTTATGATTTAATTTCGATTAACGGGTTTAAATTTGGAATAGTGTTCAAGTTGCTTCATATTTATTTTTGAATTTCTTTATGTCTTAGGTGATGTTATTGTTAATTCAATTTAATTTAACTTTAATTTAATTTAATTTGGTTTAGTTTTAATTTTAATTTAATTTAATTTGATTTTAATTTTAACTTGATTCTATTATTTAATTAAATTTAATTCAATTCAATTTAATTTGATATGATTTAATTTAATTTAATTTAATTTGATATAATTTAATTTAATTTAATTTAATTTAATTTAATTTAATTTAATATAATTTAATTTAAATTTTAGTTTAATTTTATTTTTAATTTTAATCTAATATTTTATTTTTTATGTTTTAAAGATGATTTAATTTTAATTGTTAAAGTATTAATTTAATTAAAATTTTAAAACGATTTAATTTAAATAATTTAACTTCACTTTTATCTAATGATTAAGTCTTTTAGCATTTTAAATCTTAAATTTGGATTATCATTTTAATTAGGAATTAAATATTATTGAGATGATTAATTTAGGGATTCTTAAATTAAAGAACAAATCTCTTCCTAATAATATCCCTATTTTAATAATTCCAATTTTATTATTCTTCCAAATTTAATCAATTATTCAATTAAGGTTTATTTCAATTATTTTTAAATTGTTTAGTAGGTTTCTACCCTTTAATTATCTAAATTTCAATAATCCAAATCAGATTAGGATCAAATATTTTACTCTTTAATTTTATTAAGCTTAAAATTTTAATTAAGGGTAAAAATTTTAAATACCACTTTGCCCTTCAAGCTTAATAATTTCATAACTCACTAAATTGAGCTTAAATAAACTTGAAATTTTTATGTGACTTTACTCATATGCCAGTAAAGACATGAGAGGAGAAAATGTGATTTTTCTGTATTTCATTTATTTATGTAATTATTTTTGGTGGAAAATAGGGATTTCCAAGGAAAATTTAATAATATGACCAAGGGAAAGTTTCTGACCTTAAGAAAATTATGGGACATTCATAATGACTAGAGGACCACTTGGACCAATTTTGGTGATTTTTTGAATTATATTCTTTTTATTATAATTATTTTGATTTTTCGAGTATTAATTAATTTAAAAATAAAATAAAGGTTGAAAAAAAAATTTTATATTTTTCAAAAATCTCTCTGATATCAAGGAAATCAAAGAATCAATTTTTATAATTTTCTGATTTTTCTTTGATTTATTAGAATTATTTTAGTGGAAATGCTAAAAAATACATTTTTTTAATTTTAAAATTACCTTAGGTCTTTAAAATTTAATATCTCATCATATAGAATTAAGAAAAATATGGAGTTTGTTCCTAAGTGATTAAAATTCAAAATGTGACATTTTGGTGAATTTTATTATTTTTATGATTTTTATTATTTTTTAATTATTAAAATATTAAAATAATACAAAAAAAATCAACTTTTTTAGAAAATTGAAATTTTAATTTTCTTAAATTCCCCTGATATCAGAGAGGCTCCAAAACTAATTTGGTGAATTTTTGAAAAGCATTTTGAAAGTTATAAATTTTTAAAGTTCAAATTGACTAAATTGCTTAATCAACCTACTTAGTAGGACTAACCAAGTCCAATTTACTTCAAATTTTTATGGTGGGTTCCTCTGATCCTAAAGGTCAGTGGAGAATTAATTTCAAGTCAATTTGATGTATGATTAGCTCTAATTAATTAGGGACCTATTTTGGGTGCTTAAGCCAATTAGGGTTATTTTAAATGAATTAATTCAAAACCTATTTTTCCTAGGGTCCTCTGGTCATAAGAGACATCACCAAATTTTCCTAGAATTTATTTTACAACATGCTAATTATTGGATTTAAAATACTCAAAACAGTAACATGAATTTGAAAAATCAATAACTTCTCATAGGGATTGCCTCTGACTTTGGAAAATTCAGGGAATGCTCCCAAATTCAGAGGCTTCAAAAGCCCTATGGTCTCATGCCATGGTGAATTTCCTATATGCATGGAGAATTAAAACAATGCAGAGGGTAAATAAATCATTAAAAATAAAATACTTGATGAAATTAAATGATTTCTTTTCCACATTATTCTCCTCTGTTCACTGAGCAAGAGGGTATTTTTTATTTTATTTTTCTGATTTTTCTACACAAAGTTATGGATTTTTGAAGTTTAAGGAATTAAATAAATCAGAAAATCCCTATTTTTCTATTTATCCGAGTCGGCGCCGCGTCAACCTTAACATCTCCGAAGTGCCGCGTGGCGCTTTCTGATTCGACGCCGCCATCCGACTCAGCGCTCCAGGGGCCCGCTGTATAGTTCCGTCTCCTCATCCGGCGCGATCCTGGCCGTCCGTCCGCGCGTGTATGGGATGAACGGCATCCGTTCATCGTCTCAAAGTGCCCTCACCCGAGGCCGTCTACACTAAAACCCTAAGAACTCACTCATTTCTCAACGGATTTTCGTGTTCTTATGCTCTATGGATTCGTCTTGAAGAGACTAATACATCTATATGGTGATCATATATTAAAATTAAAGTATTTGAAATGGAGAATCTCCAGAAGCTCGGGATAAAGAATTAGCTCATACCTTTGCTCAGAGAAGTGTGGCTTCAATCTGAGGGTTGTGTCACCTTCGATTGTATCCGATAAGCTTCAAATGAAGTCTCCTAGTCTGGTGAATTGCCTAGCTATGAAAGTGACCACAACTGATCACAAAGCTTGGAGGTTGGAACAACTGGGTGGCCTGGAGATGGGGCTATCAGTGGGAAACTTCTCCTCTTGTTCTAGTGAAGGTGTAGGGCCAGTCAATTTGGGGATTGGCTCACTGTGGAGAAGTGTCCTGGTTTTTGGCTTGGATTTCAACTCTGAAATTGAGCTCACAGAGAGGAAATGGCAGGGGGATTTCAGTGGGGATCAAGTTCTCTATGTGTGGAGAGTGGTCTAGAATGATTTTGACAGAGTTTCGGCAAGGTTTGTACAACTCTCCTCCATGGTCGTGAGGGGGTCGCGTTTAAATAGAGGTGGCTGGAGAGCCTCGCGGGGACGACGAGGGTTGGGATCGACTGCTCCGGGCATGGGAAGAACAACCATGGTGGCCATTGGGCATGGGGCGGCTCGGCGAGGGAGAATTCCAATGTTGGGCTCACATGTGAGCTCTCGGGCATGGCGTTTTCCGGCGGCACGGTGGTCGGCCGGCCGGTCTCGAGTCACCATCTTGGCCAGTGGGGTCGGGGCTTGGCATTAGTGCGATCGATTGAGCATGGACATGTGTAAAGTACATGGATCGAAATGGCATGGGGATATGGCTAATCTTGGCTAGGTTTGGTCGACCCATTTGTTTGGGTCGGGTTCACCTCCCCATGGCTAGCCTTGGACCGAGAAAATCGGTTAGGCTAAGCTGGTCGAAAGGTGGTGATGTCCTTATCCAAGAATATTTGGATTAAATCTTGGTTAAGGGGTATCATGGGTGAGGTTAAAGACTTTTAGGAATTATGGAAGGCTCTCTCCCCTCTTACCCAATGTGGCATGGTGACATGTAAAGAGGCTCTCATGGCTTCCATGTGGCTCATGCATGGCTTCATGGCTCATCTTTGGCTTGGGAAAAGTTAAGTCAATTTCATGGAAATGAGTTTAAGAAAGTTTTGGTATTTTGATGGGAATTTGTATGGGGCTTAATTTGGAATGGCTTCATGATGAGTTTTGAAACTTAGGGATTGATTTAATTGAAAATATGGTGTAGAGCAATTTTCATATGGGTTTTGGATTGATTTTGGCCCTTTGGATTTTGGTGGAGATGGGCTTTAGGAAGGTTTCATGTAAGTGGGCTTTAAGTTTAAGAATGAATTCATGGATGGGAATTTTCTAGAACTTTGGGCCAAATAACTGTTGGGTTTGGTTTAGGGATATGTCATGAGTGATTTGAAATGAGTTTGGAATGATTTGGGTTTGAATTGGGTTGGATTTGGGCCTCTTTGGTAAATGGGCCAATGTAGGTCAAATTGGGCTAACTTGGGCCAATGTTGGGCTAGGGTTGAAATTGATGTAAAATAAATGTTGGGAAATATTTATGAGAGTGTTTCAAAGAGGTTTTGGCTTTGGTTGAGTTTTTATTTTGGGGTTTGGGCTTATTTGGGTTAGGTTTGGGTTAAGGTCAAAATTGGGCTTTTTGGCTTTGGGTTGAATTTGAGTGGGGTTTGGGTCTAAATTTTGGGTAAATCATGTTAGTTTTTTGTTTTTGGGGATGTTAAGGAAGGTTTAGAAAAGATTTGGGGTTAATTGGAGTTGAATTGGGTGAGTTTGGGTTAGGTTTGGGTCATGGGTCCAAATTGGGCTTTAAGGCCAAAAGTGAAATTGGATCCAAATGTCAATCAAATTGGACTTGGATTTGGTCTAGATTGGTTTTGGGAATGTTGAATTGAAGTTTAGAATTGAATTGGAACAGAATTTGGGTCAATTGGGTAGGTTTGGCTTGACATTGGGTTCACTTAGGGTTAAAATTGGTCAAATTGGGGGTTTTGACAAAAGTAGGGTAAATTGACAAAATTTGCCGCTGGTGTAGTTGAACAAAATGAAATTAGGAATATTTGGGATTTTCTGGAATTTTCTGGAAATTTTCTGAATTTTTGGATTTTTGGGTCAAAAGGGGTATTTTGGGTATTTGGAGGGTATTGGGAGGTATTTTTGGAATTTTTGGTATTTTTGGGTATGGATGATCAATTTGAGTAATGTGGGAATGTTTGGGATTGGTTTTGAGGAATTTTGGGTAATTTAGGTGATTTTGCAAATTTTGGGTAGTTTCGATAGCTTTGGGTAGAGTTAGGCGGGTGTAGGGCCCCGGGGTCAAAAATTGAAAATTTGGAAAATTAAAGATTGGGTGAATGTAAGTGGAATGAAATCATTTTGGTTGAGCTATGAAGCCATATCAAGCCCACATGAGCCATGAAGGGACTCATTTGAGGCATTCACTATGTTGTTCCTAACCCTCTTAGCCAAGGGATTAGGGGTTAAGGACCATCCATGTGAATCACCTTCATGAGTCAGGAGGTCAAGTTGGGTATAGGTGTGTTTTAGGACGTGTGTGAAAGTGTAGTGTATAAATGTAGTGTGTGTGTAAGTCAGCCCTTCACTGAACCGAGCCACTCGGGCGGTCCTAAGGCCCGAAGAGTCCTATAGGAACTCATCCTTTAAACTTCCACATTTGATTTCAACCCTCTAGGTGATTAGGGGTCTACAATCAAATTTGTGGAGTTTGCGAGGAGTTAAGAAGTGGTTTGAATTTCTAAATGGTGGGTCCCAATTCTAGTCCTCTAGGATACTCAAAGGAAAAGCCTAAGGCTAGATCCTAAGTGCTAAAAGAAGAAGAGAAGACCTCATCAAAAATGAGGTCAACATGTACATACTATGACCCTGACCCCGATCCATTCTAATAAGATCGAGGGTATGGTGGTCAAAGAGGTACGTAGCGGCGATGCAAAGCCAATCAAATTCTACCGTGGTGCTCCTTCCTCCAAAACCGAAAATAATGTACAATTTGAAGATGTCACTTCATCAGAATTAATGGAATTACCTTTTGAGTGGTACTCTCCCTGTGTTCAAAATTTAATTCGACGTGGTTTCTTACCTCGATATTGGACAAAAGTTCAATCACAATATTTTGAAAAATTATGGAATAACTCCGGTCGTCCACCAATTCAAAGCATGGTCTCGGATTCGGCACAGTAGGATCAGTTGACGATACTGAATTTTGCTTGGTTTTCACTTGCGAGTCTAATGAAAACTGCATGGAAACTACGGAAGAATTCGAAGATTTACAAATTGGAGAAGCTCCACCGGAATTCGAAGAAGAGATCAAATCTACAATAGATGTGTTAACGAAGTTAACTTAGGTACTAGCGAAGAGCCTGAACCTACCTTTGTTAGCTCCTTACTCAATAAAGAAGACTCCGAAGAAATAATCAAGTTATCAATGGAATTTAAAGACCGTTTTGCTTGGAGCTACGATGAGATGCCGAGTTTAGCTCAAGAGGTCGCAGATCCATAAGCTAGGAGTGGATCCTACTTCCGTCCCGCCGGACAAGGTCCTAGAAGAATGCGTCTAGAAATCGAACAACAAGTCATACCGAAGTTAAAAAGCTAATAGACGCTAAATTTGTCCGCGAAGAACAATACCCGACTTAGTTAGCCAATGTGGTACCAGCTTAGGAAGAAGAATGGTCGGATCGAATTTGTTTGGATTTCGGAGATTTAAACAAGGCATGTCCAAAGGATGAATTCCCTCTACCGATCCCGAATTAATGATCGACATTGCTTCAACACATGAAATATTCTCATTCATGGATGGATCTTCAGGATACAACCAGATAAAAATGGCTCCAAAAGATGAAAAACTTACAGCATTCAAAACGCCGATTGGAGTATATTGCTACACAGTGATGCCATTCGGACTGAAGAACGCAAGAGCAGCATACTAGAGAGCAATGACAAGAATTTTTTATGATCTCATCCACAATCAAGTCGAATGCTACGTGGACGATGTGGTCATCAAAAGCAAAGTAAAGGACAACCACTTAAATGATTTGAGAATTATTTTCGAACGATTAAGACAATTTAACCTTAAGATGAATCCCTTAAAATGCGCCTTCGGCGTCACCTCAGGGAAATTCTTAGGATTCGTTGTCCGACATCGTGGAATTGAAATCAACCCGGAAAAGATTAAAGCTATCTTAGAAATGCCACCTCCCAAAATCTTAAAGCAACTACGATCTTTTCAAGGGAAGCTGGCATATCTTCGACACTTTATCTCAAACTTGTCAGGTAGGTGTCGACCTTTCTCGACATTAGTTAAAAGGACGTCAAATTTATTTGGGAAGAGAAATGCCGAAGGCCTTCGAGGACATTAAGCAATATTTAATGACACCTCCCGTCTTAGCAGACCCGAGCCTAGGTAGACCGCCGATACTTTATACCGCGGCTTTAGACAACTCTCTCGGAGCCCCGTTAGCCTGAGTCGATGATGAGGGTAAAGAAAATGCTCTTTACTACTTAAGCCGTCGTTTACTCCGACGGAAATAAGGTATCCCGCAATTGAAAAGTATTGTTTGGCCCCGATCTTCGCCGCTCAAAAGCTCGGGCACTACATGCTTTCTCATAAGGTCAACCTAATCTCGAAATTTAATCCATCGCAATACTCGATGACTCGTCCAACGCTTTCCGGCGGACTCGCCGGATGGTCAATGATATTATTGCAATTCAATATAACTTTCGTGCCTCTTCGTGCCGTAAAGGGACAAGTCTTAGCGGACTTCCTCGCAACGACACCCTTTGCGGCAGAATCTCCTCTCAATGACGATTTGCCAGATGAACAAATAATGAGTTTAGAAGACCCCGATGATCGACGTTGGGAATTATATTTCGATGGAGAATCTTCAGCACAAAAAGACGAAGAATCGCAAGTGATAGTGACCGGTAAGGCAGGGATCAGATTAATCTTTATAACACCGGAGCGGGGGATGTTAAGATACACCTACCACTTGACAGAGCCGTGTACAAACAACGAAGCAGAATATAAAGCCCTCATAACGAGACTCGGAATTAACTATTCAAATGGGGATAACGGACATCAACATCTACGGGGATTCGCGAGTTAATCATTCAACGGATCGTCGGACAAGATAGAATTTTAAAGCCAAGACTCGAGCAATACTTCCAGTATGCCATACAGTTGTTAGAACAGATTCTGAATGTGACGATCTACAAAATTCCCAGAAAAGAAAATGCTTTAGTAGATGCGTTAGCTCGCCTTGCAAAAGAATTTGTCTGCTTGCAAGATGAATCAGTGGAAGTGTCGGCTCACGGACGTCGAGTCCTATCACGACTCGACATAGACACAATACACAAATCGAAAAAAGAAAAAGAATCGATTGCAACAGATGACGTAAAACACGGAAGATCGGCGATAGCCATTAATGTACTACCCGCAAACAGGAAAACTACCGGACGATAGTCGCAAGCCCATCGGATTAAGAAAAGAACTCCGTCCTACCCATTAATAAACAACACGTTATACGGAAGGTCTTTCGATCAAATGTGGCTAAGGTGCCTAAGCGGGTTCGAGGCCCGTGAAATTGTTAAAGAGGTGCATTCGGGACTCGTGGCGCTCACCGATCGGGTCCAAAGATGAAAATGAAAATTAAAAGACTAGGGTATTATTGGCCCTCGATGATGACCGACTGCATGAAAGTCGCCAAGAGCTGTCACCAATGCCAAGTGCACGGAGTGGTTCTACACCAACCTCCAAATGTGTTACATCCGACAATTGCATCATGGCCATTTGAATGTTGGGGCACAGATATAATGGGTTCAATAGAACCACCATCTGCAAAAGGACATCTCTTCATTCTTGCGGCTACAGATTACTTTTCCAAGTGGGCAGAGGCAGTTCCACTTAGAGAAGTGAAAGCACACCACGTGCTACAGTTTTTCAAGAACCAAGTTGTCTACCGTTTCGGAGTGCCACGCAAGATCATCTCGGATAATGGGTCGGCATTCGAAGCACACAAATCAACAATTTTGTCGTGAGACACGGAATCGACCGCTATATTCCACAATTTACTACCCAAGAGCAAACGGCCCTGTCGAGGCTTTTAATAAAACTCTCGTTCAAATTTTAAAGAAAACCTTAGACGATAATAAGAGAAATTGGCACGAGAAGTTATTAGAAGCCTTATGGGCCTACCGGACAACCTTCGAACTCCTACTCAAGCTACACCTTACGCTCCGGTGTATGGGTCCGAGGCGATGTTACCCTTAGAGGTCCAGCCTTCCTTCACTCGGAATCGCGACCACAAACAAAATCACGACAGAAGAGAATGCCAAATTATGACTAGAAGAATTGGAAAGCCTGTAAGTTAAAAGACATGCAGCGCAGCAGAATTTAAAACTATACCAAGCCAAGATGGTTCAAGCCCATGACAGACTGGTCCGCCCAAGAACCTTCAAAGTTGGTGACTTAGTTCTCGTTCTCAAGAGACCTATCCTTGCACACCGCAATATAGGAGGAAAATTTGAACCCACTTGGGAAGGACCGTTTGTGGTTGAAGCAATGATACTCGGGAGGCTCCTACCGACTAGTGAATTGCCAAGGAGAACGACATATGCTTCCGATCAATGGACGATACTTGAAGAAGTATTACGCTACCTGATGTTTCGAAGGAATGAATTTTTCATCCCTAGAAGCACGGGTGAAGTAGTTACTTATGATTGGGTCCGAACCCAAAAATAATAAAAAATGTGCTAAAATAAATAAAATCATGATAATAAAGTTTTCCTTGTTTTTTCTTCCATATCAAAATCTCTTTCCTGATCTTATCCCACTTCATTCCTGTTAAATTTAAAAATACAAAAATTAATAAAAAAAACTGTCTTTAATAAATATTTTCTTAATGTTCTTGTTCTTAGTACAGCCCCTGATCCTTTTCCTTGTCTTTTCGCAGGGAAATATCGAACGGGCGGTTGGTTCTGAACTTTAGAAATGGCGTAAGCCTTGCACTCGACAAAAAGAGGGTGAAAGATGGAGCGATAATCGAGATTGACTCAGACTTTGCACCAGCAGGCCTGTAATACGAGGAAAGTGACTAGGTCCCAGTTGACCGAGAGGAACTGCCCAGTCAGACAGTAACGAAAGTGGGTGGCCCAAGCCACTAATCTAGCAGCAAGAAAAGGAAAACAAACACTGAGGAAGATAAGAGAATCAAGTCTGTAGTCGCTACAGCAGAAGGCAGTCTTGTCAGCGCCGCGCCCATAGAAATTCAGGAAGTACGAAGTGCTACTCTCACAGTAACCCAGCGAAGAAATAAAAATCGTCGTATCTGCAAGATGTTAACTAAACTAGCAACGGACCGGCGCGACGAGGCGAGCTGCTACGCGCGACATATACTTCAAGGACCCCGATTCACTGTGTACTCGAAGAAAGGAGGCCGACTCCGAGGATAACAGAAGAGACCAGGGAAATCTCAAGAAGATCAGAAGAAGGAAGGCTACCACGCCACCAGATAAAGTCACCAATAATGCATAACCTTGTTGCAGGAGCAACCCTGTAGGACGTCCCGACGGAGACCACCCCCGAGGAGCCAAGATATGCAGGAGAACGTGAAGGGATTGAGCCTTATATCCCACAGTACGTCACCAGGCCTTGCCATTTGCAGATTATTCCAGAATACGAGCTAGAAAGAATGTAGAATGTCGAGAAGAAAACTTTTGAATACTTCGAGAGAATCAGAGGCGAGGAGGATCAATATACTTGAAGGCCTCGAGCTACATACAGATGTGTTCTCAGAATACAAATAACAACAAATCGTGGATTGCATCCGGGATTTGAAAAGAATGGGCCGAGTGGGCCGCCTAAGAGAAAACACTTACTCGGAACCCCAGAGATGGATGCCAGGGAAAGGTAGAATTACAATACAATGTGGATGCTGCTACAACTTCGCAGAAGACAGGAAGGGAAACCCACCTGGAATACTCCGTCATGGCAAGGTAAATCCAATGCCATTAGTCATCAAAAGAATGGTAAAGAGAATGATAACATGGAGGGTACTGCCGGCAGATTGCATACCCAACGGTTGCATCATTAACATTTACAAGCGAGGTGACCGCATACCCCCGCACATAGATCACCACGACTTTGTCGGACCTTTCTACACAGTTTCTTTTCTGAACGAATGTAATATCATGTTAGGATCTGACCTCCGGATAGCAGGCCCAAATGAGTTCCGAGGGCCAGTAAAGATACCATTTCCGGTAGGTTCCGTCATGATACTGAAGGGCAACGGAGCAGATGTCGCTAAACATTGCATACCGGGAGTACCAATGAAGCGGATCTCGGCTACTTTCGGAAGGATGGATGACGAGAAAGCACCTTACCACTTCCAGGCTGGACCGGAGCTAGAGAGCCTCCGGCCTTACGAGTGGTGAGTTACATGAAAAATATCACACCTCCAACGTACATCCATACGACATCCTTGCCAAGGATGGCTTGGAAGGTGATGTTATTGACCATGTACCTCTCTATTCAGACATGGATTTTTGACAGATGCCTTTTTGGATGGATCGGGAAAGATCATACATAGTCCGTTTTGGGTCTATATGGATTGTATGAGATGTATTCCAGATCGAGTTGTATGTTGTATCTTCAACATGATTGGAATAAAAGTGACCATGTCACATTTTTGGCCTTCACCTCTTTTGTGCAAGTTGATTGAGAAACGCCATTAAAGTTAAATGATCTTCGAACAAAGAACAGAAAAGAAACAAAAAAAAAAGATAAAAAGAAAACTTTCCTTAAAAATCTAAAAAATGATGAACACCAAATTCACATGAACATTAAATGAATGATAAAATAAATTTGAATCGTTAAAAGACAAATAAAATGAACATAAATTTCAAATCGAATCTCAATCAAAAATTCAAATTCAACTTTCCAAATTTCAAATCAAGTCTCAAGCAAAAATTCAAATTCCACCTTCCAGATCTCAAATCAAATCTCAATCAAATTCAGACTCAATCTTCCAAATCTGAAATCCAATCCGTTCTGCTCTCTCCTTTGTCTGGGATGGAAGCAGTCGATTCCATTGACATGGAGCCACGAGGTTTTCGATTCGAATCTAGTGGCAAGGAATTATATCCAATTCAAACCAGCAACTCTCAATCAACTCTTTTGATAAGGATATGTAGCATCTACATATTCCCTCCTAATTTGTTTCTTTCCACAAAAAAAGATCTTTTACAACTTTCATGAAAATCTCGAAACACCAAAATTCCACACTTTTCAAATCAACACTACAAATCTTTACAAAATCAATTACCATTCAAAATCAAATTCTTGGGGTTGAGGATTTTACATCTGAGACTGCATTGCCTTAGGATTCTTTCCCTATCGCAATGAAATACATCAAAATTCAAACTTTTGGGGTTGAGGATTTTACATCCGACACTGCATTGCTTTAGGATTCTTTCCCTATCGCAATGAAATACATCAAATTCAAATTCTTGGGGTTGAGGATTTTACATCCGATACTGCATTGCTTTAGGATTCTTTCCCTATCGCAATGAAATACATCAAAATCAAATTCTTGGGGTTGAGGATTTTACATCCGATACTCGCATTGCTTTAGGATTCTTTCCCTATCGCAATGAAATACATCAAAATCAAATTCTTGGGGTTGAGAATTTTACATCCGAGACTGCATTGCTTTAGGATTCTTTCCCTATTGCGATGAAATACATCCAAATTCAAATTCTTGGGGTTGAGGATTTTACATCCGAGACTGCATTGCTTTAGGATTCCTTCCCTATCGCAATGAAATACATCAAAATTCAAATTGTTGGGGTTAAGGATTTTACATCCGAGACTGCATTGCTTTAGGATTCTTTCCCTATCGCAATGAAATACATCAAAATCAAACTTTCGAGGTCGAGGATTTTACATCCGAGACCGCATCGTTTTAGGATTCTTTTTCTATCGCAATGAAATACATCAAAATCAAATTCTTGGGGTCGAGGATTTTACATCCGAGACCGCATTGCTTTAGGATTCTTTCCCTATCGCAATGAAATACATCAAAATCAAACTTTTGGGGTCGAGGATTTTATATCCGAGATCGTATCGCTTTAGGATTCTTTCCCTATTACAATGAAATACATCAAAATCAAATTCTTGGGGTTAAGGATTTTACATCCGAGATCGCATCGCTTTAGGATTCTTTCCCTATCGCAATGAAATACATCAAAATTCAAACTTTTGGGGTTGAGGATTTTACATCCGAGACTGCATTGCTTTAAGATTCTTTCCCTTTTGCAATGAAATGCATCAAAATCAAACTTTTGGGGTTGAGGATTTTACATCCGAGACTGCATTCCTTTAGGATTCTTTCCTTATTGCGATGAAATACATCCAAATCAAACTTTTGGGGTTGAGGATTTTACATCTGAGACTGCATTGTTTTAGGATTCTTTCCCTATTGCAATGAAATACATCAAAATCAAATTCTTGGGGCCGAGGATTTTACATCCGAGATCGCATCGCTTTAGGATTCTTTCCCTATCGCAATGAAATACATCAAAATCAAACTCTTGAGGTTAAGGATTTTACATCCAATGCCGCATTCCTCTGAGATCTCTCCTCATTGTAGTGGTTCAATCCAATCAATTTAATTTTTCTTTTGAGGTTGAAGATGTTACATCTGAAACCACAAAATTCCAATTTTCATTTCAAGTTCCAATCCCTTCAAATTAATTTTGACAAAACTTCAATTTAAATTAAAACTCAAGCTAAAATCTAAACTTACACATCAAAACTTAAACTGAAACAAAATAAAATCTAAATTAAAATTCCCCAGTGTCATGTGATTTGGGATTCACCTCATTTTCCTTTCTCCAACGAGAGTTCGGAATCTCCAGTCTCGCAGATATACTCGACACTCCCTACGGAAATTCTTCTACTTCGTCCTAAGTTTGTCACTTGGACATCTATGTTAGTTTTGTTGATCTTTTCGGTCAATGCCAATACGCGCGTATGCTTGGTTAGCACACCACACCTATTGGGGGTCCATTTGTTGACCTCATTTTTGATGAGGTCTTCTCTTTTTCTCTTTAGTACTTAAGATCTAGCCTTATGCTTTTCCTTTGACTATCCTAGAGGATTATAATTGGGACCCACCACCTAGAAATTCAAACCACTTCTTAACTCCCTGCAAACTCCACAAACTTGACTATAGACCCCTAATCACCTAGAGGGTTGAAATCAAATGTGGAAGTTTAAAGGATGAGTTCCTATAGGACTCTTTGGCCTTAGGATCGCTCAGGTGGCCTCGGTCCGGTGAAGGGCCGACTTACACACACACTACACCTATACACTACACTTTCACACACATCCTAAAAACACACCCATACCTAACTCGACCTCCCGACTCATGAAGGTGATTCACATGGATGGTCCTTAACCCCTCGACCCTTGCGCAAGAGGGTTAGGAACAACATAGCGGATGCCTCAAATGAGTCCCTTCATGGCTCATGTGGGATTGATATGGCTTCATGGCTCAACCAAAATGATTTCATTCCACTTACAATTACTCAATCTTCATTTTTGCAAATTTTCAATTTTTGACCGCCAGGACCCTACACCCGCCTAGCCTACCCAAAGCCCTTGAAATTACCAAAATTTTTCAAATTTTCCAAATCACCCAAAATTCCCCAAAATTAACCTTCAAAATTTCCTCACCAATCAAGTTGATCATCCATAGCCAAAAATACCAAAAATTCCAAAAATACCTCCCAATACCCTCCAAATACCCAAAATACCCCTCTTGACCCAAAAATCCAAAAATTCAGAAAATTCCCAGAAAATTCTAAAAAATCCCAAATATTCTCAATTTCATTTTGTTAAACTACACCATGGGTCAATTTTGTCAATTTACCCCACTTTTGTCAAAACCCCCAATTAGACCCATTTTAACCCTAAGTGAACCCAATGTCCAGCCAAACCTACCCAATTGACCCAAATTCTAGTCCAATTCAATTCTAAACTTCAATTTAACATTCAAAACACCAATCTAGACTAGATCCAAGTCCAATTTGATTTATATTTGAATCCAATTTCACTTTTGGCCTTAAATCCCAATTTGGACCCATGACCCAAACCTAGCCCAAACTAACCCAATTCAACTCCAATTAACCCCAAACCTTTTCTAAACCTTCCCTAACATTCCCACAAGCAAAACACTAACATGATTTGCCCAAAGTTTTGACCCAAACCCCACTCAAATTAAACCCAAAGCTAAAAGGCCCAATTTTGACCTAAACCCAAACCTAACCCAAATAAGCCCAAACCCCAAAATCAAAACCCAACCAAAGCCAAAACCTCTTTGAAACACTCCCATAAATATTTCACAACATTTATTTTACATCAATTTCAACCCTAGCCCAACATTGGCCCAAGTTAGCCCAATTTGACCTACATTGGCCCATTTACCAAAGAGGTCCAAATCCAACCCAATTCAAGCCCAAACCACTTTAAATTTATTCCAAATCATTCATGAAACCTAACTAAATTAAATTCAACACTTATTGGATCCTATCCTTTACAAAATTCTCATCCTAAAATTTGTTTTGAAATCTAAAAGCCCACTCTCTAAACCATCTTGAAAGCCCATCCAAAGTGAAATCCAAAAGCCTAAAGCCCACATGACAATTCCTTCTCATCATCCCTTTAATTGGGATCAATTCCTAAGTCCCAAATCAATCATCAAATCAACCTAAATCAAGAACCATCTAAATTTTTCACTAAATTGCCAAAATCTCCAAATTCCTTTTTCATATAAATGGATCCACTTTTCCTAAGTCAAGAATGAGCCAAATGAAGCCACATGCAAGCCATGGACAAGCCACATGGAGCCATGGAAGGTTTGACATGTGACCAAGCCATTAATGGCAAAAGGAGGGCCCCCTTTCCTAATCCTTCATTAAGCCTTTTTAACCATAAGCATGTCACACACTAAACCATGCTTAGCCACCTCACCATGGATGGAGACTTCACCACTCCATGGAAGCTGACCCAAGTGACTCTTTTCAACCCAAAACCAGGCCTTGGGTGGTGCACCTAGCCCAAAAGGATGGGTTGACCCAAATCAAGCCAAAGTGGCCTCTCCCCCATACCATTTTAATCAAAGCACTTTACACATGTCCAAGCCCAATTGACTTCACCATTGCCAAGCCCTGACCTCCCTTGTCAAGATGGTGACCCCTGCCTGCCGGCCAGCCACCTGGGCCGCCGAAAAACACCACACCCGAGAGCTCACATGTGAGCCAACATTGAAATTCCACCTTGCTGAGCTGCCCCATGCCCAATGGCCACCATGGCTGTTCTTCCCTTGACCTAAGCAGCTGATCCCAAGCCTTAAGTCCCCCTGGGAGAGCCTCCACCCTCTCCTATTTAAACACCCCCTCTCTCGGCCATGGGAGAGGTACTGAACCAACCTTAAGGAAACTCTGCCAAAATCATTCCAGACCACTCTCTACACATAGAGAACTTCGACTCCTACCGGATTCCGACCCCAATTCCCTCTAGCCGAGCTCAATTTTGAGTTCAAACTTCAACGACAAAACCGAGACACTTCTTCACAGTGGACCAATCCCCAAATTGATTGAACCTACACCTTCACCGGACCGAGGAAGAAGTCCACCAAGCAAAAGCCCCTTCTCCGAAGCCGACCATCCGTTCCGGACTCCAAGCTTTGTAATAGGCTGTGGTCGAAATCCTACCTAGACAATTCACCAGACCAGGAGACTTCATCTGGAGCTTGCTAGGACGCAATCGAAGGTGACATAACCCTCAGATTGAAGCCACACTTCTCTGAGCTAAGGTATGTGCTAACTCTTTATCCCGAGCTTATGGAGATTCTCCTTTTCAAATGCCTTAATTTCAATGTATGATCACCGTATAGATGTATTCGTCTCTTCAAGACGAATCCATAGAGCACAAGAACACAAAAATCTGTTAAGTATTGAGTAAGATATTAAGGATTTAGTGTGGACGGTTCTCGGGCTAGGAGGCTTGGGGACGATGAACGGATGCCGTTCATTTAATACACGCGCAGACGGACGGCCAGGATCGCGCCGGATGAGGAGACGGAATGATACAGCCGGCCCCTGAGCGCCGAGTCGGACGGCGGTGCCGAATCGAACACGCCGCGTGGCCTTTCGAGACGCCGAGGTCGAGTCGGCGCCGCGTGGATAAGTAGAAAAATAGAGTTATTTTCCTATTTATTTAATTACCGTAACTTGAAAAATTCATAACTTTGTGTAGGAAAATCAGAAAAATAAAATAAAAATACCCACTTGCTCAAGTGAACGTAGGAGAATAATGTGGAAAAAAATCATTTAATTTCATCAAGTATTTTATTTTTAATAATTTATTTACTCTCTGCACATTTTCAATTCTCCATGCATGTATACAATTCACCATGGCATGAGACCATAGTGGCTTTTAAGCCTCCGAATTTGGGAACATTCCCTGAATTTTCCAAAGTCGAGGCCATCCCTATGAAGAGTTATTGATTTTTCAACTCTAGGTTGCTAGTTTAAGTATTTTAATTCCAATAATTATCATATTGTGAAATAAACTCTAGGAAAATTTGGTGATGTTTATTATGGCCAGAGGAACCTAGGAAAAATAGGTTTTGAATTAATCCACTTGGAATAACCCTAATTGGCTTAAACACCCAAAATAGGTCCTTAATTAATTAGAGCTAATCATACATCAAATTGACTTGAAATTAATTCTCCACTGACCTTTAGGATCGAGGAACCCACCATAAAAATTTGAAGTCAATTGGACTTGGTTAGCCTCTACTAAATGTGTTGATCAAGCCATTTAGCCAATTTAAACTTTAAAAATTCATAACTTTCAAAATACTTTTAAAAAATTCACTAAATTGGTTTTGGAGCCTCTCTGATATCAGGGGAATTTAAGGAAAATAAAATTGTAATTTTTTAAAAAAGTTGATTTTTTGCATAATTTTAATATTTTAATAATTAAAAAATAATAAAAATCACAAAAATAATAAAATTCACCAAAATGTCACATTTTAAATTTTAATCACTTGGGAACAAACCCCATATTTTTCTTAAGTCTCTATAATGAGATATTAAATTTTAAAGTCCTAAGGAAATTTTAAAATTAAAAAATGTATATTTTTAGTATTTCCACTAAAATAATTCTAATAAATCAAAGAGAAATCGGAAAATTATAAAAATTGATTCTCTGATTTCCTTGATATCGAGAGATTTTTCAAAAAATATAAAATTCATTTTTCAACCTTTATTTTATTTTTAAATTAATTAATACTCCAAAACTCAAAATAATTATAATAAAAAGAATATAATTCAAAAAATCACCAAAATTGGTCCAAGTGATTCTCTAGTCATTACGAATGTCCCATAATTTTCTTAAGGACAGAAACTTTCCTTGGTCATATTATTAAATTTTCCTCGAAATCCCTATTTTCCACCAAAAATAATTACATAAATAAATTAAATACGTAAAAAATCACATTTTCTCGCTCTCATGCCTTTATTGACATATGAGTGAAGTCACATAAAAATTTCAAGTTCATTTAAGCTCAATTTAGTGAGTTATGAAATTATTAAGCTTGAAGTGGCAAAATGGTAATTAAAATTTTAACCTTTAATTAAAACTTTAGGCTTAATAAAATTAAAGAGTAAAGTATTTGATCCTAATCTAATTTGATGATCGAAATTTGAATAATAAGGGTAGAAACCTATTAAACAATTTAAAAATAATTGAAATAAACCTTAATTAAATAATTGATTAAATTTGAAGAATAATAAAATTGGAATTATTAAAATAGGGATATTATTAGGAAGAGATTTGTTCTTTAATTTAAGAATCCCTAAATTAATCATCTCAATAATATTTAATTCCTAATTAAAATGATAATCCAAATTTAAGATTTAAAATGCTAAAAGACTTAATCATTAAATTAAATTAAAGTTAAATTATTTAAATTAAATCCTTTTAAAATTTCAATTAAATTAATACTTTAATAATTAAAATTAAATCATCTTTAAAAAATTTAAAAAAAATAAAATATTAAATTAAAATTAAAAATAAAATTAAATTAAAATTTGAATTAAATTAAATTAAATTAAATTAAATTAAATCAAATTAAATTAAATTAAATCAAATTAAATTAAATTAAATTAAATCATATCAAATCAAATTAAATTGAATTAAATTAAATTAAATAATAGAATCAAGTTAAAATTAAAATCAAATTAAATTAAATTAAAATTAAAACTAAACCAAATTAAATTAAATTAAAGTTAAATTAAATTGAATTAAAATAACATCACCTAAGACATAAAGAAATTCAAAAATAAATATAAAGCAACTTCAACACTATTCCAAATTTAAACCCGTTAACTGAAATTAAATTAAATCACAAACCATTTGAACATCAATTTGCCCTCAAAAGCTTTTGTTGTCATAACTCCTAAACAGAACGTTAAATGAAATGTTACTTCCCTCATAGTGATATTCAAATGTCCTAATTCACTGACTAAGATAACAACAAAACTTGAATTCCTGGACGATTAATTCATTTGTATAATTAAATTCTCTTGGACTTAAAAATAATCCTAGAAATATTGAAAAGATGTTTAAGATTCTTCTTAAACACTTTCTCAATATGATAGGATGTTTATGAGAACAACTGAACTTAATTGTTCTTTGATGAAGAAAATCATCCTTAAACCAAAACACAAGAACCTATACGTCATAGGAGATGACTAGCTACAGGATTAGAACTTGGTAAAAACCATAACCCTTCCCTTAGTTTTACCTAGAACTTGTTCTAAATGCTTAAATATTCTAAATTGTGTTTTAAGTGCAACTTGGGATGACGTGAAGACCCTCCAGTACGCTTTTATTTTATCAGCAAATTACTTTATCGCAATTTACTTAATCGCATCGCACCTACTTTTCTTGCATGATAAACAACCGTTGCATGAAAACCCACACTTTTAGGATAGTCCCTAAAACCGAAACCATAACTAAATTAAAAGTCATTGCAAGATAAAATTCACCGCCACAACATTTCAAAATATAAAACAACTCAAAATTTAATCACAAACGTAACACAAAACCGCAATTACAACTAAATTAAAACGTCTTGTTGGATGATCGGGAATACCTCGATGATGTAACCTACGTGTTGCTAACGGGATTTCCACGGTCTAAATGAAAGTGTGGAACTCATTTAGTTGAGTTTAGCAAATTCATCCGGACTAAGTGAATCCGATAAAAATAACGATGCCGGAAGGATGGAACCGTGAGATCTTAACCGGTGTTGTTATAATCAACTTTAAGATTTGTTTTAATTAAAAAATAAAAAAACACTTGGAAATTAAGAATTTCTCTAAACCAAAACACTTTTTTCATCTCCTGATTTATGACTTCTAAAACTAAACCTCTGCAACAACAAGGAGCTTGGAGCACAGTGAGCAGTACGACCATCGTCATCAGCAGAAACCTCGAATCCGCTTCAAGCATAACTTTCTTAGAATTAAATAACTAAGCCATAAGACTTCGAGGTAGTTTGCCTAGTGCAACATAAATCCTCAACCTTTTGTTAGGCATTTGCATTGCAAATTAAGCCCTAACCGGTCTTAGGATTCCGAGGTAGTATAAACCCTCATATCTTCGAGGCTATTTGTATGATTTTATCATACAAATATAAGTCCAAATTAATTAAAAATTGGCAAGATCAAAACATTAAGTAAACATTAGGGCCTTCCTAAATTCAAGCCAAACAACGTGATAATCGAAAATTACCGAAGTTCGCTTCGAATCCGTAATTTCTCCTACCTTTCTTCCTTCGGATTCCCAAAATAAAATATTCCAAATTCGATCAATTCCACTATCGAAATTTCAAAATTCAATCCCTTGAAAACTTAAAATTTGAAATTCTTGAGAGCGAACTATCGATTATTATCGAGAGTTTTCTTAGGTGATTCCCATCACTTAAGATGTAATTAACTATAGGGGCTTGCCCTTATAGGGAATTTTAAGAACCTGAGTAATATAAACCCCGTTTAATGTTTTCATATTAAGCGGTGGAATTTGTCGGCTTATAAAATTGGTTCGCAAACCAAACGGATGTCACAAATCTTCTAGTTTATTTAATCAAGCCCCATCATCAAACAATTGGTGTCTATTCTTCGAGATAGATACACGGTTTGCGATGCGGTGCTCGTTTATATAAACTATTCGGGATGTGAGATCAATTTGATTTCATATCTTAAAATTTTCAAATTTAAAATTATTTTCAAAATCAAATACTACTTTTCAAATTATTTATTTAAATTAAATTAAAAATTTACCGACAATTTCTGTTAGGCGACCCCCTTTTCAAAATAAAACACACAACCTAAAAATAATGCTGACAATACTTTGTTATAGTTTCGTGCGGGGTCGAAATTTGTTCGGATCGGCGAAATTTGAATAAAACATTATTTTAAAATAAATAAAAAAAGAAAACCAAAAATCCAAAAACTCTCTCACGCACGCATGCCTCGCCTCTCCCTCCCTGTCGCGCCCAGGCAAAACCCTAGGAGAATTGAACCGAGCTCTCCTCTTCTCCTCGCCAAGCTTTGATCCCCCCTCCTCGTACGCGTGCTATGGTAACGGCTTCCACCTGCTCTCTGCCGCACTCCAGCCTTCTATGCCTTTTCCTCACCCGTTCTGCCGCAATTTTTGTCGCCACTTCCGAACTTGTCGCATTCGGCTAGCTCCATCGACAAGCAAGGTAAGATCCCTCCTCTCCTCTTGCTATAAAAAAAACCCAAATTGGGGAAGAGGTTGGTGTTTTTTTTGTTGAAATTTTGGGGAGGAGAAGAGAGGAGAAAGGGTTGTGGAAGCTTTGGGTTGCTGGAGCTTTACTGGTTTGTGTTATTTCTTGTGTGTTCTCTGGGCTATTAGAGAAAGGAATTTTGGATTTCTGCATCAGGGTGTAAGAGTTCTTCCCTTTTCAAAAATTCACTAAATTGGTTTTGGAACCAGTCGGCATATTTTTAGGTTGTGTGTTTTATTTTGAAAAGGAGGTCGCCTAACAGAAGTTGTTGGCGAATTTTTAATTTAATTTAAATAAATAATTTTGAAAAGTATTTGATTTTGAAAATAATTTTAAATTTGAAGGTTTTAAGATATGAGATTAAACCGATCTCACATCCCAAATAGTTTATATAAACGAGCACCGCACCACAAACCGTGTATCTATCCCTAAGGATGGACACACTCGCTCGACGGTGGGGCTCGATTAAATAAACTAGAAGATTTATGACATCCGTTTGGTCCGCGAACCAATTTTATAAGCCGACAAATTCCCTACTTAATATGAAAGCATTAAACAGGGTTTATATTACCCGGGTTCTTTAAAATTCCCTATAAGGGCAAGCCCCTATAGCTTAATTACATCTTAAGTGACGGGAATCACCTAAGAAAACTCTCGATAATAATCAATAATTCCGCTCTCAAGGATTCCAAAGTTTAAGTTTTCAAGGGATCGAATTTTGGAATTTCAATAGGGAATGGATCAAATTTGGAACATTTTGTTTTGGGAATCCAAAGGAAGAAAAGTAGGAGAAATCACAGATTCGAAGCGAACTTCGGTAATTTCCCGACTATCCTATTGTTTGGCTTAGATTTAGGAAAGTCCTAATGTTTATTTAATGTTTTAATCTTGCCAATTTTAATTAATTAGGGCTTATATTTATATGACAGAATCATACAAATAGCCTCGAAGGTATGAGGGTTTATGTCGTATCAGACGACTACCTCGGAATCCTAAGATCGGTTAGGGCTTAATTTGCAATGAAAATGACTAACGAAGAGTTGAGGATTTATGTTGCACTAGGCAAACTACCTCGAAGTCCTATGGCTTTGTTATTTAATTCTAGGAAAGTTTTGCTGAAGTAGACTCAGGTTTTGCTGATGACGATGGCCGTGCTGCCCACCATGCTCCGAGCTCCTTGTTGTTGCAAAGTTTTAGTTTTAGAAATCATAAATCAGGGGATGAGAAAAGTGTTTTAGTTTAGAGAAAATCTTAATTTCCAAGTGTTTTCAATATTTTAATTAAAACAAATCTTAAAGTTGATTATAACGAGACCGGTTAAGATCCCACGGTTCAATTCTTCCGGCATCATTATTTTTATCGGATTCACTTAGTCCGGATGAATTTGCTAAACTCAACTCGAATGAGTTACACACTTTCATTTAGACCGTGGGAAATCCCGTTAGCAACACGTAGGTTACATCATCCGAGGTATTCCCGATCATCCAACATGACGTTTTAATTTTGTTGTAATTGTAGTTTTGTGTTCTGTTTGTGATTAAATTTTGAGTTATTTTATATTTTGAAATGTTGTGGCAGTGAATTTTATCTTACAATGACTTTTT
The DNA here is from genome assembly GCA_022702705.1 of Papilionanthe hookeriana x Papilionanthe teres. NCBI lineage: Eukaryota > Viridiplantae > Streptophyta > Magnoliopsida > Asparagales > Orchidaceae > Papilionanthe > Papilionanthe hookeriana x Papilionanthe teres. The sequence continues at coordinate 41,436,759 of CM040422.1, forward strand.
AACTTAGTTTTGGTTTCAGTTTTAGGGACTATCCTAAAGGTGTGGGTTTTCATGCAACAGTTGTTTATCATGCAAGAAAAGTAAGTGCGATGCGATTAATGAAATTACAATAATGTAAATTGCAATAAAATAAAAGCGTACCCGGAGGGTCTTCCCGTCATCCCAAGCCGCACTTAAAACACAATTAGAACATTTAAGCAAGTTCCTAGTAGAGCTAAGGGAAGGGTTATGGTTTTCTACCAAATTCCTAATCCTATAGCTTAGTCATTTCCTATGACGTCTAGTGTCCTCGTGTTTTAGTTCGAAGACGATTTTCTTCATCAAAGAACAATTAAATTCAATTGTTCTTATAAACATCCTATCATATCGAGAAAGTGTTTAAGAAGAATCTTAAACATCTTTTCAATATTGCTAGAATTGTTTTAAGTCCAAATGAATTTAATTATACAAATGAATTAATCGTCCAAGAATCTCAAGTTTTGTTATCTCGCCTCGATAAACTAGGACATTCGAATATCCTATAAGTGAAGTAACATTTCATTTAACATTCTGTTTAGGAGTTATGACAACTAAAACTTTCGAGGGCAAATTGGTGTTCAAATGGTTTGTGATTTAATTTAATTTCAATTAATGGGTTTAAATTTAGAATAGTGTTCAAGTTTCTTTAATTTCTTTCTGTTTTAGGTGATGTTATTTAATTCAATTTAATTTAATTTAATTTGATTTAATTAAGTTTTAATTTAATTTAATTCAATTTAATTCAATTTAGTTTGATTTGATGTTACATTAAATTAATTTGATTTGATTTAATTTTAATTTAATTTGATTTAATTTAATTTAATTTAATTTAATTTAATTTAATTTAATTTAATTTTAATTCATTTAATTTAATTTAATTTTTAATTTTGTTTAACTTAATTTAATTTGATTTTATTTATTTAATTTAATTTAATTTAATTTAATTTATTTATTTATTTTAATTTAATTTAAGTTAATTCAATTCAATTTACTTAATTTAATTTAATTTTTAATTTAATTTTATTATTATTATTTTTTTAAAAAATTAATTAAAATTTTAAAAGAGTTTAATAATTTAATTTTAGTTTAATGATTAAGTCTTTTAATGTTTTGAATTTGAGTTATCATTTTAATTAAGAATCGAATATTAATGAGATAATTAATTTAGGTATTTTTAAATTAAAGAATAAATCTCTTCCTAACAATATCCCTATTTTAATAATTCCAATTTTATTATTCTTCCCAAATTTAATCAATTATTTAATTAAGGTTTAATTATTTTAAATTGCTTAATGGGTTTCTACCCTTTAATTATTTAAATTTCAATCATCCAAATCAGATTAGGATCAAATATTTTACTTGTTAATTTTTTATTAAACCTAAAGTTTTAATTAAGGATTAAAAATTTTAATTACCACTTTACCCTTTAAGCTTAATAATTTCATAACTCACTAAATTGAACTCAAATGAACTTGAAATTTTTATATGACTTCACTCATATGTCAATAAAGACATGAGAGGAGAAAATGTGATTTTTCTGTATTTAATTTATTTATATAATTATTTTTGGTAGAAAATAGAGATTTCCAAGGAAAATTTAATAACATGACCAAGGGAAAGTTTCATCCTTAAGAAAATTAGGGGACATTCCTAATGAGCAGAGGACCACTTGGACTAATTTTGGTGATTTTTTGAATTATATTATTTTTATTATAATTATTTAAATTTTGGAGTGTTAATAAATTTAAAAATAAAATAAATGTTGAAAAATGAATTTTATATTTTTCAAAAATCTCTCTGATATCAAGGAAATCAGAGAATCAAATTTTGCAATTTTTTGATTTTTCTATGATTTATTATAATTATTTTAGTGAAAATGCTAGAAAATACATTTTTTTAATTTTAAAATTACCCTAGAGCTTTAAAATTTAATATCTCACTAAATAGACCTAAGAAAAATATGGGGTTTGTTCCTAAGTGATTAAAATTCAAAATGTGACATTTTGGTGAATTTTATTATTTTTGTGATTTTTATTATTTTTTAATTATTAAAATATTAAAATAATATTAAAAAATCAACTTTTTTAGAAAATTGAAATTTTAATTTTCTTAAATTCCCCTAATATCAGAGAGGCTCCAAAACCAATTTAGTGAATTTTTGAAAGATATTTTGAATGTTATGAATTTTTAAAGTTTAAAATGACTAAGTGGCTTAATCAACCCATTTAGTAAGGCTAACCAAGTCCAATTGACCTCAAACTTTTATGGTGGATTCCTTTGATCCTAAAGGTCAGTGGAGAATTTATTTCAAGTCAATTTGATGTATGGTTAGCTCTAATTAATTAGAGATCCATTTTGGGTGTTTAAGCCAATTAGGGTTGTTTAAATGAACTAACTCAAAACCTATTTTTCCTAGTGGTCCTCTCGGTCATAAGGAACATCACCAAATTTTCCTAGAATTTATTTCACAACATGCTATTTATTGGAATTAAAATACTCAAAACAAGTAACATGAATTTGAAAAATCAATAACTTTTCATAGGATGGCCTCCGACTTTGGAAAATTCAGTGGAATGTTCCCAAATTCGGAGGCTTCAAAAGCCCTATGGTCTCATGCCAAGGTGAATTGTATACATGCATGAAGAATTAAAAATATGCATAGAGTAAAAAAATTATTAAAAATAAAAGAATTGATGAAATTAAATAATTTCTTTTCCACATTATTCTCCTCTGTTCACTGAGCAAGAGGGTATTTTTATTTTATTTTTATGATTTTCCTACACAAAGTTATGAATTTTTGAAGTTTAGGGAATTAAATAAATGAAAATACCCCTAATTTTCTATTTATCCACGCGGCGCCGCGTTATCCTCGGCATCTCCGAACGCACACGCGTCGCGCTCCCATTCGACGCCGCCGCTCGAGTCGCCAGCCCGGCCCCGCGGTTCTCGTACCGTCTCCCGGTCCGACGCCATCCGAGCCGTCCCTCCGCTCGTGTATCGAATGGACGACATCCGTTCATCGTCCCCGAGCGTCCTCACCCCGAGAGCCGTCTACACTAAATCCCTAAGATCTCACTCGATACTCAATGGATTTTCATGTTCTTATGCTTCTATGGATTCGTCTCGAGAAGACGAACACATCCATACGGCTTATGTGGGATGAAATTTATGCAATAGAAATGGAGAATGTTCGAAGCTCGGGAAGAAGAGTGAGGCCATACCTTTGCTCGCAGAAGTGTGGCTTCGATCCGAGGGTTGTTACACCTTCGATCGGATCCCAGCAAGCTCTAGATGAAGTCTCCTAGTCCGGTGAATCGCTCAGTAGGATTTCGACCACGCCCGATCACAAAGCTTGGAGGCCGGAGCACCGGGTGGCCCGGAGATGGGGCTTTTGCTCGGCGGACACCTTCCCTCGGTCCGGTGAAGGTGTAGAACCAATCAATTTGGGGATCGGCTCACCGTGGAGAAGTGTCCCGGTTCTGGGCTCGGATTTCAACTCGAAATCGAGCTCACGAGAAGAAATGGCAGGGGAATTTCAGTGGGATCAAGTGCTCGTGTATGTGGGAGTAGTCTGGAACAATTTTGCGTAGTTTCCTTAAGGTTTTTTTTCAAGCACTTCTCATGGCCGAGAGGGGTGGTGTTTAAATCAGAGAGGGTGGAGGGCCTCCCGTGGAGAGTTAGGGCTCGGGATCACCGCTCTTAGCAAGAGAAGAACAGCCTACAATGGCCACTCTGGGATGGGGCAGCTAAGCAAGGGAGAATTCCAAAGTTAGCTCACATGTGAGCTCTCGCCATGGTGTTTTCCGACGGCCTGGTGGCCGGCACGGCTGGCATGGGTCACCCTCAAGGTCAGGTGGGTCAGGGCTGGGACTTGGTGCAAGCAATTGGCAAATGACATGTGTAAAGGCTTTGATCCAAAGTGGAATGGGGCATGGCTAGTTTTGAGCCTAAATGGGTCAACCCACCCATTTGGGCTTGGTGCACCCTCAAGGTGGCTTTGGATGCCGTGGGGATCAAAGGGATCACTGGTTCGGCATGGAGAAGTCTCCATCCAAATATATTTGGATTAAATTTAAGTTTAGTGTGAAACATGATTAAGGCTAATGAGCTTTAGGGATTAAGGAAAGCCCTCCCTCTTCTTACCCAATATGGCATGGTGGAGTGTCCAAGGCTCTCATGGCTCACATGTGGCTCATGCATGGCTTCATGGCTCACCTTCGCTTCGGCAAAAAGTTTGGTCAATTTCATGAAAATGGATTTTAGGAATTTTTGGTAATTTTGATGGAAATTTGTATGAAACTTGATTTGGAATGATTTGATGATGAATTTAGGACTTAGGGAATGGCTTTTATTAAGTGGATGGCAAGTGGAGATGTCATGTGGGCTTTAGGGTAGATTTTGGGCTTTTCAAATGGTTTTAGATGGGCTTTTAAGATGGTTTAGAAAGTGGGCTTTTGAATTTTAAAATGGATTTTGGGATGAAATTTTGGTAAAGGCTTGGGCTAAATAATTGTTGGGTTTAGCTCATGGATGTGTCATGAGTGACTTGAAGCAAATTGGGGGTTATTTGGGCTCAATCGGGTCGAATTTGGGTTCTTTTCATGAATGGGCCAATATAGGTCCAAGTAGACCAAGTTGGGCCAATGTTGGGCTAGGGTTGAAATTGATGTAAAATTAATGTTGAGAAATGTTTATGGGAGTGTTTCAAAGAAGTTTTCACTTTGATTGGGCTTTGATTTTGGGGTTCGGGCTCATTCGAGTTAGGTTTGAGTTTAGGTCAAAATTGGGCCTTTTAGCTTTGGGTTGAATTCGAGTGGGGTTTGGGTCCAAATTTTGGGCAAATCATGTTAGTGTTTTGCTTGTGGGGATGCCAAGGAAGATTTAGAAAAGATTTGGGGCCAATTGGAGTTAAATCGGGTGAGTTTGGGCTAGGTTCTGGGTCATGGGTCCAAATCGGGCTTTAAGGCCAAAAGTGAAATTGGATCCAAATATCAATCAAATTGGACTTGGATTTGGTCTAGATTGGTGTTGGGAATGTTGAATTGAAGTTTAGAATTGAATTGGACCAGAATTTGGGTCAATCGATAGGCTTGGTTTGACATTGGGTTCACTTAGGGTTAAAATGGGTCAAATTGGGGGTTTTGACAGAATTAGGGTAAATTAAAAAAATTGGCCCATGGTGTAGTTGAACAAAATGAAATTGGGAATATTTAGGATTTTCTGGAATTTTCTGGGAATTTTCTGAATTTTTGGATTTTTGGGTCAAGAGGGGTATTTTGGGTATTTGGAGAGTATTGGGAGGTATTTTTGGAATTTTTGGTATTTTTGGGTATGGATGATCAATTTGAGTGATGTGGGAATGCTTGGGATTGATTTTGAGGAATTTTGGGTAATTTAGATAATTTTTGGAGGATTTTCAGGGTTTTGGATAAGTTAGGCGGGTGTAGGGTCTCGGGGGGTCAAAAATTGAAATTTTGGAAAATTGAAGATTGGGTAAATTTGAGTGGAATGAAATCATTTTAGTTGAGCCATGAAGCCATATCAAGCCCACATGAGCCATGAAGGGACTCATTTGAGGCATTCACTATGTTGTTCCTAACCCTCTCGCCAAGGGCTTAGGGGTTAGCGACCATCCATGCGAATCACCTACATGAGTCAGGAGGTCAAGTTAGGTATGGGTGTGGTTTTACGAGGTGTGTGAAAGTGTAGTGTATGAGTGTAGTGTGTGTGTTAGTCAGCCCTCTCACCAGACCAGGCCACCCATGGCAGTCCTAAGGCCAAAGAGTCCTATAGGAACTCATCCTTTAAACTTTCACATTTGATTTAAACCCTCTAGGTGATTAGGGTCTACAATCAAGTTCTGTGGAGTTTGAAGGGAGTTTAGAAGTGGTTTGAAATTCTAGAAGGTGGATCCCAATTCTAGTCCTCTAAGATAGTCAAAGGAAAAGCCTAAGGCTAGATCCTAAGCACTAAAAAGAAGAAGAGAAGACCTCATCAAAAATGAGGTCAACAAAACCCTAATTAGGTCTGACCCATTAGACCTAATTAAACCATTAAACTTTAACTAACAAAGGTTTAATCAAACATAAACCCTAATTAGGTCTAACCCTTAGACCTAATTAAACCATTAAGTCTTAACTAAATTAGACTTAATCAGACCTAAACTCTAATTAGATCTAACCCATTAGACCTAATTAAACCTTTAAACCTTAACTAAATTAGGTTTAATCAAACATAAACCCTAATTAGGTCTAACCCTTAGATCTAATTAAACTATTAAGTCTTAACTAAATTAGACTTAATCAGACCTAAACTCTAATTAGATCTAACCCATTAAACCTAATTAAACTATTAAACCTTAATTAACTGAGGTTTAATCAAACATAAACCCTAATTAGGTCTAACCCATTAGACTTAATTAAACCATTAAACCTTAACTAACTAAGGTTTAATCAAACATAAACCCTAATTAGATCTAACCCATAGACCTAATTAGACCATTAAGTCTTAACTAAATTAGACTTAATCAAACATAAACCTTAATTAAGTTTAACTCATTAGACCTAATTAAACTATTAAGTATTAACTAAGTAAGACTTAATCAAACACAAATTCTAATTAAGTCTACCACATTAGACCTAATTAATTATTAAACCTTAATCAACTAAGGTTTAATTAAATCCAAATCCAACCTTTAGTCTAAGTCCAACATAACATAAACATCAAACATAACCTAACTTGAGCCCAATCCAACTTGAACTCAAGTTAACTTAAACCTTAGGTTCAACCCATATTGAACCTAATCTAAACTTAAACATAACTCGAGTCCAATTCAACTTGAACTCAAGTTAACCTAAACCTTAGGTTCAACCCACATCGAACCTAACCTAAATTCAAACATTGAATTAGATTCAAACATAACCTAACTTGAGTCCAATCCAACTTGAACTCAAGTTAACCTAAACCTTAGGTTCAACCCATATTGAACCTAATCTAAACTCAAACATAACCTGAGTCCAATTCAATTTAAACTCAAGTTAACCTAAACCTTAGGTCCAACCCACATTGAACCTAAATTCAATTCAAACCAAACTTAAGTCTAATCTACATTAGACTTAAGTGAAACCAGACCTAGGTTCAATTCAACATAAACCTAAGTCAAACTCAGGCTTATCTTAAGTCTAACCTATAGTAGACTTAAGTAAAACCAAATTTAGGTTCAACTTAAATATGAATCTAAGTCAAAACTAGACCTAACTTAAGTCTAACCCACACTAGACTTAAGTCAAACTAAAGTTCAACTTGACATGAACTTAAGTTCAACCCAAACCAAAAAAAAGAAGCTTAAGTCTAACCTATATTAGACTTAAATGAAACCTAAACTTAAGTTCAATCTATATTAAACTTAATCCTAAGTCTAGATCTAACTTTAAATAGACTTAATTAATACTTAAGTCTTATCTAAAAGGGACTTAGATGGTCTGCAAATCTAATTAAGTCTAATTTATTAGACTTGATTAACCTTTAAGTCCTATTTAAACAAGACTTAAAACTTAATTAAATCTATTCTGAATCAAACTTTTTTAACTTAAGTTCGTACGTACATGAACTCAAGTTAAATAGATTCAATCAACATTGAATCTAACTTAGGTTCAACCAGACATGAACCCAAGTTAATTCAATCAATATTGAATCTAATTTCAAACCTTTTTAACTTAAGTTCAGACAGACATGAACTCAAGTTAAATAGATTCAATCAACATTGAATCTAACTTAGGTTCAACCAGACATGAACCCAAGTTAATTCAATCAATATTGAATCTAATATTAAACCTTATTAACTTAAGTTTAGACAGACATGAACTCAAGTTAAACAGATTCAATCAACATTGAATCTAACTTAAGTTCAACCAGACATGAACCCAAGTTAATTCATTCAATATTGAATCTAATTTCAAACCTTTTAACTTAAGTTCAGACAGACATGAACTCAAGTTAAATAGATTCAATCAACATTGAATCTAACTTAGGTTCAACCAGACATGAACCCAAGTTAATTCAATCAATATTGAATCTAATTTCAAACCTTTTTAACTTAAGTTTAGACATACATGAACTCAATTAAAATAGATTCAATCAACATTGAATCTAACTTAGGTTCAACCAGACATGAACCCATGTTAATTCAATCAATATTGAATCTAATTTTAAACCCTTTTAACTTAAAGTTCAGACATACATGAACTTAAGTTAATTCAGAATTTAAGTTTAAACTTAAAATCAAGATATAAATTCAACATTTCAAACCAAAACTGACATAATCAACAAAAATTTGACATTTCAAAAATAAAACAACATAACCAACATAAAATTGACATTACAAAATAATTTGACATAAATTAACATCCAAGATATATCCAAATATTCTGTGACATTATTTCTGACAATGTTTTCTTTGCAGGGTGAAAACAAGAAATTTCGCTTAGATTTTCTTTACATGTTATAGGGTGTACTAACTCAGTTTTGTAGGACGACATTGACAACAAAAACAAAACCAAAACTTTTAGGTTAGACATATAACCTGAAACTTTTCAACAAAAACAACGACATTGACAACAAAAACAAAACTAAAACTTTTAGGTTAGACATATAACCTGAAACTTTTCAACAAAACAATGACATTGACAACAAAAATAAAACCAGAACCTTTAGGTTAGACATAATACCTATAGTATTCAATAACATGATATAACAACATTCGAGCGTTAAAAATAAAATTTTTTTTAGAAAACAAATGATTAACATTAATTAGAAGTTTTCTTAAGCAATTGAAAATTATTTAAGATGTAATTAACTATAGAAGCTTGCTTCTATAGGAAATCTAAAAGAACCCGAAATAGAAATCTCTGGTTTACCATGATCTTCTTAATATGAAAATTCTAGAATATGTTATTCTAGAATATCCTCATATAAGAATTATCATAAACATCATTTTTCTACAATTAGTCCTAAAATTCTCTAAATCCTTCATAGGATTTATAGGAATAAAACTAGGCTAATAATAGATGGCGACTCCTTGACATTGACACCCAAACCCAATCTCTTTCTGCCCACACCGCCGATAATAGATGTCTCTAAAAATGTTCAAAGTTCAGTCTTCTCATATTCTGATACATTTCAATTTCATATTCTGGGATGATTTGTAGTCTTTATGGCTTGTCAACATATTGTGGCACATAAGGCACAATTTTCATATTCTTCTCTTCAGTTTTGTCTTTCTGAGGAACAACATTTGTTGTAGCTTTTTCAAGTTGCGGCAAGATTACTTCAATGGGTTGACTTAAAATTTTCTCTTTTAATGTAACTGTCATCTGCTCAATGAAAGTCTCGTCTTCTCCTTGTTCTTTCATCTGTTCCAATATTTTGTGAATATGACGGTTCATATTCCTCTTCTCGGTACGAGTGAGTGTTGCTTTACTTTCCAACTAATCGTCAGTAGGAGTAGCACCAACAAGCTCGTTCCCCGATGTCATTACCATCAATTTGATTCTGTTGATTGCAATGTCACTTGATTCAGCTTCATTTATTTTCCTCTTCTTTTCAAGAGGATGTTTAACTTTGCTTCTGAATTTTAATACGGGCTTCCGACCACGAAATTCTTCTTGATTTATTATAGTCAAGGCAGAGCTCTCATATTCCAGATCCATCTGCTCCTTTTTCAATTTCTTCTTTGTTAAGAGCAAAACCAATTCCATTCTTGAAGGTAAAAATCAGCCGTCCTTCTGACATTTTCCTGCACAAACACAGGAAAAGAATTGGCATGTCAGGCCGGGCTAAGAAAGAACAATATGTATTAACTTAAAATTTCATGAAGGAATTCCTTACCATAAAATATAAATATACATATTTCAATTTACAAATATATATATTTTTTCATTTATTTTATAAACATAAAGATTATGATAAAGATCGAAACTTATGTGAAAGAAGAAAGAGTAATAATATCACATTTCAAATTATATACAGGAATTTTACTACAAACAAAAATTTTTTATTCAATCATTTTGTCTCAAATTTAAGTTCCGACTCAGTTACAATTGAAATGTTAGTGATTCTAAAAATAAAATTTTATTGTTAAAATTTATTCTTTCGAAACATCATGACGCATAATACTTTTTCAAGTATCGTCCATTAATAGAGAGCATAGGTCTTTATGCTTGATAGTCCACTAACTGGTATGATCCTCCAGAGTAAACTTTCTCTAACACAAATGGTCCTTCTCAAGTTCGTTCGAATTTTCCACCAATCTTGCTATGTGCAGGAATAGGCCTCCTGAGAACAAGTAAGAGGTCACTGATCCAGTGAAAAATTGATAGCTTTTTACTATTCATTTCATACCTCTTTTTGATGATATTGCACTTTAAAGAAGGTATTTTTCATGATTTTATGTAGGTACAATGATTTTAGGCCTTTGGAGCAAAAGGACGCGAAAAGGAGCAAATTTGGAGCAAAAAGGGACAAAAGTGTATTTTATTGAACTAGCGCCGAACGGCGCTGTCACCAGCGCATGACCACGCTATTTTATAGAGTGTTTTGACCAGATTGGTGGAATAATGTGCCGAACGATGCCCTATCCAGCCTCGGACCATGCCCTATCTTGATTTTAAACTAGATTCATTGTATTTGGCCTGATTTTAGAGGGTTGCTTAAGGAAACTCTTGGAAAATCAATTATGGCCCAATTTAAACTTCTTTGGAGCCAAGTTTAGAGAGGAGAGGAGAGTTTAGAGTGCAGATAGAGTTTAGAGAGAGTGTCTTTTCATTTTGTTTAGGAAATATAAGTTTTGGGTTTTCTCTTCTAAGGAGTGTAAGAGGAGAGGGAAAGTGAGATTTCTTCCTCCTTACTTATCTAAATAAAGAGAATTGTGTGTTGTTGTGAAGAAAGAAGAGCAGTCAAAGGAATTCCTTGAGATTCTCTTGGGGAAGAGTTTAAGATAAGTTGTCTTTTCTTTACTCTGTTTGTATGACGTTGTTTTTATATATAAAACCCATGTTTTGTCATCTTTTCCTTATGAGTCTTGAGTAGATTTCTTTATTTTTCTCATTTTCATGTTGATGTTGTGATATGGAAATGATATAAAACCCATGTTTTGTCATCTTTTTTTTTGAATTGCAAGTCATAATTATGTGTGTTTGTTTATTGTTCGTGTGCTTATTGTGTTTTTATGCATAGTATCAAATATATAAGTTTAGTGCTTTGTAATTCTGAATTAGAACGTACTATTAGAAAAATTCAAAAACAACAAAAACAATCTGCAATACCTCACAAAATGGCAAACAACTTAAACAATCAAAACGAAAAATATACTAAGACCTTTAAGAGATTATGCTAATCCAACAGCAGATGAAATTCACTTAACTATCCAAAACCCTGATGTTTCTGCTAATTCATTTAAACTTAAACCTGCTATTATCCAATTGGTATAGAATAATCAAATTGGAAGAACACCTAACAAAAATTCTAACTTACATCTTGCTAGTTTTCTAGAACTGTATGCTACTTTTAAATATGATGTAGTGTCGAACGATGTTATTAGGCTTAGACTTTTTCCTTTTTCATTAAGGGATAAGGTTAAGTCGTGGTTCAATTCGTTAGCATCTGGATCTATTAGAACTTGGGGAGAGCTTTCACAAAAGTTTCTGTCAAAATATTTCCCTCCTTCCAAAACTACTAAACTGAGGAATAATTTCACATCTTTTAGTCAGTTTGATGGAGAATCCATATATGAAGCTTTATAAGATTCAAAAATCTTCTAAGAAAGTGTCCACATCATGCTTTACTAGACTGGTTAATATTTCAAACCTTTTACATCCAAGAAAAGCAAAGTAAAGCAATCAAACACACAAACACAAAAGTATAATAATCAAGTCTTCATTTTTCCTTAGAACTATCATCAACTTTAAGATCTCCAATTGATTGAGTAGGAACGAAGAGATTGTAGAATGGACAAAATAGGAATTCTTCAGTAGAATCCTCTTCAATCCACCCATTCCTTTTCATCAACCACGTCAGACTTCCTTCAAGATATCCAAAATGATCAAAGTGCTTCTTCATTCTCCAATCCAGATGATCAAAGAAATCAGATAGATTGTTAATTGCATTCATCAAGTGTTGTACTTCCTTGTCCAATTTCTTTATTTTCTTTAAGATGATCTGTGAACGTTCAGGAATGTATGGAGGAATAGGTGTTGACCTCTACGATGGTTGCTCTTCAATAATGCTCGTCATTCATATCACCAACTGCCTGGTTACTGTATGCATCTGCTGGGTCTATAGGCTTCCAAGGTAGAAGCTCTTTCCCAGTTGTCATATGGCACTTGTGATTGACAGTAGAGGAGAGATATAGTGGAAGGACGTCCAAGCCCATACTTTAGTACATGAACGATCAATCCCAAAATAGACTTAACAACTATCAAAACAACTACAATAAGCATCCCCATTTGAATACAGTAGTTGAAAATAGCACACTCCTTAGTTACTTTACTGATTTCAATGTTGGTAGAAATTTTGCACATATGAAATAATGTAAGTGTTTCGACGTAGGATTAAACAATGCGGTCGAGAAACTTATATACCTGTTATCCCTTATCTACCATTCATCACTTTCATCTATCAAATATATGTATATATCATTCATGTTGTCCTTCGTCGGGGTAAAATTTGAATAGTGGCAGATTGGGACATTCTCATTCATGTATAAATCATTAATCTTAGCAGGAGTAAATGTGACAACCCTACCTCACACATAGACTGATCCCTGGTTGATTCCATGAAGATTTGCATAAAAATCCTTCACAACCGGGACAACTACGGCGGTAATAGAATAACAAATTACTGCCCAACGTCTCTGAATAATAATTTCATCAATTCTAGTGGTAGGAAAATTCGTACCTTGATTCATAAAGCCTCACTCCTTAATCAACCTCATTTTTGAGATATTTTTGTTGAGTAGACGTTGTGCTTCGAAACTGACGAACTTTCTACGGTTGAAAACTTGAAATCTTGAAGTTTCCATCGAGTTGGAATCCATTTGGACAAGATTTGACATCTTCCTCTTCGTTCCTTTGGTAGTTCTTGAGTTTAGGGGTTGTTCTTGGGAGTTATAATGGAAGAATTACCGCCCAGGACCACCAAAATTTGAATTTAAGGACAAGAAGCTGTTTTCTGAACAGCAATGTGGTCCAGCGTTGATAATAGTACCATTCGGCGCTAGTTCAAATTTTGCCAAACTTCACTTTGTCCAAATTCTTTCCAAACTACGGTTCGATTCATTTTCTAAATGTTGTTAATGATAATTAAATAAAAATAAGACTTAATTAAGTAACAAACAAACACAAATAACACATCAAACAAAGCAAATACTCAATAACTATGAGTTGTCTCGCACAAAGCTCTTGGTTTAACGTCGTCGGCCTGACATAACTTTCAGTTATTCAGTTTGATCCAACATTAAAACTTCTTTAAAATTAGGTCTATTGCCTTCAAAATATGGTTTTAATCTTTTTCCATTAACTTTGAATATTCTTCCAGATTTAGGGCCTTCGATAATCACAGCTCCAAATTGATAAATTTCTATGACATTGAAAGGTCCTGTCCATCTAGATTTTAGTTTCCGAGGAAATAATTTTAATCTTGTATTATATAATAACACGTTTTGTTCTAGTTCAAATTCATTTTAAACAATCTTCCGATCATGCCATATTTTTCTTCTCTCTTTGTATATTCTATCATTATCATAAGATTCATTTTCGGTTTCTTCTAAAAAAAACCCCAAATTGGAGATGAGGTGGGGGTTTTTTTTGTTGAAATTTTGGGGAGGAGAAGAGAGGAGAAAGGGTTGTGGAAGCTTTGGGTTGCTGGAGCTTTACTGGTTTGCGCTATTTCTTGTGTGTTCTCTGGGCTATTAGAGAAAGGAGCTTTGGATTTTTGCATCAGGGTGTAAGAGTTCTTCCCTTTCTTCCCGTTACTTCTTTATATGTCTAAAATACACAGATGAATTGCTAATCTATTGACATACGAGCGGTGTGCGTGTTGAATATCGTAAGGTCTTCCTCTTGAGGAATCTTATTATTTCATATTGCTTGTGATGCTTGAGCATTGAGACTCTTCACTTCTTTTTTTATGGAAATATGAAATTCGTTAGTACTCATCGCATGGAAACCTGAAATCCCATTATGTTTGATTGGTGAAAATACGAAGCTTATGCACATAGTAGCTATCATGATGCAATCATCTTATACAAATGTGATAATTTTTTGGCTACGTTTTATGGGATTTAAATAGATATATATATATATATATATATATATATATATATATATATATATTGTGCCACTTGCAAAGATGTGTGAGGTGCGCAAGCCCTCTTTCACCTTAGGTTGATGCAGTTCTGCTATTTCATTCGATGCTTAGGGGATTTGGGATTTCTTAACTAGTTATCTTGGTGGGATTTGTTCACTTTTACGGAATGCAAGAGGCTATTCAATTAATTTGGAATCCTGAAATATAGGTTCTGCTTGTTTGGTTTCAATCGATTAAGGGAGATTTACATACATACCACTTAATCCTTCATATTCATTGTTTGACTTCCTGGCTTCAGTTCTGAGATCATACCATTGCTCTTCACATACATATCATTTGATTTATGCATGGAAGTGGATTCTATGTGACAAAATAATGCTCTTGACGTGGTATACAAGATTTAGATAACAAAGAAGCGAGAAGCTAAATATGTGAATACTTATGAGCTGAGTGGTATACATGTAAATCAGTCATTATGTTTATTTTTTTTAACTGCATGCAAGAACTGGCTTTCAATTGGAATTCTATTCACCATTGCTAAGGTTGCGGTTCATGGTTGAGCTTGTTTTCAGTTGTTGGATTCATTTCTTTTATTGGATCAATCTTTCGTTGCTGGAATTATATTTGTTGGGTTTCATTATATGTATATAAATGCCTTGAAAGTGCTGAGCATTTAGTCCTATTTTAAATTGAGCACCAGTTGGATATCTCAAATATTATTTAGAGATAGCAGTAATAATCATTCAGGTGGAGAATTCTTAAGCTATTTTAATGTCAATTTCAAAAGACTGGAGTAGTTATTTTAAATCCATCTTTTTCTTGGAGCACATACATGCATGTTTTGGCTGGTTCGGTTGATGCCAAATATTTCATGTTGAGGGGCCTATGAAATTTGCAAGCCTGATAATTAATTCCTTTGTATTTGGATATAAAGAGAGAGAGAGAGAGAGAGAGAGAGAGAGAGAGAGAGAGAGAGAGAGAGAGAGAGAGAGATTTACACACATATCATCTAATCTCTTTGTATTTGCTTACACATAACAAAAAGAGAGAAGAAGGAACCAAAGAAGATTTACATACCCACCACTCAATTCCATTTTATCTGCAGCAAAAAAAACAAAAAAGTGCTTTACATGCATTCCACTTAACTTTGTATATTTGGCACTGCTCCTATTGTTGCGCTGGGTTTATTAGCCGAAAAGTTCAGTCGTCTTGACTTGGAAGGGATATTGTTTAAACTATATCTGGTTTGAGATTCAGGTTCTTCAATAGGCAAAGCAAAGGAACAAAGTATAGAGGAAAACCCCTTTAAAAATTACGCTTTTCTTTCCTCTCTTACACGCATCTTCTAGTATTAAAAGAGAATGTGAAAAATCAAAAACTGAGTTGATGAAATAAATGTGGAAATAAAATTTAGGTGTTGAATTTGTAAATACATAAGAATTAGATGATATGCATGTGAATGTCTTTCTTTCTTTTTAATCAAAAATTCTTCATAAGCTATAACTTTAATTCTTGAAGCTAACATATGCTCATACCAATTTATTTGTGTTCATTGCGAGGTGATTTCTTTTGCTATCCTGGTCTCACTCTAAGAGGTCCGGCAAACTCTACTGCATTCGGACCTTGTTAAAACCCAACGATCGCAAGCCAAATAGCATTCATAACATGCAAAACAAAACAAAAAAAAAGTAAGTGTGATTTTTTATTTTATTATATTTCAGATTTTACTAACTTTCATTTCAAGATCTTTCCAATAGCATGTTACAAGAATTTGAACATAAGGGTCTTATGTAAATGCTTATATGTCATTCCATGGTTCTTCTTGGTAAATCATTCAATTCTGGCATGCTTCAATTAAGCCATCATACTTGAAATTTGAGCTTAGTGCATCAAAATTGTTAGCTTTGCATATATTCATATAGACAGTGTTTAATCGTTGGAATCCTTACATAAAGTTTGTTTAAATCTGACACATTTATGAAAATTTAGAAATATTCAATGTATTGTTTTGGGGAATGTAAAATCGTTGAGGTTTTGCTTTGAAGAAAGTGAGGAATTTCAAGGTGTTTGATTTGGAAGACAATGAAATCATTACGATTCGGCCTTACAAAATTTGGAAACTTTCCAACTGTTGTTTTAGAGAAAAATGAAACTATCAAATTTGAAATCAACATAGTTTGTTTTAGAGGAGGATTTGAGGAGTTTAATTATGTATTTGATGCTTAATTAACAGGGTGCAATTCAAATATATGTGTTATTTAAAATGTTTATTGCATCCCTTTATGAAATTTGGGGAGATATCAAAAGCTTCAGTTTTTTCGAATGTATGGAACGCTTGGAGGCTTGATCAATCTTATGCAGTTCAAATCTTTTTGTACCTTTATAATTATGATCGCATGTTTCATTTATTCAAATTGAATGGATCAATTCTCATACAAATTTCTCTGTGCGCCTTTTGCGAGGTGAACTCGATCGCGGTCAAGACATTGGAAGATCGTAAAGCTACATCGAGGTGGACAAAACGGACAACATCATACTTAATTTGGGTGAGATTCTTCCAAATTTTATTTTATGCGAGTAAGGTGAAAAAAAAAATTTTATGTTCATTTGAGCTTAATTTGATGAGTTATGGGATGAACAAGCTTAATAAGGCATTAAGATAATTAAAAGGCTTCAATATTAATTAATGTTTAGGCTTAATCAGAGGGAGGGATAAAATATTTGATCATAACTTTCCATTTAGATGGTTGAAACTAAAGTAGTTAAGGGATAGAAACCCATTAATCACCTTGAACACTTAAAAGTGGAGCCTTAATTAATTAAATCATTAAAATTTGGAAGTTAATTAAGAAATGAATTATCAGGGTTAAGGGATTTAATATAGGAAGATTCTAATTCTTTGAAATTCAATCCCTGATCAATGAATTGATCAAACGTCACTTAACCTTTATTAAATGAAATTGTGAGAAATAATGTTTGAAATTAAAAAGAGGAATAATCTTGAAATTTTATAATTAAATTGAAAGCTTAAAAATGCTTAAGTTAAGAAAAGATGATTTAAAAGGTTAAATTAAGATAACTTAAAATATTAAAACTAATTTGAAATCACTCATAACTAAGACTGAAACAAAATAAAAATATTATGGTCAATTTAAAAAAAAATCATAAACAAGGCATTAAAATTAAACCGATTTAAAATTAATTCAAAAACGTCATAATTAAGTTACAACAAGCTCAAGTCATTAAAAATGATTGGATCACAGTTGATTGAGTAGAACTTCACAGCCAGACAGTGATGAAAATGGGTGGCCCGAGCCACCAATCCAGCAACAAGAAAAGAAAAGCAAACACCGTGCATGCAACCAGAGAAGATAAGAAAATTAAGTCTGTGGTTGCCACAGTAGAGGGTAGGCTTGTCAGCGCCGCGCCCGCAGAAATTTAAGGGGTAAGGAGAGCTACTCTCACTGCTACCCAACAAAGAAATAAGAATCGTCGCATTCGTAAAATGTTGACCAAGTTAGTAGAAGATCAACATAAACAGACAGTGGATACCGTTAGTGTAAGTGCTCCAAGTAGACCGGTTCGTCAGGAGCCAGAAAGAAGAAAGTTAATTCCAAGAAAATCGGAACAGATAAGAGAAATACTAAGAAAAGCAGAAATAGAGTCAGTACCTCGATGCTGAGCAGATGTACCGGATCCGAAGAGTCTTGTTGCGAAAGTAACCCCGGAGGATGTCCCTACAGAGACTATCCCCGATGAGCCGAGACATGTAGAAGAACGTGCCGGGTGTTGAGCCATACATTCCGCAGTATGTTACTAGACACCGAGGAATTTAGATAATCCCGGAATACGAGTTGGAGAAAATGCAATTAGTTGAGAAGAAAACCTTTGAATACTTTGAATGAATTAGAACCGAGAGGGTCAACATCTTGGAAGGCCTCGAGCTGCATACAGATGTTTTCTCAGATTATGAGCAACAACAAATTGTAGAATGCATCCTTGAATTACAGAAAATGGGTCGTGCTGGACTCCTGAGAGAAAAGACATATTCAGAACCCTGAAGATGGATGCCAGGAAAGGGAAGAGTTACAATCCAATGCAGATGTTGCTACAATTTTGCCATAGACAGAAAAAGAAATCCACCAGGGATACTCCGTCATAGTGAGGTGGATCTGATGCCAAGAATCATTAAGAGGATGGTGAAAAGGATGATAACATGGAGGGTATTGCCGCAGATTGTATACCCAATGCCTACATTATTAACATCTACAAGGAAGGTGACTGCATACCTCCACATATAGACCATCATGACTTTGTTAGACCCTTCTGCACAGTGTCATTCGTCAACCAGTGCAACATCATGTTCGGATCTAAACTCCGGATTGCAGGCCCCGGTGAGTTCCGAGGGCCGGTGGAGATACCACAACCGGTAGGTTCCGTACTGGTGTTAAAAGGAAACGGAGCAGACGTTGCGAAACATTGCATTCCAGGAGTGCCTGTGGAGCGGATCTCAGTTACTTTTAGAAGAATGGACGACAGAAAAATGCCTTACCACTTTCAGCCAGATCCAGAATTGGAGAGTCTTTGACCCTACAAGCTGTGAGTTACATGGAAGATAACACACCTCCAATGCACATCCATGCGGCATTCCTGCCAAGTGTGGCTTGAAAGGTGATGTTATTGCCCATGTTTCTTACTATTCAAACATAGATTTTTTGACAGACGCTTTTGAATGGATCAACAAGAAGTTTACACAGTCCGTTTTGGATTTACATGGATTGTATGAGACATTAAATTTCTGAGAAAAATGTCATCATGACTAGATCAAGTTGTATGATGTACTTTCAGCAAGTTGGAATGAAAACGACTACGTCATATTTTTCCTTCTCCTCTTTTTGTGCAAATTGATCGGGAAACGCCATTAGAGTTAAATAAACTTTGAACGAAGAACGAGAAAGAAAAAAATAAATGAGAATTTTTCCTAAAAATCTGAATATTAAAATGAACTTCAAATTCACATGAACACTAAATAAACAACAAAAATAAAAAAATGGGATCTTTAAAGGACAAACAAAACGAATCTAAATCTCAAATTGAATTTCGATCTGAATCCTCTGATTCGAACCTTTCAGTTCTTTCCTCATTTGAAATCTGTTTGAAACTCTTTTGAAATTTGAATATTCTCTTCGACTTGTCGTTAAGTCGAGTCTTTTCAGCTTGGTACCCTTACCAACTCCTTTCAATTCTCTTGTTGCTGTGTCTTAGAGGATCAACTAGTTCTATCGACACGGAGCCACGAACTTTGTTCGATTTGGTTCTGATGGCATGGTATTGGGGCCCTCTTCATACAGATGAATCTTCGAGATTGGAGCCCGTTTCCATTTCTCATTAAAATTCCGAGACTGGTACCAAAATTCCAGTTCTCTTCCTTCGAGGTCGGTACCTAAATTCTGACTCTCATTCGAGATCGATCCTAAATTTTGATTCTCTTTCGAATTGATACCTAAATTTCAATTCTAAATTCCGAGACTGGTACCTAAATTCCAGTTATCTTCCTTCGAGGTCGGTACCTAAATTCCGACTCTCATTCGAGATCGATACCTAAATTTCGATTCTCTTTCGATTGATACCTAAATTTCAATTCTAAATTCCGAGACTGGTACCTAAATTCCAGTTCTCTTCCTTCGAGGTCGGTACCTAAATTCCGACTGTCATTCGAGATCAATACCTAAATATCGATTCTCTTTCGAATTGAAACCTAAATTTCAATTCTAAATTCCGAGACTGGTACCTAAATTCCAGTTCTCTTCCATCGAGGTCGGTACCTAAATTCCGACTCTCATTTGAGATCGATACCTAAATTTCGATTCTCTTTCGAATTGATACCTAAATTTCAATTCTAAATTCCGAGATCGGTACCTAAATTCTAGTTCTCTTCCTTCGAGGTCAGGCACTAAATTCGGACTCTCATTCGAGATCAATACCTAAATTTCGATTCTCTTTTGAATTGATGCCTAAATTTCAATTCTAAATTCTGAGACTGGTACCTAAATTTCAGTTCTCTTTCTTCGAGGTCGATACCCAAATTCTGACTCTCATTCAAGATCAATACCTAAATTTTGATTCTCTTTCGAATTGATACCTTAATTTCAATTCTAATTTCTAAGACTGGTACCTAAATTCCAGTTCTCTTCCTTCAAGGACGGTACCTAAATTCCGACTCTCATTCGAGATCGATACCTGAATTTCGATTCTCTTTCGAATTGATACCTAAATTTCAATTCTAAATTCCGAGACTGGTACCTAAATTCCTGTTCTCTTCCTTCGAGGCCGGTACCTAAATTCTGACTCTCATTCGAGATTGATACCTAAATTTTGATTCTCTTTCGAATTGATACCTAAATTTCAATTCTAAATTCCGAGACTGGTATCTAAATTCCAGTTCTCTTCCTTCGAGGTCGGTACCTAAATACCGACTCTCATTCGAGATCGATACCTAAATTTCAATTCTCTTTCGAATTGATACCAAAATTATAATTCTAAATTACGAGACTGGTACCTAAACTCCAGTTCTCTTCCTTCGAGGTCGGTACCTAAATTCTGACTCTCATTCGAGATCGATACCTATATTTCGATTCTCTTTCGAATTGATACCAAAATTTTAATTCTAAATTCCGAGACTGGTACCTAAATTCCAGTTCTCTTCCTTCGAGGTCGGTACCTAAATTCCGACTCTCATTCGAGATCGATGCCTAAATTTCAATTCTCTTTCGAATTGATACCTAATTTTCAATTTAAATTCCGAGACTGGTACCTAAATTCCAGTTCTCTTCCTTCGATGTCGGTACCTAAATTCTGACTCTCATCCGAGATCGATACCTAAATTTCGATTCTCTTTCAGGTTTGATACTTAAATTTCAAATCTGCTCTCTCGAGATCAGTACTGCTAAATTCTGATTCTCATCCTTTTTTTTCATTGATACTTAAACTCTGATTCTCACTCTGAGACTGGTACCTAAATTCCAGTTGTCTTCGCAATCCCGAGGTTGAAACCTAGGTTTCAATTCTCATTTCAAATCCAATTTTAAAATTCAAAATTTCCTTAAATCGATTTTAAATTAAACTTCAATCAAAATTGAGACTCAAAACAAATCGAATCCTATTTTTAAACTTAAAATTACTTTCAAAATCAAATGTTATTTTTTATAATTATATGTATATCTAAATTTAAAATCAAAAGTTCGTCGAAAACTTCTGTAGGTGACCCCCCCTTTTTAAAACACTCGACCTAAAAATATGCCGACAACTTCTAGCAGCTCCACTAGGGATAGTTCCTCTTTCCATTTTGATCAGATAGTTTTGCTTTCATAAATCGATAGTCAATCCATGCCCCTTATGGATCGAACTATCATTCTTTCTGTTTAAATACCACATTCATTTTTGTCTTGAATGGCTATAGTCAACTCTCATAGATTTTGGAGTCACTGTTTAGACACCCCTAAACAGGGAGGTTCCGGAATCCTTTTGCCTCTTTGAGATGGGGTGGACTCCTAATAAGTGTTAGCTGCGGTGCGGTCCCTTGAGACGAGAAGTCTTACGAGATTCTCTGTTCCTTTCCAATTCTGAATCAAATCTTTTACCTTTTCTATAACCTTCCTCGATTAACGGTTTTGTTCCTAAACAAATAAACGTTATAATAAGCAACCTTTTTTATAACAAACTCTTTTAAAACACAAATATACAAATAAAACAAAATCTAAAAAATACCTCGTAAAGAAAACTAAGAAAATTAAGGAAAGATAAATGAAAATGTGGTCGGACTCTTTTTGGATAAGTTCATTTTTTTCGTCCTAGAAAGTTTTGTGACGGAAGGAAGCATAATTCAGGACTAACGATTGGAATCTACCCTGCAGAAGATGTCTGCACCGAAGCTGATCTTCTCTTTCACCAACGGGATAGACTTAGCTGTCTACCGGGATGAGCTGCCTAACGATGCGATTATTCGCATTGGACAAGGGTTCAACAATATGGACATTAAGTTCACCGTTGTTACTCTTTTCACACCGATAAATAAAGTACCAAAAACTGAGGAGCCCATAATCGAGTTCAACCTGAAATTGGCTCAAGAGTTCCCTCCCCTGCTAAGGGTCCCAGCTGATAGGAACGCTGCTGTTCACAGGAGGTTAGCTATTACCCCAGAACCGTCATCTCTACCCCCACCGGTCTAGTCATCACTGCACCTATCCTGGCTTCCGCCAAACTGAAGGGGAAGGAAGTCCAAGTCTGTGATGAGCCTGTTACCGTGGAGGGTTCAGACTTTTCTGTCGTGCAGTCTGTTTTTGAGATAGGGTCCAGTTTGAAGTTTAGACCCTTAACTCGGACACAAAGGAGAAATAAGAGCAGAAAGATTGGTAAGACTAGAAAGGCCAAGGCTGTTGAAGCTGCCTTTCTTGATGAGATTCTTGAGGAAAGTGAAGAGCTGCTTGAGATCTCACCGCTGTTGGGAGGAAGTAGGTGTCGACCTATTTTTAGGTTTGTGTTTTGTATTTTGAAAAGGGGTCGCCTACAGAAATTGTCGGCGAATTTTTTTAGATTTTAATTTTAATTTAAATACATATATAATTTGGAAAGTAGTATTTGATTTTCAAAATAATTTTAAATTTGAAGATTTTAAGATATGAAATCAAAACCAATCTCACATCCCGAATAGTTTATATAAACGAGCACCGCACTCACAAACCGTGTATTTATTCCGAAGAATAGACACCGCTTGCTTGATGATGGGGCTCGAATAAATAAACTAAAAGATTTGTGACATCTGTTTGTTCTGCGAACCAATTTTATAAGCCGACAAGTTCCCCTATATAATATAAAGAAATTAAACAGGGTTTATATTACCTGGGTTCTTAAAGTTCCCTATAAGGGCAAGCCCCTATAGTTAATTACATCTTTAATGACGAGAATCATTTAAGAAAACTCTCGATAATGTTAGTGGTTTTGCTCTCAAGAATTTTAAAGTTTAAGGTTTTTAAAGGATTGAATTTTAGAATTTCAATAGGGAATGGATCAAATTTAGGACAATTTATTTTGGGAATTCAAGGGAAGAGAAGTTGGAGAAGATGAGGATCCAAGAAGAAATCTTGGCCACTTCCCACACTATCTTATTGTTTGGCTTCAATTTGAGGACTTATTTAATGTTGCAATCCTGCCAATTTTAATTAATTAGGACTTATATTTGTGTGACATGATCATACAAATAACCTGGAAGATATGAGGGTTTATGTCCTATCAAACGACAACCTCGGAGTCCTAAGACTGGTTAGGACTTAATTTACATGACATGATCATGCAAATGCCTAACGAAGAGTTGAGCATTTATGTTGCACTAGGCAAACTACCTCAAAGTCCTATGGCTTTGTTATTTAATTATACGAAAGTTTTGCTGAAGTAGATCCAAGTTTTACTGATGACGATGGTCGTTCTGCCCACTATGCTCCGAGCTCATTGTTGTTGCAGAGGTTTAGTTTTAGAAGTCATAAATCAGGAGATGAGAGAAGTGTTTTGGTTTAGAGAAAATCTTAAAATCCAAATGTTTTTTAATATTTTAATTAAAACAAATCTTAAAGTTATTTAAACAGAACCGATTAAGATCCCACGGTTTCGTCATCCCGGCACCGTTATTTTCATCGAGTTCACTTAGTCCAGATGAATTTCCTAAACTCAACTGATTGAGTTCCACACTTTCATTTAGACCGTGGGAAATCCCGTTAGCAACACGTGGGTTACATCATCCGAGGTATTCCCGATCATTTAATGAGACGTTTTAATTTAGTTGTAATTATAGTTTTGTTGTTCTGTTTGTGATTAAATTTTGAGTTGTTTTATATTTTGGAATGTTGTGGTGGTGAATTTTATCTTGCAATAACTTTTAATTTAGTTTTGGTTTCAGTTCAGGGACCATCCTAAAGATTTTGGTTTTCATGCAACTGTCTTGTTTATCATGCAAGAAAAGTAAAGCACAGTGCATGTAAGTAAATTGCAATAAACTAAATTGTAATAAAATAAAAGCGTACCTGGAGGGTCTTCCCGTCATCCCAATCTGCACTTAAAACACATGTTAACGCATTTAAATATTTTGCAAGAAATACCTAGGTAAAGCTAAGGGAAGTGTTTTGGTTGTCTACCAAATTTCTAATCCTATAACTAGTCATCTCCTATGACGTCTAGGTTCTCGTGTTTTTGTTTAAGGATGATTTTCTTCATCAAAGAATTATATTCAATTCTTCTTCTAAAACATCCCATCATATTGAGGAAGTGCTTAGGACGAGTCCTAAACATCTTTTCAATATTTTTGGGATTGTTTTGAGTCCAATTGAATTTTTATTGTACGGATGAATTGATCATCCAAGGATTTATATTTTTGTTTTGTTTCTTGCTCAGTGAACTTAGGTATTTGATTACCTGATGAATGAAGTGACATCTCATTTAATACTCTATTTAAGAGTTAAATAATTAAAGCCTTTAAGGGCAAGTTGGTTTATTGAGATTTTTAATCAAATTTGAGTTAATGATTTAAAGTGTTTTAGTTTGATTATGAGGTTTTAATTAATAGTTTTATGTTTGGAATAGTGTTCAAATTATTTTAGGTTTAATTCTTAATGATTTCATTTATGTTTGTTGTTAAATGATTTTAATTTAATTTAATTTTATTTTATTTTATTTAATTTTAATTTAATTTTAAATTTAATTTTATTTTATTTTAATTTTAATTTTTAATTCAATTTAATTTTTATTTAATTTAATTTAATTTAATTTAATTTTTGATTTATTTTAATTTAATTTTAATTTTAATTTAATTTTCATTAAATTTTAATTTTAATTAAATTTAATTTTAATTTAATTGGATTAAATTTGATTTTGATTTTAATTTTAATTTTAATTGTTAGTCTTAGTTTAACTTTAATTTTAATTTGATTTTAATTTAATTTGATTTTAATTTTAGTTTTGATTATTAATTTAAGTTATTATTTTAATTTTTTAGTTAAGAATTAAATATTGTTAAAGTGACTCCTTTAGTGACATTTTTTAAATTAAAGAATAAATGTCCTCTTAATAATATCCCTATTTTTAATGATCCAAACTTAAATATATTCTCTTTAAAATTTAAATTATTTAATTAATTAAAGTTTCATTTTTGATATCTTCAAAGTGTTTAATGGGTTCCTACCCCTTAATTTCCCAAAGTTTCAATCATCCAAGAGAAAATTAAAATCAAATATTTTACCCCCCATTTTGATTAAACCTAAAGTTTTAATTAAGGGTTAAAATTTTTTATTACCTTTATGCCCTTTTAAGCTTATTTATTTCATAACTCACTAAATTGAGCTCAAATGAATTTGAAATTTTTATGTCACCTCACTCACATGTCAATAAAGACATTAGAGGAGAAAATGTTATTTTTCTGAATATAATTTATTTATATAATTATTTTTAGTTAAAAATAAAGGTTTCAAAGAAAATTCAACAACATAACAAAGGTAAAGTTTCTATCCTTAAGAAAATTATGGGATGTTTCTAATGACCAGAGGATCACTTGGACCAATTTTGGTGATTTTCTGAGTTATATGTTATTTATTATCATTATTTTGAGTTTTAGAGTATTAATTAATTATAAAATTAAATTAAATTAAATAGAAGGATTTTATATTTTTCTTAAACTTCTCTAACCTTAAGGAGTCCAAGGAAACAAATTTTATAATTTTCTGATTTTCTTTGATTTATTAGAATTATTTTAGTGAAAATGTTTGGAAATTCATTTTTTAATTCAAAAATTGTTTTAGGATTTTAAAATTCAATATCTTATCCTAGAGACTTAGGAAAAATATTTGGTTTATTCCTAAGTGATTAGGAGTTAAAATATGACATTTTTATGAATTTTAATATTTTTTTTTATTTTTATTTTTTTAATTATTAAAAACATTAAAATAAGCTTAAAAATGAAAATTTTTAGAAAATTTCAATTTTAATTTTCTTAGACTCCTCTAATGTCACAGAAGTCCCAAAACCAATTTGGTGAATTTTTTGAATTTGTTTTTGGAGTTATGAATTTTTAAAGTTTAATTTTATATGTGCGACTTAATTAATCCATTTAGTGGGGTTAAACATTTCCAATTGATTTCAAATTTTTATTTGAGGTTCCTCTGATCCTAAACATCAGTGGAGAATTGTTTTAAAGTCATTTCAATATGTGGTCAATTCTAATTAATTAAAATTCAGGTTTGAGTTATTAGGCCAATTAGAATTATTTTTATTGAATTAACTCAAACCATAATTATCCTAGGGTCCTCTGATCCTAAGAAACATGTCCAAATTTTCCTAGAATTTTCTAAGTTATATGCTAATTTATGGAATTAAAATATCACAAACAGTGACATAAACTTGGAAAATACATAACTCTTCATAGAGATGGCCTATGATCTTGAAAAATTCAAGGAATGTTCCCAAGATCAGAGGCTTTAAAAGCCCTATGGTCTCATGCCATGGTGAGTTGTATACATGCATGGAGAATTGAATGATTCAAAACACTATTTAATTAATTAAAAATAAAATATGCATCAAATAAATATGAAATTACTTCCACATTATTCTCCTCATTTCAGTGAACAAGAGGGTATTTTTATTTTATTTTTTTGAGTTTTCTATGAAAAGTTATGAGTTTTGAAGTTTAGGTTCAAAAATAAATCATGAAAAATCCATTTCCCGCTCAAATGACACGTGTCGCGCTGCTACTGGCTGGCGTGGTTGCCTGTTCACAGATGAAGCTGCCGTCCAACTCCTTCAGTGCCGTCCGTTGGATAATGCCTGATTGAACGGCTGCTGCTCCTCTTTCCTTGTTCTATTCACTCAAAACCGTCCAACTTCAAACCTTGATATCTCGCTCGATTCTCTACGAAATTGAATGATTTTTTTTTAAAAAATTATCATCTAATCGAGTAGCACACATCTATATGGTGATAATATACTTAAAGCATGTGAATAATTATAAAAAATTAAAACGTGCTCGGTTGGAGGAGAAAAAATTTGATACATTTATTCAAGAGGTGAGGCCTCAAATGAAAATGGTTGGATTGAGCTTAGGAGTGCTTGGAGAAGCTTTGGGAACAATTTGACAGAGTTTCCCCAAGATAATCTTTGCATCTCCTCCTCTTGGCCATGGAGGTGGGGTTTAAATAAGGAAGTTTATGGTGGAGCTTGGGTGGCCATGAGGGTTGGCTTGGTTCATTCACCAAGGTTTTTTTTTTGGCTGAGAAAAACTCACATGATTGAGTTTGATCTTGGTGCAATCACCTGGGTTATGCCATGTGTAAAGTCAAAGATTTAGATGACATGGGTGTAAGGAGCATTTTTGGTCCAATTTGGGTCAATTCATGGTTTTGGCTTGGTTCACTCACCAAGGTTTGATTTGGGCTGATGTGAGATCATTTGGGTCAGCCTCACATGTGTGATGAAGTTCCCATCCAAGGTGAGGTGGCCAATTTTGGTTAAAGTGTATGATTGATGGGGTTAAAAAAGGTTTAGTGAAGGCTTAGGAAAGGCTCCCCTCTTTTTGCCATAAGTGGCATGGTGATGTGGAAAGGACTCCCCATGGCTTGCATATGGCTTATGCATGGCTCCATGGCTTCATTTGGCTTCGCTCATGGCTTGGGAAAAGGTTGGCTCACTTGCATGGAAAAGGGTTATTTGGAATTTTGAAAACTTTGGATTCCTTTGATGGGATTTGTCATGATGCTACAAATGGGTTGATTTCATGATGGTTTAAGACTTTGGTCAAATAGGATTATCAAAGGAATGATGAAGAAAATGTTTCATGTGGGCTTGGGGATGGATTTTTGGCTTTTGAATTTGATGGAAAGTGGGCTTTTAAAGGCTTTATGGAAGTGGGCTTTTAAGTTTGAAAACAAATTGGTGGATGTAGATTTTGTGAAAGATTAGGCTAAAAAAATGTTGGGTTTAGTTTAGGAGTGTGGCATGAGTGATTTGGAGAAGGTTTGGTGTCATTTGGAATCGAAATAGGTTTAATTTGGGCCTTTTTGGTAATGGGGCCCAAAATGGGTCAAATTGGGCTAACTTTGGCTATCTGGGGTTAATGTTGGTTTAAGGTTGGATTTGATGTAAAATTAATGTTGAGAAATGTTTAGGGGAGTGTTATAAAGAGTTTTCAACTTTGTTTGGGCTTTGATTTTGGGATTTGGGCCTATTTGGGTTAGGTTTGGGTTTAGGCCAATTTAGGGGATTTAGGCTTCAAATTGAAATTGGATCCAAATGTTAATTAAGTTGGGCTTGGATTTGGTCTAGATTGATATTATGGATATGAAATTGAAGTTTAGAATTGAATTGGACAAAAATTGAGGTCAATTGGGGTGGTTTGGTTTCACAGTGGAGTCACTTTAGGTTTAAAATGGATCAAATTGGGGGTTTTGGTAAAAGTGGTTTAAATTGACAAAATTGGCTTATGGTGTAGTTTAACAAAATGAAATTGGAAATATTTAGGATTTTTTGGAATTTTTTAGGAATTTTCTGAATTTTTGGATTTTTGGGCTAAGAAGGGCATTTTGGGTATTTCGAGGGTATTGGGGGGTATTTTTGGAAATTTTGGTATATTTGGCTATGGATGATCAATTTGAGTGGGGGGAAATGTTTAAGATTGATTTTGAGGAATTTTGGGTAATTTAGGTGATTTTGCAAATTTTAGGTAGTTTCAAAGGCATTTGGTAAGTTTAGTGGGTGTAGGGCCCCGGGGGTCAAAAATTGAAATTTTGGGAAAATGAAGATTGATCAAATTTGAGTAGAATGGAATCACTTTGGTTGAGGCATAAAGCTATATCAAGCCCATAAGAGTCATGAGAGGACTCATTTGAGGCATTCACTATGTTGTTCCTAACCCTCTTAGCCAAGGGCCTAGGGGTTAAGGTCCATCCATAAGAATTACCTATATGAGTCAGGAAGTTAAGCTAGGCATGAATAGTTTTAGGATTTGCAATGTGTGTGAAAGTGTAATGTGTGCAGGTCAAACCTCACCAGACCAGGCCACCCAAGGTAGTCCTAAGGCCAAGAAGTCCTATAGGGAACTCATCCTTTAAACCTCCACATATTGGTCTTAACCCTCCAAGTAGCCTGGGGGTTTACAATCAAACATGTGGGGTTTGAAGGGAGTTAAGAAGTGTTTTGAATTTCTAAGTGGTGGTGGGCGCCATCTCTAATCCTCTAGGATAGTCAAAGGGAAAGCCTAAGGCTAGATCCTAAGTACTAAGGAGAGAAAAGACCTCACCAAAAATGAGGTCAACAGTAGGTTCCACCCTCTCTCTGCTGTATTTGATGAGGAAGATGCCCGAAGAATTGCCGCTGCGTTACAACGACTTGCATAATACAGTGACTGCAAGAGGAAGAAGATCAGGACTACGCCGCTTACCCGACTACGAGTGGTAGTGGAGAAGTTAACTAAGAAGGAAGGATACCCCGTAGCAGAGATCCTAAGAAGAATGGGATGATTACCAGCTACATCCCGCCTCGAACCACGAGTAGACCCCGTCATTGCCTTGGAGAAACCAAGGAAGAAGATGTGAGCTAGTCTGCCTGTTGTTGTATCGGGTCACCATATTAGGGAGGACACCACCTACCGATGTACAGCTGATAGACCATCTGGTCCTAGGCCTTCCACTACAAGAAGGATGGTGTGGCGACCTATTATTGTTGAGCCGATACCTACACAATGTTCTGGGAGGAGGAGTCTCGTCAGAGAGCCCGAATCTGAAGAAAGCGCTGCTGCATTAAAAGAAACCCCTGAAGAAGAAGTTCGACAGTCGTCGCCTGACAACCGCGAGACCGTTCGGAAGAGACCACTTGAGGATGCCATAGGGAAGTTAAGAACGGACATCCGACGGTTGGCAAGGGAAAGAGGAGAAGAATTGGGAAATGACGTAGATTCATCAGAGTTTATGGATGAAGAGTATGCTGAGATCAACATGGTTGAGACCCGAGCATCGTCAGCTTTGCAGGGAGCTCCGTTAACCTCAGAAAGAGATGAACTAGAAGCGATGAGAGCACGTCTTCAGGAAAAGGATGACATGATTTCTCAGATGGAAAAGTGGATGGAAGAGATGGCGGCCGCCTTAGCCACTCTCTAGAGTCAGCTTCAACCTCAGAAGGAAACACCCCTGGAGATCATTCACATTGCAGATGGAGGGAAAGATATTACATCTGTCAATGGAGACAAACTATTGAAGAAGGATTCAGCGTAGAATATGACTCCCAGGAAGGACATTAAGAGTATGGTGGAACAGCAGTTTGAGAAGCCTTTGCCCAGTCTAAGAGTGGAGCATCTATTCAGACAAGTAGACCTTACCCTGAAGTATTTGATATAGTCCAATACCCGAAGGGCTTCGTACCACCTCTGTTCAAGACTTTTGACTGTACGGGAAACCCCCGGCAGTATATAGCACACTTTCGTGCTAGTTGCTACAATGCCGGTGTTAGCGATGCATTACTCTTTTTTCAGTTCGTCAGCAGTTTGTCAGGAATTGCCTTTGACTTGTATGCAGAATTACCGAATGGTTCAGTCAAAACCTTTGCAGAATTGGAAAACCTCTTCGTTAAGTGGTTTGCTGGGGCTCAGCACCACATTACTATAGGTGATTTAGTGGTGGAGCAACAGAAACTGAACGAAACCTTGGTGGATTACATATTTCGATGGATGAATTTAAGTATGAAGTGTGAAACCCAGCTTCAGGAATAACATGCAGTTGGTATCCTACTAAAGAGTATCCATGGCCCGATAGCACATCTCCTTAAAGGATTCACAATTAAGACTTCTGAGAAGTTGCTTAGTAAGGCCGGGAGATTACAGGAGGAGGCAAAACAACTAAGTTATGTCGACAAGACTGATAAACAGAAGCTGATAAAAGCATTTGAGAAGAAATCAAGAATCGTCGCGGCAGTGGATAAGGGTAATCAGCCAGTGTAGATACAGCCAGAGTGGCCACAGCCAAGTTATCAACCACCGCAAGGGATTTATCAGCAACCGCAGCAGAGCTATCAACAGCCTCGACCAAGTTATCAGTTGCTGCTGCATGATCAGCCACCACCTCGTCCGCCACGTGCCCTGAAGGAACTTTTGAATATGGAATACCCCTTCAAGACTGAAGCAGTAGCCAAGATGTTTCGCAGCTGTCAGAGCCCAGAAGGACAGAAGAAGTCGATAAGAAGGATCATCCGAACTACTGTCCCTACCACAGGATGCTCGGACATAAGATAGAAGACTGCTTCACCTTCAAGAATTGGCTCAAGGACAATCTTCAGAGAGAGAACATAACGATCTCGAAGGAATACATGAAGTAGCCCCAAAAAAGAGGTTCTGTTAATGTTATTTCAGTGGATCCTATTATTCCGATAGACCCTTATGCGACTGACGATGGATGAAGTACTGTCTGGAAGAAGTCTTCAAAGAGAATTTTGGATCGCATCCAGACCGCTTCGGTGTGTGCTTCAATTCAGAGTCCGAAACTGCTGAGCTGACACTATCGCTTGCTATTAAAAAACCGCCCCAGAAGGAGGAGAAGATCATGGAAGAAGAGAAGACCGAGGCTCCGAAGGGTAGAGTAGGGGCTTCTTTTCCTAGGATGGTTGTTTCCAATTTGGGGGAGAGATCCCTCAAACTTCTGACTCTGTATGATTTTTTGCTCGCCCCGGCGGGATCTTATAATGATAAGAGTTTTGGTGTTGGCTACGTTTTTACTGTTTCTAACGATAACGTAACTAACGACAACCAACCTAATCTGGATTTCATTCTCAATGCGAATAACGATTCTCAAATTATACAAAAGCTCGACGATGAAGAAGGAGGATATGTTCACAAGAGTGGCTATGAAAGTTCAGCGAGCAACGAGTCCGTTTGTGAATTCTGAGGAGCTCCGATCACGATAGAATTGGAGTTATCAGATTCGAAGCAACATCAGAGAAGCCAATTGTTCTGATTCAGGAGAAGACACCGGCAGATCCAGCACCAGATGCAGAAGAAATAACAGAAGTCAATATAAGAAGTAGAAACGTTCTGCCCCCAAGAATGGGTCCAAAAGATAAAGGAAAGCAGATGGTTATTCAGGAAGAGCCAACCCCAGCGGAAAATTGCCCACTTGGGAAGAAATTGAAGAACCTGGTAATAAAGTGTATTATAACGTGCTAGCCCATCTTAGGAAACTACCAGCCAAACTAAGCATCTATGACGCTCTGATCCTGTCAAAGGAGATGAGGGAAACTCTGATTAAGGCTTTACTTGATCCAGAAATTTTCTTGGCTCAAATGGCGTAATTCTTTAGATGAGGTTTTCTCGTTAAAGGAACAGCGAGGTGTTACCTTCATGGATAATGATCTACTACTTGGAACAGCTGATCACAACCGACCATTGTACATTTCAGTCACTATCAAAAAGTTCACGCTCTCTAGAGTGTTGGTTGATCTAGGAGCATCAATCAACATAATGAATCTTCAGACGTTAACATAGTTAGAAATTGATGCCCACGATCTTGAAGCAGACAAAATGTTACTAAGAGGATTCAATCAGAAAGGAGAAAGAGCTCTAGGATTGATAACGCTATTAATGAAGACCGGTGATTTGACAAAGACAACCGCGAAATTTCATATAATTGATTCTGAGACATCGTTCAATGCTCGACTGGGTCGGCCGTGGATCCATGAGAACTGGATGGTACCGTCATCTCTGCACCAGTTCATAATGTATTATGAAGGAGGAGAACAGTGCATCAAAGTTGATTTACAACCGTTCTCTGTACACGAGATTGGGATTCACGAAGATGCAGCCTATTATGCGCCTTCGAAGAAAACAATCTTCTCCAGAAATACCGTATCGAATGAAGCAAAAGAAGTTCGAGATGACGAAGAACTTGAAATTCTTGTCCAATAGTTACTTAACACCCCCTTGCGGAGAGATGGTGAAGGTTTCTCCAGAACTCGCACCCGAGGTTTAGGTCAGGGATGATGACGTGGATGAAACGGTGGAACAGTTGGAAAGCAGAAATCGGTCATCGATGTTGATTGGAAGAACAGTTCTGAAGAAGAAGAAATCAAGAGAGAAGTGGCAATAATAAGTTAAAAGAAACGCCAGTTCAAGATCTCTCTTGAAGATGAAAAGAATGAAGAATACAAATCAATGTGCGAGAAGATTAACCACTATGTGCATACTATGACCCTAAACCCGATCCACCCTGATAAGGTCGAGGGCATGGTGGTCAAGGAAGTGCATGGTGGTGGTGCTAAGTCGATTAAGTTCTACTGAGGTGCTTCTTCTTCCGAATTAATAGAATTACCTTTTGAGGGGTACTCTCTCTGTGTTCAGAACTTAATTCAGAGTGGTATTTTTACCTAAATAGTGGACAAAAGGTCAATCACAATGCCATGAAAAATTATGGAATAATACCGGTCGGCCGCCCAATTCAAAGCACGCTCTCGGATTCGGCACTGTAGCACCAGCTGATGATTCAAAATTTTTCTTGGTTGTTACTTCAGAGCCTAATGAAAACTGCCTGGAAGCTTTAGATGATCTCGAGGATTTACCAATCGGAGATGCTCCGCCATAATTTTAAAAAGAAATTAAAACTACAATAGAAGAGTTAATGGAAGTTAACTTAGGTACTAGCGAAGAGCCTAGGCCGACCTTTGTTAGCTTGTTACTCAACAAAGAAGACTTCGAAGACATGATCAAGCTATTAATGGTATTCAAGGACTGTTTTGCTTGGAGTTATGATGAAATGCCAGGATTAGCTCCGAAAGTTGCATTTCACAAGCTAGGAGTGGATCACGCTGCCGTTCCAGTCAGACAAGCTCCCAGAAGAATGCGTCTAGAGATCGAACAATAAGTAATAGCTGATGTTAAGAAGCTAATAGACGCTAAATTTGTCCATGAAGAGCAATATCTGACTTGGTTGGCGAACATAGTACCATTCAGAAAGAAGAATGGTCAGATCAGAATCTACGTGGATTTCAAAGATTTGAATAAAGCATTCCCAAAAGATGAGTTTCTGCTACCAATTCCAGAATTGATGATCGACATCGCTTCGACACACGGAATTTTCTCTTTTATTGATAGATCATCAGGATACAATCAGATAAAGATGACACCAAAAGATGAAAAGTTTACAGCCTTCTGAACGCCAATCTGAGTGTACTGCTACACAGTGATGCCTTTTGGATTGAAGAACGCAAGAGCAACCTACCAGAGAGCAATGACGAGAATCTTTGATGATCTCATTCACAATCCTTTCGAGTGCCACGTGGATGATGTGGTCATCAAAAGCAAACTGAAAGAAGATCATTTGTATGATTTTAGAATTGTTTTCGAATGATTAAGACAGTTTAACCTTAAGATGAATCCCTTAAAATGTGCCTTCGGCATCACCTCTGGGAAATTCTTATGATTTGTTGTCCGACATCGCAGAATTGAAATCAATCCGGAGAAGATTAAAGTTATCTTAGAAATGCCGCCTCCTAAAACTTTGAAACAATTACGATCCTTTCAAGGAAGTTGGCATATCTTCGACGCTTTATCTTGAATTTGTCAGGAAGGTGTCAGCCTTTTTCTTCTTTGGTTAAGAAGGATGCCAAATTTACTTGGGACTCCAAGTGTCAACATGCCTTCAATGACATCAAAAAATACCTAATGACGCCTCCTGTCTTAGCAGCCCCAGTGTCGGGTAGACCGTTGATACTTTATACTACGGCTTTGGATGACTCCCTTGGAGCTCTGCTAGCCCAAGTCAATGACGAGGGTAAAGAAAACGGACTCTACTACCTGAGTCGTCATCTAATTCTGATGGAAGTAAAGTATCCTCCTATTGAGAAGCATTGTTTAGCCCTGATCTTCGCCGCTCAAAAGCTCAGTCATTACATGCTTTCTCCTAAGGTCAACCTTATTTCGAGGTTTAATCTATTGCAATATTTGATGACCCGTCCAACGTTTTCTGGCAGACTTGCCAGGTGGTCGATAATATTATTGAAATTCAATATAACTTTTGTTCCTCTTCGTTTCGTAAAGGAACAAATCTTAGTAGACTTCCTCGCAGCACACCCTTTGCCAGTAGAATCGCCTCTTAACGACGACTTGCCAGACGAGCAGATAGTGAGTTTAGAAGACCCCGATGATCAACGTTGGGAACTATACTTCGACGGAGCATCTTCAGCACAAAAAGACAAAGAGTTGCAAATGATAGTGCCTGGTAAAGCAGGAATCAGGCTAATCTTTATAACACCGGAGTGGGGGATGTTAAGATACTCCTACCATCTAACAGAACCGTGTACGAACAACGAAGCAAAATACGAAGCCCTTATAACTGGACTGGAATTGACCATTCAGATGGGTATAACAGATATCAACATCTACGGTGATTCACAGTTGATCATTCAATAGGTCGCAGGACAGTACAGAATTCTGAAGCCAAGACTCAAATAAAACCTTCAATATGCAATGAAGTTGTTGGAACGAATTCCAAATGTAACGATCTACAAGATTCCCAGGAGAGAAAATGCTCTCACAGATGAGCTAGCCCGCCTTGCAAAAGAGTTTGCATGCTTACAGGATGAGTCAGTTGAAATGTTAGTTCAGGGAGGACAGGTCCTCTCACAGCTCGACATGGATGCAATACACAAGGCATAAAAAGAAGAAGAATCAGTTACCGCGGTAACAGAAACTGCAGAATATTGGCAGCAGCCGTTAATAGACTACATGCAAACAGGAAACTTACCGGACGACGAGTCATTAGCCCACCAGATTAAGAAAAGAATTCTGTCATACGCATTAATAGATAATACATTGTACAAAAGGTATTTCGATCAGATGTGGCTAAGGTGCCTGAACGGGTCCGAGGTTCGTGAAATTGTCAAAGAGGTGCACTCAGGACTTTGTGGTGCTCATCAGTCGGGTCCGAAGATGAAGATGAAGATTAAGAGACTAAGGTACTACTGGCTCTCAATGATGACCGACTGCATGGAGGTTGCAAAAAGTTGTCACCAATGTCAAGTGCATGGAGTGGTTCTACATGAACCTCCAATATTGGGATATAGATATTGTGGGTCTGATAGAACCGCCTTCTTCAAAAGGACATAACTTTATTCTTGCAGCTACATATTACTTTTCCAAGTGGGCAGAAGTAGTACCGCTCAGAGAAGTGAACGCACATCACGGGTTGTATCTCTTCAGAAATCAAGTCGTCTACCATTTCGAGGTACCGCGCAGAATTATCTCAGATAACAGGTCAGCATTCAGAAGCACGAAGATCAGCAATTTTGTCAGAAGGCACTGGATCGACTGGCACTATTCGACAATCTAATACCCAAGAGCAATCTGCTTGGCCGAGGCTTTTAAGAAAACCCTCGTCCAAATCTTAAAGAATATTTTGGACAACAACAAAAGAAACTGGCATGAGAAGTTTTTAGAAGTCTTATGGGCATATAGAACTACTTTCAGAACTCCTACTTAGTCTACACCTTACGCTCTAATGTATGGGTCCGAGGCCGTCTTGCCTTTGGAGGTTCAGCTTCCGTCACTCAGAATTACAATTGCAGAGAAGATTACTACAGAAAAAACACCAAACTACGGCTAGAAGAACTAGAAAGCTTGGAAGGGAAACAACTTTCAACACAGCAGAATCTCGAATTGTATCAAGCCAGGATGATCCAGGCCCACGATAAACTGGTCCGCCTAAGGACATTTAAATTCGCTGACTTGGTTCTAGTTCTCAGGAGACCTATTCTTGCACACCACAAGATAGGAGGTAAATTTGAACCCACTTGGGAGGGGCCGTTCGTGGTCGAGACAGTTTACTCAGGAGGTTCTTACCAGCTTGTGAATTGCCGTGGAGAACGATTTATGCTTCCAATCAATGGATGATATTTGAAGAAGTATTACACAACCTGAAGTTTCAAAGAATGAAATCTCATTCCTAGAAGCACGGGTGAAGTAATCACTTGTAACTGGGTCCGAACCCACAATATAAAAAAAATGAATGATAAAAAAATGATGATATAAAAAAAATGGGTTAAAAGAAAATATGTGAAATCATAATAATAAAATTTTGATCTTTCCTTTTAAGCCAATCTCACTCCTGATATTTCCTCGTCTTTTCTCTTAGTCTTATTTAAATTTGAAAGAAAAAAAATGAAAATGATGAATAAGAATTTTCCATTAATAAATAAATTTTCTTATTGTTCTCGTTTTGAGTACAACCCCTGATCCCTTCTGTTGTTTTTCTCTTCTCGCAGGGAAATGTCGAAGGGGCGGTTGTTTCTGAACTTTAAGGATGGCGTAAGTCTTGCACTTAACGAAGAAGAGCTCAAAGCTGGTGCCGTGATCGAGGTTGACTTAGACTTTGCACAGCTAAAGATAGAATATGAAGAAACTACTTGGACTACAGTAGACCTCAGAGAGTCCCATGGAAAGACAATGATGAAACTCGGCGAGAAGGTACCCCATGTTGTAAACAAGAAAAGGAAGATCAACGCAATTGAAGAAAGCATGATGAAATCAGTGATAACTGTCGCAGGAGGAAAGCTTGTTAGCGTTGTTCCTACCGAAATCCAGGGGGAGAGAAGAGCCACTTTGACCCCAACTCAAAGAAAAAACAAGAACTGCCGTATCGCCAAGATGCTGAAGAATTTAACAGAAGAACGGAACAAGGAGGAAGTTCGAACGACCACAGCAGTTGTCCCGAAGAGGCCAGTCCTCAGGAGCACCATAGTAGAGGTTTTTCCAGAGGAGGTTACTACAGAGCCTGCACATGAGACAGTGATGATTCCAAGAGAATGTGACGGTGTAGAGCCGTACATCCCACAGTACGTCACCAGACCCCGACAGTTGCAGATAATTTCAGAGCACGAGTTGGAGATGATCCAGAGGGTGCAGAAATAGAATTTTGAATACTTCCAGAGAATCAGAGGCAGATATGTCAACATCCTGGAAGGATTGGAGTTGCATACAGACGTCTTCTCTCACTACGAGTAGAGTGAGATCATGGACTACGTCGACGAGCTGAAAAAGCAGGGTCGTGCAGGGCGACTACGTAGCAAGACCTACTCCGAGCCAAAGAAATGGAAACGAGGCAAGGGAAGGATTATGATCCAATTCGGATTCTGTTACAATTTTACTGATGACAGGAATGGAAATCCGCCAGGGATACTCCTTACGATGAAGTGGATCCAACGCTGGTTCTGATTAAGAAAATGATAAAGAGGATGGTAGCTCTGCGAGTCTTACCCGCTGACTGCATTCCAAATAACTGTATAATCAAATTCTATGTAGGACACTGCATTCCACCTCACGTGGACCACCACGACTTTGTGAGACCCTTTTGCACTGTTTCCTTCATCAACCAATGCATCATCATGTTCAAGACAGAACTCCGGATAATAGGCCCCGGAGAATTCTGAGGGCCAGTAGAGATACCTCTACCTGTAGACTATGTCCTCGTACTACAAGGAAATGGTACCGATGTGGCGAAGCCCTGCATACCGGGAGTTCCCTACAAGCGGGTCTCCATCACTTTCAGGAGGATGGATGAGAGCAAGATTCCAATCTACTTCCAGCCAGATCCAGAGCTAGAGGATTTGTAGCCCTTAGAGTTGTAAGCTACATAGTAGTAGCACACCTCTAAAACACACTTACGTAGGATTCTCCTCTGGAAAGTGGCTTAGAAGGTGATGTTACTATCTATGCAGCTTACTTTTCAGACATGAATGAATTGAACAGACAGTTTTGTCAGAATACATGATGATATCAGTAGAGTCTGTGTTCAGATATACATGGATTTCGTGAAAGTCTACTTTTGGAAAGATGGCATCAGAAATGTTTTGATGGAATCACCCGATGCACCTTTGACTTTTTTAATGAAAATGACTGTCGTATTTTGCTTTCGGTTTTGTGCAATCGACTACAAACGCCACTAAATATGAGTTTGACTCAATTTAGAGAAAAGTTGAACGATGAACGATTTGAATGAAGTAACAACAGGAAAATGAAAATCTAAACCAAAATGAAATTTCAATCGAAACAAAACTTGAAAATTGAAATAAAATCAAACCACTAAAAGCAACAAACAGAGGAAACGAAACTCCGGATCTAAAATCCCCAGCCTCTGGCTGTTCTTGAAATCTTTCAGACTCCCTGCGATCTCTTTCCTCTTTTGAGAAGGTCGACTGAGTCTACTGACACAGAACCACAAAAAATTTCAATTTGGTTCTGATGGCATGGATTCATATCCTTCACCAAACATTCAGGCTCTGATCAACTCTCTTGGGATATGAAGCACTTTCATGTCTCATTTCAATTTTTCGCGGAATTTTCAAAATCAAATCAAACGTTGAATTTTGGGATCAGTACCTAAATTCTGATTCCCATACCCTTTCGGGGCTGGTACCTAACTTCCAGTTCCCACTCTTTCGAGGTAGGTACCTAACTTCCGACTCTCTTCCGAGACTGGTACCTAAATTCCAGTTCTCACCCTTCCGAGAGTGGTACCTAACATCCAGTTCTCACCCTGAAACTCTGAGGTTGGTACCTAACTTCCGACTCTCTTCCGGGACTGGTACCTAAATTCCAGTTCTCACCCTTCTGAGACTGGTACCTAACTTCCAGTTCTCACCTTGAAACTCCGAGGTCGATACCTAACTTTCGACTCTCTCCCGAGACTCGTACCTAACTTCCACCTAACTTCTAGTTCTTACCTTGAAACTATGAGGTCGATACCTAACTTTCGACTCTCTTTCAAGACTGGTACCTAACTTCTAGTTCTCACCTTGAAACTCTGAGGTCGATACCTAACTTTCGACTCTCTTTCGAGACTGGTACCTAACTTCTAGTTCTCACCTTGAAACTCCGAGGTCGATACCTAACTTTCAACTCTCTTCCAAGACTGGTACCTAACTTCCAGTTCTCACCTTGAAGCTCTGAGGTTGATACCTAACTTTCGACTCTCTCCTGAGACTGGTACCTAACTTCCAGTTCACACCTCTGAGGTCGATACCTAACTTTCGACTCTCTTCCGAGAATGGTACCTAACTTCCAGTTCTCACCTTGAAACTTCGAGGTCGATACCTAACTTTCGACTCTCTCCCGAGATGGGTACCTAACTTCCAGTTCTCACCTTGAAACTCTGAGGTCGATACGTAACTTTCGACTCTCTTCCGAGACTAGTACCTAACTTCCAGTTCTCACCTTGAAACTCTGAGGTCGATACCTAACTTTCGACTCACTTGTCGGCACTATTTTTAGGTTGTGTGGTATTTTGAAAAGGGGTCGCCTAACAGAAGTTGTCGGCGAATTTTTAATTTAATTTAAATAAATAATTTGAAAAGTAGTATTTGATTTTTTTTGAAAATAATTTTAAATTTGAAGATTTTAAGATATGAAATCAAACCGATCTCACATCCCAAATAGTTTACATAAACGAGCACCGCACCACAAACCGTGTATCTATCCCTAAGGATAGACACTACCGTCGAAGGTGGGGCTCGATTAAACAAACTAAAAGATTTGTGACATCCGTTTGGTCTCGCGAACCAATTTTATAAGCCGACAAATTCCCCGCTTAATATGAAAGTATTAAACGGGGTTTATATTACCCGGGTTCTTTAAAATTCCCTATAAGGGCAAGCCCCTATAGTTAATTACATCTTAAGTGACGGGAATCACCTAAGAAAACTCTCGATAATAATCAATAATTCTGCTCTCAAGAATTTCAAAGTTTAAGTTTTCAAAGGATTGAATTTTAGAATTTCAATAGGGAATGGATCAAGTTTAGAACATTTTGTTTTGAGAATTCAAAGGAAGAAAGGTAGGAGAAATTACGAATTCGAAGTGAACTTCGGTAATTTCCCGATTATCCTATTGTTTGGCTTGAATTTAGGAAAGTCCTAATGTCTATTTAATGTTTTGATTTTGTCAATTTTAATTAATTAGGGCTTATATTTATATGATGGAATCATACAAATAGCCTCGAAGATATGAGGGTTTACGTCGTATCAGACGACTACCTCGGAATCCTAAGACCGGTTAGGGCTTAATTTGCAATGCAAATGCCTAACAAAAAGTTGAGGATTTATGTTGCACTAGGCAAACTACCTCAAAGTCCTATGGCTTTGTTATTTAATTCTAGGAAAGTTTTGCTGAAGTAGACTCAGGTTTTGCTGATGACGATGGCCGTGCTGCCCACCATGCTCCGAGCTCCTTGTTGTTGCAGAGGTTTAGTTTTAGAAATCATAAATCAGGGGATGAGAAAAGTGTTTTGGTTTAGAGAAAATCTTAATTTCTAAGTGTTTTCAATATTTTAATTAAAACAAATCTTAAAGTTGATTATAACGACACCGGTTAAGATCCCACGGTTCCATCCTTCCGGCATCATTATTTTTATCGGATTCACTTAGTCCAGATGAATTTGCTAAACTCAACTAAATGAGTTCCACACTTTCATTTAGACCGTGGGAAATCCCGTTAGCAACACGTAGGTGTCGGCATATTTTTAGGTTGTGTGTTTTATTTTGAAAAGGGGTCGCCTAACAGAAGTTGTCGACGAATTTAAATTTTAAATTTAATTTAAATATATATATACTTTAGAAAGTAGTATTTGATTTTGAAAATAATTTTAAATTTGAAAATTTTAAGATATGAAATCAAACCGATCTCACATCCCAAATAGTTTATATAAACGAGCACCGCACCACAAACCGTGTATCTATCCCTAAGGATAGACACATCGCTTGATGGTGGGGCTCAATTAAATAAACTAGAAGATTTGTGACATCCGTTTGGTCCTGCGAACAAATTTTATAAGCCGACAAATTCCCCGCTTAATATGAAAGCATTAAACGGGGTTTATATTACTCGGGTTCTTTAAAATTCCTATAAGGGCAAGCCCCTATAGTTAATTACATCTTAAGTGACGAGAATCACCTAAGAAAACTCTCGATAATAATCAATAATTCCGCTCTCAAGAATTTCAAAGTTTAAGTTCTCAAAGGATTGAAGTTTGGAATTTCAATAGGGAATGGATCAAATTTGGAACATTTTGTTTTGGGAATTCAAAGGAAGAAAAGTAGGAGAAATCACAGATTCGAAGTGAACTTCGGTAATTTCCCGACTATCCTATTGTTTGGCTTGAATTTAGGAAAGTCTTAATATTTATTTAATATTTTGATCTTGCCGATTTTAATTAATTTGTACTTATATTTGTATGACATGATCATACAAATAGCCTCGAAGATGTGAGGGTTTATTGCCGTACCAGACGACTACCTCGGAATCCTAAGACCGGTTAGGGCTTAATTTGCAGTGCAAATGCCTAACAAAAGGTTGAGGATTTATGTTGCACTAGGAAAACTACCTCGAAATCCTATGGCTTGGTTGTTTAATTCTAGGAAATTTTTGCTGATGTAGATTCAAGTTTTGCTGACGACGATGGACGTGCTACCCACCATGCTCTAAGCTCCTTGTTGTTGCAGAGGTTTAGTTTTAGAAGTCATAAATTAGGGGATGAGAAAAGTGTTTTGGTTTAGAGAAAATCTTAATTTCCAAGTGTTTTCAATATTTTAATTAAAACAAATCTTAAAGTTGATTATAACGACACCGGTTAAGATCCCACGGTTCCATCCTTCCGGCATCATTATTTTTATCGGATTCACTTAGTCCAGATGAATTTGCTAAACTCAACTAAATGAGTTCCACACTTTCATTTAGAATATTTAAGCAAGTTCCTAGGTAAAGCTAAGGTAAGGGTTACGGTTTTCTACCAAATTCCTAATCCTATAGCTAGTCATT
The DNA here is from genome assembly GCA_022702705.1 of Papilionanthe hookeriana x Papilionanthe teres. Classification (NCBI taxonomy): domain Eukaryota; kingdom Viridiplantae; phylum Streptophyta; class Magnoliopsida; order Asparagales; family Orchidaceae; genus Papilionanthe; species Papilionanthe hookeriana x Papilionanthe teres. Next base: position 41,480,008 of record CM040422.1, read on the forward strand.
TCCTATGACGTCTAGGTCTTTGTGTTTTGGTTTGAGGACGATTTTCTTCATCAAAGAATAGTTAAGTTCAATTGTTCTTAAGAACATCCTATCATATCGAGGAAGTGCTTAAGACAAATCTTAAACATCTTTTCAATATTTCTAGGATTGTTTTAAGTCCAAATGAATTTAATTATACAAATGAATTAATCGTTCGGGAATTCAAGTTTTGTTGTTATCTTGCTCAGTGAACTAGGACATTTGAATATCCTATAGGTGAAGTAACATTTCATTTAATGTTTTGTTTAGGAGTTATAATAACCAAAGCTTTCGAGGGCAAATTGGTGTTCAAATGATTTAATTTTAGTTAATGGGTTTAAATTTGGAATAGTGTTCAAGTTATTTTAGATTTATTTTGAATTCTTTATGTCTTTGGTGATGTTATATTTAATTCAACTTAATTTAATTTAATTTAATTTAATCTTTAATTTAATTTAATTCAATTTAGTTTGATTTGATGTTAAATTAAATTAATTTGAATTGATTTAATTTAATTTAATTTAATTTAATTTAATTTAATTTAATTTAATTTATTTTTAATTTTATTTTATTTTATTTAATTTATTTAATTTAATTTAATTTAATTTATTCATTTAATTTAATTTAATTTGTTTATTTAATTTAATTTAATTTAATCTTTAATTTAATTCAACTTTTAATTTTAATTTAATTTAATTTAATTTAATTTACTTAATTTAATTTAATTTTTAATTTAATTTTATTTTTTAATTTTAATTGAAATTTTTAAAAGAGTTTAATAATTTAATTTTAGTTTAATGATTAAGTCTTTTAATGTTTTGAATTTGAGTTATCATTTTAATTAATAATTGAATATTAATGAGATGATTAATTTAGGGATTTTTAAATTAAAGAATAAATCTCTTCCTAATAATATCCCTAATTTTCTATTTATCCACGCGGCGCCGCGTCAACCTCGGCAGCTCCGAAACGCCGCGTGGCGCGCTCCCATTCGACGCCGCCATCTGACTCAGCGCTCCGGGGCCCGGCTGTATCGTTCCGTCTTCCGATTCGACGCGATCCGGCCGTCCGTACGCGCGTGTATTGGATGGACGCGCATCCGTTCATCATCCCCAAGTGTCCTCGCCCGAGAGCCGTCCACACTAAATCCCTAATATCTCACTCGATACTCGATGGATTTTCATGTTCTTATGTTCTATGGATTCGTCTTGAAGAGACGAACACATCTATACGGTTATCATGCATTGAAATTAAAGCATTTGAAATGGAGAATCTCCGAAGCTCGGGATGAAGAATTAGCTCGTACCTTTGCTCGGAGAAGTGTGGCTTCGATCCGAGGGTTGTTGCACCTTCGATTGGATCCCGACGAAGCTCCGGATGAAGTCTCCGGTCCGGTGAATTGTCTAGAGTATGATTTCGACCACGCCCGATCACAAAGCTTGGAGGGCTGGAGCAATCGGGTGGCCTCGGAGATGGGGCTTTTCGTGGTGGACACCTTCCTCGGTGCAGTGAAGGTGTAGAACCAATCAATTTGGGGATTGGCTCACTGTGGAGAAGTGTCCTGGTTTTGGGTGGAATTTCAGTTGAGAAATTGGATTTTGTCAGTGGGGATTAGGGCAATTGACACTGGGGATCAACTGCTCTAAGGGTGGAGAAGGGTTTGGAACAATTTTGGCAGAGTTTCGGCAAGGTTTTTGCAACTCTCCTCTCATGGCCGTGAGGGGGTCGGGTTTAAATAGAGGTGGCTGGAGAGCCTCGCGGAGATGGCCGAGGGTTGGGATCAGGCTGCTCGAGTCATGGGAAGAACAGCCATGGTGGCCATTGGGCATGGGGCGGCTCGACGAAGGTGGAATTCCAAAGTTTGGCTCTTCCCGAGGTCTCGGCCATGGTGTTTTCCGGCGACCCGGGCGGCTGGCCGGCAGGCATGGGTCACCCTCGGGTCCGAGGTGGGTCGAGGTCTGGAGGTTTGTGCGATCAATTGGCAATTGCCATGTGTAAAGGCTTTGAATTAAAATGGAATGGGGAAGGGGTCATTTTGGCTTCAATTTGGTCAACCCATTGGTTTGGGTTGGGTGCACCTCCCCTTGGCTCGATTTTGGGCTGAGAGGATCGGTTAGGTCGCCAAGAGAGAATGGTATGGTCTCTATCCATGATGAGGTGGCTAAACATGGTTTAGTGTGTGTCATGAATAAGGTTAAAAAGGCTTAATGAAAGATTAGGAAAGGAGCCCCTCCTTTTACCATTAATGGCATGGTCACATGCCAAACTTTCATGGCTTCATATGGCTTGTGAATGGCTCATTCATGGCTCCATTTGGCTTGGGAAAAGTTTAGTCAACTTCATAAAAATGGATTTTAAGGATTTTGGACATTTTGGTGGAAAGTTGGATGAAACTTGATTTAGAATTATTTGATCATTGGATTAGGACTTAGGGATGATTTTAATTGAATGCATGATGAAGAGAATTTGTCATATGGGCCTTAGATTGATTTTGCCCCTTTGGATTTTGGTGGAGATGGGCTTTAGGAAGGTTTAAGAAAGTGGGCTTTTGGTTTGGAAATAAATTTATGGATGGGGAATTTGTGAAGGATTGGGCCAAACAAATGTTGTTTTTAGCTCATGGATGAGTCATGAGTGACTTGAAGCAAATTGGGAGTGATTTGGGTTTGAATTGGGTTGAATTTGGGTTCTTTTGGTGAATGGGCCAACATAGGCCCAAGTGGGCCAAGTTGGGCCAATGTTGGGCTAGGGTTGAAATTGATGTAAAATAAATGTTGGGAAATGTTTATGAGAGTGTTTCAAAGAGGTTTTGACTTTGGTTGGGCTTTGATTTTGGGGTTTGGGCTCATTTGGGTTAGGTTTGGTTTTAGGTCAAAATAGGGCCTTTTAGCTTTGAGTTGAATTTGAGTGGGGTTTGGGTCTAAATTTTGGGCAAATCATGTTAGTGTTTTGTTTGTGGGAATGTTAAGGAAGATTTGGAAAAGATTTGGGGTTAATTGGAGTTGAATTGGTTGAGTTTGGGTTAAGTTTGGGTCATGGGTCCAAATTGGGCTTTAAGGCCAAAAGTGAAATTGGATCCAAATGTCAATCAAATTAAACTTGGATTTGGTCTAGATTGGTATTGGAAATGTTGAATTGAAGTTTAGAATTGAATTGGACCAAAATTTGGGTCAATTGGGTAGGTTTGGTTTGACATTAGGTTCACTTTGGGTTAAAATGGGTCAAATTGGGGGTTTTGACAAAAGTAGGGTAAATTGACAACATTGGCCCATGGTGTAGTTGAACAAAATGAAATTGGGAATATTTGGGATTTTCTGGAATTTTCTGGGAATTTTCTGAATTTTTGGATTTTTTGGGTCAAGGGGGGTATTTTGGGTATTTGGAGGGTATTGGGAGGTATTTTTGAGAATTTTTGGTATTTTTGGGTATGGATGATCAATTTGAGTGGAGAGAAATGTTTGGGATTGATTTTGGGGAATTTTGAGCAATTTAGGTGATTTTGCAAATTTTGGGTAGTTTTAAGGGTTTTGGGTAGGCTAGACGGGTGTAGGGTCCCGGGGTCAAAAATTGAAAATTTGGAAAATTGAAGATTGGGTGAATTTGAGTGGAATGAAGTCATTTTGGTTGAGCCATGAAGTCACATCAAGCTCACATTAGCCATGAAGGGACTCATTTGAGGCATCCATTATGTTGTTCCTAACCTCTTAGCCAAGGGCTTAGGGGTTAAGGACCATCCATGTGAATCACCTACATGAGTCAGGAGGCCAAGTTAGGTATAGGTGTGTGAAAGTGTAGTGTATAGGTGTAGTGTGTAAGTGTAGTGTGTGGGTGTAGTGTATAAGTGTAGTGTGTGTGTAAGTCAGCCCCTTCACCAGACCAGGCCACCCAGGGCAGCCCTAAGGCCAAAGAGTCCTATAGGAACTCATCCTTTAAACTTCCACATTTGATTTCAACCCTCTAGGTGATTAGGGGTCTACGGTCAAGTTTGTGGAGTTTGCAGGGAGTTTAGAAGTGGTTTGAATTTCTAAAAGGTGGGTCCCAATTCTAGTCCTCTAGGATAGTCAAAGGAAAAGCCTAAGGCTAGATCCTAAGTACTAAAGAGAAGAAGAGAAGACCTCATCAAAAATGAGGTCAACAGTAGGTTACATCATCCGAGGTATTCCCGATCATCCAACAGGATGTTTTAATTTAGTTGTAATTGTAGTTTTGTGTTCTGTTTGTGATTAAATTTTGAGTTGTTTTATAGTTTGAAATATTGTGGCGGTGAATTTTATCTTGCAATAACTTTTAACTTAGTTTTGGTTTCAGTTTTAGGGATTATCCTAAAGGTGTGGGTTTTCATGCAACAATTGTTTATCATGCAAGAAAAGTAAGAGCAATGCGATTACATAAATTGCAATAAGGTAAATTGCAATAAAATAAAAGCGTACTTGGAGGGTCTTCCCGTCATCCCAAGCTACACTTAAAACACAATTAGAATATTAAAGCAAGTTCCTAGGTAAAGCTAAGGGAAGGGTTATGGTTTTCTACCAAATTCCTAATCCTATAGCTAGTCATTTCCTATGACGTCTAGGTCTTGTGTTTTGGTTTGAGGACGATTTTCTTCATCAAAGAACAATTAAGTTCAATTGTTCTTATAAATATCCTATCATATTGAGGAAGTGCTTAAGAAGAAACTTAAACATCTTTTCAATATTTCTAGGATTATTTTAAGTCCAAATGAATTCAATTACACAAATGAATTAATCGTCCGAGGTTTAGTTAAGTTTTGTTGTTATCTTGCTCAGTGAACTAGGATGTTTGAACGTCCTATAAGTGAAGTAACATTTCGTTTAATATTCTGTTTAGGAGTTATGACAACTAAAGCTTTCGAGGGCAAATTGGTGTTCAAATGATTTATGATTTAGTTTAATTTTAGTTAAAGGATTTAAATTTGGAATAGTGTTCAATTTGCTTTATATTTAATTTCCTTCTGTTTTAGGTGATGTTATTTAATCCAATTTAATTTTAAATTTAATTTAATTCAATTTAATTTTAATTTAATTTAATTCAATTTAATTCAATTTAGTTTGATTTGATGTTGAATTAATTTAATTTGATTTGATTTAATTTCTTTTAATTTAATTTAATTTGATTTAATTTTAATTTAATTTAATTTAATTTAATTTAATTTAATTTAATTTAATTTAATTTGATTTAATTTGTTTTAACTTAATTTAATTTAAATTTGATTTTATTTATTTAATTTAATTTAATTTATTCATTTAATTTAATTTAATTTGTTTATTTAATTTAATTTAAATTAATTAATCTTTAATTTAATTTGATTTGATTTAATTTAATTTAATTCAATTTGATTTATTTAGTTTAATTTAATTTTTAATTTAATTTTATTTTTAACTTTAATTGAAATTTTAAAAGAGTTTAATAATTTAACTTTAGTTTAATGATTAAGTCTTTTAATATTTTAAATTTGAGTTATCATTTTAATTAAGAATTGAATATTAATGAGATGATTAATTTAGGGATTTTTAAATTAAAGAATAAATCTCTTCCCAACAATATCCCTATTTTAATAATTCCAATTTTATTATTCTTCCCAAATTTAATCAATTATTTAATTAAGGTTTAATTATTTTAAATTGTTTAATGGGTTTCTAACCTTTAATTGTTTACATTTTCAATCATCCAAATCAGATTAAGATCAAATATTTTACTTGTTAATTTTATTAAACCTAAAGTTTTAATTAAGGGTTAAAATTTTAATTACCACTTTGCCCTTTAAGCTTAATAATTTCATAACTCACTAAATTGAGCTCAAATGAACTTGAAATTTTTATGTGACTTCACTCATATGTCAATAAAGACATGAGAGGAGAAAATGTGATTTTTATGTATTTAATTTATTTATATAATTATTTTTAGTGGAAAATAGAGATTTCCAAGGAAAATTTAATAACATGACCAAGGGAAAATTTCTGTCCTTAAGAAAATTAGGGGACATTGCTAATGACCAGAGGACCATTTGGACCAATTTTGGTGATTTTTTGAATTATATTATTTTTATTATAATTATTTTAAGTTTTGGAGTGTTAATTAATTTAAAAATAAAATAAAGGTTGAAAAATGAATTTTATATTTTTCAAAAATCTCTCTGATATCAAGGAAATCAGAGAATCAATTTTTGCAATTTTCTGATTTTTCTTTGATTTATTATAATTATTTTAGTGAAAATGCTAGAAAATACATTTTTTTTAATTTTAAAATTACCCTAGAGCTTTAAAATTTAATATCTCATTAAATAGACCTAAGAAAAATATGGGATTTGTTCCTAAGTGATTAAAATTCAAAATGTGACATTTTTATGAATTTTATTATTTTTATGATTTTTATTATTTTTTAATTATTAAAATATTAAAATAATATTAAAAATCAACTTTTTTAGAAAATTAAAATTTTAATTTTCTTAAATTCCCCTGATATCAGAGAGGCTCCAAAACCAATTTGGTGAATTTTTAAAAAGTATTTTGAAAGTTATGAATTTTTAAAGTTTAAATTGACTAAATGGCTTAATCAACCTATTTAGTAGGGCTAACCAAGTTCAATTGACCTCAAATTTTTATGGTGGGTTCCTCTGATCCTAAAGGTCAGTGAAGAATTGATTTCAAGTCAATTTGATGTATGGTTAGCTCTAATTAATTAGGGATCTATTTTGGGCGTTTAAGCCAATTAGGGCTATTTTAAATGAACTAACTCAAAACCTATTTTTCCTAGGGTCCTCCAGTCATAAGGAACATCACCAAATTTTCCTAGAATTTATTTCACAACATGCTAATTATTGGAATTAAAATACTCAAAACGAGTAACATGAATTTGAAAAATCAATAACTTCTCATAGGGATGGCCTCCGACTTTGGAAAATTCAGGGAATGTTCCCAAATTCAGAGGCTTCAAAAGCCCTATGGTCTCATGCCATGGTGAATTTCCTATATGCATGGAGAATTAAAAGAATGCAAATAGTAAATAAATTATTAAAAATAAAATACTTGATGAAATTAAATGATTTCTTTTCCACATTATTCTCCTCTGTTCACTGAGCAAGAGAGTATTTTTATTTTATTTTTAAGATTTTCCTACACAAAGTTATGAATTTTTGAAGTTTAGGGGATTAAATAAATAGAAAAATACCCTAATTTTCTATTTATCCACGCGGTGTCGCGTCAACCTCGGCAGCTCCGAAACGCCACGTGTCGCGTCGCCATTCGACGCCGCCATCTGACTCAGCGCTCCGGGTCCCGCGGTTCACGTACCATCTCCTGGTCCGACGCCATCTGAGCCGTCCGTCCGCGCATGTATTAAATGGACGGCATCCGTTCATCGTCCCCGAGCGTCCTCACCCGAGAGCCGTCCACACTAAATCCCTAATATCTCACTCGATACTCGATGGATTTTCGTGTTCTTATGCTCTATGGATTCGTCTTGAGAAGACGAACACATCCATATGGTTTATGTGGAATGAAATTTACTCAATAAAAATAGCGAATGTTCAGAAGCTCGGGAAGAAGAGTGAGGCCATACCTTTGCTCAGAGAAGTGTGGCTTCGATCTGAGGGTTGTTTCACCTTCGATTGGATCCCAGCAAGCTCCAGATGAAGTCTCCTGGTCTAGTGAATTGCCTAGGTAGGATTTTTACCACAGCCAATCACAAAGCTTGGAGGCTGGAGCAACTGGGTGGCCTGGAGATGGGGCTTTTGCTGGTGGACACCTTCTCTTGGTCTGGTGAAGGTGTAGGACCAATCAATTTGGGGATTGGCTCACTGTGGAGAAGTGTCTTGGTTTTGGGCTTAGATTTCAACTCTGAAATTGAGCTCACAGAGAGGAAATGGTAGGGGGATTTCAGTGGGGATCAAATGCTCTATGTATGGCGAGTAGTCTGGAACAATTTTTGCAGAGTTTCCTTAAGCTTTGTTTTAGCACCTCTCATGGCCGAGAAGGGGTGGTGTTTAAATAGAAGAGGGTGGAGGGCCTCCTAGGGAGAGTTAGGGTTTGGGATCAGCTGCTCTTGGCAAGAGAAGAACAGCTACAATGGCCACTGTGGATGGGGCAGATCAGTAGGTGAGAATTCCAAGTTTGGGCTCACACGTGAGCTCTCGGCCTGGTGGTATCCGGCGGCTGTGGTGGCTGGCCGGTCAGGGTCAGGTCACTGTTGTCATCAGGGAGGTCAGGGCTGGAGCTTAGTGCAATCAATTGGCCAATGCCATGTGTAAAGAGCTTGGATTGAAATGGAATGGGGGGAAGACCATTTTGGGTTCAAATGGGTCAACCCATGATTTTGGGCTAGGTTCACCACCCAAGGCCTGGTCTTGGGCTGAAAATGATCACTTGGGTCAGCCAAGAGAGAATGGTGTGGTCTCCATCCATGATGAGGTGGCTAAGCATGGTTTAGTGTGTGACATGCTTAAGGTAAAAAAGGGTTTAAGAAGGATTAGAAAAGGGGGCCCTCCTTTTGCCATTAATGGCTTGATCACATGTCAAGCCTTCCATGGCTTCATGTGGCTTGTCCATGGCTTGCATGGCTCACCTTTGGCTTGGGAAAAGTGGAGTCAATTTCATAAAAATGGATTTAAGAAAAATTTTGGTATTTAGGGGTGATTTGGCATGAGGCTTGATTTGGAATTATTTGATGATGGGATTAGAACTTAGGGAATGGCTTTGATTAAGTGGATGGCAAATGGAGATGTCATGTGGGCTTTAGGGTAGATTTTGGGCCTTTGGATGTGGTAAAAGATGGGCTTTTAAAATGTTTTAAGGAATGGGCCTTTAAGTTTAAAAATGAATTTATGGATGGGAATTTTGTAAAGAGGTTGGGCCAAATAATTGTTGGGTTTAGCTCATAGATGTGTCATGAGTGACTTGGAGCAAATTGGGAGTGATTTGAGTTTGAATTGGGTTGAATTTGAGCTTCTTTGGTGAATGGGCCAATATAGGTCAAATTGGACTAAGTTGGGCCAATGTTGGGCTAGGGTTGAAATTGATGTAAAATTAATGTTGAGAAATGTTTATGGGAGTGTTTCAAAGATGTTTTGACTTTGGTTGGGCTTTGATTTTGGGGTTTGGGTTCATTTGGGTTAGGTTTGGGTTTAGGTCAAAATTGGGCCTTTTAGCTTTGGGTTGAATTTGAGTGGGGTTTGGGTCTAAATTTTGGGCAAATCATGTTAGTTTTTTGCTTGTGGGGGTGCTAAGGAGGATTTAGAAAAGATTTGGGGTTAATTGGAGTTGAATTGGGTGAGTTTGGGTTAGGTTTGGGTCATGGGTCCAAATTGAGTTTTAAGGCCAAAAGTGAAAATGGATCAAAATGTCAATCAAATTGGACTTGGATTTGGTCTAGATTGATGTTGGGAATGTTGAATTGAAGTTTAGGATTGAATTGGACCAGAATTTGGGTCAATTGGGTAGGTTTGGTTTGACATTGGGTTCACTTAGGGTTAAAATGGGTCAAATTGGGGGTTTTGACAAAAGTAGGGTAAATTGACAAAATTGGCCCATGGTGTAGTTGAACAAAATGAAATTTGGAATATTTGAGATTTTTTGGAATTTTCTGGGAATTTTCTGAATTTTTGGATTTTTTTGGGTCAAGAGGGGTATTTTGAGTATTTGGAGGGTATTGGGAGGTTTTCTTGGAATTTTTGGTATTTTTGGGTATGGATAATCAATTTGAGTGGAGAGAAATGTTTAGGAATGATTTTGGAGAATTTTGGGTGATTTGGAAATTTTTGAGAAATTTGGGTAGTTTCAAGGGTTTTGGGTAGGTTAAGCGAGTGTAGGGTCCCGGGGGTCAAAAATTGAAAATTTGGAAAATTGAAGATTGGGTAAATTTGAGTGGAATGAAATCATTTTGGTTGAGCCATGAAGCCACATCAAGCCCACATGAGCCATGAAGAGACTCATTTGAGGCATTCACTATGTTGTTCCTAACCCACTTAGGGGTTAAGGACCATCCATGTGAATCACCTACATGAGTCAGGAGGTCAAGTTAGGTATGGGTGTGGTTTTAGGATGTGTGTGAAAGTGTAGTGTATAAGTGTAGTGTGTGTGTAAGCCAGCCCCTTCACTGGACCAGAGCCACCTGTGGCGATCCTAAGGCCAAAGAGTCCTATAGGAACTCATCCTTTAAACTTCCACATTTGATTTCAACCCTCTAGGTGATTAGGGGTCTACAGTCAAATTTGTGGAGTTTGCAGAGAGTTACGAAGTGGTTTGAAATTCTAGATGGTGGATCCCAATTCTAGTCCTCTAAGATAGTCAAAGGAAAAGCCTAAGGCTAGATCCTAAGTACTAAAAAGAAGAAGAGAAGACCTCATAATAAATGAGGTCAACAAATGGACCCCAATAGGTGTGGTGAGCTGACGGAGCACACCGCGCGTACTGGTGTTGACCGAAGCGATCAAAAAAACTAACACAGATGTCCAAGTGACAAATTTAGGACGAAGTAGAAGAGTTTCCGCTGGGGAGTGTCAAGTATATCTCTGAAACTGGAGATTCCTGAACTCTCGCTGGGGAAAGGAAAAGGAGGTGAATTCCAAATCACATGATCAGGGGAATTTTGATTTAGATTTCATTTTGTTTCAATTTAAGTTCGGATGTGTAATTTTAAATTTTGATTTTTAATTTTAGATTGAAGTCTGATTTAAAATTAATTTGAGAAAATTTAGATTTTAAACGAGAATTGAAACCTAGGTTCCAATCTCGGGATTTCAAAGAAAACTGGAATTTAGGTACCAGCCTCGGAGTGAGAATCGGAGTTTAAGTGTCGATTGAAAAGGATGAGAATCAGAATTTAGGTACTGATCTCGAAATTTTAAACGAAGCTGGAATTGAAAATTAAGTATCAATCTTGGGAGAGAATCGAAATTTAAGTATCGATCTCGAAAGAGAGTCAGAATTTAGGTACTAACCTCGAAAATGATGAGAATCAGAATTTAGGTACTGATCTCGGAATGAGAACTAGAATTTAGGTACTAGTCTCGAAATGAGAGCTGGAATTTAGGTACCAGTCTCGAAAGTTTAGAATTGAAATTTAGGTATCAATTCAAAAGAGAATCGAAATTTAGGTATCGATCTCGAATGAGAGTCGGAATTTAAGTACCGACCTCGAAGGAAGAGGACCTGGAATTTAGGTAACGACCTCGGAAATTTTGAATTGAAATTTAGGTATCAATTCGGATGAGAATCAAAATTTAGGTATCGATCTCGGAATGAGAACTGAAATTTAGGTACCGATCTCGGAAATTTTGAATTGAAATTTAGGTATCAATTCGGATGAGAATCGAAATTTAGGTATCGATCTCGGAATGAGAACTGGAATTTAGGTACCAACCTCGAAAATTTTGAATTAAAATTTAGGTATCAATTCGGATGAGAATCGAAATTTAGGTATCGAACTCGGAGAGAGAACTGGAATTTAGGTACTAGTCTCGGAAATTTTGAATTGAAATTTAGGTATGAATTTGGATGAGAATCGAAATTTAGGTATCGATCTCGGAATGAGAACTGGAATTTAGGTACCAGTCTCGGAAATTTTGAATTGAAATTTAGGTATCAATTCGGATAAGAATCGAAATTTAGGTATCGATCTCGGAATGAGAACTGGAATTTAGGTATCAGTCTCGGAAATTTTGAATTGAAATTTAGGTATCAATTCGGATGAGAATCAAAATTTAGGTATCGATCTCGGAATGAGAACTGGAATTTAGGTACCAGTCTCGAAATTTTTAATTGAAATTTGGGTATCAATTCGGATGAGAATCGAAATTTAGGTATCGATCTCAGAATGAGAACTGGAATTTAGGTACCAGTCTCGGAAATTTTGAATTGAAATTTAGGTATCAATTCGGATGAGAATCGAAATTTAAGTATCGATCTCGGAATGAGAACTGGAATTTAGGTACCACTCTCGGAAATTTTGAATTGAAATTTAGGTATCAATTCGGATGAGAATCGAAATTTAGGTATCGATCTCGGAATGAGAACTGGAATTTAGGTACCAGTCTCGGAAATTTTTAACTGAAATTTAGGTATCAATTCGGATGAGAATCGAAATTTAGGTATCGATCTTGGAATGAGAACTGAAATTTAGGTACCAGTCTCAGAAATTTTGAACTGAAATTTAGGTATCAATTCGGATGAGAATCGAAATTTAGGTATCGATCTCGGAATGAGAACTGGAATTTAGGTACCAGTCTTGGAAATTTTGAATTAAAATTTACTGTGGAGATTTGGATTTAGCGGGAGATCGAAATGAGATATGAAAGTGTTTTATATCCCATGGGAATCAATCAAAGTCTGATTACTTGGCGAAGGGTACAAACCCATGCCATCCATATCAAATTGAGAATTCTTCGTGATTCTGAAATCATCCCGAGTGGGGGTTTCAAGGGAGGTCTAGAATAGATCTTGATTTGAAGAAGGATTGGAGGGTTTGAGAAGATGGGTTTAAACTGGAATTTAGTTTGAGCTTTAAATTTGTTTTGTTTGTCCTTTAACTATCCCGTTTTTTGTTGTTTATTTGGTGTTCAACATTTTTAGATTTTTAAGGAAAGTTTTCTTTTATTCCCCTTTTTTTATTTCTTTTTTGTTCTTTGTTCGAAGTTCATTTAACTTTAATGGCGTTTCCCAGTCAATTTGCACAAAAGAGGTGAAGGCCAAAAATGTGACATGGTCACTTTCATTCCAATCATGTCGAAGATACATCATACAACTTGATCTGGAATATATTTCATACAATCCACGTAGACTCAAAATGGACTATGTATGATCTTCGTCGATCCATCCAAAGAAGCATCTGTCAAAAATCCATGTCTGAATAGTGGGGTACATGGTCAATAACATCACCTTCCAAGCCATCCTTGGCAAGGATGCCGTATGGATGTACATTGGAGGTGTGAAACTTTCCATGTAGCTCACAGCTCGTAAGACCGGAGGCTCTCTAGCTCCGGGTCTGGCTGGAAATGGTAAGGTGTCTTCCTGTCGTCCATTCTTCTGAAAGTAGCCGAGATCCGCTTCACCTGGTACTCCTGGTATGCAATGCTTAGCAATATCTCGCTCCGTTGCCCTTCGGTATCATGACGGAACCTACCGGTAATGGTATCTTCATCGGCCCTCGGAACTCACCCGGGCCTGCTATCCGGAGGTCGGATCCGAACATGATGTTACACTCGTTCGGGAAAGAGACTCGTGCAGAAGGTCGACAAAGTCGTGGTGATCTATGTGTGGGGGTATGCGGTCACCACGCTTGTAGATGTTAATAATGCAGCTGTTGGGTATGCAATCTGCTGGCAGTACCCTCCATGTTATCAATCTCTTTACCATTCTCTTGATGACTAATGGCATCAGATCCACTTGGCCATGACGGAGTATTCAAGGTGGGTTTCCCTTCCTGTCCTCCGCAAAGTTGTAACTGCATCCACATTGTATTGTGATTCATCCTTTCCCTGGCATCCATCTCCGGGGTTCTGAGTATGTGTTTTTCCTTAGGCGGCCCGCTCGGCCCATTCTTTTCAAATCCCGGTTGCAATCAACGATTTGCTGTTGTTCATACTCTGAGAATACGTCTGTATGTAGCTCGAGGCCCTCTAGTATATTGATCCTTCTGCCTCGAATTCTCTCGAAGTATTCAAAGGTTTTCTTTTCGACATTTTAGATTCTCTCCAGCTCGTATTCTGGAATAATCTGCAGATGGCGAGGCCTGGTGACATATTGTGGGATATACGGCTCAATCCCTTCACGTTCTCCTGCATACCTCGGCTCTTCGGGGATGATGTCCGTCGGGACATCCCCCGGGGTTGCTTCTGCAACAAGGTCATGCATCACTGGTGGTTCTATCTGGTGGCGTGGTAGCCTTCTTTCTTCTGGTTTTTATGAGATTTCCCTGGTCCTTTCTGTCATCCTAGGAGCTGGCCTCCTTTCTTCAAGTTCCTGGTGAACCGGTGTCCTTGAAGTGTACGTGCCGGCGGTAGCAATCTGTCTCGTCGCGCCGGTCCGCTGCTAGTTTGGTTAACATCTTGCGGATGCGGCGATTCTTATTTCTTCGTTGCTTTGCTTGTGAGAGTAGCTCTTCGAACTTCTTGAATCTCCGTGGGCGCGGCGGCGACAAGCTTCGCCCTCCGTTGTAGCGACTACGGACTTCATTTTCTTATCTTCTTCGGTGTTTGCCTTTCTTTTCTTCTTCTTTGGATTGGTGGCTTGGGCCACCCACTTTCATCACGCGTTCGTCAGGGCAGTTCTTCTCGGTCAGTCGGGACCCGAGTCACTTTCCTCGTAATGTAGGCTCGCCGGTGCGAAATCCGAGTCGATCTCGATTATCGCTCCATCTTTCACCCTCTTTTCATCGAGTGCAAGGCTTACGCCATTTCTAAAGTTTAGGACCAACCGCCCGTTCGACATTTCCCTGCGAAAAGACAAGGAAAAGGATCAGGGGCTGTACTAAGAACAAGAACATTATGAAAATGTTTATTAAAGACACTTTTTTTTTATATTATATTTTTTTGTATTTTCAAATTTAACAGGAATGAAGTAGGATAAGATCAGGGAAGAGATTTTGATTTGGAAAAGAAAACAAGGAAAACTTTATTATCATGATTTTATTTATTTTAGCACATTTTTTATTATTTTTGGGTTCGGACCCAGTCATAAGTAACTACCCTGCCCGTGTTTCTTAGGGATGAAGAATTCATTCCTTCGAAACATCAGGTAACGTAATACTTTTTTAAGTATCGTCCGTTGATCGGAAGCATATGTCGTTCTCCCTGGCAATTCACTAGCTGGTAGGAACCTCCTGAGTATACTGCTTCAACCACAAACGGTCCTTCCCAAGTGGGTTCAAATTTTCCCGCTATCTTGCGGTGTGCAAGAATAGGTCTCTTGAGAACGAGAACTAAGTCACCAACTTTGAAGGTTCTTGGGCGGACCAGTTTGTGTTGGGCTTGAACTATCTTAGCTTGGTATTGTTCTAAATTCTGTTGTGCTGCAAGTCTTTTCCCTTCCAGGCTTTCTAATTCTTCTAGTCGTAACTCTGCGTTCTCTTCTGTCGTGATCTTGTTTGCAACTGCAATTCTGAGTGGAGGAAGCTGAACCTCTAAAGGTAACACTGCAATGAATCCTAAGAATTTCCCGGAGGTGACGCTGAAGGCGCATTTTAAGGGATTCATCTTAAGGTTAAATTGCCTTAATCGTTCGAAAACAGTTCTTAAATCATACAAGTGGTTGTCCTTTACTTTGCATTTGATGACCACATCGTCCACGTAGCTGTCGGCATATTTTTAGGTTGTGTGTTTTATTTTGAAAAAGGGGATCGCCTAACAGAAGTTGTCGGCGAATTTTTAATTTAGTTTAAATAAATAATTTTGAAAAGTAGTATTTGATTTTGAATTTAAAATTTGAAGGTTTTAAGATATGAGATTAAACCGATCTCACATCCCAAATAGTTTATATAAACGAGCACCGCACCACAAACTGTGTATCTATCCCTAAGGATAGACACACCGCTTCGATGGTGGGGCTCGATTAAATAAACTAGAAGATTTGTGACATCCGTTTGGTCCGAATACCAATTTTATAAGCCGACAAATTCCCCGCTTAATATGAAAGCATTAAACAGGGTTTATATTACTCGGGTTCTTTAAAATTCCCTATAAGGGCAAGCCCCTATAGTTAATTACATCTTAAGTGACAGGAATCACCTAAGAAAACTCTCGATAATAATCAATAATTCTGCTCTCAAGAATTTCAAAGTGTAAGTTCTCAAAGGATTGAATTTTGGAATTTCAATAGGGAATAGATCAAATTTGGAACATTTTGTTTTGGGAATTCAAAGGAAGAAAAGTAGGAGAAATCACAGATTCGATGTGAACTTCGGTAATATCCCGACTATCCTATTGTTTGGCTTGAATTTAGGAAATTCCTAATGTCTATTTAATGTTTTGATTTTGTCAATTTTAATTAATTAGGGCTTATATTTGCATGATAGAATCATACAAACAGTCTCGAAGATGTGAGGGTTTATGTCGTATCAGACGACTACCTCGGAATCCTAAGACCGGTTAGGGCTTAATTTGCAATGCAAATGCCTAACGAAGAGTCGAGGGTTTATGTTGCACTAGGAAAACTACCTCGAAGTCCTATGGCTTTGTTATTTAATTCTAGGAAAGTTTTGCTTGAAGTAGACTCGAGTTTCGTCGATGACGATGGCCGTGCTTGCCCACCATGCTCCAAGCTCCTTGTTGTTGCAGAGGTTCAGTTTTAGAAGTCATAAATCAAGAGATGAGAAATGTGTTTTGGTTTAGAGAAATCTTAATTTCCAAGTGTTTTTTATGTTTTAATTAAAACAAATCTTAAAGTTGATTATAACGACACCAGTTAAGATCCCAAGGTTCCATCCTTACGGCATCATTATTCTTATCGGATTCACTTAGTCCAGTTGAATTTGCTAAACTCAACTGAATGAGTTCCACACTTTCATTTAGACCGTGGGAAATTCCGTTAGCAACACGTAGGTTACATCATCCGAGGTATTCCCGATCATCCAACAGGACGTTTTAATTTAATTGTAATTGTAGTTTTGTGTTACGTTTGTGATTAAATTTTGAGTTGTTTTATATTTTGAAATGTTGTGGCGGTGAATTTTATCTTGCAATAACTTTTAACTTAGTTTTGGTTTCAGTTTTAGGGACTATCCTAAAGGTGTGGGTTTTCATGCAACAATTGTTTATCATGCAAGAAAAGTAAGTGCGATGCGATTAATGAAATTGCAATAATGTAAATTACAATAAAATAAAAGCGTACCTGGAGGGTCTTCCCGTCATCCCAAGCTGCACTTAAGACTCAATTAGAATATTTAAGCAAGTTCCTAGGTAAAGCTAAGGGAAGGGTTATGGTTTTCTACCAAATTCCTAATCCTATAGCTAGTCATTTCCTATGACGTCTAGGTTCCTTGTGTTTTTGTTTGAGGACAATTTTCTTCATCAAAGAACAATTAAATTCAATTGTTCTTATAAGCATCCTATCATATTGAGAAAGTGTTTAAGAAGAATCTTAAACATCTTTTCAATACTACTAGAGTTGTTTTAAGTCCAAATGAATTTAATTATACAAATGAATTAATCGTCCGAGGTTTAGTTAAGTTTTGTTGTTATCTTGCTCAGTGAACTAGGATGTTTGAATGCCTTATAAGTTAAGTAACATTTCATTTAATATTATGTTTAGGAGTTATGATAACTAAAGCTTTCGAGGGTAAATTGGTGTTCAAATGGTTTGTGATTTAGTTTAATTTCAATTAATGGGTTTAAATTTGGAATAGTGTTCAAGTTATTTTAGATTTATTTTGAATTCTTTGTCTTTGGTGATGTTATATTTAATTCAACTTAATTTAATTTAATTTAATTTAATTGAGTTTTAATTTAATTTAATTCAATTTAATTCAATTTAGTTCGATTTGATGTTAAATTAAATTAATTTGATTTGATTTAATTTTAATTTAATTTGATTTAATTTAATTTAATTTAATTTAATTTAATTTAATTTTATTTAATTTGTTCATTTAATATAATCTTTAATTTGATTTAACTTAATTTAATTTAATTTTATTTATTTAATTTAATTTAATTTGATTTTAAGTTTTTTAATTTAATTTAATTTGTTTATTTAATTTAATTTAATCTTTAATTTAATTCAACTTTTAATTTTAATTTAATTTAATTTAATTTAATCCAATTTAATTTACTTAATTTAATTTAATTTTTAATTTTAATTAAAATTTTAAAAGAGTTTAATAATTTAATTTTAGTTTAATGATTAAGTCTTTTAATGTTTTGAATTTGAGTTATCATTTTAATTAAGAATTGAATATTAATGAGATGATTAATTTAGGGATTTTTAAATTAAAGAATAAATCTCTTCCTAATAATATCCCTATTTTAATAATTCCAATTTTATTATTCTTCCAAATTTAATCAATTATTTAATTAGGGTTTAATTATTTTAAATTGCTTAATGGATTTCTACCCTTTAATTATATAAATTTCAATCATCCAAATCAGATTAGGATCAAATATTTTACTTATTATTTTTTTTTATTAAACCTAAAGTTTTAATTAAGGATTAAAATTTTAATTACCACTTTACCCTTTAAGCTTAATAATTTCATAACTCACTAAATTGAGCTTAAATGAACTTGAAATTTTTATGTGACTTCACTCATATGTCAATAAAGACATGAGAGGAGAAAATGTGATTTTTCTGTATTTAATTTATTTATATAATTATTTTTGGTAGAAAATAGAGATTTCCAAGGAAAATTTAATAACATGACCAAGGGAAAGTTTCTGTCCTTAAGAAAATTAGGGGACATTTCTAATGACTAGAGGACCACTTGGACCAATTTTGGTGATTTTTTAAATTATATTATTTTTATTATAATTATTTTAAGTTTTGGAGTGTTAATTAATTTAAAAATAAAATAAATGTTGAAAAATGAATTTTATATTTTTCAAAAATCTCTTTGATATCAAGGAAATCAAAGAATCAAATTTTGCAATTTTCTGATTTTTCTATGATTTATTATAATTATTTTAGTGAAAATGCTAGAAAATACATTTTTTTAATTTTAAAATTACCCTAGAGCTTTAAAATTTAATATCTCACTAAATAGACCTAAGAAAAATATGGGGTTTGTTCCTAAGTGATTAAAATTCAAAATGTGACATTTTGATGAATTTTATTATTTTTGTGATTTTTATTATTTTTTAATTATTAAAAATATTAAAATAACATTAAAAATCAACTTTTTTAGAAAATTGAAATTTTAATTTTCTTAAATTTCCCTAATATTAGAGAGGCTCCAAAACCAATTTGGTGAATTTTTGAAAGATATTTTGAAAGTTAAGAATTTTTAAAGTTTAAAATGGCTAAATGGCTCAATCAACCCATTTGGTAGGGCTAACCAAGTCCAATTGACCTCAAATTTTTATGGTGGGTTCCTCTGATCCTAAAGGTCAGTGGAGATTTGATTTTAAGTCAATTTGATGTATGGTTAGCTCTAATTAATTAGGGATCCATTTTGAGTGTTTAAGCCAATTAGGGTTGTTTTAAATGAACTAACTCAAAACTTATTTTTTCTAGGGTCCTCTGGTCATAAGGAACATCACCAAATTTTCCTAGAATTTATTTCACAACATGCTATTTATTGGAATTAAAATACTCAAAACAGTAACATGAATTTGAAAAATCAATAACTTTTCATAGGGATGGCCTCGACTTTGGAAAATTCAGGGAATGTTCCCAAATTCAGAGGCTTCAAAAGCCCTATGGTCTCATGCCATGGTGAATTGTATACATGCATAGAGAATTAAAAATATGCAGAGAGTAAGTAAATTATTAAAAATAAAATACTTAATGAAATTAAATAATTTCTTTTCCACATTATTCTCCTCCGTTCATCTGAGCAAGAGGGTATTTTTATTTTATTTTTATGATTTTCCTACACAAAGTTATGAATTTTCCAAGTTTAGGGAATTAAATAAATAGAAAATACCCCTAATTTTCTATTTATCCGAGTCGGCGCCGCGTCATCCTCGGCATCTCCGAACGCACACGCGTCGCGCTCCCATTCGACGCCGCCGCTTGAGTCAGCAGCCCGGGCCCCGCGGTTCTCGTACCGTCTCCTGGTCCGACGCCATCTGAGCCGTCCGTCCATGTGTGTATTGAATGGACGGCATCCGTTCATTGTCCCCGAGCGTCCTCACCCGAGAGCCGTCCACACTAAATCCCTAAGATCTCACTCGATACTCAATGGATTTTCATGTTCTTATGCTCTATGGATTCGTCTTGAGAAGACGAACACATCCATACGGTTTATGTGGGATGAAATTTACGCAATAGAAATGGAGAATGTTCGAAGCTCGGGAAGAAGAGTGAGGCCATACCTTTGCTCGGAGAAGTGTGGCTTCGATCCGAGGGTTGTTGCACCTTCGATTGGATCCCAAGCAAGCTCCGGATGAAGTCTCCTGGTGCAGTGAATTGCTCAGGTAGGATTTCGACCACGGCCGATCACAAAGCTTGGAGGCTGGAGCAATCGGGTGGCCTCGGAGATGGGGCTTTTGCTGGTGGACACCTTCCCTTGGTCCGGTGAAGGTGTAGAACCAATCAATTTGGGGATTGGCTCACTGTGGAGAAGTGTCCTGGTTTTGGGCTTGGATTTCAACTGCGAAATTGAGCTCACGAGAGAAGAAATGGCAGGGGGATTTCGGTGGGGATCAAGTGCTCGTGTATGGGGAGTAGTCCGGAACAATTTTGGCGGAGTTTCCTTAAGGTTTGTTTCAGCACCTCAAATGGCCAAGAGGGGTGGTGTTTAAATAGGAGAGGGTGGAGGGCCTCCCGGGGAGAGTTAGGGCTTGGGATCAGTCTGCTCTTGGCAAGAGAAGAACAGCTATAATGGCCACTCGGGGATGGGGCGGCTCGGCAAGGGAGAATTCCAAAGTTGGCTCACATGTGAGCTCTCGGCCATGGTGTTTTCCGGCGGCCCGGTGGCCGGCCGGCCGGGCATGGGTCACCCTCGAGGTCGGGTGGGTCGGGGCTGGGACTTGGTGCAAGCAATTGGCAAATGCCATGTGTAAAGGGCTTGGATTGAAATGGAATGGGGGAAGACCATTTTGGGTTCAAATGAGTCAACCCATGGTTTTGGGCTAGGTTCACCACCCAAGGCCTGGTCTTGGGCTGAAAAAGATCACTTGGGCCAGCCAAGAGAGAATGGTGTGGTCTCCATCCATGATGAGGTGGCTAAGCATGGTTTAGTGTGTGACATGCTTAAGGTAAAAAAGGGTTTAAGAAGGATTAGGAAAGGGGGCCCTCCTTTTTCCATTAATGGCTTGATCACATGTCAAGCCTTCCATGGCTTCATGTGGCTTATCCATGGCTTGCATGGCTCACCTTTGGCTTGGGAAAGTGGAGTCAATTTCATGGAAATAGATTTTAGGAATTTTTTGGTAATTTGATGGAAATTTGTATGAAACTTGATTTGGAATGATTTGATGATGAATTTAGGACTTAGGGAATGGCTTTTATTAAGTGGATGGCAAGTGGAGATGTCATGTGGGCTTTAGAGTAGATTTTGGGCTTTTTGAAATGGTTTTAGATGGGCTTTTAAGATGGTTTAGGAAAGTGGGCTTTTGAATTTTAAAATGGATTTTGGGATGAAATTTTGGTAAAGGCTTGGGCCAAATAATTGTTGGGTTTAGCTCATGGATGTGTCATGAGTGACTTGAAGCAAATTGGGGGTGATTTGGGTTTGAATTGGGTTGAATTTGGGTTCTTTTGGTGAATGGGCCAATATAGGTCCAAGTGGGCCAAGTTGGGCCAATGTTGGGCTAGGGTTGAAATTGATGTAAAATTAATTTTGAGAAATGTTTATGGGAGTGTTTCAAAGAGGTTTTGACTTTGATTGGGCTTTGATTTTGGGGTTTGGGCTCATTTGGGTTAGGTTTGGGTTTAGGTCAAAATTGGGCATTTTAGCTTTGGGTTGAATTTGAGTGGGGTTTGGGTCCAAATTTTGGGCAAATCATGTTAGTGTTTTGCTTGTGGGGATGCTAAGGAAGATTTAGAAAAGATTTGGGGTTGATTGGAGTTGAATTGGGTGAGTTTGGGTTAGGTTTGGGTCATGGGTCCAAATTGGGTTTTAAGGCCAAAAGTGATATTGGATCCAAATTTCAATCAAATTGGACTTGGATTTGGTCTAGATTGGTGTTGGGAATGTTGAATTGAAGTTTAGAATTGAATTGGACCAGAATTTGGGTCAATTGGATAGGTTTGGTTTGACATTGGGTTCACTTAGGGTTAAAATGGGTCAAATTGGGGGTTTTGACAAAAGTAGGGTAAATTGACAAAATTGGCCCATGGTGTAGTTGACCAAAATGAAATTGGGAATATTTGGGATTTTTTGGAATTTTCTGGGAATTTTCTGAATTTTTGGGATTTTGGGTCAAGAGGGGTATTTTGGGTATTTGGAGGGTATTGGGAGGTATTTTTGGAATTTTTGGTATTTTTGGGTATGGATGATCAATTTGAGTGATGTGGAAATGTTTGGGATTGATTTTGGGGAATTTTGGGTTATTTAGGTGATTTTGAAAAATCTGGGTAATTTCAAGGGCTTTGGATAGGTTAGGCGGGTGTAGGGTTCCGGGGAGTCAAAAATTGAAAATTTGGAAAATTGAAGATTGGGTAAATTTGTGTGGAATGAAATCATTTTGGTTGAGCCATGAAGGCACTTCAAGTCCACATGAGCCATGAAGGGACTCATTTGAGGCATTCACTATCTTGTTCCTAACCCTCTTAGCCAAGGGCTTAGGGGTTAAGGACCATCCATGTGAATCACCTACATGAGTCAGGAGGTCAAGTTAGGTATGGGTGTGGTTTTAGGAGGTGTGTGAAAGTGTAGTGTATGTGTGTAGTGTATGTGTAAGTCAGCCCTTCACCAGACCAGGCCACCGAGGGCAGTCCTAAGGCCAAAAAGTCCTATAGGAACTCATCCTTTAAACTTCCACATTTGATTTCAACCCTCTAGGTGATTAGGGGTCTACAGTCAAGTTTGTGGAGTTTGAAGGGAGTTTAGAAGTGGTTTGAAATTCTAGAAGGTGGATCCCAATTCTAGTCCTCTAAGATAGTCAAAGGGAAAGCCTAAGGCTAGATCCTAAGCACTAAAAAGAAGAAGAGAAGACCTCATCAAAAATGAGGTCAACAGTAGCATTCGACTTGATCGTGGATGAGATCATCAAAAATTCTTGTCATCGCTCTCTGGTAGGTTGCTCCTGCGTTCTGCAGTCCGAATGGCATCACTGTGTAGCAATATACTCCGATCGGCGTTCTCAATACTGTAAGCTTTTCATCTTCTGGAGCCATTTTTATCTGGTTGTATCCTGAAAATACATCCATGAAAGAGAATATTTCATGTGTCGAGGCAATGTCGATCATTAATTCTGGGATCGGTAGAGGGAATTCATCTTTTGGACATGCCTTGTTTAAATCTCTGAAGTCCACACAAATTCTGATCTGACCATTCTTCTTTCGATCGGCACCACATTGGCTAACCAAGTCGGGTATTGTTCTTCACGGACAAATTTGGCGTCTATTAGCTTTTTAACTTCGGCTATGACTTGTTGTTCGATTTCTAGACGCATTCTTCCGGGACCTTGTCCGACCGGACGAAGTAGGATCCACTCCTAGCTTATGGATTGCGACCTCTGGAGCTAATCCTGGCATCTCATCGTAGCTCCAAGCAAAACAGTCTTTAAATTCCATTAATAACTTGATTATTTCTTCGGAGTCTTCTTTATTGAGTAAGGAGCTAACAAAGGTAGGTTTAGGCTCTTCGCTAGTACCTAAGTTAACTTCCGTTAACTCATCTATTGTAGATTTAATCTCTTCTTCGAATTCTGGTGGAGCGTCTCCAATTTGTAAATCTTCAAATCCTTCTGTAGTTTCCATGCAGTTTTCATTAGATTCACAAGTGACAACCAAGCAAAATTCAGTATCGTCAACTGATCCTACTGTGCCAAATCCGAGTCCATGCTTTGAATTGGGTGGACGACCGGAGTTATTCCATAATTTTTCAAAATGTTTTGATTGACCTTTTGTCCATTGTCTAGGTAAGAAACCACGTTGAATTAAACTTTGAACATAGGGAGAGTACCACTCAAAAGGTAATTCCATTAATTCTGATGAAGTGACATCTTCAAATTGTACATTATTTTCAGTTTTGGAGGAAGAAGCACCACGGTAGAATTTGATTGGCTTTGCACCGCCGCTACGTACCTCTTTGACCACCATACCCTCGATTTTATTAGAATGGATCGGGGTTAGGGTCATAGTATGTACGTAGTGGTTAATCTTCTCGTACATTGATTTGTATTCTTCATTCTTCTCATCTTCGAGAGAGATCTTGAATTGCGGATTTTTCTGACTTATTGTCACTGCTTCTTGTTTGATTTCCTTTTCTTCTTCAGAACTGTCTTCCCAATCAACATTGATGGTCTGGTTTCCTCGTCCAATCTGTCCTAACGTCTCTCGCCACGACCTCGTCCCCGGCCTCGACCTCGGATGCGAGTTGTGGAGAAACCTTCACCATCTCGCCGGAAGGGAGTGGTGAGTGGCTCGTTGGACTAGAACTTCAGGTTCTTCGTTGTCCTGAACTTTCTTTGCTTCATTTGTTACGGTATCTCTGGAGATGATTGTTTTCTTGGGCGGTGCATAATAAGCTGCGTCTTCATGGATTCCAATCTCATGAACGGAGAATGGTTGTAAGTCACCTTTGATGCACTGTTCCCCTCCATCGTAGTATTTGATGCACTGATGTAGAGATGATGGTACCATCCTGTTTTCATGTATCCATGGTCGGCCCGAGTAGAGCGTTGAACGACGTTTCCGAATCAATTATGTGAAATTTTGCGGTTGTCTTTGCTAAGTCACCGGTCTTCATCGATAGCGTTATTGACCCGAGGGCTCTTTCTCCTTTCTGGTTGAATCCTCTTAATAACATTTTGTCGGCCTCGAGCTCACGAGCAACAATTTCCAAGTATGCTAGTGTTCGAAGACTCATTATATTGATTGACGCTCCTAGATCCACCAATACTCTGGAGAGCGTAAACTTCCCAATTGTAACTGAAATGTACAACGGTCGATTGTGATCTGCTGTCCCAAGTAGTAGGTCATTGTCCGTGAAGGTAACACCTCGCTGTTCCTTTAACGAGCAAACCTCATCTAAGGAATCTCCGACCATTTGAGCTAAGCAAATTTCCGGATCAAGTAAGGCCTTGATCAGAGTTTCTCTCATCTCCTTTGATAAGATGAGAGCATCGTAGATGCTCAGTTTGGCTGGTAGTTTCCTAAAATGGGCTAGCACGTTGTAGTCCACTTTATTTCCACGTGTCTCGGCTTCTTCTCGAATGGGTATTTCTTCTGCTGGGGTTGGTTCTTCTTGAACAACCACCTGCTTTCCTTTGTCCTTTGGACCTATTCTCGGAGGTAGAACTCTTCCACTTCTTAAGTTGACTTCTGTAATTTCTTCGAATCTAGTGTTGAGCTTGCTGGTGTTTCTTCCTGAATCGGAATGACAGGCTCTTCCGGATTAGCTTCAGAGTCTGAAGGCTCTAACTCTATTGTGACTGGAGCTCCTCGAAACTCACAGATAGATTCGTTGCTTATTGAACTCTCGTAGCCTCCTTGATGGATGTCTTCTTTGTCATTTTGATCGTCGAGATTGTGTATGATTTGAGAATTGTCGTTGGTATCGAAATCGATGTCCGGATTGTCACTAGTTACGTAATCGTTAGAAACGAGTCAAAACGTAGCCAACGCCATCACCCTTATCATTATATGATCCCACCGAAGTGAGCGAGATAATCATACAGAGTCAGAGGTTCGAGGGATTTCTCCCCCGAATCCGAAACAACTATCCTAGTATAAGCAGCCCCTAGTCTAGCCTTAGGAGCCTCGGTCCTCTCTTCTTCGTCGATTTTCTTCTTCTCTTCAATCTTCTCCTGTTGAGGTGGTTCTCCTATCGCAAGTTATAGTGCTGACTTGGCAGGTTTCGAACTCTGAATTGAAGCTTGCACCGAAGCGGTTTGGATGCTGTCTAAAATCTTCTTTGAAGACCTCGTCCAAGCGGTAGTCCATCCATCGTCAGTCGTATAGGGATCTATCGGAATGATGGGATCAGTCGAGACAACATTGACGGAACCTCCTTTCTGGGGTTCCTTCATGTACTCCTTTGGGATTGTTATATTCCCTTTCCGAAGGTTGTCGTTGAGCCAACTTTTGAAGGTAATGCAATCTTCTATCTTGTGTCCAAGCATTTGGTGATAAGGGCAAAAGTTGGGATCACTTTTCTTGTTGACTTCCTCCGGTCTCTTAGGCTTTGGCAGCTGGAAATCTGGAGTCTTCATCAGACTACGGAACATTTTCGGCACTGCTTCATTCTTGAACGGATATTCCCCGCTCGAAGCTCCCTTAATGTACGTTGCAGACGAGGCGGTTGTTCATACTGTGGAGATGACTGATAGCTGGGTCGAGGTTGCTGGTAATTCTGTTGAGATTGCTGTGGCCGTTCGGACGATATTTGTATCGGTTGCTTGCCTTTGTCGACTGCTGCAACGATCCCCGATTTCTTTTCAAAAGTCTTCACAGGCTTTTGCTTGTCTGTCTTGTCGGCGAAACTTAATTGCTTCACCTCCTCTTGCAAGCTCCCGGCCTTGCTTAACAACTTCTCGAAAGTCTTAATAGTGAATCCTTTGAGGAGAAGTGCTATCGGGCCGTGAATGCTTTTAAGTAAGATGCCAACTGCATGTTGTTCTTGTAGTTGTGGTTCACACTTCATGCTTAAGTTCCTCCATCGAAGTATGTAATCCACCAAAGTTTCGTTCGGCTCGCTTCTCTACCACTAAATCACCTATAGTGATGTGGTGCGGAGCTCCGGCGAATCGCTTGATGAAAAGGTTTTCTAGTTCCGAGAATGTCTTCACTCGAACCATTTGGTAATTCGCATACCAATCAAAGGCGATCCCTGACAGGCTGCTGACGAACTGTCGGAAGAGTAATGCATCGCTCCCACCGGCATTGCAACAACCGGCACGAAAGTGTGCAACATGCTGTCGGGGGTTCCCGGTTCCATCAAATGTTTTGAACAGAGGTGGTACGAAGCCTTTTGGGTATTGGACAACGTCGAATTCTTCCGGGTAAGGTCTACCCGTCCGAATGGACGTCCCGCTCTTCGATTGTGCTAAGGCTTCTCGCACCTGCTGTTCCACCAAACTCTTGATATCCTTTTCTGGAATCATGCTTTGTGTCGTATCTTTCTTCAGCTGATCATCCCCATTGACGGATGTAATCTCCTTTCCTCTGTCTATGATGTGAATGACCTCTGGGGGTGTTTCTCTTTGGGGTTGGACTTGACTTTGGAGAGTGGCTAGAGCTATAGCCATCTCTTCCATCCTCTTCGCCATTTGGGCGATCGTATCATCTCTCTCTTGAAGCTGTCTTCTCATCACTTCCGGCTCCTCTCTTTCGCGGTTGCGGGAGCACCTTGTGAGCCGACGAAGCTCGTGTTTCGACCATGTTGATTTTCGCATAATCATCGTCCATGAATTCCGATGAATCAATCTCGTCTCCAAATTTCTCCTCTCTTTCTTTTGCTAATCGTTGGATATCAGTCCTCAAATTTTCCATGGCATCTTCTAGCGGTCTTTTCTGTGTGTCCTCGCGATTGTCTTGCGATAGCTGCCGGGTCCCCTTCTCACGAGTCCCCTTTACCGCAGTGGCGCTTTCTTCAGATTCAAGTCTCCTGACGAGACTTTCCTTTTCGGGCTGTTGTTTCAATCTTAATCGCTCGAGTAGTGGGACGCCATACCATCCTTCTAGCGACAGAAGGTCTAGGACCAGATGGTCTGTCAGCCAAATGCTGGAAGGTGGTTTCCTCCCTAATCTGTAATCCTGAAACGACGACAAACGGACTAGCCTTCATCCTTTTACTTGGCTTTTCTGTAACGATGGCAGGTTCTACTCGGGGCCCAAGACGGGATTTGACTGGCACCCGCCCTATCCTTCTTAGAATCTCTGATAAGGGGCATTTCTCTTTCTTCGCTAGTTTCTCGACTACAGTCTGTAGTTGGGTAAATGGCGTGATCCTAGCCCTTTTCCTTCTGTTGTCATCGTAGTATGCTGGTCGAGGCAATGTAGAAACAATCCTGCGGACATTTTCCTCGTCAGCTGCGGCGGAAAGGGGATGGAATCTGCTTCCTTCCAAAAAGGGTGTATCTTCAGGCAATGGTATATATTCGGGTAGTGGTGTGTACTCAGGGATTTCTGGGATTTCTTCCAGGAAAGCGACTTCAGCAGCTCTGGCCTTCCTGGCAATCTTCCTGCTTCTGTTCCTTCTCTGGGTCCGTGTTAGTGATGGAATTCTTGAGCTGGACCCGATTTCAAAAACGGAAGGTCTCACAGGAAAGTCTGTACCCTCCACGGTAGCAGGTTCACCATAGTTCTGGATCTCCTTCCCCTTTAATTTGGCAGAAGCTGGGGTAGGTGCGGAGACAACCAGACTAGCGGGGGTAGCAACAACAGTCCTCCTGCGGACAACAGTACTCCTCTCAGTCGGGATCTTTTGCAGGGGAGGAAACTCTCGAGTTGACCTAAGGTTAAACTCGAGCAACGACTTCTCAGCTTCAGATACTTTCTTTGTCAGCGCGAAAAGGGAAACGTCGGTGATCTTGACATTCGTGTTCTCGAACCCTTGTCCAAACCGGATGATCCCATTGTCGGGCGGCTCATCCTTATAAACGGCGAAGTCCAGTCCATTGGTGAAGGAGAAAATCAGCTTCGGGGCTTCCATTTCTGCAGGGTAGATCCTGATTGTCAGTCCCAAGTTATGCTTCTTCTCATCAGGATGAAAAGAAAGGAATCGAAAAGAGTCCGAACACATTCTTGTTCATGTATTTATGAGAAGGGGTTATTTGTTAAAAGAGTTATTCATTAAAAGGGTTTGTTTATTTAGAACGGAATGTTCAAAGGTGTAGAGAAGGTAAGGAATCCGATTCAGAGTTGGAAAGGAAAAGAAAGTCTTATGCAAGACTTCTCGACTCGAAGGATCACTCCTAACTAACACCTATTGGGGGTCCACCCCACCTCAAAAATGAGGTAAAAGGATCTCGAAACCTCTCTGTTTAGGGGTGTCTAAACAGTGGCTCCTAAATCCGAGAGAATGTTGGCTATACTTGTTCAAGGTAGAAATGAACATAGCATCCCAACGGAAAGAAGGGTAGTTTGATCCACAAGGGACATGGATACACTACCGATTTTTGAAAGCAGAATTATTTGATTAAAATGGAGAGAGGAATTGTCCCCAGCGTAGTCGCCAGAAGTTGTCGACACTATTTTTAGGTTGTGTGGTATTTTGAAAAGGGGTCGCCTAACAGAAGTTGTCGGCGAATTTTTAATTTAATTTAAATAAATAATTTGAAAAGTAGTATTTGATTTTTTTTGAAAATAATTTTAAATTTGAAGATTTTAAGATATGAAATCAAACCGATCTCACATCCCAAATAGTTTACATAAACGAGCACCACACCACAAACCGTGTATCTATCCCTAAGGATAGACACACTGCTTGACGGTGGGGCTCGATTAAACAAACTAAAAGATTTGTGACATCCGTTTGGTCTGCGAACCAATTTTATAAGCCGACAAATTCCCCTGCTTAATATGAAAGTATTAAACGGGGTTTATATTACCCAGGTTCTTTAAAATTCCCTATAAGGGCAAGCCCCTATAGTTAATTACATCTTAAGTGACGGGAATCACCTAAGAAAACTCTCGATAATAATCAATAATTCTGCTCTCAAGAATTTCAAAGTTTAAGTTTTCAAAGGATTGAATTTTGGAATTTCAATAGGGAATGGATCAAGTTTAGAACATTTTGTTTTGAGAATTCAAAGGAAGAAAGGTAGGAGAAATTACGGATTCGAAGTGAACTTCGGTAATTTCCGACTATCCTATTGTTTGGCTTGAATTTAGGAAAGTCCTAATGTCTATTTAATGTTTTGATTTTGTCGATTTTTAATTAATTAGGGCTTATATTTATATGATAGAATCATACAAAAAGCCTCGAAGATATGAGGGTTTACGTCGTATCAGACGACTACCTCGGAATCCTAAGACCGGTTAGGGCTTAATTTGCAATGCAAATGCCTAAAAAAAAGTTGAGGATTTATGTTGCACTAGGCAAACTACCTCGAAGTCCTATGGCTTTGTTATTTAATTCTAGGAAGGTTTTGCTGAAGTAGACTCAGGTTTTGTCGATGACGATGGCCGTCGTCTGCCCACCATGCTCCGAGCTCCTTGTTGTTGCGGAGGTTTAGTTTTAGAAATCATAAATCGGGGGATGAGAAAAGTGTTTTGGTTTAGAGAAAATCTTAATTTCCAAGTGTTTTCAATATTTTAATTAAAACAAATCTTAAAGTTATTATAACGACACCGGTTAAGATCCCACGGTTCCATCCTTCCGGCATTATTATTTTTATCGGATTCACTTAGTCCAGATGAAGTTGCTAAACTCAACTGAATGAGTTCCACACTTTCATTTAGACCGTGGGAAATCCTGTTAGCAACACGTAGGTTACATCATCTGAGGTATTCCCGATCATCCAACAGGACGTTTTAATTTAGTTGTAATTATAGTTTTGTGTTCTGTTTGTGATTAAATTTTGAGTTGTTTTATATTTTGAAATATTGTGGCGATGAATTTTATCTTGCAATAACTTTTAACTTAGTTTTGGTTTCAGTTTTAGGGACTATCCTAAAGGTGTGGGTTTTCATGCAACAAATGTTTATCATGCAAGAAAAGTCAGTGCAATGCGATTACATAAATTGCAATAAGGTAAATTGCAATAAAATAAAAGCATACCTGGAGGGTCTTCCCGTCATCCCAAGCTACACTTAAAACACAATTAGAATATTTAAGCAAGTTCCTAAGTAAAGCTAAGGGAAGGGTTATGGTTTTCTACCAAATTCCTAATCCTATAGCTAGTCATTTCCTATGACGTCTAGGTCTTGTGTTTTGATTTGAGGACGATTTTCTTCATCAAAGAACAATTAAGTTCAATTGTTCTTATAAATATCCTATCATATTGAGGAAGTGCTTAAGAAGAATCTTAAACATCTTTTCAATATTTCTAGGATTATTTTAAGTCCAAATGAATTCAATTACACAAATGAATTAATCGTCCGAGGTTTAGTTAAGTTTTGTTGTTATCTTACTCAGTGAACTAGGATGTTTGAATGTCCTATAAGTGAAGTAACATTTCATTTAATATTCTGTTTAGGAGTTATGACAACTAAAGCTTTCGAGGGCAAATTGGTGTTCAAATGATTTATGATTTAGTTTAATTTTAGTTAAAGGATTTAAATTTTGAATAGTGTTCAATTTGCTTTATATTTAATTTCCTTCTGTTTTAGGTGATGTTATTTAATCCAATTTAATTTTAAATTAAATTTAATTTAATTTAATTTTAATTTAATTTAATTTAATTTTAATTTAATTTAATTCAATTTAATTCAATTTAGTTTGATTTGATGTTGAATTAATTTAATTTGATTTGATTTAATTTCTTTTAATTTAATTTAATTTGATTTAATTTTAATTTAATTTAATTTAATTTAATTTAATTTAATTTAATTTAATTTAATTTAATTTGATTTAATTTGTTTTAACTTAATTTAATTTAAATTTGATTTTATTTATTTAATTTTATTTATTAATTTAATTTAATTTAATTTGTTTATTTAATTTAATTTAATTTAATTTAACTTAATTAATCTTTAATTTAATTTGATTTGATTTAATTTAATTTAATTCAATTTGATTTATTTAGTTTAATTTAATTTTTAATTTTATTTTATTTTTAACTTTAATTGAAGTTTTAAAAGAGTTTAATAATTTAACTTTAGTTTAATGATTAAGACTTTTAATATTTTAAATTTGAGTTATCATTTTAATTAAGAATTGAATATTAATGAGAAGATTAATTTAGGAATTTTTAAACTAAAGAATAAATCTCTTCCCAACAATATCCCTATTTTAATAATTCCAATTTTGTTATTCTTCCCAAATTTAATCAATTATTTAATTAAGGTTTAATTATATTAAATTCTTTAATGGGTTTCTACCCTTTAATTATTTAAATTTCAATCATCCAAATCAGATTAAGATCAAATATTTTACTTGTTAATTTTATTAAACCTAAAGTTTTAATTAAGGGTTAAAATTTTAATTACCACTTTGCCCTTTAAGCTTAATAATTTCATAACTCACTAAATTGAGCTTAAATGAACTTGAAATTTTTATGTGACTTCACTCATATGTCAATAAAGACATGAGAGGAGAAAATGTGATTTTTCTGTATTTAATTTATTTATATAATTATTTTTAGTGGAAAATAGAGATTTCCAAGGAAAATTTAATAACATGACCAAGGGAAAGTTTCTATCCTTAAGAAAATTAGAGGACATTCCTAATGACCAGAGGACCACTTGGACCAATTTTGGTGATTTTTTGAATTATATTATTTTTATTATAATTATTTTAAATTTTAGAGTGTTAATTAATTTAAAAATAAAATAAAGTTTGAAAAATGAATTTTATATTTTTCAAAAATCTCTCTGATATCAAGGAAGTCAGAGAATGAATTTTTGCAATTTTTTGATTTTTCTTTTATTTATTATAATTATTTTAGTGAAAATGCTAGAAAATACATTTTTTTTTAATTTTAAAATTACCCTAGAGCTTTAAAATTTAATATCTCATTAAATAGACCTAAGAAAAATATGAGGTTTGTTCCTAAGTGATTAAAATTCAAAATGTGACATTCTGGTGAATTTTATTATTTTTATGATTTTTATTATTTTTTAATTATTAAAATATTAAAATAATATTAAAAATCAACTTTTTTAGAAAATTGAAATTTTAATTTTCGTAAATTCCCCTGATATCAGAGAGGCTCCAAAACCAATTTGGTGAATTTTTAAAAAGTATTTTGAAAGTTATGAATTTTTAAAGTTTAAATTGACTAAATAGCTTAATCAACCCATTTAGTAGGGCTAGCCAAGTTCAATTGACCTCAAATTTTTATGGTGGGTTCCTCTAATCCTAAAGGTCAGTGGAGAATTGATTTCAAGTCAATTTGATGTATGATTAGCTCTAATTAATTAGGGATCTATTTTGGGTGTTTAAGCCAATTAGGGTTATTTTAAATGAACTAACTCAAAACCTATTTTTCCTAGGGTCCTCCGGTCATAAGGAACATCACCAAATTTTCCTAGAATTTATTTCACAACATACTAATTATTGGAATTAAAATACTCAAAACAATAACATGAATTTAAAAAATCAATAACTTCTCATAGGGATGGCCTCGACTTTGGAAAATTCAGTGGAATATTCCCAAATTCGGAGGCTTCAAAAGCCCTATGGTCTCATGCCATGGTGAATTTCCTATATGCATGGAGAATTAAAAGAATGCAAATAGTAAATAAATTATTAAAAATAAAATACTTGATGAAATTAAATGATTTCTTTTCCACATAATTCTCCTCTGTTCACTGAGCAAGAGAGTATTTTTATTTTATTTTTATAATTTTCCTACAAAAAATTATGAATTTTTGAAGTTTAGGGGATTAAATAAATAGAAAAATACCCTAATTTTCTATTTATCCACGCGGCGCCGCGTCAACCTCGGCAGCTCCGAAATGCCGCGTGTCGCGCCCCCATTCGATGCCGCCATCTGACTCAGCGCTCCGGGTCCCGCGGTTCAGGTACCATCTCCTGGTCCGACGCCATCTGAGCTGTCCGTCCGCGTGTGTATTAAATGGACGGCATCCATTCATCGTCCCTGGGCGTCCTCACCCAAGAGCCGTCCACACTAAATCCCTAATATCTCACTCGATACTCAATGGATTTTCGTGTTCTTATGCTCTATGGATTTGCCTTGAGAAGACGAACACATCCATACGGTTTATGTGGGATGAAATTTACTCAATAAAAATGGAGAATGTTCAGAAGCTTGGGAAGAAGAGTGAGGCCATACCTTTGCTCAGAGAAGTGTGGCTTCGATCTGAGGGTTGTTGCACCTTCGATTGGATCCCAGCAAGCTCCAGATGAAGTCTCCTGGTCTGGTGAATTGCCTAGGTAGGATTTTGACCACAGCCGATCACAAAGCTTGGAGGCTGGATTGAAATGGAATGGGTGGAAGACCATTTTGGGTTCAAATGGGTCAACCCATGATTTTGGGCTAGGTTCACCACCCAAGGCCTGGTCTTGGGCTGAAAAGGATCACTTGGGTCAGCCAAGAGAGAATGGTGTGGTCTCCATCCATGATGAGGTGGCTAAGCAAGGTTAAGTGTGTGACATGCTTAAGGTAAAAAAAGGTTTAAGAAGGATTAGGAAAGGCGGCCCTCCTTTTGCTATTAATGGCTTGATCACATGTCAAGCCTTCCATGGTTTCATGTGGCTTGTCCATGGCTTGCATGGCTCACCTTTGGCTTGGGAAAAGTGGAGTCAATTTCATAAAAATGGATTTAAGAAAAATTTTGGTATTTAGGGGTGATTTGGCATGAGGCTTGATTTGGAATTATTTGATGATGGGATTAGAACTTAGGGAATGGCTTTGATTAAGTGGATGGCAAATGGAGATGTCATGTGGGCTTTAGGGTAGATTTTGGGCCTTTGGATGTGGTAAAAGATGGGCTTTTAAAATGTTTTAAGGAATGGGCTTTTAAGTTTAAAATGAATTTATGGATGGGAATTGTGTAAAGAGGTTGGGTCAAATAATTGTTGGGTTTAGCTCATAGATGTGTCATGAGTGACTTGGAGCAAATTGGGAGTGATTTGAGCTTGAATTGGGTTGAATTTGGGCTTCTTTGGTGAATGGGCCAATATAGGTCAAATTGGACTAAGTTGGGCCAATGTTGGGCTAGGGTTGAAATTGATGTAAAATTAATGTTGATAAATGTTTATGGGAGTGTTTCAAAGAGGTTTTGACTTTGGTTGGGCTTTTATTTTGGGGTTTGGGTTCATTTGGGTTAGGTTTGGGTTTAGGTCAAAATTGGGCCTTTTAGCTTTGGGTTGAATTTGAGTGGGGTTTGGGTCTATATTTTGGGCAAATCATGTTAGTGTTTTGCTTATGGGGGTGTTAAGGAGGATTTAGAAAAGATTTGGGGTTAATTGGAGTTGAATTGGGTGAGTTTGGGTTAGGTTTGGGTCATGGGTCCAAATTGGGTTTTAAGGCCAAAAGTGAAATTGGATCCAAATGTCAATAAAATTGGATTTGGATTTGGTCTAGATTGGTGTTGGGAATGTTGAATTGAAGTTTAGGATTGAATTGGACCAGAATTTGGGTCAATTGGGTAGGTTTGGTTTGACATTGGGTTCACTTAGGGTTAAAATGGGTCAAATTAGGGGTTTTGACAAAAGTAGGGTAAATTGACAAACTTGGCCCATGGTGTAGTTGAACAAAATGAAATTGGGAATATTTGGGATTTTTTGGAATTTTCTGGGAATTTTCTAAATTTTTGGATTTTTTTGGGTCTATATGGGTATTTTGGGTATTTGGAGGGTATTGGGAGGTTTTCTTGGAATTTTTGGTATTTTTGGGTATGGATGATCAATTTGAGTGGAGAGAAATTTTTAGGAATGATTTTGGAGAATTTTGGGTGATTT
Source organism: Papilionanthe hookeriana x Papilionanthe teres (assembly GCA_022702705.1). Taxonomy (NCBI): domain Eukaryota; kingdom Viridiplantae; phylum Streptophyta; class Magnoliopsida; order Asparagales; family Orchidaceae; genus Papilionanthe; species Papilionanthe hookeriana x Papilionanthe teres. The sequence continues at coordinate 41,515,330 of CM040422.1, forward strand.
GGAAGTTTTTGAGAAATTTGGGTAGTTTCAAGGGTTTTGGGTAGGTTAAACGGGTGTAGGGTTCCGGGGGTCAAAAATTGAAAATTTGAAAAATTGAAGATTGGGTAAATTTGAGTGGAATGAAATCATTTTGGTTGAGCCATAAAACTGCATCAAGCCCACATGAGCCATGAAGGGACTCATTTGAGGCATTCACTATGTTGTTCCTAACCCTCTTAGCCAAGGGCTTAGGGGTTAAGGACCATCCATGTGAATCACCTACATGAGTTAGGAGGTCAAGTTAGGTATGGGTGTGGTTTTAGGAGGTGTGTGAAAGTGTAGTGTATAAGTGTAGTGTGTGTGTAAGTCAGCCCCTTCACCGAACGAGCCACCTGGGGCGGTCCTAAGGCCAAAGAGTCCTATAGGAACTCATCCTTTAAACTTCCACATTTGATTTCAACCCTCTAGGTGATTAGGGGTCTACAGTCAAATTTGTGGAGTTTGCAGGGAGTTAAGAAGTGGTTTGAAATTCTAGATGGTGGATCCCAATTCTAGTCCTCTAAGATAGTCAAAGGAAAAGCCTAAGGCTAGATATTAAGTACTAAAAAGAAGAAGAGAAGACCTCATCAAAAATGAGGTCAACATCACTTCCGAGACTAGTACCTAACTTCCAGTTCTCATTTTGAGATCAGTACCTAAATTCTGATTCTCATCCTTCTCGATCGGTACTTAAATTCTGATTCTCTCTTTGAGGCTGGTACCTAAATTCCAGTTCTCTTTGCAATCCCGAGATTGGAACCTAGGTTCCAATCCTCATCTTAAATCTTTGAAATCAATCTTAAGTCAAATTTCAACCAAAATTGAAATTCAAATCAATTCAAAACTCAAACTTAAAATATAAAATAAGAATGAAACGAACTTAAAATTTAATCTCTCCAGATCTTGTGATCTGGAATTCACCTCCTCGTTTCCCCAGCAGGAGTTTTGTAATCTTCATTCTTGGAGATTTACCTGAGACTCCCCAGTGGGAAATTTTCTTTGCTTCGTTCTAAGTGTGTCACTTAGATTTCTGTGTTGGTTTTGTTGGTCTCTTTGGTCAACGCCAATATGCGTGGTGTGCTTGGTTAGCACACCACACCTATTGGGGGTCCATTTGTAGACCTCATTTTTGGGTGAGGTATCTTCCTTCCTCTTAGTGCTTAGGATCTAGCCATAGGACTTCTCCTTGACTATCCTAGAAGACTAGAGATGGAATGCACCATTTAGAAATTCAAACCAAATCCTGACTCTCTTTGCAATCCTACATAAATGGTCACTAACCTCTAATTCACTTGGAAGGTTAGGACCAATGTGCAGGAAGACAAGGATGAACTCCTATAAGATATTCAAGCCTTAGGACTACCTTGAGTGACCTGGTCCTGGTGAGGTTTGGCTCACACACACTGCACTCTCATACACACATTCTAAACCCTGAACCATCCTTACCCAATTCCTACCCCTGGTTCATTGGAGCACTCATGTGGCTAAGTCTAAACCCGTAGCTCTTTGTCTAAGAGGGCTAGGAAAAACCCATGAGATGTTTAAGGTTGACATTTCTTGGTCCATGGCTCACTTTAAGCTTTTTCACCCTCTCAACCATATGTCGACCTCATTTTGGATGAGGTCTTCTCTTCTTCTTTTTAGTACTTAGGATCTAGCCTTAGGCTTTTCCTTTAACTGTCTTAGAGGACTAGAATTGGGACCCACCACCTAGAATTTCAAACCACTTCTTAACTCCCTGCAAACTCTACAAACTTGATCGTAGACCCCTAATCACCTAGAGGGTTGAAATCAAATGTGGAAGTTTAAAGGATGAGTTCCTATAGGACTCTTTGGCCTTAGACCGCCCTCAGGTGGCCTGGTCTGGTGAAGGGCTGACTTACACACACACTACATTTATACACTACACTTTCACACACTTATACTCAACTTGACCTCCTGACTCATGTAGGTGATTCACATGGTTGGTCCTTAACCCCTGATCCCTTGGCTAAGAGGGTTAGGAACAACATAGTGGATGCCTCAAATGAGTCCCTTCATGGCTCATGTGGGCTTGATATGGCTTCATGGCTCAACCAAAATGATTTCATTCTACTTACATTCACCTAATCTTCAATTTTCCAAATTTTCAATTTTTGACCCCGGGACCCTACGCTAGCTAAGCTTACCCAAAACCCTTGAAATTACCCAAAATTTGCAAAATCACCTAAATTGCCCAAAATTCCTCAAAACCAATCTCAAACATTTCCACATCACTCAAATTGATCATTCATAGCCAAAAATACCAAAAATTCCAAAAATACCTCCCAATACCTTCCAAATACCCAAAATACCCCCCTTGACCCAAAAAATCCAAAAATTCAGAAAATTCCCAGAAAATTCCAAAAAATCACAAATATTCCCAATTCCATTTTGTTAAACTACACCATGGGTCAATTTTGTCAATTTACCCTACTTTTGTCAAAACCCCCAATTTGACCCATTTTAACCCTAAGTGAACCCAATGTCAAACCAAACCTACCCAATTGACCCAAATTCTGGTCCAATTCAATTCTAAACTTCAATTCAACATTCCCAACACCAATCTAGACCAAATCCAAGTCCAATTTGATTGACATTTGGATCCAATTTCACTTTTGGCCTTAAAGCCCAATTTGGACCCATGACCCAAACCTAACCAAAACTCACCCAATTCAACTCCAATTAACCCCAAATCTTTTCCAAATCTTACTTAACATTCCCACAAACAAAACACTAACATGATTTGCCCAACATTTAGACCCAAACCTCACTCAAACTCAACCCAAAACTAAAAGGCCCAATTTTGACCTAAACCCAAACCTAACCCAAATGAGCCCAAACCCCAAAATCAAAGCCCAACCAAAGTCAAAACCTCTTTGAAACACTCCCATAAACATTTCCCAACATTAATTTTACATCAATTTCAACCCTAGCCCAACATTGGCCCAAGTTAACCCAATTTGACCTATATTGGCCCATTCACCAAAGAAGCCCAAATTCAACTCAATTCAAACCCAAATCACTCCCAATTTGCTCCAAGTCACTCAAGACACATCTATGAGCTAAACCCAACAATTATTTGGCCCAAGCCTTTGCCAAAATTCCATCCTAAAATCCATTTTAAATCCCAAAAGCCCACTTCCCTAAACCATTTTATAAGCCCATTTTCACCAAACACAAAAGCCCAAAATTGGCCCTAAAGCCCACATGGCAATTTCTTTTCATCATACCTTTAATTGATATCACCCCTAAGTTTCAAAATCATAATTAAACCATTCCAAATCAAGCTTCATACAAATTCCCATCAAATTACCAAAAATTTCTAAAATCCATTTTCATGAAATTGACCAAGCTTTTCCCCAAGTCAAAGACAAGCCATGCAAGCCATGGACAAGCCACATGAAGCCATGGAAGGCTTGACATGTGATCAAGCCATTAATGGCAAAAGGGGGAACCCCTTTCCTAACCCTCCCTTAAGCAATTTTAACCCTTTCTTATGCAACACCTAAACCCAAAATTTACTTAAAACAAGTTGATAGGGACTTCACCACTCCATCTCAGCTAGCCTATCTGATTGCCCACACACCCAAAGCCCCGTGGAAGGTGCACCATGCCCAAAACCATGGGTTGACCCAAACTAAGCTAAAATGATCCCTCCCCCCTTCTACTTTGATTCAACACCTTTACACAAGGCCAACTGCAATTGACTTCACCATTGCCAAGACCTGACTTCCTTGAGCCTGAGGGTGACCTGACCCTGGCCGGCCGGCCACCACAGCCGCTGGAAACCACCAGGCCGAGAGCTCACATGTGAGCCCAAACTTGGAATTCTCACTCGTCGAGCCGCCCCATCCCCAGTGGCCATTGCAGTATGTTCTTCTCTTGCCAAGAGCAGGTGATCCCAAGCCCTAACTCTCCACGGGAGGCCCTCCACCCTCTCCTATTTAAACATCACCCCCTCTCGGCCATGAGAGGTGCTTGAACCGGACCTTACTAAAACCACTGCCAAAATTGTTCCGGAACACTCTCCATACTTAGAGCGAGTTGATCCCAGGTGACAATTTGCCCTAATCCCCACCAACGAGCCCAATTTCTCGACCAAAATTCCACCCAAAACCGGGACACTTCTCCACAGTGGATCAATCCTCAAATTGATTGGTCCTACACCTTCACCGAGACAAAGGGAAGGAGTCCACCAGCAAAAGCCCCCTCTCCGGGCCACCCGGTTCTCCGGCCTCAAAGCTTTGTGATTGGCTGTGGTCGAAATCATACCTAGGCGATTCACCAGACTAGGAGACTTCATCTGGAGCTTGCTGGGATCCAATCGAAGGTGACACAACCCTCAGATTGAAGCCACACTTCTCTGAGCAAAGGTATGAGATAATTCTTCATCCCGAGCTTCTGGAGATTCTCTATTTCAAATGCTTTAATTTCAATACATGATCACCATATAGATGTATTCGTCTCTTCAAGACGAATCCGTAGAGCATAAGAACACAAAAATCCATTGAGTATTGAGTGAGATATTAGGGATTTAGTGTGGACGGCTCTCGGGTGAGGACGCTTGGGGACGATGAACGGATGCCGTTCATTTAATACACGCTCGGACGGACGGCCAGGATCGCGTCGGATCAGGAGATGGAACGACACAGCGGGGCCCGGAGCGCTGAGTCAGATGGCGGCGTCGAACCAGAACGCGCCGCGTGGCCTTTCGGAGCTGCCGAGGTTGACGCGGCGCCGCGTGGATAAATAGAAAATTAGGGTATTTTTGATTTATTTAATTCCCCTAAACTTCAAAAATCCATAACTTTGTGTAGGAAAATAAGAAAAATAAAATAAAAATACCCTCTTGCTCAGTGAACAGAGGAGAATAATGTGGAAAAGAAATTATTTAATTTCATCAAGTATTTTATTTTTAATGATTTATTTCCCTTCTGCATTGTTTTAATTCTCCATGCATATAGGAAATTTACCATGGCATGAGACCATAGAGCTTTTGAAGCCTCTGAATTTGGGAACATTCCCTGAATTTTCCAAAGTCAGAGGCCATCCCTATGAGAAGTTATTGATTTTTCAAATTCATGTTGCTGTTTTAAGTATTTTAATTCCAATAATTAGCATGTTGTGAAATAAATTCTAGAAAAATTTGATGATGTCTCTTATGACCAGAGGACCCTAGGAAAAATAGGTTTTGGATTAATTTATTTAAAATAACCCTAATTGGCTTAAACACCCAAAATAGGTCTCTAATTAATTAGAGCTAATTATACATCAAATTGACTTTAAATCAATTCTCCACTGACCTTTAGGATCAGAGGAACCCACCATAAAAATTTGAAGTCAATTGGACTTGGTTAGCCCTACTAAATGGGTTGATTAAGCCATTTAGCCATTTTAAACTTTAAAAATTCATAACTTTCAAAATACCTTTCAAAAATTCACCAAATTGGTTTTGAAGCCTCTCTGATATTAGAGGAATTTAAGAAAATTAAAATTTCAATTTTCTAAAAAAGTTGATTTTTTGGTATTATTTTAATATTTTAATAATTAAAAAATAATAAAAATTACAAAAATAATAAAATTCACCAAAATGTCACATTTTAAATTTTAATCACTTAGGAATAAACCCCATATTTTTCTTAGGTCTATTTAATGAGATATTAAATTTTAAAGCCCTAGGGTAATTTTAAAATTAAAAAAATGTATTTTCTAGCATTTTCACTAAAATAATTATAATAAATCAAAGAAAAATCATAAAATTACAAAAATTGATTCTCTAATTTCCTTGATATCAGAAAGATTTTTGAAAAATATAAATTTCATTTTTCAACCTTTATTTTATTTTTAAATTAATTAATGCTCCAAAATTTAAAATAATTATAATAAAAATAATATAATTCAAAAAATCACCAAAATTGGTCCAAGTGATCCTCTAGTCATTAGGAATGTCCCATAATTTTCTTAAGGATAGAAACTTTCCCTTGGTCATATTATTAAATTTTCCTTGGAAATCCTTATTTTCCACCAAAAATAATTACATAAATAAATTAAATACAGAAAAATCACATTTTCTCATCTCATGTCTTTATTGGTTGAATTGGTTTGGTTTGGGCTAAGTTTGGGTCATGAGTCCAAATTGGGCTTTAAGGTCAAAAGCGAAATTGGATTCAAATGTTAATCAAATTGGACTTGGATTTGGTTTATATTGATATTGTGGATATCAATTTGAAGTTTAGAATTGAATTGGACCAAAATTGGGGTCAATTGGGTAGATTTGGTTTGACATTGGGTTCACTTGGGTTGAGAATAGGCTAAATTAGGGGTTTTGGTAAAAGTGGGGTAAATTGACAAAATTAGCCCATGGTGTAGTTGGACAAAATGAAATTGGGAATATTTGGGATTTTCAGGAATTTTATAGAAATTTTCTGAATTTTTGGATTTTTGGGTCAAGAGGGGCATTTTGGTAATTTGGAGGGTATTGGGGGATACTTTTGGAATTTTTAGTATTTTTGGCTATAGATGATCAATTTGATTGGTGAGGAAATTTTCAAGGTTAATTTTGGGGAATTTTGGGTGATTTGGAAATTTTGGAGGATTTGGGCAATTTTAAGGGCTTTTGGTAGGTTTGATAGGTGTAGGGTCCCCGGGGCCAAAAATCGAAATTTTGGAAGAATGAAGATTGATCAAATATGAGTGGAATGGAATCACTTTGGTTGAGCCATGAAGTCATATTAAGCCTATATGAGCCATGAGTGGACTCATTTTAGGCATTCACTATGTTGTTGCTAACCCTCTTAACCAGGGGCTTAGGGGTTAAGGTCCATCCATATGAATTACCTACATGAGTCAAGGAGTCAAGTTGGGTATGGGTGTTGTTTTAGGATTTGGATTGTGTGTGTGAGAGTGTAGATTATGAGTGTAGTGAGTGTGTAAGTCAACCCTTACCAGACCAAGCCACCCAGGGTGGTCCTAAGGTCAAAGAGTCCTATAGAGAACTCATCCTTTAAACCTTCACTTTTGATCTCAACCCTCTAGGTGATTAGGGGTCTACAATCAAGCTTGTGGGGTTTGCAGGGAGGCAAGAAGTGGTTCAAATTTCTAAGGTATGGGTCCCAATTCTAGTCCTCTAAGATAGTCAAAGGAAAAGCCTAAGGATAGATCCTAAACACTAAAGAGGTAAGAGAAGACCTCATAAAAAATGAGGTCAACACTCACCAAATCACTATCTAATTTCTATTATCTTAGCAAGGAAAACTATTCATCCCACTTGGGAAGAACACTAATGCTCTCGGAAAATCCGTAGCCGTTTCTCTTCAATCTATTTATTCTTCACATACATTTCAACTTGAGCATCTTGATAAGCCGCTAGATGATCAAATTCGAGTTTCGCTTGACATTCCAAATGTTCAATCGGATGATACATCTCATAAAGGCGATCTCCAATACTCTTGAAATCCGTTTCAAATTTATCAAGACGACTAGAAATTTTCTCCAAACTTACAGCGATGAAACCAGTGAAGTAGGGTTGAGGATCTTTTGGACCTTTGTCTCTAGCCTCTTCTCCAAGATTTCTCCTCTCCATTTCTTCAAAAATCCTCTCTAATCTCTCAAGAATGAAGTGTAAGGGTCAAAATATTGATTGCTTAGGGATTGGGGATGAAGATGGGTTAATTTAAAGGTGAAAATCGTGTGAAAACTGAAAATTTTCAGTTTTTACACGACCCAGTAACCGTGGTGCTTAGGCACCGAATTCTGGTGCCTAGGCGCCGGAACCATGTTCGACACCGTTTCGCCTAACGTCAAATTTCCATGTTTCGTTCTCCAAAAATAGGTAAATTATAATGGTAAGATCAATATAAACTCAGTAACACAATTATACATAATCTCAATGAAGGTTAACTTGATCTCTTTTTTACTCACATATGAAATAGAGTGATCCAAAGTCCAAACTTTATATACTTCAAGATAATTTTTAATTTTCTGAAGTTTTATAAAATTAGTCAAGACCGAGGCATAACCTTACATTAAAAATGTAAAAATACACTAAAAATAAAATCTATGGGTTACCTCCCATAAAGCGCTTGGTTTAACGTTGTCAGCCCGACCTAAGTTATTCTTTAATCAGGTTGACTCAATTCATAAGCCTCTTTCTAATTCTTTTTAATGTCTCCCAAATAAGGCTTCAATCTTAATCCATTAACTTTAAAATTTTTTCCCGTTTTGGAGTCTTTAATATCCACAGCTCCATATTGGTATACTTTTTCAATTATATGTGGTCCCATCCATTTTGATCTCAATTTTCCAGGAAATAGTCTTAAACGAGTATTAAACAGTAATACTTCTCGTCCAGGCTCAAATAGTTTTCCTAAAATCTTTTTATCATGTAATACCTTCATTTTCTCTTTATAAATTTTTGCATTATCATATGATTCATTTCTTATTTCATCCATCTCAATTAATTGCAATAATCATTTTTCTCCTGCAGTATTCAAATCAGAGTTAAACTCCTTTATCGCACAATAAGCTTTATGTTCAAGTTCAACTTGTAAGTGACAGTGTTTACCAAAAACTAATCGGTAAGGTGACATTCCGATTGGTGTCTTATAAGCTGTTCTATAAGCTCATATTGCAGAATCAAGTATATCAACCCAATCAGTTCTTTTAGGATTAACAGTCTTCTCTAAAATTCTTTTAATTTCTCTGTTTGATACTTTAGCCATTCCACTTGTTTGTGGGTGATAAGCAGTTGCAATTTTATGTTTGATTCCAAATTTTTGCAATAATGATTGAATTCTTATATTTCTAAAATGACTTCCACCATCTGTGATAATTACCTTAAGCCTTCAAAATCTTGAAAAAATCATCTTCTTTAAAAATTTAGATACACTTTTGGAGTCACAGTTAGGTAAAGCTACGACTTAATCCACTTTGAAACATAATCAACTGCTAATAAAATATAAATTTTTCCAGATGATGGTACAAATGGTCTCATAAAGTCTAAACCCCATATATCAAACATTTCAACTTCCAAAATATAGTTTAAAGGCATTTCATCTTTCTTGGATATATTTTCCATCCTTTGACATCGATCACATGTTTTAAAATAATGTCTCACATCTCTGAATAAGGTAGGCCAATAAAATCCTGAATTTAAAATTTGAAATGCAGTTTTATCTACTCCAAAGTGTCCTCCAAAATTAGAATCATGACATTTTTGAATAATAGCAATAGTTTTTTCATAAGGTACGCATCTTCGAATTATAGAATCTCTTCCTAATTTAAGTAAATGAGGATCATCCCAAATATTATATTTAGCATCATTTTTAAATTTCTTAATAAATTTTTCATCCAATCCATAAGGTAGAATATTGCTAACTAAATAGTTAACTATATCTGCATACCAAGGTGTTTGGCATCCTTGAATAACATATAAATGTTCATCGGGAAATTTCTCATTTATGTTTTCTTCAGTAATAACATCATTCTTAATTCTAGACAATTGATCAGCAATTTGGTTGTCAGTTCCTTTTTTATCCACTATTTGAAAATCAAATTCTTGTAGAAGTAAAACCCAACTTATTAGTCTAGGTTTAGCATCCTTTTTTGACATTAGATATTTAATAGCGGAATGATCAGTATGAGCTATGCATTTAGTACCAAGAAGATAAGGTCTAAATTTATCAAAGGCATATATTATAGCTAGAAGCTCTTTCTCAGTAGTAGTGTAATTTCTTTGTGTTTCAGTGAGAATTTTACTAGCATAATATATAGCTTTGAAAATATTCACATATTTTTGTCCCAATACAGCTCCAATTGCAAAATCACTTGCATCGCACATTAATTCAAAAGATTTATTCCAATTAGGTGCAACAATGATAGGTGCAGTTATTAATTTTTCTTTTAAAATATTAAAAGCATTAACACAGTCTTTGTTAAATTCAAATTTAGCGTCTTTTCCCAATAAATGGCAAAGAGGTTTAGCAATTTTAGAAAAATCCTTTATATATCTTCTATAAAATCCAGCAAGACCTAGAAAACTTCTCACATTAGTAACAATAGTAGGTGGTTGTAATTCAGCAATAATTTTCACTTTTGCTTGATCTACTTCCATCCCTTTTTGTGAAATCTTGTGACCAAGTACAATGCCTTCTGTGACCATGAATTGACATTTTTCCTAGTTAAGAACTAAGTTTGTTTCTTCACATCTTTTCGAATTTTGGAAATATTTTCCAAACGAGATTCAAAAGAAGTTCCAAAAACTGAAAAATCGTCCATGAATATTTCAATTCCTTTGTCAATCAAATCACAAAATATTGACATCATACATCTTTGAAAAGTTGCAGGTGCATTACATAAACCAAAAAGCATCTTCTAAAGGCAAATGTTCCATAAGAACTTGTAAATGTTGTTTTCTCTTGGTCCTCAGGAGCAACAGGTAATTGATGATAACCAGAATATTCATCCAGAAAATAGAAATATGAGTGTCCAGCTAATTTATCAAGCATTTGCTCCAAGAAAGGTAAAGGAAAATGATCCTTTCTAGTGGTGTCATTTAATTTCCTATAATCAATGCAAATTCTCCATCCAGTAACTTGTCTTGTAAGAATTAGTTCATTTTTATCATTGATAATGACAGTTACTCCTCCTTTCTTTGGAACACAATGAATAAGACTTACCCATTGGCTATCCTAAATAGGATAAACAAAACCAGCATCTAACCATTTAACAATTTCTTTTTTAATAACCTCTTTCATGATAGGATTTAATCTTCTTTGTGGTTCAATAGTTGGTTTAAAATTTTCTTCCATTAAAATTCTATGCATACAAATGGACGGGCTTATTCCTCTTATGTCAGCAATTGTCCAACCAAATGCTTTCTTATAATTCTTTAACAATCCTATCAATTTTTCTTATTGATCTTTACTTAGCTCAGAAGAAATAATAACAGGTAAAGTTAATGAATTTCCCAGAAATGCATACTTTAAATGTGAAGGTAACATTTTTAATTCCAGTTCAGGGGCTTTTTTAATTGAGGGTAAAGTATATCATTTTGAGTTATATCCAAAGTTTCCCAATTATCTTTAATATAATGAGTTTCTTCTTCTTTTAGTTCTTCATCTTCATCAGTTAATAATTCAAATTTTTCTTTAGAAATGACTTTACATTTTTCTTGATAATGTTTCTCAATTAAATAATCAATTATATCCATTTGATAACATTTTTCTTTGTTAGGGTACTTCATTGATTTAAGGACATTAAATTTAATCTCTTGATCGTTAACTCTCATGATTAATTCTCATTTTTGCACATCAATCATAGCTCATCCGGTCGCTAGAAAAGGTCTCCCTAAAATAATAGGTATTTCTTTATCTTCTTCCATATCAAGTACAATGAAATCTACAGGGAAGATAAATTTATCTACTTTAACAAGAACATCCTCTATAACTACTTTAGGGTAAGTGATAGATCTATCAGCTAACTGAAGGGTTACAGTGGTGGGAGTAATCTCTCCTAAATTCAACCTTCGAAAAATAGAAAATGGCATGAGATTAATACTTGCTCCAAAATCACATAAAGCTTTTCCACAAAACTTTTCTCCAATAGCACAAGGTATAGTAAAACTTCTAAGATCTTTAAGTTTTTGAGGTAATTTCTTTTGAATTATTGCACTACATTCTTCTTTTAATGCAACAGTTTCAAAAGCTTCAAATCTTCGTTTCTTACTTAGAATATCCTTCATAAATTTTTCATAAGTTGGCATCTGTTCCAAAGCTTCAGCAAAAGGTATGTTTATAGTAAGTTTCTTAAAAATTTCAAAGAACTTAGAAAATTGATGATCAAACTTCTGTTGTTTTAGTCTTTGAGGAAATGGTGGTGATGGTTTTTAAACTTCCATATTAATAGAAATATCAGTTTGATCTTTATTAGGAGAAGGAGTTTCTTTAGATTTTTCAATCTCTTCAACCTCAATCTCTTTTCCAATTTCATTCTGCATTCTTTCTTTTAATTCCTTTCCACTTCTAAGTTGTACAGCTTTAACATGTTCATGTTCTTTTTCAGTTTCTTTTGGATTGATTTCAACATTACTAGGAAGTGTTCCTAGGGGTCTATATTTAATTAAATTAGTGATTTGTCCCATTTGATTCTCAATATTATGAATAACAGTGTTTTGATTTTGTAATTAATTACTTAGTTGTAAAATTAATTCTTTTATTGATAACTTTTTCTGTTGATTGTTAAATCCAGGTGGTTTATAGTTTGAATTAACTTGATTATTCCAATTTCCAGTGGGATGATATTGATTATTCCCCCATTGTTGTGAATTATTACAGTTAAAATTAGGATGATTTTTCCATCCAGGATTATAATAATAAGGATAAGGATTATTTTTACTAGCAATAGCTTGTAAAGTTTCAATAGTTTGAGAATCTTCAATATTAGCAGAGTTATTATGTGATATATTAATAGCAAAACTATTTAATTTCTTAAACATTGCTGCTACTTATGAAGCTAAAATAGAAAAGGCTTCATTAACATGAATACTTGCCATTTTTGTAGGATTAATCCTTTCAGAAGGCCATTGAAAATTATTCTTAGCCATTTCTTCAATTAAAGTGTAAGCTTCTTCAAATGATTTAGACATTAAAGAACCTCCAAGAATGACAGCATCAATAATTGATTTTAATGATCCAATTAATCCATTATAAAATGTTTGAATAATTAACCAATCAGATAAAGCATGATTAGGACATTTTCTTAATAGTTCTTTAAATCTTTCCCAAGTTTCATAAATTGTCTCCCCGTCAAATTGACTAAATGAAGTAATATCATTTCTTAATTTAGCAGTTTTAGAAGGAGGAAAATATTTAGCAAGTAATTTTTGTGTCATCTCAGCCCATGTTTTAATAGAACCTGTTGCTAATGAGTTAAGCCACATCTTTGCTTTATCTCTTAAAGAAAAAGGAAAGAGTCTAAGCCTAATAGCATCATCAGAAATATTGTTATATTTAAATGTAGCACAAAGTTCTAAAATACTACCAAGGTGTAAATTTGGATCCTCATTTGGTGTTCCACCGACTTGATTATTTTGAACCATTTGAATAATAGACGGTTTAAGCTCAAAAGAATTAGCATCTACAGTGGGTAATTGAATACTACTATGAAGTTCATCAACTGTAGGGTTAGCATAATCCCTTAATTGTTTATAAACATTTTGATCATTAATTTCAATTGAATTTTGTAAATTGTTATGTAAATTAGTCATTTCTTGAAATTTTTTAATTTGTTTTCCTTTTTTTTAATTCTTCTAACAGTTCTTTCTAATTCAGAATCTAAAGGTAATAATCGTTCAGGTCCAGAACTACGCATAAAAAGTAAATTAGCAAGAATTAAAATAAATATTATTATTATTTTTATTATATATATATGTTTTTTTATTTTTTTACAATAAAAAAATGAATAAAATAAAATAAAAATACTTAAAATTTAAAAATTTGCCTCTGCTCTCCTTGGCAACGGCGCCAAAAACTTGACCCGATATAAATATATGCGTACTAAAATCTTCTTCCCCGACAACGGTGCCAAAAACATGATCCAAAGTCCTCTGAAGATCAACGTACTAATTAATGCTTTCAAAAATATATGTTAAAAATAATAATAGCGGCTAGTGTATATAAATATAATTTTATGAAAAATATTTTACACACTAGGGGTACTACGCAAGTATACGTATCATATCAAGTAATATAGGGCATTGAAACAAAGACCCCAGTATCGTTCCCACGAGGAGAGAGTTATAGATCTTTAAATATTTTTATTTTAAAGTATTTCTTTTATAGTCAAAAATAAAATATCTTTAATTTACTAGATGCAATAATAAAGCAGAAATAAAATGATTAATGTAAATAGCAATAAGAAAGCAACTTTCTCCCTTTCAATTAATCCAAGATTTTCTAAGATAATAATAATATTTGTGGAGAATATAAATTTATAGTATTGTGCCAAATAGAAGCATTCCTATTCTTTACCTTCGCTCGATAGTATAAAGAATATTGGCTAGCCTATAGATCAGGTCCGGATGTATTGTCAGTAGAATGGGTTAATCTAGGCTCGCACTACTAGATGTCCAAGGGTGGCTATGGTCGGCCCTACTAGTCACCCTTTCCTTTTCTATAAACCAAATCATAAGAATTTAGTCTGTCACTCTAAAAACTTATCAATTCTACGCTCAATATAAAATATCTTTCTATTTATTTGCACTTCACCTTGAATAACCCGCACAAGGCCTTTGACTACCTAAGGATTCATGTGATATCTACAAGTTAAGAATTCATCTCCTTCTAGGTCTCAAAACTCTTCAACAAGTTTTAACAATTTAAATGGCTAATTTAAATAGTAAATTAAGGACCGGTATTAATATCATCACAATGTTTTGAAAATATATGATTTTTAATTCTCCGACGAATTTTGTATTATCTTATTTATCTTTTCATAATTGAAAGGAGAAAGCAAAGTAACTACTCAGAATACATTGAAATTAAATAACAAAAAATAATAAATAAACTTTGAATCAAAATAAAATATTTATCTTAGATGTTCATCCTACTGAACTTCTGATTCCTACTGACTACACAGCGTAACGAACTCCAGATGCACCAACTCTTTCAAACTATAAATACAAACTCTAAAATAAACTCACTAATTTATGAAAGAAAGTAAAAAAGGTGGCCCTAATATTATCTCTCTAATTCTCTCTCTAAGTTGGACATTTTTCTCTGAAGGAGTACCCTCCTATTTATAGTTTTCAATGGTTGCCTCAAGGCACCTCTTCAAAATGTGTCCAAATTCAATGAATGTTCTAGAAGGTGTGTCTGGCGCCTAGGCGCCGGACACCGCGTCCAATTCTTCGCACCTCTTCACTTTGGATCGCACCTCTTCGCTATTAAAACCATTTTGAAGCGTTCAAATACATTGTATCACATGTCTTATAAACTAAGAACAACGCTAGTCTTCTAGAAGGTTCAATAACTGCTCGCATCGTTAAAATAACTGCCCAAAAGTCGTCAAAAACATAACAATTTTCTATATCAAGATGGCGCTTATGCGCTGGACTTTAGCGTCTAGGCGCCAAGCCAATATTTTCGACAATTTTGCATTTTGACTCTATTTTTGCTCCTTTTTGCTCCTTTTTCATATTTTCTCCTTTTTGAACATTTTTGCATCACCTAAATCCAAAAATACAAAAATACCTTTCATTAAAGCATAATATCCTTAAAATTTAATAAAAATCAAGGCATAAAAATAGGTATTTTTTTCTTAGATCAGTAGACAACCAGAATGTTTCCTTAGCCTTACCTAGGTGCTTTCCATTAAATGTTTAAATGCTCTACCATGTGTTTTAAGTGCAGCTTGGAATGACGGGAAGACCCTCCAAGTACGCTTTTACTTTATTGCAATTTACGTACCTGTACTGCACTTTATTTTTCTTGCATGTTAAACAAGAATGTCACCCTGCATGAAAATTGAAAATTTTAGGATAACCACAAAACTGAAACCTAAAACTAAATTAAAAGTCACACCAAGATAAAATTCACCACCACAACATTTAAAATATAACAAAACTCAATATTTATTCACAAACAGAACAACAAAGCACAACTACAACTAAATTAAAACGTTTTGTTGGATGATCGGGAATTCCTCGGATGATGTAACTTACGTGTTGCTAACGGGATTTCTCACGGTCTAAATGAAAGTTTAGAACTCATTTTGTTGAGTTTAGCAAATTTATTTGAACTAAGTGAATCATATAAAACTAACAGTGCCGGAATGATGGAACCGTGGGATCTTAACCGGTGTTGTTATAACCAACTTTAAGATTCCCCTAAAAAAATGTTAAAACACCTGAACCTTATAACTTTTCTAAACCAGAACACTTCTCTCATCTCCTGATTTTCACTTTTCAAATCTAAACCTTCTGTAAAAATATGGAGCTTGGAGCATAGTGCGCAGCACAACCATCGTCATCAGCAAAACTCGGATCTACATCAGTAAAACCTTTTCCTAGAAATAAATAACCAAGCCATAGGATTTCGAGGTAGTTCTCTTAGTGCAACATAAATTCTCAACTTTTTATTAGGCATTTGTATAATTGTACTATGCAAATTAAGCCCTAATCGGTCTTAGGACTCCGAGGTAGTCGTTTGGTACGACATAAACCCTCACATTTTCGAGGCTATTTGTGCGATTATATCATACAAGCAAAAGTTATAATTAATTAAAATTGGTAGGATTACAACATTAAATAAATTCTCAAATTAAAGCCAAACAATAGGATAGTTTGGGAAGTTGCCAAGATTCCTCTTGGATCCTCAGCTTCTCCTACTTCTCTTCCTTTAGACTCCTAAAATAAATTATTCCAAATTTGATCCATTCCCTATTGAAATTTCCAAAACTCAAAGCCTTTAAAAACCCTAAACTTTGAAATTCTTGAGAGCAAAACCACTGATCATTATCGAGAGTTTTCTTAAGTGTCTTCGGACATTTATGATGTAATTAACTATAGGGGCTTACCATTATAGGGAACTTTAAGAACCCATGTAATATAAACCCTTCTTAATTCCTTTATATTAAGCAGGAGAACTTGTCGGCTTATAAAATTGGTTCATGGACCAAATGGATGTCACAAATCTTCTAGTTTATTTAATGGAGGCCCATCATCAAGAAGTGTGTCTATTCTTCGGGATCGATACACGGTTTGTGGTGTGGTGCTCATTTCTATAAACTATTTGGGATGTGGGATCGGTTTGATTTCCTATATTAAAATTTTTAAACTTAAAATTATTTCAAAATCAAATGTTACTTTCCAAATTATATATATATATATATATTTAAATTTAATTTAAAATTCGCCGACAACTTCTGTAGGCGACCCCTTTTCAAAACACACAACCTAAAAATATGCCGACAATCTCTAGTAAGGGTAAAGAATAAACTATTTGACAAAACATACTTTAGATACTTCCACAACAGAATTCCATGACATGTTAATGATTTATAATAAAGAAAAATATATTTATTTGCATTATTTCATCTTGCAAAAATTTGATTAAAGTAGTTATTTACTTTCATTTCAAATTACAAAAATTAACAAAAAGAATCAAATTTTCTTTCCTAGAACATTTTTGTTTAGTTTGGGTAAAATCTTTCTTAAATATTAAAAAATTATTTTTTCTATTATCTTAATTTAACACTTTCCCTTTGTGTTTGATATCTCAGGGCTTAATCAGAAAGTCATGTATCATTTGATAATGATACGTATACTTGTGTAGCATCCCATTTTATAATTTTATTAAAGAATAGTATCAATTCATATATAAAACGTAAGCATAAATATTTTGGGATCACCCCTCAATTATATTTTGGAAGTTTAAATATTTGACATTTGGGGATTAGATTTTGTGGAACCATTTAAACCATATTTCAGATATTTATATATATTGTTAGCAATAAACTATGTGTCTAAATGGATTGAAGTTGTTTCTTTACCTCGATGTTATGCTCAAAGTGTTGCAAAGTTCTTAAAAATTAACATATTTTGCAGATTTGGAATGCCAAGTGTTATCATAGATGATGAGGGAAGTCATTTCAAAAATACGTTAATTGAAAAATTATTGAAGAAATATCTAATCTATCATCGAATTTCAACTGCATATCATGCTCAGAGAAGCAACTTGACTGAAGTTTCCAATAATAAAATCAAAAGAATTCTAGAAAAATATATTAATCCAACAAAAAGGGTTTGTTCAATTAAACTTAATTTTTATTTGTGGGCTTATAGAACTGCGTACGGAACTCTTATAAGAATGTCACCATTCAGGTTAATTTATCGGAAAGCTTATCGTTTACCAGTGAAACTTTAGGATAAAGCTTATTGGACTATTAAGAAATTTAACTATAATTTAATAGATGTTGGTAAAAAGAGATTATTACAATTAAATGAGCTAGAAGAGATAAGGAACGTGTCTTATGAAAATGCTAAGATTTATAAATATAAGACAAGAAAACAGCATGATCGGAAGATTCTTACTAAAAATTTTGAGGCAGTACAACAAGTTTTGCTTTATAATGCAAGATTAAGATTATCTTCAAGTTTATCATTATGGAGTTGTGGATATTAAGGATCCTAAAAACTTGAATATTTTCATAGTGAATGGTTGTAGGCAGAAACCCTATTTCTTATGGGATCAAACTAAAGTGAATGATGTTTTAATGTTGGGTCACTCAAAATAAACACTGGGTACGTCAGACTTACAACGTAAAACCAAGAGCTCTGTGGGAGGCAACCTATAGTTATCAGTGTGTTTTTATTTTGATTGTTGTTATTGTGTTGGTTTTGGAGAATTTTCATAGTATTTTGAACTTTTGGGGATAATTTTAAGATTTTGAATAATATCTTAGACATGTAAGAATGAGTTTTTGGACGTTAAGCTGACCTGTGCTTAACTAAGCACTGGTGCCTAAGAGCCCAAAACAAGTGCTTAAGCGCCGGAGTTATAAAGTCATGCCTAAATGATATTGTAGAATAATTAAATGTGGGAAAGTGGTCTTGAACATTATTTGGTGGTTTTTAAATGTGAGAAGTGGGTATAGGCTCTACTAAAGTCTATATATAGTATAAAATTGAAGAGGGAAGTTGCCCCTTTCAAAATTTATATTCTTAAGTCTAAGAAGAGGAATATTTAAGTTTTTTTAAGGAGAATTAAGTTAGCAAAGATGTCTTCTTGGGATAATGAATTGAAGAAAAAGGAGGAAGCTGTCGAGAAGAAGTTTGTAAGTCAAAGTGTACAAGTGTTATATAATGGATTTCTAGCCGTGAGTTTTGAAGGAATAATAGAGAAGAAAACAAAAAATTGAGGCTGACGTCCCATCAATTGAGGCAAAGGTAAATGAAACTAATGCACATTTAGTGCATGTTGGTTGGCAACTCAAAATACAATTTAGTCATTCAAGTTATATTGATGAAGCGGACAAAGCGATGTATCTGAAAAACAAGTGGATTAAAG
The DNA here is from genome assembly GCA_022702705.1 of Papilionanthe hookeriana x Papilionanthe teres. Classification (NCBI taxonomy): domain Eukaryota; kingdom Viridiplantae; phylum Streptophyta; class Magnoliopsida; order Asparagales; family Orchidaceae; genus Papilionanthe; species Papilionanthe hookeriana x Papilionanthe teres. The sequence continues at coordinate 41,534,433 of CM040422.1, forward strand.
AGGATTCAATTAGAGTTCTTCATCATTGTCCATTTTATCAAATCTATGTGCCAAATGGTTCAGAAGGAACAACTGAAGGTCAAGGATATGTTCCACCTAATGGAGAATGGAATTAAGTTCTTTTTTTAGTTTGTTTGTTCACTCTATTTGTGTTTGTTTGTTAGTTTGTTTATTTGTATTTGTGTTATGTGTCTAATATAAGTTTATCTTGTGTTATGATGATTTAGAGGTTATCTCATCCAATACTTTTTGGAATGAGATTATACATGTGAAGTGTATTTGTATTTGTTAAAAATGTGTTAATGAAAGTGTTTTATTTGTGTGAAAATATTTGTGTTTTTTAGATCGAATCTTAGTTGTGAAATGTGAAAATTTTTTTAGAAAAAGAGAGGAGAACGGGAATAAATTGGTATTATCACTTATTTAAAACCATGTTAAGGTGGTTGGCTTGGGAAAGTGCGTGTTTGAATCATACTTTGGAAATATCAAAATTTGTGCAATGGCGCCTAAGCACTAAAAACTGTGTTTAAGCGCAAGCAAACCCGAGAGCCTCGTGCCTAAGCACCACAACAGTCACTCTTAAGCATGGGTTCATTAAAACTAATTTATGTCTGTTTTAAAGGCCGAAAATCACCATTTTTACACCATTTCACCTTCTTTTTCATCAATATTTTACGTTTTTACACCTAGGGAATCCCTTTAAGTGCAAATTTCTTGGTGGATTCAAGCAAAATTAGTTGGATTTCATCTTCTCAAAATTAGAGTTTATATTTTATGTAAAAAAATTTATTTTCACCGCGGATTTTTATTTCATTATGGAAATTTCGAAATTTTACTATTCATGGTGAAAATTTGATGAAAATTGGTTGATTTTACATGGAATAGTGAGTTTAAGGTTTTAGAAGTTTGATCTAGTGAGTTATAGTTGATTTTTGAATTTATTGTGATTTTTTACAAATTTTAGAATGGTACCAAAAATGAAAAGAAGCAAGCGGAAGTCTAGATCCGATTCAAACAAATTTGTGATTTCTAAGGCTTAGGATCATTATGCCGAAGCACTTCAATCAAAGAAGTTTATTCCTAAGCGATGTTTTAAAAATCTGGGTGTAGAAGTAGAAGATTTAATTATTCGCGGACAGTGGGATCGATTCTATTGTTACTCTGTTGTTGCGGTGATCTCTGTAGTTAGGGAGTTTTATGCAAATCTGATCTAGTGATGATGAGAGGGAAGACAATAGCATTTACACCTAAGGTAATCAATTCATGTTAAGAACTGCATGCGGATACGTTGTGTTTTTATTCCAATTACAATCCTACGAAGGAGAAGTTAGATGAGATTATATCTTCATTAACTGCTGGAAGAGGTCTTTGGAAGATTACCAATGGTAGAAGAGTAAAATTTTCTACATTGAAGATGGATGCCACAGTGAAAGCCTAGTATTATTTTATTTTTGTTCGTTTACTCCCCACTAATCATCTTAACGAAGAGACCATAGAGAGGGCTACATTGAACTAATTTCATTCAGTAATACAAGACGATCAATATTTGATCTCTCATTTATCACGTTATTACAAGTTGTGTTAGAGCCGCTACTACTGCAGGTTTGTGATTCCCTTCCTTATTGTTTTCTTTATGTGAGCAAGCTAATGTTAAATATGATAGTTGGAAAGAGATTCCTTAACTTCTAAAGCCCATTACTACTATGAACGTGAAGACATTTTGAACATTCAATTGGCTGGAGAGGAGGATTTTCTAGAAGTTCTGGTGCATCTACGTCACATGCTTCTACATCTGGAGCTTCCACATCTTGTGGTAGATCCAATCCTGGTACACAGTCTAAAATGATGTAGACTATGATGGATAATGTGGACTATGCTATGGATAAGGTATCAAAACTTAAAAACTATTTTGATCATATTGATTCATATTTAGGTAGACATAGTGATTATGATGAGAAGTACAACATTTGTATAGAGAAACTTGTTAGAGGTGATAAGAGTGTGGTATTTCCACCTTATCCACGGTATACTCAGTTTGATTTTGCTAGTTTTTGAAAGGATGATAATGACGAAGAAGATGAAGATGGAGACAATGATGAGTAGAGTTTGAGTTGAGTTATGTTTTGATTGTGTTGTATTATATTTTGTTTGAACTGTTAGTTGTGTTGATGTTTTGACTTCTTTATGTGTTATTATTTGTAGTGGTAGTGAACATTGTTGTTATTGTTTATTGTAATGTGTAATTGTGATGATGATGTGGTAGTATTTATTTGAACTCTTTTATTTTAAATGTGTTTTATTGGTTTTGTTGAACTTATTCCTGCTACTTTAGGAAGTTTAGATAGAGCTAACCTTCATTTATAATTTAATGTTTTCAATTTACTACCATGAATATTATGTTGTGGTTGTGATATTATGTTAGTTTGTGTGATTTGCTCTTATTTTATCTTCCAATGCATAAAAGTCTTTTGAATCTTTTATATGCTAAAATCAAAATGAGTTGTGTTCTTTTTTACTCTTGTTTTTAAATTTTTGTACTTGCATAATTAAGATATGAAAATTTCTATAAGTATTATGTTTAATTTTTCATTCCTGTTATTATTTATTATATTCTAAAATGTTTAATCTTTGTAAAAAATTAAGTTTGGGGAGGATGAAAAATAAATTTTCAAAACATAAATTTATTTGTTCTCAAGTGTGCTACAAATAAAATTGATTTTGATTTCAGTAATGATTATGTGTATGAAGTTAAATTAGGGTAAAAAAGTTTTCAATATAAAAATGTGTAAGAAAATTTGGTTAAAACTTTATAGTGATGAAGAAAAATTTCAAGTTAAAAATTTTTTAGTAACGAGATGTTAAATATCATGTAATTATCTTTAGCATAAGATATTGTATTTTTGAGAAATATAGAAGGTCTTGACTTTTATTTTTAATACTTAAATTTCTTTTATTAAGAGTATTTTCAGAACTATTTTTATATATTTGAGTAACGGATATATCAGAAGTTTTCTTCAAAAAAGGAAGAGTGGAATTCAAAATCATTAAAGACCTATCCAGATATAGTAATCCTTGTGAGAAAAAAAAAGAAATATGAAAAGAAGAAAAAGGAAAAAAAATGTAAAGTATTGTATTGGAGGAGAAGCTTGAGGATTAGTGCCTAATCAAAAATTGGTTCCACATCTAATCTTTTTAATGAATAAGATATTGAGAAACTCCTAAAATTAACACTATAATTTAGTGAGTATAATTATTTGGAAAATCTAAAAGCATTTTCTAATTATATAGTAGATCATATTTTCATATTTTTTCACTTTATAAAATTTCTAAACTTTAAATTGGTCTCATTCACTATAGTTTTTTCTAGATTGGAATAGCACATTTCTAAACAAAATTATAGAATCTTCTAAAGGAATTCATTCACATAAATTGCTTATGTTGGTTTTGAAAGATTATAGTGTCACTTGAGAACAAGTAACATTTCAAGTTTGTGAGAATTTGATATACCTAAAATATAAAATATTTTTATGCACATTTTTATACCTATTTTTGATGATATTACACTTTAATGGAAGGTATTTGTGTTTCTTTCATTCGGGTACAATTAAATGAACTTAAGATGTTAAAAGGAGTGAAAATTGATCAAATTTGGAGCAATAATGAAGAAGGTGTTAAAATCAACTGGGGTGCCTAAGCACCCATATTTGGCGCTTATGTGCCAGCAGACAGAGAAGGCTCGGTCTAAGCGCCAAAACACCGCACTTAAATGCCAGGTAGTTACTTTGCAAATTTTGTATAATTTTTGGCAAATTTTGAAGAGGTGTTTGAGGTATCATTTGGTAAAAATGCGGGTAACTGATCAAGGGTGGTGAAAGACATTCAAATTTCATTTGAAAAGATGCAACTCTTGGGTAGATTCATTGAATATGGACACATTTTGAAGAGACACCAAGGCATCTTTTGGAGAAAATATAAAAGAAGGACTTGAAGACAAGTGTGTGCGTGTGTAGAGAGAGTAGAGAGGTTGTTAGAAAGTAAAATTAGTGTGTTTAGAAAGTAAGGAGTTGTACGATTCTTACTTAGGGTTTCTTCAAACTTTTCTCCTTCCTAGAGAAAGAGAACGTAAGTTGGGATTCCTAAGTAAAAAAATTCATTATTTTAGAGAGATTTGAACTCTCTTGGGTTGGGTGACTAGTCTAAGGGAGTCTTGCAAGAGAAAGGAAGAGATTCAAAGGAACTTCAAGAGTTTGGTGGAGAGAAACTTGAGATAAGTTTTTATATTTATATTCATTTGGTTTTATTTGAGACTTCTTATGTTTTCTACATGGCTTCTACTTTTAAAACTATTTTTTGTTGTGTCTTCTCTAAGGATTCTAAGTAGCATTCTTTATCTTTTTCCATAAATGGAAAAGTAATTAACTGTTGAATGAAAGTTGTGAAAATATTTATCTTTAATATTAGAAGAATTTGTGTTGATTTAATTATTGCACTTCATTTAATTCTTAATTTGGCCAATTAAGATGTTAACATGTGTTGTGAGAACATGTAAGATCTTAGTAGGTATTGTATCAATCAACAATAGGAAGGAATCACATAGGATTGTTTAGATGAGAATGTTATTCATATATTCTTGTGCAAATAAATAGAGAAATATACTTTGATGGGTGTAAAATTAGAGAATTTAGGGTGACGGACTAAAACTCATAATTTGGTCTATTGTTTTAGGTTTTGATGTTAGACCCCATGTAGAGGGAAAGAAGAGAAATCTAGAGCGAGAGTTTGCATCTTCCCTACCTAAGCCGTCTTCAAAACTATTCATACTTTAAACTAGTCAATGTTCTTTATAGCAACTTTAGTAAGGATAAAGAATAAAATTGCTCCTATTTAGCACAACACATTTTGAATATTTCCATAACAGAATTAGTGTACTTATTACTTATTCATGATAAGGAAAAAGATATTTTCATCTATATATCTTTAATTTTATAAAAATCTCATTATAGTTAGTAAATTGTTTATTTTATTTCATAATTTAAGAAAATACCAAAAAGAATATAATTTCTAGAGTTATTTGATATTCAAAACCGTTTAAGTAATAGTCTTTTCTAAATGTAATTTGTGTTCTAAAAACCTTTTTATCTTTTGAATTTCCAAAATTTTTCCCTGTGGAATCAATATTTTGGGGCTTAATCAGAAAGTCCTATAATACTTAATAACGATACGTATATTTGCATAGAATCTTTAAATTTAAATATCACTGTACCATTCTTATTTACATCAAAATCAAGATTTGGTGTTGTTGTAAAGAAGAATATTTTATATCAAAAATATAAGTTTAATTGGATTACAACAAGCATAATTTTATTAGTATTCATCTGGTAGTAAAGAAAATCAGTATCATTTGCATGGCGCTGAGTCAGATAATAGGAATATAAGATTTATTTTAATTTAATTATTTCAGCCACCTTTAAAAATCCATAACTTAGTGTAGAAAAATTAGAAAAATAAAAAAAATAATACCCTATTGCTCAGTGAATAGAGGAGAACAATCTAGAAATAAAATTGGACTTATTTCAATTTTATTTATTTTTAAATTAATTAAATATAGTAAACCATATTTAAGACATAAGTTGTCAAAAAAGTTTCACCATGGCATTGGGTTTGGAGGGCTTAAAGGATCTATGGTTAGGGATCTTCCTCGATTTTTCCAACGTCAAGGGGCATCTCTAGCAAGAGATCCCTAATTTTCAAGTTAATCCGCTCTGCTCTGGTTTAATAATTATACTAATTAAAATATAAATCAGAAAAATGCAAGAACTTATTTTGGTAGGTTCACATTATTCAGAGAGCCCTAGGAAAAATATAATATGGATTCAAATAATTAAAAATAGCACAAATGGTAATTAACTCATTAAAATCATTTAAAAACTAAATAATTAAAATATAAGTGGAAAAACCATAAAAGTCATTTTACGCTGTGAATAATAAACAAAGGAGCTCTTCATAAAAATTTGGAGTCAATTGGAATTAATTTACCCACCAGAATGGATTATTCAAGTTAACTGATATTTTTTACATTAAAATAATTATAATAATTAAAATATAAGTCAAAAATATATAAAATTGGTTATGGGAGCTCCTAGCAACCAGAGGAACTTAAGAAAAACAAAATTGTGATTAAATAAATATTTTCATCATAAGCCTATACTTCAAATTTAAAATATTTAAAAAATAATTAAAATCATTAGAATAATAAAAATCACAAAAATGTGAAAATACACCAAAATTTCACATTTGTTCTCTTGATCACTTGGAATCAATTAAAATAATTTTCTTAATTTCCTAAGTAAAGATAATAATTTTTAAATGATTAAATTAAAATTTCCTTAATTTTCTACTAAAATAATAATAATAATTAAAATTTAAATCAAAGAAATATGAAATCTATTTCTTTGGGTTCTTTAACATAAAAGAGATTTAAGAAAAATATAAAACTTAATTTTTAACTAAATAATATTTTATATTTAATTAATACTCAAGACAAATAAATAATTATAATAATTAAAATAAAACTCAAAAAAATCATGAAAATTAGACTAAATGGCCCTCTGACCTAGAAGAACCTCGAATAATTTTATTAGGGATAGATGATTTGTTATGGTTAAGTTATTTAATTAGCTTTGAAAATCATTATTTTTCATATAAATAACTATAAAAATTATGTAAATTCAAAAAAATTGTATTTTCTCCTCTGATATTTTAATTAACCCATAAATGGAGTAACATAAAAATTATAAAGTCATTTAAGTTAAATTTAATGAATTATGAAGTGATAAGGCATTTAGGGGCAAAATTGTAATTATGGAATTTATGCCTTAATTAATATTTAGGCCTAATCAAGGGTAAATGGGCAATTAATGATCTTAATTACCTCTTTTAGATGATTGAAATAAAAGAGTTGAATGGTAGAAACCAAATTCACACCTATTCACATTAAGAGCCAAAAGGTAATTTCACAAATAATTAAAGAAATTTGGAAGATAATTAAATCAAAAGATGCTTAGGTGAGGGGTTTAATCTTGGAAGATAACAACTCACTAATTTATAACCCTTGATTAATGGTTTAATGGCAATTCAATGTTTTGATAAGGACTAACATCACATAACTCGAAATTTATAAAATTATAAACCTACCCATTAAGTCTTAAGGGCTTATTAGTGAACTAGGCATAATCCAGATTGGACTAATAAGGTTTAGAAAAGGAAATATAATCAACTTCAATCATCTTTGAAACACTACAAGCACAATTTTAAACAAATAGGCTAAAATTATTCATAAATCAATTTGCCCTCTGAGGCCTTCACCCACATAACTCATAAGTAAATTGTCAAATGATGATTTCCTCACTTAAAGCGATGATTAAAACATCAAGCTTCACTGAGCATGATGGTAGAATATGCATGAATTATTTAGCAATATAATAAATTCAAATGAACGTATGACAATTCAAAAGTGTTGTGAAATGTTTAGGGAGTTCCTCCGAATCTTTTCACTAGTCTTCTAGATATCTTGGAGGTCAACTGGACTTATTATGCTTTGCTAAACAAAGACATCCTCTACATGAACAAATAAGGATCCATCAAGTTATGATATAGGACTAGGTAAGCACACCTTAATCTTGTATTTTTTAGCTTTTCGTTCAAGCAATTTTAATTCTCTCCAAAGTTATATATGCATACTGCAAATACTAAACTTTCTGCTGGAGAGCGAGAAGAGGACATGTATGCAATTACATTTTAAGTACTGTAATTTCCTTTGTTCACATTGTTGCACCTTACTTTCAATACCCTTTGCAAAATAAAGAATGCATGTCAAAATCAAAACCAAAGCCCAAAACCAAAAATCGATTCACAATAAGCTAAAATATAAGAAAACTCAAAATGTAATGATAAACAAAACAAAAAAAAACAATTACAACTAAATTAAAATGTCTATTTGGATGATTCAGAATCCCTCGAATGAGGAAACCTACGGCTACTAACGAGATTTCCCACGGTCTAGATGAAAGTATTGAAATAATTTTGTTCAGTTTGGTAAATTGATCTGGACTAAGTAAGTTCGATAAAAATAGTGGTTCCAGAATGAGAGAACCACGAGAACCTAACCAGTGTCGCTATAATCAACTTAAATCCCCCCTAATAAGATATTTGACATTAAACTTAACACATTACACAACTTGAACTCTAAACTATTATACTTCTCTCAACCTCCTACATTTGACACTTCTAAACTTAAACATGCTACAACGAGGAGCTTCACGATGAGGTTTGCGAAAGAACATCTTTGAAGAAGCAAAAGATTCTACAACAGCAAATCTTCCTTTGAAATAAACAACAAGCCATAGGAATTCGAGGTTGTCTACCTAGTGCGACATGAATCTTCAAATTATCTTTAGGCCATTTCACCTCGTGAAACATAAGCCCTAACTCGTCTTAGGATTACAAAGTTGTCATTCGGTATGACAAAAATCCTCCTATCTTCCATGCTATTTGCATAATCAGTATCATGCAAATGTAAGCACTACTTAATAAAATTAGAAGGATGAAACATACAATAATATCATTTCTATATTAAAGACAAACCATAGGATAGGTTGGGAAGTTTCTAAGGTTCTCCTTAAGATCTACGACTTCCCCTACTTTTCTTCCTTTGAATTCTTAAAATGAAATGTTCCACATTTGAACTTTTCCCTATTAGCATTCCCACACACATTACATTGAGAATCCTCCTTTTTGGAAGTCATGAAAATAATATTTCCTTATATAAATCAAGAGTTTTCTTAAACGATATCAGTCTTTTAAGATGTAATTAACTATAGAGGCTTGCCCTTATAGGAAACTTTAAGAACCCAAATAATAAAGACCCTATCTAGTTGCTTCATATTAGATAGGGGAATTTGTCAGTCAACATAAGTGGTTCAAGCCTCACCACCAAGCAATGTGTCTGTTCTTCGGGATAAATACATGGCTTGTGATGTGGTGATCGATTATTTAAACTATTGGTTCTATGAGATCAGTTTTATTTCATATTTTCAAATTAAAATGATATTTCCAAATTCTCTAAATATAGATATATATGTAAATTAAGTCGAACAGATTTTTAATGGCCAACACCATGAAATCCATTGCTGCCTCTTCACATTAATACATTTTCTCATAAAGAATTCACACTTGGCCTTGTTAAAAGGCATAGTGAAGCATTTTAAAAGTAGAGTAGTCTTATAGATCTTCCTAATGTTATTCCTCCACATATTACAAAAATGATATAGGCATCAGCATATGCTAATGAGAAACTAGTTCACTTCCTTTAGCCTTACATATGCCCGCAAGATGATTTCTACAGTGTTGATTTAATTTCATAGATAAGTAATACCTAACAATGATAGCTATTGCTTGCTTCAAGCCCCATCTAGCTTTAAAATTTCCATTTGGTTCATCATTAATAAGAGTATGATAAAGAGAAATGATAAAATAATATCATGATAAGCTTACAAAACTCATTTTTTAATGCATTTATCTTTAAGCACAGTGATGATGAATTGGCAACTAATACTATCATATGTCTCTCTTAATCCAAGCTTAAGAATCCCATTCTCGCCTCACTAATTGTTGTCCAAGTTTTGTAATAACTTCTGAGCTATAAGCATATTTTTAGTAATATTACTTCCTGAAAAAAATTTGTCCATTTAGGGCTTAACTACTCATTCAAGATTGGTCTAAATCTTTATATCAGGATTTTTCTATCGATTTTTGGAACTACAGTAGTGAGACTGATTGGCTTGAAGTTCTTCCAATTATATTTGAAATTTTCTTTAGAAATAAGAATAATAGAAGAAAATCTAAAGAATTTATGTGGAAGAAAACCCATGAAATAGTTTTGAATTGTTGTTGTCAACATTGTTTGATTATCTCACAAGAATGAATATAAAAGTCAGATGTGAAGCCATTAGGACCATCTACCCTGTTTGGATCAATAGAGTTGAGATATTCTCAAATTTACTCTTCCATTGGCATGCTACTTAACTAAGGTTTGGCTGGGAACTCAGCAACACGAGTTTTTGAAAATATTTATTACACTAGTAATGCTTAATTACTGTGAATATATCTAATTCTCTTCATCATCTTTATTCTTAAGTGTAGAATTTGTTTGCCTTCTATGCTTGATTCAAAATTTGTTGTTTATATTCCCTTTCACATGATTGCGATAACAAGACTTTTAATTAAGAAAAACTATCTTAATTTGGATGGCTTCAATAATTTCTGTGCATTGATCACCTCCTCCTCTTGTACAAAGTTCTATCAAAAATATGATTCTTACTAAGAAACCAAAGATTCATCAACAAGAACTTCCTTGTTGATAATTCTAAAGATTTTACAATTTAAAATTTTTTATTTGGCAGCCATTTTTTGTGTAGAGCACACAATGTTACACATGGAGTAGCTTGGTCTTCAAGAATCCAGTTTTCATTACCACTTCAAGGAAATTGCTGTGAGAAACTCAAACATTTTAAAATTTAAAATGTTTAATAGAAATTTTGAAATATCATCCACTTTATTAATAAATGTGCATGGTCGGATCATGTTTTGCTTATGTGAGCAACCTTAGAAAATTGTAAACTGTCAAGCCAAACATTGCTGAAGAAACTCTATGTAATTTTTTAAGTAATCCATGTAAACATACTGCTAGTAAATTTAGCTTCAAATTACCAAGTGGTTGTACGGTTGTCTTTAAACTTCTACATCACCTTAAAGCAAGGGGTCCTTCCACCAATTTTCTCCTTAGGAGATGCATTGATAATAAAATTGACACATACCAACCAAGGGTTTCAACTTGATAAGTCTCATATTGCCCAATTCTATCAGTAACTAAATAGTCTACATGAACTATATAAATTTATTAAGTTTACAAACATAATTGAATCTCTAGATACAGGAATTGGGGGTTATCAAGCTTCTCTTAGCTCCCCAAAATCATTTCGCTACCAGGCCCATAACTTTTCTATAGCTTAAAACCACCAATTCCATGAATAAATAAAGCTTTGCTGAGATAGGAGATTTCTTATTCCTACTATTTTTTGCCCAGTTTTCAAATCCAAGTGATTCTAACCTTTCTTTGAACTTAGAGAAAGCATTCTCAATGATTTCTCTCTTGAACCGAACTTGATCATGTGGATTTTGACCGATTGGTAGGCGGCATTGATCGAAATCATTCAAGAACAGTTTGGAGCATGAAATTGTTGTTGTGAGGAACTTAATTGTGTCTTTTGAAAGCTACTCAGAGGATTAGATCAAGAAGACCCTTCCCAGATCAAGGTAATTGCATTTTAAAGGATATTTACATTCACTTTTCAAGCTTGGTGAAATGATCCTTTGAAATTTTAGATCATAGCAATCAAGATTGTAGAGCACTTCAGGGCAATCATTTTGGTTTTAAATTATTCAATTTAGTAAAGTATCGAAGAGATCAATGTGTTTTAGCGTGGATGTCAACGAGTCCATTCTATTTAATTATTATGAATGGCTCAGATCATTTTTTGTCGGTGTGCTAGTGTTTAAGACTCCACAGTGGATCCAATAATCAATCAATCATGGGCGACCAACCAAGAGGCGACACATAGAAGGGTCTACCAATGGGAAGCTTACACTTGGCAGTTGTTTCATTATGAAATTAATGAATTTTTGGATTTAATATAATGATAGCAAAATAAAGATATTTTGAAAAATCATTACAAAACAAATAAAAATGATAAAAATGAAAAATAAAATGTGTTGGATTTGAAAAACTATGAGAATGTAATAAAAATAAAATTAGATTAAATAGTAAGAAATATATATTTAAATGATTTTTAAAACACTAAAAGTTAAAAAAATCATAAAATAAAAAATATAAACCAAAACAAAACGAAATTATACCTAATTGAACCTCTTGACAATATCATACCTTTGTAGTTTTTTCATAAATAGAAAAAATGTTTTGATATCTTTATAGAAAATTTCTAGTAATTTTTTATTTATTGAGAAATAATTCTTTAGAAATTAAAATATAATTTATGAAAAACTTCTGAAATATTAATTAGACTATGGATGATCATTTATTTAATTAGGCAATAACTTTGAAAATTATATGATAGTTTATTACATTTTCTTGAGAAAGGTATGTTTATAAATATTACATTTACACTTTAAAACTTTTTTTATAAAAGGGAATAAATCCATAATAAAATATTACTCAAATGAAAGAAACATGACGGGTTATTTAGAATCTCAATTAAATCACTAAAATAAGTAAATCATATAAATGTGAATTTCAAATTCTCATGAATTAGAGGTTCTAAAGAGTGTGGGTAACCTATTGGTGAATAATATTATTTGGAGTTGCTTAACATACTGATTGAAACCTCCCACTCCAATTTGATTGAATTTGCATAAAAATTTACATTAAAGGTAATCAATTTATTAAAATTACAAATTTTCCCTAGGATAATATTAAAATACAAGTTATGAATAAAATTATTGAAGTATGAGAAAAGACTTAAATCAGATAAGTGATAAAGTTAGGTGGTGTTATCGTTAACAAACAATCGACCTCTGAGATATCCAAGGAAACATGAAACACGAAGTGAAGGATAAGCCTCAACTAAACCCTCAACGTTATCTCATATGGTGTTGGTTAAAATAGGTCATAACCATTTATGATTTTTAGGTTGTTTGTCTGTATGACTTAAATCCTCACACTTTCTTAGGCTTTTTGCATGATTGTTTATTGTGCAATATAAATTCTAACATTTTAGGAATCTGTGATGGTTCGTCTAGTATGATATAAATTCTCATACTTTTTTAGGATTCTAAAAGATTGTATGACCTGCAATATAAAAACTAAATTTCTAAATAAATTTTAGGTTTAAAAAATTGAATAACTTCTCTTTCAAATATGCAAAGTCAAAACATATGTTACTTTGAGATGCCACTGAGTTTCCTCTATTACTTCGACAATTTTTACTTTTTATTACTTTGGGTTCCAGAAATAATTGTTTCACATTGAGCATTTCTCAGTTGATTTTTCTACAATCAATCGTGGAAACTAAACATTGAATTATTGAAGGCATAACCCCAGTCTTAATCAAAGTTTTCTTAATTGACTCCGGATAAGATAGGGGGAAGATATGTTAAGATTTTTTTAGACTAAGAAAATAACCTAAATTTTATAGTTTAAATAATTGGACCCATTATTAAGTGATATTTTCATCTTTTGAGATGACATATTATTTGTAATGTTGTGTTCGATTATTTAAAAAATCAAATAATCAAATGTTTTATTTTCAAAATCAAACTATTTTTCAAATCAAAATGTTTTTAAAATCAAAACTCTTTTTTTGAAATCTCATTAAAAAAAATAATAAAACCAACAAGTTTCAATTATGCATTTTCAAAACAAAATAACTTAGCATAGACTTCCTCTCTCCAAATCGAGATGATAATCTGCCTTCCACCTAAAGCACCAACATGCCATTCACCAATCAATTTCATATTTTCAAAAAAAAATCCAATAAGATCCATCTCCATCAGTGAACTTTCCCACCATAACAAAATTTAAAGGTTCAACCAATTTCAAAGTTTTAACTTCAGTGAAATGGCAAACTTATCACCCACGCAACTAGCTTTTTTCCAAATAGCCATGATCAGCACCTAACTTGTATACCTCATGGAATTGTTAAGGAAAAATTTGGGAGGAAATATCAATGTTTTTATTTCCCTTTAACACCTCAAATATGGTAGGCATAGCTATTTTAGAGCAATAACAGACCTTGCTCAAAGAAATATCAATGGCATAGTAACCAACTAAATAGAACAGTAACTAACTCAATGGAACAGTAACTCCACCTACCAACACAATAAATATACCAAAACAACAACAAAAAACACTGAAATATATGAGAAAAGACCTAAATAATAGAGGCAAACACAAAACCATGTGAAACAAGTATTAGCTGGTTTGAATAATTAAAACCTGAGCTAAGGAGGGAAGGCAGCGGCAACAGCCATCACTAGGGAAAGCACTACTTGATTCAAAAATATAATTTCCTTCATATGATTTGTTGTACTAATAGATTTTCGTTTTGGAATGTTGAGGAAGTCGTAGAGAGAAACAAAGTGCTCATAAAAGATTTTCTATTTGGCAGGGATAGAGAATGAAAGTTCGGACATTACATCAAAAACTTTAAGAATGTTTTAAATCACAAAAGTTGGTATTATTCATTTGTTTGAAATAAAAATGATCTTATTTGTGATTATATATTATCACTATATGTTTTTAGATTTTATAAAAATTATTTTTAAATTTATTATTTTATCATTAAAACACTTTGGAGCGTCTTCCTTTTTTTATGTGTTTTACCCGAATAAAAAAAAAATAGTATAAAACCTATCAAAATTTCTTTTTTTTCAATATAAATATATTTAGTTGTTTAATTTTAGTTCTGCATTTAAGAAATTTCTTGATAAAGCTTACAATTTAAGCTTCAGATGCCACTTTCCAAAACTTAAAATAGACCATAACAAAAATTTTATCTGGTTATTTTCAACTAAAACTCGAGCGTTTTTTACGCAACTAAATGAACATGTTTACAGTCAATTGTTTGTTTGGCTGTGTTTGTCAAAACATAGTTACTACTTCCCCTGATAAAATAATAGTAATCCTCTGCAACCACCAATCGTTTTAATTAAAGAATATCAGAATAAATATTTTACTCTCACAAATTTATTATTTGTTTAGTATAAAAACAAAGTAGAATGATCTCTACTATTTCATATTTGCTGCGTGAGTTTAGTGTGATAAACAATTTACCTGAAACAGCCGACCAAATGAGGCGTGCTGGTATGAAATTTAAATCGCTTACTCAATAGTGGATTTTTTTATTGTTTTAATTTTAATTTTTTTTTTTTGTTAGTTGAACAGGAGCTGTTAGGCAGACGGCGTAATTTTGGAATATGAATAGTTCAAAAATATTAAATTTCATACCTACCTGCTACCGGAGACCTTTTC
The DNA here is from genome assembly GCA_022702705.1 of Papilionanthe hookeriana x Papilionanthe teres. NCBI lineage: Eukaryota > Viridiplantae > Streptophyta > Magnoliopsida > Asparagales > Orchidaceae > Papilionanthe > Papilionanthe hookeriana x Papilionanthe teres. The sequence goes on from CM040422.1 coordinate 41,549,536, forward strand.
ATGTATAACATCTGCAAATTGATAATTTGTTGCGTAACATGCATTCGCTTTTAAAATTCTTTATTATTAAAAAGATTCTTTAATCTCTGTCAATTTTATTTGCTGAAAATTACAATGTGTTAGAATAATGATAATTTGTGCGCTATAGATAGTTTTGTGGCAAAAATTAGAAAAAGTATTATTTTATGAAGTTGAATTCTACAGATATAAAATAAATTTTTCCACGCTGAACATTCAAAAAATAAAATAAAATAAAAATAACTTCATTATGTTGAATGGTGTTTTTTATGGTAATTAGAAATAAAAACCAATTTTCTCCTCTAAAATTACTATGAAAATCTTCTAAAAATGATCTTTTTTCGCACCCAAAAAACAAAAGGTAATTTCAAAAATACATGGAATCATTATTATGTAATCTATATATGCTCCAGGCATCATTTAGAAAATTAAAATTTATAGTGGTCAGCTGGCCGTCATCAGTTAGCTTATATGTACAGGTTTCTCCGCTTGCTTTTGCATATTGTGAAAAGGTTGTAAAGGAAAATTATACCACCCGAACAGTACTCCGTTCCTCAATTTTTCAGATTAAAGTAAGTAATTTGTTCTTCATATTGAGTTCGAAGTTTTCCTCAAAGGCATGCCCAACGATCAAAGCAGAGCGGCAGGAATCTCGAGGGAAAAAACGAAAGGGAAAGAGAAGTGAAAAAAAATAAAATATCACGCACAGACATATCATGTTGGGGCTAACTGGGATGTTCCCGGGGTTTTTGACCATATATAAAAAATAGTGTTACACTAAGAAGAGGAGAGAGTTCCCCCTACATGAAAAAAATTAAGGGGGAAGAGTTCCCTTCTACATGCTACGGACTCCTTAGCTATACGAGAAAAAGCTACATATTCTAAAATTACATGTACCCCTACTTTAAAGAGTAGTTAGAGGTTATTATGGAATTTTTATTAAGGCTCTAGTTTAACATGGGAGTTACATGTCTTTATAGTCTTTTTATTAATGATCTGTTTAATTGTGTAGTTAGAAGTCATTATGCTGCATTTTTATAGTCATAATTGATTTTTGACATCTTTTCATCATTTTTGTTTTTATACACACAATTAGATTCTCTCGAGCTGCATGCATACCATTTTTTTGTGTACATATTAAATTTATCAAATTTTTTACTCCTTGATAAATACAACTAGGATAAGTACAACAAAATTTTTAAAGCAAAAAATATGGTTATATGAATTACTAATGATACTCCCTGTTTAGGTGATTTTTGTACTCCGTTCTAATGTCTTTGTGTTATCTCCCTAGCTAAGATGCCTTTCTATCTGAATTCGCTCTTTGGTCGATGTCAATGTTAAGGTATTCGCTTGCATGTTATTTGTGTTAACAGATGAGTCAGCCCAAGAAAATTTCCGGTTGTGATATCATCTAACTCGATTTATAGTCTTCGCCCGTCTCATTTGATAGGTCTAACCATGGGTTCCTCGCTCATCCCCGAGTTTTTGGTTGCTCGCCATCAAAGGGGACTATTTTATTTTTTTCTTCCTGTGAGGAGCTTTTTGTTTGCTCACCTTTGATGAGATTGTTTTTCCTCGCACTATATGATTTTCTTATTTATACTCACCCCAGATGAGTTTAATTTCTTTGCTCTTCTCAGTGGGGATTTCATTCACTCATGCAATTGGGGACTTTTTTATTTGCTTGCCCCAGAAGGGATTTTTTTCTAGCCTCAAAGAGATTATTATTATTTTTTCTTCGCTCGCCCAGGAAGAGGGTCTTTTGTTTGTTCGCTCCAGAGAGGAGTCTTTTGTTTGCTCACTCTGAATGGGAGTTTTTTGTTTGTTGGCTCTAGTGGGAAATCTTTTATTTTTTTGTAATCGCCTTGGAGATAATTTTCTTTGTTCGCTAAGGTGGCGAGTCTTTTAGTGTTAATGTCATGCTCAATTACTCGGTACCGAGTTCTCTGTGTGTTAGTTGATCTTAGAACAACGTTAGAGAAATTTGTGTCATAATACAAGTTATGTTATGATGTAACACTCCATTTATTTACTGGATGAGGTGTCAGCCGCAAAAAAATGACTAAGCAGTACGCAGGTACGGTTGGTTTGCTTATTTTGACCATTGGAAGCTCCCCATCCATTTTGTAGTACTCACCTGCTTGTTAAATCCTAAAAAAAGACAATGGAATGGCGTTTCCAGCTGTAGATCTTTTGTCACATGAACACTTTAATGTGTTTCCTGTTAGTGAGTCTCTGAGATGCATTTTTTCTCGTTGGTGTCCCCTCCCTTCATATTGGTGGAAAGCTCTACGTTTAACTCAAATTTTTGGATGTTCAATCCAATTTTGCTCCATGAGGCATGTCTAAATATGAGAGTGGTAGGGTCCTTAATGGATAAATAGAAAGAGACAGAGAAGGGAAAAGAATTAAAAATAACACACATAAACATGACCCCATAGGGTCAAACTGGGATATTTCGTTGTATTTCTACCCCATTTATATATCAAAATTAACAGTTACATTATGAAGGGGATAGAGTTCCCCATACATGAGAAACGTCAAGAGAGAAGAACACCCCATCTACATGCTATTTCGTTCTTATCTATTAATGCACTAAAAATATATACAATTTTTACTATCTAATTTTATCTATTTTTGGTGATATTTCACTTTAAAGAAAGATATTTTTCATGATTTGTTGCAGGTATGATGATTTTAGGTGATTGGAGTGAAAAAAAAATAAAAAGGAACAAATCCGGAGCAAAAAGGAGCAAAAAGTCACCAACTATACATGCAGAGGAGAGTTGAGTTTGATATGGCTTATTATGATGCTCAGGTCAGATTTATGAGGGGGGAGTCCGATGTGATATTTCCTACTTGCCCCAGCTATACACCATATAGACCTGACCCTGTTGATGACCCTGCTGCTAATCCTGGTGATGGAGACTAATAGATAGTTTGTTTGTTTTTATTTCTGTTGTTCTTAGTCTGTTGTGTTGTATTGATGTGATCTAGTGGATATTTACTTTTCATGAGATGTGTAACCCTGTGTTGTACTTTGTGATTTAGTGTTATTTACTTATCATGTTGAACTGTTATGTTGTACTGAAACATTAAAAACTGTTAGTTATATTGTTAGTAGTGTGATAGTTTGTTTCATGTTATAGTGTTATGTTGGATATTTAGATGTTTAATATTAATATCTCTTTACCCATGCAAATATTTAAAATTGTTATATCACTACTACTAATTGTTTCATGCCTGCTAGTTGTAAATTTTGATTAATACCAGATAGCTGTGGAAGATTTCAGAATCCCAACACAGAAAGGTTAGTTTTCTTTTACTCTCAACTATTTCAAATTTATTGAAAAGTTTAAGTTTGGGGAGGGTAGAGAAATGCTAAACTTTTATTTGTTCTCAATTATTATATTTTCAAAAATTATTAGCATAACTTCTGACAGTTGAACAACATTATAAGATAACTAAAACTTTTCATTTAAGTTGAATATTATGGAAGAATAGGATGAAAATTTTTGGTAATAAAGGCTGATTTTATAGAAGTAAGATATTTGGTATGAAAGGATTTGATTATAGTCAACTATTTAAAGTAAATAAAACTATATTTTTAAAATGTTAAGGGACTTAAAGTATTGTGTGTTGATGCACCAAAAATATATACGCTTTTTGTTGTATGATTTTACTCATTTGTGGTGATATTACACTTTAAAATGAAGTTATTTTATATGTTTTTTGGTTTTAGGTACAAGAAATGTGATTGGATAAAAAAGAATAAAAAACGGTGCAATTTGGAGCAAAAACGAGCTAGAAAGCAAATTTTGGCTTGAAACTTTCAATAAGTCTTTCTATGTTTAATATCTTTTACCCTTCTTGCATATTATTGAATGAGATTAAACTTTAAATAAAGGTTGTTTTTATATCTACTTTGTAGGGCTATCTGTTAGGAACGTAATGCAACTGAAACGAGGTGAATTGGAGCTGAAATGGAGCCAAACAGAGCAAAATGGTGGAGCTGTGCAAGATGGGCACCAGGGGCGCCCAAACTGGCACCGGCAGCGCTAGAAACCAGAGGGCACAAAAAATAGGGCGCCGACGCCCGAGACGACCTGGATGCGATATTGGGCGATTTTTGGCCAAATACATCGAATCTGGACGCTTTTTGGAGGGTTTCTTCATGCACCTCTTAGGAAATTCATCCCTACTCTATTTAAACCAAATTTGAAGCAAAAAACTAAGAGGAGATGTTAGGAAAAACTAGGAGAATGTTGATAGATCTTAGAATAGTAGTCAAAATGTAGATTTCTACCTTTTTGGAGAGATTAGTGTGGGGATTTTGAGAGAATTTGTAAGGGAATGTTCTAGCATTACATGGATCCACAGGAGACTTTGTGAGATAGATTTCCATCTTTCTTTCAAGGGGAAAAAGCTAAGTATTGTGTTCTTTATTATCTTATGATTTTGCAAACACTTATTTTGTGGATTTAATTTTAAATGAAGTTTTTCGTTGTGTTTTCTTCGTGTTTTGCAATGTCTTTCTCTTACTCTTTCTTTTTATTTAGAAATAGTGGCATAAGAAGATTTTGCCATTGTTTTTATTTTACTTTTCTTCTGTAATGATTAGAATTCATGTGTAGGAAGTTGAGATACATGCTAGAAGAAGTTTTATATATAAATGTGATGGTTTTTACTTGCACTTCATTTACATTGCAATTAAGTCATGTTGTAATGTTAAAATTTGTTGTGAAAACATACGATCCGAGAGGGTTATGGTTTCTACAACTAAGTAAGAACCATAATCAAATTCCATGGATGGTGAAGTTCATAGGGATTGAATGCAAATAAATAGAGAAATATAATTATTGGATGTAGAAGTGGAGATTTTAGAGGGACAGACTAAAATCCCAAATTTGGTTCTATTGTTTGAGTTCTGAAGCGGAGAAGTTAGCCCACAGGTGAGGGGAAAGTGGGAGCTCTGAAGTGAGAGCTGATATCCTCCCAACCTAGCCACAGATTCAACAAACAAGCATAGGATTACTCAATGTTTATTATGCATGGACCAAAGGGTAAAGAATAGGATTGCTTCTATTTGGGACATACAATATTTAATGCTCCTCATTCCTATACATTATCCATTTCATTACTTAAGAATAGTAGTTTTTAGTATCTCAAAATTCTCCAAACCAATTCATCCAAAAAGGGTTATATTTAGAATTATTATTTGCATTTAGTTATAGTTATTATCTTTACATTTAATATTTGCATTTAGGAGTAGTTATTATCCTTACATATAATCATCTACCATTAGGAGTAATTGTTAGAAAAACCACTTAAATCGACCTTCCAATCTAAAGTCTAATAATTGTAGACTAGAATTTAACTAAGAACCTCTTATCTCGCTTCCCAATGGGATCAATAAACGGACTCCATTAGAGCCCAGTATTACTTGATTTGATTCGTATACTTGCATTTGAAATTGTGACTTTACAAAATCATTATAAATATATAAATTTGAGGTTATAAACTCTTACATATAAAAAAGTCGCTTCAAGTTTTTGGCGCCGTTGCTGGGGAAGCTTCGGTAAGAATTTTAGGAGAATTTTAGTTGAAGTAATTAGGCTTAGAATTAGAAAACTTTAGTGTCTTAAAATTATTTTTGTGTGAAAAGAGTTTTGTTGTATGAAAAAGTGTTGTGAAAAAATTGTTTGTGTGAAAAATAAGGTGTTTGTGAAAATGTTTTATTGTGTTGAATATATTTTTTGATTTATTGTTAATGTATTGTTTATTGTGTTACATATGCAAAATAATGGATCTGTAGAACTTGTGCCTTATGATCCCGAGTTAGAAAAATGGAAAAAAATCAAAAAATAGAAAGAACTCAAAAAACTAGAAATGGAAATGGAAAACATTCACAATAATAACTTGAAAAATCATCATAAATCATTGAGGGATTATGTAAATCTTACGATAGATAAAATTCACTCTAGTATACAAAACCCTATCATAGAAGCTGACTCATTTGAACTAAATTCAGTGATTATTCAACTTGTGCAGAACAACCAGTTTGGGGGAACTCCTTCAGAGGATCCTTATTTACACTTATCTAGTTTTCTAAAACTTTGTGCTACATTTCATTATAATGGCATGTCAGACGATGCTGTTAGGCTAAGGCTTTTTCCTTTCTTACTAAGGGATAAGGCTAAAATGTGGTTATACTCATTAGCACCTGTTCCTATTAGAACAGATGCCAAGTTATGCAAAGTTTATGAAGGAAATATTAAATAAGAAAAGGAAAATTGATGATTACGAGACAGTTGCACTAAGTGAGGAGTGCAGCATTTTACTTCAGAAAATTTTTCCTCTGAAACATAAAGATCCTTGTAGCTTTACAATTCCTTGTGCAATTGGAAAAAGATTATACGGAAAAGCATTATGTGATTTAGGAGTGAGCATTTATGTGATACCTCTATCTATATTTAGAAGGTTAGGTTTAGTCGATATTTCTCCAATTGTAACCCTACTGTTAGCTGATCAATCCATCATTTATCCAAAAGGAGTTATAGAAGACGTGCTTGTTAAAGTGGATAAATTCATCTTTCCGTTGGACTTTATTGTATTAGATATGGAGGAAGATAAAGACATTCCAATTATTTTAGGGATGCCTTTCCTTGTTACTGGAAAAACTATGATAGATGTGTAAAAAGGAGAGTTGATTATGAATATTAATGACCAGGAAGTCACTTTAGATGTATTGAAGATTATGAAATTTTCAGCTGAGAGAAAAGATGATGATTGTTTTTGGATAGATGAAATTGATTATCTAAGTAAAGACCATTTCCAAGAAAGTTTTGAGAGTAAGTTAATAGATGAGATTGAAATGAATTTTCATGATGATTCGAAAACGCTATTTAAAGAAGACTGTTTGCATGTTCAAGAGAGGTGTGAAATGATGGACGCTACCAAAAATAGTAAACTTTTAATTCCATTTGTTGAAAAATCTCATGAACTTAAGATGGATGTACTCCATACAATTTTAAAGCCTGCCTATCTAGGGAATTTATCTACACCACCAATCTTTATATCTTTTGATTCAACTTAATTACAAGAAAAACCTGAATTGAATGATGAACATGATAAAGTTTTTGAACTAGGAATTGGAAGAGAATTTGAGGATAAATTTCAAAAGAACTTTGTGTTGAGAAAAGAGGAAAAGGATATTGGAAGACCATTGAAAGAAATTCCTAAGGAATTAGAAAATCCTATTTCCTCAACTAAGATATATCCTCCATCATTTAATAATTATAAAGGAGAAGAATTGAAAGATAACTTGAAACAGATGAGTGACATAGAAGAATTTGATCCTGGATCTGAATTATATAGAGAGAGTCCGATCTAAAATTTGGGAGATCTTGAATTATCTTATAGAGATCTATTTCTTATAAATTTCAAGGATGATATTAATATGCAATTTCAGAAAATCAATAGAAGAATATTGGATCTAGAAAGAAATATGAGGAACAAAGGTATGAATCAATTTGAAAAGGAAGAGTGGAATGAAAAATTAAAATTTGAGGATTTTGTAGGAATTCCTGGATCTGAAAAGGATTAGGCAATTGACCAAGGATTACTTAATTGGAATTTTGATCCAGGAGGAATCATTTGTCGGGCCCGCGACGTTAAAACCAAGTGCTTTATGGGAGGCAACCCAAAGTTGTCAGTGTGCTTTGATTTAGTGTGCTTGAGAGTCATGATTGCTAGTGTTGTATTGTGTTTGGATTAGTGGATTGACTTGATCTTTATGTGTCATTAGGGATTGAAAAGTTTGGTTGTTGATTGGTAGATGTTTGGATTGTTAATTGTTTGATTTGATTTTTGTGCGTCATGAGGAAGGTGATTCCTTAACTTCTTATTATGGTTATACTTATATGTTCTCTTATAGTAGTTGGATTAACGAGTTCACTATGACTTGGGTCTTACCCGGACTTGAGTTTTACAGGAGTATCATGAATTCGAACAGTGTTAGATCCATCTTAATTTTGTTAGTTTCTTTCTCTAACTTTGTTTTCATTTTGTAAGAGTCGCGAACCTATTTGATGAATAACATTAGGATGATCTTACTCTACGATTTATAACTGTTAATGGTGCTTAATTAAAGGGATTAGATGATGCCTGAGATTGGTGCCTAGGAACCAATTTATCAGGGATAATTTTATCTTTGGGATTATAATCTATAAAACCATTTAAAATGCACCTTATTTATCTGTGTAGTGATTCAGTTACGAATTGGAAATAAATTAGTGAGATGTGATAAGTTAATGAAAGAATTGACCTCATTTATCTTATGTGTTTATGTTTGTTTTACAATTTTATATAAGACTTGAAGAACATTTTTATATTCTCTTGTTGATACCTGCTATGCTAATTAAACTTTTATTAATGAATTTCATTCTAGCATGATTAATTTATATTTATTTTCTGCTGCAAATTGTTTTGTCCTAGAATACTTGTAAATGGTTTTGATATGCATTTATGGTAGAAAGAATTTCTAATTTGTTCTCTTCCTGCTTATATTTTATGTACTGAATGCTATATATGTTAAAAATTAAGTTTGGGGGTAGGAAAAAAATAAAATTTTAATATGAAAATACTTCCTTTTAGTGTAATTTTATTACAAGCATGTTTTAGGTTAGATTTACTTTCTCCTACAGTCATTCTATCCTGATTATGCATGTATATGAATTTGATAGGATGTTGTAGTTGTAAGTAGATTCAACCTTTAATTTTTCTTCCTTCTACATTTTACGGAATTAATTGCAAAATATTTTAAAATTTAAGTTTGGGGGAAAGAAAAATATTAACTCTTATTTGTTCTCAATTATTATATTTTTAAAAATTATTAGCATAATTTTTGGTAGTTGAACCTCGCTTGAGATAACCAAAACTTTCTATTTCAGTTAAATATTATGGAAGGATTGGATGAAAATTTTTAGAAATAAAGGTTAATTTTATAAGGGTAAGATGTTTGGTATGAAAGAATTTGATTATAGTTAACTATTTAAAAGTAAAGAAAACTGTATTTTTGAAGTGTTAAGAGACTTAAAGTATTGTGTGTTAAGATCAGATTGTGACTTTATGATGAATAATAAATCTCATGCCTAATTATAAACTAAGGATGTGTTTCAAGTTTGAACTTTAGAAAGAGGAGAGTGAATTTCAAAATCATTACCGGCTAACCAGATATAGTAATCCTCATTAAAAAAAGAGAAAAAGAAAAGAAAAGAAAAGAAGGATTGAAAAACAATCCCAAAAAAAAAGAAAAAGAAATACAATATTTATGAGGAGAAGCTTGAGGAGATGTCTAATCAAAAATTCGCTTCACTTGAGTCACCCTAAAGGGAGAACTTGATTTCATTTATGAATTTATATTTAAAGTATTGGCCTAAATTCTGATGAAGTTTGCATGAACTCCTTTTTCACGTAATCTTTCAAGGCACTCTTAATGTGACAAATTATGGTTTATCTTGAAATAAATAGAAGACTAGAACCCTTAGACTTGATTATTGAATATTCTTATACCTGTTGTGTTAACCTAAGTTACTAAATTTCTTTCTAAAAGTCTAACCAATATATTCTTTTGAATGAAAAATTTTAGTGTCTTACAGGTGAAAAGTACATTTCCTTGAGTTATATTTTTATGTAGTAAACGAGTTACTTGAGGAGAAGTAATAGTTAAGTTTGGGGGATTTTGATGTACCAAAAATATATACGCTTTTTGCTATATGATTTCACTCATTTTTGGTGATATTACACTTTAAAAGGAAGGTATTTGTATGTTTTTTTGGTTTTATGTACAAGAAATGTGATTGTAGCAAAAATAAGCAAAAACAGTGCAATTTGGAGCAAAAACGAGCAAGAAATTAAATTTTGGCTTGACACCTTTCAATAAGTCTTCTATGTTTAATATTTTTAAACTTCTTGCATATTTTTGAAAGATTTTACACTTTAAAAAAGGTTTATTTATTCCTATTTTGTAGGGCTATCTGTTAGGAACACATCGCAACTGAAACGGGGCGAATCGAAGCTGAAACGGAGCGAAACAGAGCAAAATGGTAGAGCTACACAAGATGGGCGTTAGGGGCGCCCAAACTGACGCCGGTGTTGCCAGAAACCCGAGGATACAAAAAATAGGGCGTCGGCAGCGCCCTATTCAGCGCCAGCGGTGCCCAAGACGGCCTGGATGCTATATTCGACATTTTTTAGCCAAATACATCGAATCTAAATGCTTTTTGGAGGTTTCTTCATGCACCTTTTAGAAAATTCATCCCTCCTCTATTTTAAACCGAAATTGAAGCCAAAAATGAAGAGGTGATATTAATAAAAACTTGGATAATGTTGAGAGATCCTAGAATAGGAGTAGAAATGAAGATTTCTAGCTTTTTTTAGAGATTGGTGAGGGAATTTTGAGAGAATCTGTAAGGGAATGTTCTAGCATTGCATGGATCCACGAGAGATTTTTTGGGATAGATTTTCATCTTTCTTTCAAGGGAAAAAGCTAAGTATTGTGTTCTTCATTATCTTATGATTTTGTAAACATTTATTTTATGGATTTGCTTTGAAATAAAGTTTTTCGTTGTGTTTTCTTCGTGCTTTGTGATGTCTTTCTTTTACTCTTTCTTCTTATTTAGAAATAGTGGCATAAGTAGATTATGGAATTGTTTTCATTTTACTTTTCTTTTGTAATGAGTAGAATTCATGTGTAGGATGTTGAGATGCATGCTAGAAAAAGATTTATTTATAATTGTGATGGTTTTTACTTGCACTTCATTTACTCTGCAATTAAGGCCTGTTGTAATGTAAAAATTTGTTGTGAAAACATACAATCCAAGAGGGTTATGCTTTCTACAACTAACTACGAACCACATTCAAATTCCATGGTGGTGAAGTTCGTGGGGATTGAATGCATATAAATAGGGAAATATAATTATTGGACGTAGAAGTGGAGATTTTAGAGTGACAGACTAAAATTCACAATTCGGTCCTATTGTTTGAATACTGAAGTAGAGATGTTAGCCCTCAGGCGAGGGGAAAGTGGGAGCTCCAAAGTGGGAGCCGATATCCTCCCAGACTAGCCACGAATTCAATAAACAAGCATAGGATTAGTCAATGTTCTTTATGCCTGGACCAAAGGGTAAAGAATAGGATTGCTCCTATTTGTCACATACAATATTTAATGCTTCTCATTCCTATACATTATCCATTTCATTACTAAGAATAATAGTTTTTAGTATCTTGAAATTCTCAAAAACAATTCATCCGAAAAGGGTTATATTTAGGATTATTATTTGCATTTAGTTATAGTTACTATCTTTACATTTAATATTTGCATTTAGGAGTAGTTATTATTCTTATATATAATCATCTACCTTTAGGAGTACTTGTTTAAAAAACCACTTAAATCGACCTTCCAATCTAAAGTCTGATAATTGTAGACTAGAATTTGACTAGGAATCTCTTATCTCGCTTCCCTGTAGGATTGATAAACGGGACTCCATTAAAGCACTATATTACTTGATACGATATATATACTTGCGTTTGAAATTGTGACTTTACAAAATTATTATAAATATATAAATCTGAGGTCATAAATTCTAACATATAAAAAAGTTGCATCATGTGTTAAGAAGAGATTGTGATTTTATGATGAATAATCAAACTTGTAATTAACTATAAAGTAAGGAGGTTACTCAAGTTTGAACTTTAGAAAGAGGAGAGTGAAGTTCAAAATCATTAAAGGCTATCAAGATATAGTAATCCTCAGAAAACAAGAGAAAAAGATAAAAGAAAAGAAGGATTGGAAAACAATCCCAGAAAGAAAAAAAAAGAAAAGAAAAATGTTTATGAGGAGAAGCGTGAGGAGATGCCTAATCAAAAATTGGCTTCACTTGAATCACCTTAAAGGGAGAGCTTGATTTCATTTCTAAATTTATGTTTAAAGTACTAGCCTACATTCTAATGAAGTTTGCATGAACTCCTTTTTCACATAGTTTTTTTTAAGGCACTCTTAACATGACAAATTATGGTTCATTTTGAAATAAATAGAAGACTAGAACTCTTAGACTTAATTACTGAATATTCTTATACTTGTAATGTTAACCTGAGTGACTAAACTTTTTCTAAAAATCTAACCACTATATTCTTTTGAATGAAAAATTTAGTGTCTTACAATTGAAAAGTACATTCCCTAGAGTTATATTTTATGTAGTAAAAGGATTACTAGAGAACAAGTAATAGTTTAAGTTTCGGGGATTCTAATGCATTGAAAATACATACGGTTTTTTACTATCTAATTTTACCCATTTTTGATGATATTGTACTTTAAAGAAAGGTATTTTTCATGACTTGTTGCATGTATGATGATTTTAGGTGATTAGAGTGAAAAGAAGCAAAAAGAAATTAATCTGAAGAAAAAAAGAGTAAAATGGTGAAAAAAGTGTTCTGGCGCCGCTGGAGCCAGATTGGCGCCGCCGGCGCCCAAATCCAGAGAACACAGAATTAAATGGCACGATAGAGCGCCGCTGTCACCCAAAGTCGGTGAAGTTCAAATTTGAAGAGTTTTGGCAACTTTTTGAAGGGAAGCCTATGGAAACTCTTGGGATTTCATCTCTATCTTATAAGTAACTATTTTTGGATGAAAATAGCGTGCTTCTTCAGTAGTTCTAGAGTAGTTTTAGTGTATGTGACGTATTAAGGTTTAGGACTAGAGAGTGTAGAGTGAAAATTTGAGAGAGATTCTTCTCTAAGGAGGGGAGGAAAAGAGGTAAAGTGAGAGATTGCTTCTTCCTCTCCATTCTAAAGAGAGAATCAAGTGTTGTAATGAAGAAGAGAAGAGGATTCAAAGGAACTTCAAGGGAACTGCATAGGGGAAGAGAAAGAGATAAGTTGTATTTTCTTTTGTAGTTTGTATGACTTTTCTTTTATATATAAAATTCATGTTTTATTATATCTTCTCCATTAATTCTGAGTAGTTTCCTTATCTTTCTTCTTGCATAATAGATGTGATGATGGATTGATGTGGATTTGAAGTGCTTTTAAAGTGATGAAGAAATTGTGAGGGTTTTTCATTTAGAACTTAATTTACTTTCTACTTGGCCAATTGAAATGTTAAAACATGTTGTGGAACATTAAGTTTGAAAAGATTTATTGTCCTACAACAATAATGAAAGATCCATTCAATTTCCATGGATGAATTGCATAATTCATGGGAATTGAGTGTAAATAAATAGGGAAATGTGTTTTGATGGACTTCAATGAGGAGATTTCAGGGTGACATGCTAAATTCCCCAAATTTGTTCTAATCTTAGTAACTAAATATCAAAGGATAGCCTTTGGGTGAAGGGTGAGTGGGAGCTCCGAAGTGAGAGCCGATATCCTCCCAGCCTAGCCTTAGAGTTGGTGACTAAACTTAGAATAGGTCAATGTTCTTTTCTACTTAGAAGAGGGGGTACTCTTTTAAGGGTAAAGAATCATCTATGCTCCTATTTTGCACAATAATATAAATATTTGTTCCATATCAATCCACACATCATATTCTCCTTACAAGAGGAAAGATACTTTTCTTATATATCAAAAACCTTTCAAAAACATGATTTAGTGTGTCTGTTAGTTAATTCTATCTTTAAAGCTGTTAGAAGTATTTGTAGTTTAGTTAACTATTACTATTTTTTGGCATAGTGTTAGTAGGAGTTTGTGTTAAACTTTAAGTGTTATTTAAATATAGGATCTTAGTGCCATCTTACTTATCTTGGGATTGCTTTCTTAAAACTTTGAACTTCCCTGTGGGATCGATAACCAGGACTCCATTAGAGCCTTGTATTACTTGATACGGTACTTATACTTGCGTTGAATGCTTGGACTTATCAAAATCATTAAAAATATATAAATTTGAGTTCATAAATTCTTGCAATATAAGTCCTGTGCATCATCCATAAAAGGAATAGAATCTAAACCTAAAATAACATGATTACCCCAATTTTAATAGAGGATTATACAAGTTATGATGGTATTTTTATTAGTGCTCTACTTTAATAAATAGTTAAAGAACTTTATGATCTTTATATTAAGGTTTTCTTTAATAAGGGAGTTACAGGTATTTATGATGTCATTTTACAATCTTAACCGATTTTTAGTACATTTTTCGCTATCTATAACTTTATTTAGACTGTTAGATTTTGTTGATATTTGTACAAACCATTTTTAGGCGTACACTTTAGTTTTAATTAAGTATAATTTATAAAACTTGTAACTTTAAACATTTACATGGAGGAAAAAAATTTATTTGAAATTTAAAAGGTAATATATATCATATTTTGATTACGTATAAAATAAAATTAGGAAAATTTTCATAGAAACATGAGGACATTTAGATCACAAATCCTTTCTCTTACGGGCATGTATTATTGTAATCAGCATTGACCTATTTTGTATATTCCTATCAAAACCATTTCTCACATAAAACTTAATTTTTAATCTGACCAGGTTAATATAAGCATGAACAAGTTGAACTAAATCAAATACGAGGCTAATAAGTTATTGCCCGAATTATGCAACACTACAAAATGTCAATCACTTCAAGTTTCCATAAAGGACTGCAAGGAGAGTAAATCATCTTAACAAAAAAAGGATTTATTCTTTCTGCTACCCTTACATATTCTTCATCTCACCAATGACCTTTGGTAAGATCTTTTTTGCATTAGCATCCACTTGAAAACACACTTAATGCCCTATTGAGAATCCTCTTTTGGATTTCAGAAGCTTCTATGTGTTCCCCTCTGTTGACCTCAATTTTGATGTCTTTCTTTTTCCTTCCCCTGAACCTAAAATCTAGCCTTAAGATTTCTTGTTTAACTCTCTTAGAGGACTAGATCGGGACCTACACCATTTAGGAATTTAAGTCATTTCTTTTCTCCATGAAGTTTCTTATGGACGGTTCTAAATCCTCGATGTCTAGTTGAGTCGATTAAAGCCGACATAATGAAGCTCTTGTTGAGTTCCTATAGGGATACTGAAAGCAATAAGTGGACATCACGGAGTGTAGCGTTCAACTTTTTATGGAGACGTGCAACGTTTGAACTACAACTGAGCAATGCTCTCTCTGAGCTAACCATTCAAATACTCAACAAACTTCCGAGAAAGGAGCAGGTCTTTTTCTTTTCACACTCGGACAGTGAGATGGTCATGGTCGTGCAGCGGCAATCTTTGAAACATCCTCCTCAGTGGGTGCAATGGACAATGGATGAAACCTACTACCTTTAAGAAGAGGTGAGGTCTCAGGTAATCTAGTTTCTTCACTCGGAATCCCCACAGGAGCAGTAATTTTGGCAGCTTCCATTTTCTTTATCTTAATTATTTCTCTGTTCATGTTTCTCCTCTGTGTTCTAATCAAAGGAACATACTTCG
This sequence comes from Papilionanthe hookeriana x Papilionanthe teres, assembly GCA_022702705.1. Classification (NCBI taxonomy): domain Eukaryota; kingdom Viridiplantae; phylum Streptophyta; class Magnoliopsida; order Asparagales; family Orchidaceae; genus Papilionanthe; species Papilionanthe hookeriana x Papilionanthe teres. The sequence continues at coordinate 41,565,010 of CM040422.1, forward strand.
AACTGGATCCAAACTCAAAAATAAAAGGAAAGGAAGTGAAAGTCAAGCTTTTCTCAATTATTCGTTCATTAGTCAAAACAACACCCTTTCCTTTGGCTAATTCTAAAGTAGCAGTGGGTGCAACTACAACCAAGTCAGTAGGAGTGGCAGAAACAATCCTGGGACTAACCCCAACAGTCCTAGTAGAAGATTTTACAGCAATAGTAGGATCTTTCTCAACCAACACTCGCTTCAGAGGAGGAAATTCATTGACGGACCTCAGGTTGAATTCTACAACAGGCTCCACTGTCTTATTTTTCTCAGATTTTGTCACAGCAATTGGAATATTCACAAATTTGATTTCAGTTTCATTAAACTCTTGGATGAACTTAATAACTATTTTGTCAGGCAACTGATTCTTGCTGACAACCATGTCCATTCCAGTAGCAAAAAAGAAGATCAATTTTGGCGAAGAAATTTCTGAGGATATTAGCTTCACTTTATACCCCATTAAGGACAAGTATCAAAATTAACAAAAATATTTATTAACTTGGCGTCTCTTTAGAGACTCATTTGAAAAAATCTTTTTATGTGAATTTCAAATTTTATTATAGAAAGTTCACAAATTAATGTTAAGGAAAAATAAGAATAGAAAGTATAAGACCTGATATGAGGATTGAAAGTAATCAGCCACATAACAAATTCGCCTTTATAAACCACATCTATTGGAGGTCCATCCAATACAAGACCCTAGAGATTCTAGAACCTCTCTGTTTAGAAATGATTAAACAATGGTTCTAGAATAAAAAAGAGTTGACAATACTTGCTCAAGGAAGAAATGAGTGAAGCACATCAACGGAAGAATGATAATCTGACCCACTAGGGACATGGGCGTATTATCGATGGATGAAGACAAAACCTCATAATCAAAATGGAGAGAGAAACTGGTCCCCAGTGTAGTTACCAAAAATTGTCAGTCATTTTAATTTTTAAAAATGATGTTTTGAAATTTAAATTTAATGTAATATGTAATGTACTTTTGATTTTAAAAATGATGGTATATATATTTTTAAATTTTGAAAGTAGCGAGACCAAATAAATCTCATATATCAAATAACTTAAACAGTTGAACGCAATACCACAAGTGATATACCATCTCGAAAGATAAGTGTGCCACATTTTAGTTGACTTAACTATCTAAACGTAAAAGTTTATGACTCTATTTTTGTCTGTGAATTTTATAGCCGGCAAATTCCCCTATTTAAAACACGGATTAGATAGGGTTTAGATTAATCTGGCTTCTTAATTCTCTATAATGGCAAGCCCCCATACTTAATTACATCTTAGGCAACTGAAATCCGTGACCAGACCCAATTTAGAGCTTTGCCCTGGTGAATTGTCTATGTATGAAAGTGACCAGACCCAATTTGGAGCTTTGATGGAAGTCCCCGTTGGAGTAGCCTGATGATGGGCTTTCAATGGGGATCTTCCTCTCTTGCTGTGGGGATGGTGTGGGTGAGTTTAATTTGAGTTTGGTGGAGTTTTGGGAGATGTCCTATTTTTGGCCTAAACCTGGACTCCAAAATTGAGCTGGGTCAATGGGTTTCAAAGCAGGTTCAGTGAGACATTAGGGTTAGAAGGTGGACGGTTCTCGGCTCACACCAGTCGAGACAATGACCAACAACCATCGAATCACACGTGTATTGGATTGACGACGAGGATCGCGTCGAACGGAGCAACGAGACATGAACCGCGGGCCGCGTGGCTGCCGAGTCAGATGGCGGCGCCGAATCAGGGAGCGACTCGTGGAGTTTGTCCAGCCGTAGGTTGAGTTGGCGCTGACGTGGATAAGTAGGAAAATCTGATTTTTCTTATTTATTTAAATACCAAAAACTTCAAAAATTGATATCTTTGCATAGAAAAATCATAAAAAATAAAAGAAAAAAACCCTCTTGCTCAGCGAATAGAGGAGAATAATGTGGAAAGGAATTGATCTATTTTGTTGAGTATTTTATTTTTAATTAATTTAATACTGTTTTGAGAATTTTAATTCTCCATGCATGTATACATTTCATCATGGCATGAGACCATAGGGCCTTTGTAGCCTCTGATCTTGGGAATATTCCCTGAATTTTCCAAGGCCAGAGGCTGCAAGTTATTTAATTTCCAAGTTTATGTGCCTGTTTTTGTATTTTAATTCCAATAATCAGCATGTTGATCAATAAAATCTAGAAAAATTAGGGGAAGTACCTTTTGACCAGAAAACCTTAGGATAATTATGGTTTGGCTTAAATCATTCAAATGAACCTTAATTTGGCCAAAACCCTAAAATCAAACCATAATTAATTAGGAATAACCAAACATCAAAATCACTTGAAATTAATTCTCCATTAATTTTTGGGATCAGAGAAACCTCAAATAAAAATTTGAAGTCAATTGGAAATAATTTAACCCACTAAATGGATCATTTAAGTTACATGATCATTTTTAAACTTTAAAAATTCATAAAACCCAAAATACTTTTCAAAAACTCTCCAAATTGATTTTGGGACTTCTCTGATATCAAAGGAGTCTAGGAAAAATAAATTTGGAAATTTCTAAAATTTTTTTATTTTTAGCCTATTTTTAAATATTTTAATAAATAAAAAATATTAAAAATAATAAAAATATTAAAAATCATAAAAATGTCATATTTTACTCCCTAATCATTTAGGAACCAGCCAAATATTTTTCCTAAGTCTCTAGGTTAAAATATAAAATTTTAAAGGCTTAATGTAATTTCTAATTTTAAAAATGAATTTTTAACCTTTCTCACTAAATTAATTCTAATAAATCAAAGAAAAATCAGAAATTATAAAATTTATTTCTCTGAGTTCCTTGAGGTCAGAGAGATTTTTGAAAAATACAAAATCCATTTTTCAACTTTTATTTTATTCTAAAGTTAATTAACACTCTAAAACTTAAAATAATTATAATAAATAAAATATAATTCAAAAAATTACCAAAATTGGTCCAAGTGGTCCTCTAGTCAACATCCCATAATTTTCCTAAGGTTAGAAAAATTACCTTGGTCATGTTGTTGAGTTTTCATTGAAAAACTTCTATTCCTATTAAAAATAATTATATAAATTAAATTAAAAATAAAAAAAATCACATTTTCTCCTTTAATATCTTAATTGACATGTGGGTGAAGTGACACAAAAATTTCAAACTCACTTGAGCTTAATTTAGTGAGTTATGAAGTGAATAGGCTTAAGAGGGCATGAAAGTAATTAAGGATTTTAACTTTAATAAATATTTTAGGCCTAATGAAAGTGGAGGGTAAAATATTTGATTTAATATTCCCTTAGATGATTGAAACTTAAAAGATAAAAGGGTAGAAACCCATCAATCACTTTAAAAATATTAAGATGGAACCTTAATTAATTAAATTATTTAAATTTTGGAAGATTAATTAAATTTTTTTGGATAAAATTTTTTAGTAGGGATATAATTTAAGAAGATACTAATTCACTGATTCAAATCCCTAATTGAATTAATACAATGACTTTCAACTCTTAAGAATTATAATTTAAATTATTTATTAAATAATAAATAATTCATAAATCTAAAATATCAAACAATTTAAATGGTTAATTAAAATTTAAAACTTTAACAATTTAGTAATTAATTAAAATTTAAAATGATAAATCATTTAATAATTAAATCAATGGAAGCTTAAAGTATTTGAAACTAATCTAGAATCATTTAATAAGCAAATTCAAAACATTAAATTAAAAAAATGTGAGAATTAAATCAATTTAAGATCAACTTAAATTAGTCATTAAAATCAATCTAATTTAATATAATTAATTCAAACTCAAATTTAAATCATCAAAACTTAAACTAAACAACTCAAGTATCCCTTTCAATCTAAGTAACTTAAGATGCTTAGGAGGAAACTAAAATTATCTTAAGTTATCAATTAAATTTTAATTAAAGAATGGCTAAAATCTTTAACGAACCAATTTGCCCCTAAAGGCTTTCATTATCATAACTCTTAAATAAAGCACTAAGTGAAATGTCACTTCACTCATATGATAATCAAACGTCCTAGTTTACTGAGCAAGAGACAAAACATAACTAAATCCTTAGACGATTAATTCACCTGTGCAATGAAATTCATTTAGACTCAAAATAATCCCAGACGCATTGAAAAGATGTTTAAGACTCGTCTTAAGCACTTTCTCAATATGATGGGGTGTCTTAAAAGAATAATTGAACTTAATTGCTCTTTGGTGAAGAAAATCATCCATAAAACACAAAGAACCTAGACGTAATAGGAGTTGACAAGCAGTAGGAATAGGATTTTAGTAGAAAACCAAAACCTTCCCTTAGCTTTACCTAGGTACGTGTTGCAAATATTTAAATGCCTTAACACATGTTTTAAGTGTAGCTTGGAATGACGTGAAGACCCTCCAGGTACGCTTTTATTTTATTGCAATTTACTTTATTGCAATTTATTTACCTGTACCGCGCTTTACTTTTCTTGCATGTAAAACAAGACTGTCACCCTGCATGAAAACTGATACATTAGGGTAGCCACCAAACTGAAACCAAAACTAAATTAAAATTAACGAAAGATAAAATTCACCGCCACAACATTTCAAAATATAAAACGACGCAAAATTTAATTACAAACAGAACATCAAAACTATAATTGCAATAAAATTAAAATGTCTTGTTGGATGATTGGGAATACCTCAGATGATGTAACCTACGTGTTGCTAACGGGATTTCCCATGGTTTAAATTAAAGTGTGGAACTCATTTAGTTGAGTTTAGCAAATTCATTTATACTAAGTGAATCCGATAAAAATAACGGTGCCGGGATAATGGAACCGTGAGATCTTAACCGGTGTTGTTATAATCAACCTTAAGATTCCCCTAATAAAACGTTAAAAATATTTGGACTTTAAAAATTTTTCTAAACCAAAACACTTCTCTCATCTCTTGACTGCCACCTTCTAAAACCAAACCTCTACAACAACAAGGAGCTCGGAGCATAGTGAGCAGCACGGTCATCGTCATCAGCAAAACTTGAATCTTCATCAGCTAAACCTTTCTTAGTTTTAAATAAACAAGCCATAGAATTTTGAGGTAGTTTGCCTAGTGCAGCATAAATCCTCAACTTTTTGTTAGGCATTTGCATAATCATATTATGCAAATTAAGCCTTAACCGGTCTTAGGACTACGAGGTAGTCGTTCGGTATGACATAAACCCTCACATCTTCGAGGCTATTTGTATGAATATGTCATACAAGTATAAGTCCTAATTAACTAAAACTGACAGGATTGAAACATTAAATAATTTTCTTAAATCGAAGCCAAACAATAGGATAGTTTGGGAAGTTGCCAAGATTCCTCTTGGATCCTCAACTTCTCCTACTTCTCTTCCATTGGATTCTTAGAATAAAACTGTTCCAAATTTGAGCTATTCCCTATTGAAATTCTCAAAATCCAAATCTTTGAAAACCTTAAACTTTGAAATTCTGTAGAGCAAAACCACTGATCATTATCGAGAGTTTTCTTAAGTAATTCTCGTCATTTAAGATGTAATTAACTATAAGGGCTTGCCCTTATAGAGAACTTTAAGAACCCAGGTAATATAAACCCTTCTTAATTCATTTATATTAAGTAAGGGAACTTGTCGGCTTATAAAATTGGTTCGCAGACTAAATGGATGTCACAAATCTTCTAGTTTATTTAATCGAGCCCCATCATCAAGCAGTGTGTGTATTCTTCGGGATAGATGCATGGTTTGTGATGCGGTGCTCGTTTATATAAACTATTTGGGATGTGAGATCGGTTTGATTTCATATCTTAAAATTTTCAAACTTAAAATTATTTTCAAAATCAAATGCTACTTTCCAAATTATATATAAATTTAAATTAAATTTAAAATTCACCGACAACTTCTGTAGGCAACCCCTTTTTAAAATACAACACATAACCTAAAAATATGCCGACATTACTTCTGGCGACTCCGCTGTGGACTAATTCTTCTTTCCATTTTGATCAAATGGTGTTGCTTTCATAAATCGGTAGTGAGTCCATACCCCTAGTGGATCAGATTACCATTCTTTTCCGTTGGCGTACTACATTCATTTCTATCTTGAACGGGTAAAGTTAACTCCCCTTTGGATTTTGGAGCCACTATTTAGACACTCCTAAACAAAGAGGTTCTGAAATCCTTCTTTTATCACCTCTCCAAAGAGGTGGGGTGGACCCCCAATCAGTGTTAGCTTAGGAGTGGTCCTTCGAGTTGAGGAGTCTTGTGAAGACTTTCTCCCCCTTTCCAATTCTGGATTAGATTCCTTACTCTTTCTAATTCTAATCTTCCTTCTTTAATTGTTTCGTTCTTAACAAGTAAACCGTATAATCAACAAACTTTCAATAAACAAACTCTTTTAAAATTGCAAATGCACGAATAAAACGAAAAGATAAATGGAAATGTGTTCGGACTTTTTAAAATTCCTTTATTTTCGCCTTGACGGAAGGGAGCATAACTCAGGACTGACATTCGGAACTTACCCTGCAGAAGATATCTGCACCGAAGTTGATCTTCTCTTTCACCAACGGGGTAGACTTACTTCTCTACCAGGACGAACCGCCTAATGATGCAATCATCCGCTTTGGACAAGGGTTCAATAATACGGATGTTAAGTTCGCCGATGTTACTCTATTTGCACTAATGAACAAGGTACCTAAAACTGAGGAGCCCATAATGGAGTTCAACCTAAAATCGGCTCAAGAGTTCCCTCCCCTGCAAAGGGTCCCAACTGAGAGGAGTACTGCTGCTCATAGGAGGTTAGCTGCTACACCCAGAACTGTCGTCTCTACCCCCACCGGTCTAGTCATCACTCCACCTACCTCGGCTCCAGCAAAACTGAAGGGGAAGGAAGCCCAAGTCTATGATAAGATGGTCACTGTGGAGGGTTCAGGCATTGTGGTTGTGCCGAAGCTACACCCAGAAAGATTGCTAAGACCAGGAAGGCCAGGGCCGCCGAAGCTGACTTTCTTGAAGAGATTCCTGAGGAAAGTGAAGAACTGCCCGAGTACTCACCACTATTAGAAGGGAGTAGGTTTCACCCTCTCTCTGCTGCATCTAATGAAGAAGATGCCCATAGGATCACCGCTGCGTTACCTGTGCCTACATACTATAGTAACTGAAAGAAGAAGAAGAGCAAGACTACGCCACTTACCCGACTGCGAGCAGTAATAGGGAAGTTGGCCAAGAAAGAAGGATGCCCCATAGCAAAAATTCTGAGAAGGATGGGACGAGTTCCAGTTAGATCCCGCCTCGGACCATGAGTAGATCCCGTCACTGCCATGAAAAATCTGAGAAAGAAGATACGAGCTAGTCCGTCTATATTGTATCGGGTCATCATATTAGGAAAGACACCACCTACCTACGTACAGCCGACATATCATCTGATCCTAGGCCTTCTACTGCAAGAAGGATGGTGTGGCGACCTATTAGTGCCGAGCCTATATATACACAATGTTCTAAGACGAGAAGTCTCATTAGAGAGCCCAGATCTAAGGAAAGTACTGCAGCTCCAAGGGAAACGCCTGAAAAGAAGGTTCAACAGTTATCGCTAGATAACCATGAGGCCGTTCGAAAGATACCACTTGAGGATGCCATAGGGAGGCTAAGGACGGACATCCGACGGTTAGCCAGAGAAAGAGGAGAAAAGTTGGGCGATGATGTGGACTCATCAGACTTTATGGATGACGAGTAAGTCGAGATCAATATGGTTGATACCCGAGCATCATCAGCTTCGCAAGGTGCTCCAGTAGCTGCAGAAAAAGATGAACCGGGAGTAATGAGAGGACAACTTCAGGAAAACGATGACACGATTTCCCAGATGTCAAAGAGAATGGAAGAGTTGGCTACCGCTTTAGGCACTCTCCAAAGTCAGGTGAAACCTCAGAAAGAAACACCTCCAGAGATTATCCACATTGCGGACGGAGGGGAGGACATCACATCCTTCAATGGGGATGAACAGCCAAAGAAAAACTCAGCACATAATGAGATCCCCGAAAAGGACATTAAGAGCGTGGTAGAACAGCAGGTGCGAGAAGCCTTAACATAGTCTAAGAACGGAGCATCTATTCAAACAGGTATACCTTATCCCGAAGAGTTTGATGTAGTGCAATACCCAAAAGGCTTCGTTCCACCTCTGTTAAGACTTTCGACGGTACCGAAAATCCCCGGCAGCATGTCGCACATTTTCGTGCCAGTTGCTGCAACGCCGGTGGGAGCGAGGCTTTACTCTTCTGACAGTTCGTCAGCAGTTTATCAGGGATTGCCTTCGATTGGTACGTGAAACTGCTAAATGGCTCAGTTAAGACCTCTGAATAATTAGAGAGCCTTTTCGTTAAACAGTTTGTCGGGGCTCGACACCACATCACCATCGGTGACTTAGTGGTGGAGCAACAGAAACCGAAGGAAAGTTTAGTGGACTACATTTTCGATGGAGGAACTTGAGCATGAAGTGTAAGCCACATCTTCAGGAACAACACGCAGTCGGCATTTTGATTAAGAGTATCCATGGTCCGATAGCACTTCTCCTTAAAGGATTTACAATTAAATCTTTCGAGAAGTTACTTAGCAAGGACGAAAGCTTGCAGGAAGAAGCGAAGCAGCTAAGCTTCATCGACAAGACTGATAAGCAGAAGCCCGTAAAAGCTTTCGAGAAGAAATCAGGAATCGTCGCGGCAGTGGATAAGGGCAAACAGCCAGTACAGATACAGTCAGAGCGGCCACAGTCAAGTTACTAACCACCACAATGGACTTATCAGCAACCTCAACAGAGCAATCAGCAGCCTCGACAAAGTTATCAACATGATCAGCTGCCGCCTCGCCCACCACGTGGCCTGAAGGAGCTTTTGAATAAAGAATATCCTTTCAAAACCTAAGCAGAGGCTAAGATGTTTTGTAGTTTGATGAAGATGCCCAATTTTCAGCTGGCAGAACCCAGAAGGCCGGAGGAAGTTGATAAAAAGGATCATCCGAACTACTGTCCTTACCACAGGATGCTCGGACACAAGATAGAAGACTGCTTTACCTTCAAGAATTGGCTCGAGGACAATTTTCGAAGAGGGAGCATAACGATTCCAAAGGAATACATGAAGAAGCCCCAAAAAGGAGGTTTTGTAAATGTTATCTCTATGAATCCTATTGTTCCAATCGACCCTTACGCGACTGAGGATGGATGGAGTACTGTCTGGATAAAGTCTTCAAAGAAAATTTTGGATCGCATCCAGACCGCTTCGGTGCATGCTTCAGCTCAGAGTTCAACACCTGTCGAGCCGACATTATTGCTTGCGATCAAAGAACCACCCCAGACGGAGGAGAAGATCGTGGAAGAAAAGAAAACCGAGATTCCAAGGGGTAGAGTAGGGGCTGCTTTTCCTAGGATGGTTGTTTTCAATTCAGGGGAGAAATCCCTCGAACCTCTGACTCTGTATGATTATTTTTTCACCCCGGAGGGATCTTATAATGATAATAGTTTTGGTGTTGGCTATGTTTTGACTGTTTCTAACGATAACGTAACTAACGACAACCAACCTAATCCGGATTTCAATCTCGATGCGACTAACGATTCTCAAATCATACAAAACCTCGATGATCCTGATGAAGGAAAAGACGTTTACAAAAGTGGCTATGAAAGTTTGGTAAGTGACGAGTCCGTCTGTGAATTCCAAGGAACTCCAATCACTCTAGTGTTGGAGTTATCAGACTCTGAAGCAACTCCAGAAGAGCCAATAGTTCCAATTCAAGAGGAAACACCGGCAGATTCAGAAGAGATGACATAAGTTAACCTAAGAAGCAAAAAAGCTCTATCTCCGAGAGTGGGTCCAAAGGATAAAGGAAAGCAGGTGGTTGTTCAAGAAGAGCCAACCCCAGCAGAAGAATTGCCCGTTCAGGAAGAAACTGAAGAGCGCAGTAATAAAGTGGACTATAATGTGCTAGCCCAACTTAGGAAGCTACCAGCCAAACTGAGCATCTACGATGCTCTGATCCTGTCAAAGAAGATGAGGGAAACTCTGATCAAGGCTTTACTTGATCCAGAAATTTGCTTAGCTCAAATGGCCTGTAATTCCTTTGACGAGTTTTGTTCGTTACGAGAACAGCGTGGTGTTACCTTCACGGACAATGATCTACTACTTGGAACTGCATATCACAATCGACCGTTGTACATTTCAGTCAGTATTGGAAAATTCACGCTCTCCAGGGTGTTAGTTGATCAAGGGGCATCAATTAATATAATGAATCTTCAGACGTTAGCATAATTAGAGATTGATGCCCGTGAACTCGAAGCAGATAAGATGATTTAAGAGGCTTTAACCAGAAAGAAGAGAGAGCTCTCGGGTTGATAACACTGTTAATGAAGATCTGTGAGTTAGCAAAGACAACCACGAAATTCCATATAATTGATTCTGAGACATCATTCAACACAATACTGGGTCGGCCGTGGATCCATGAAAACCTGATGGTATCGTTGTCTCTGCACCAGTGTATAAAATATTATGTAGGAGGACAAGAGCAGTGTATCAAAGGTGATTTGCAACCATTCTCCATGCACGAAATTGGAATCCACGAAGATGTAGCCTACTACGCACCTCCAAAGAAAACAATCTTCTTCAGAAACAACATACCAAATCAAGAAAAAGAAATACAGGATGACAAACAACCAGAAATTCTTGTTCAATTGTTACTCACCACTCCCTTACGACGAGATGGTGAAGGTTTCTCCAGAACTCACACCCGAGGTTGAGGCCGGAAACGAGGTCGTGAAAGAAGCAGTGGAATAGTTGAACAGAAGAAGCCGGTCATCAATGTTGATTGGGAGAACAGCTCAGAAGAAGAAGAAGAAATCAAGAGAGAAGCAGCAACAGTAAACCAGAAGAAACCTCAGTTCAAGATCTCTCTCGAAGATGAAAAGAATGAAGAATACAAAGCAATGTATGAAATGATGAATCGCTGTGTACATACTATGACCCTGACCCCGATCCACCCTAGTAAGGTCGAGGGCATGGTGGTCAAGAAGTGCATGGTGGTGGTACTAAGCCGATCAAGTTTTATCGTGGTGTTTCTTCTACTAAAATTAAAAATGATGTACAATTTGAAGATGTTACTTCTTCTGAATTAATGGAATTGCCTTTTGAGTGGTATTTTCCTTGTGTTAAGAATTTAATTCAATGTGGTGTCTTACTTAAACAATGGACAAAAGTTCAATTACAGCGCTTTGAAAATTTATGGAATAATGTCAGTCAACAGCCCAACTCAAAACATGGTCTCGGATTCGGCACAGTGGGATCAGTTGACAATACGGGATTTTGCTTGGTTGTCACTTGTGAGCCTAATGAAGATTGCTTGGAAGCTTCAGATGACCTCGAAGATCTGCCAGTCGGTGATGCTCCGCCAGAATTTGAAGAAGAAATTAAAACTACAATAGACGAGTTAATGGAAGTTAACTTAGGTACGAGCGAAGAGCCTAGGCCGACCTTTGTTAGCTCCTTAATCAATAAAGATAACTCTGAAAACATTATCAAACTATTAATGGAATTCAGAGACTGTTTTGCTTGGAGTTATGAGGAAATGCCAGGTTTAGCTCCAGAAATTGCAGTTCACAGGCTAGGGGTGGATCCCACTTCTGTTCTAGTCAGACAAGCTTCCAGAAGAATACATCTAGAGATTGAACAACAAGTAAAAAGCTAATAGATGCAAAATTTATCCGTGAAGAGCAATACCCGACTTGGTTAGCCAACGTGGTGCCAGTCAGAAAGAAGAATGGTCAGATCAGAATCTGCGTAGATTTCAGAGACATGAATAAGGCATGTCCATAGGATGAATTTCCACTACCAATTCCAGAACTGATGATCGATATTGCTTCAGCACATGAAATCTTCTCTTTCATGGACATATCATCAGGATATAATCAGATAAAGATGGCACCAGAAGACGAAAAGCTCACAGCCTTCACAACGCTAATTGGAGTGTACTGCTACAGAGTGATGCCTTTTGGATTGAAGAACGCATGAGCAACCTACCAAAGAGCTATGACTAGAATTTTTGATGACCTCATTCACAACCAAGTTGAGTGCTACGTGGACGATGTGGTCATCAAAAACAAACTGAAGGAAGATCATTTGTATGATTTGAGAATTGTTTTTGAGTGATTAAGACAATTTAACCTTAAGATGAATCTCTTGAAATGCGCCTTCGACGTCGTCTCTGAGAAATTCTTAGGATTTGTTGTCCGACATCATGGAATTGAAATCGATCTGGAGAAGATTAAAGTTATCTTAGAAATGCCACCTCCCAAAACCTTGAAACAACTACGATCCTTTCAAAGGAAGTTGGCATATCTTCGACGCTTTATCTCAAATTTTTCAAGTAGGTGTCAGCCCTTCTCAGCATTAATTAAAAAGGACGCCAAATTCGTTTGGGAATATAAATGCTAGCGGGCCTTCGAGGACATTAAGAAATTTTTAATGAAACCTCCTGTTTTAGCAGCCCTAGTCTCGGGTAAACCATTGATACTTTATACCATAGCTTTAGACGACTCTCTTGGAGCCCTGCTAGCCTAGATCAATGACGAGGGGAAAGAAAATGCTCTTTACTACTTAAGTCGTCGTCTAATTGCGACGGAAGTAAAGTATCCTCCCATTGAGTAGCATTGTTTGGCCCTGATCTTCGCCGCTCAAAAGCTCAGGCATTACATGCTCTCTCATAAGGTCAACCTTATTTCAAAGTTTAATCCGTTGCAATATTTGATGACTCGCTCGACGCTTTCTGGCAGACTTGCCAGGTGGTCAATGATACCATTGCAATTCGATATAACTTTCGTTCCTTTTTATGCCGTAAAGGGACAAGTCCTAGCAGACTTCCTCGCAGCACACCCTTTACCGACAGAATCGCCTCTCAATTACGACTTGCCTGACGAGCAGATAATGAGCTTAGAAGACCTCGATGATCAGCGTTGGGAACTATACTTCGATGGAGCATCTTCAGCGCAGAAAGACAAAGAATTGCAAACAATAGTGCCCGGTAAGGCAGGAATCAGACTAATCTTTATAACACCGGAGTGGGGGATGTTAAGATACTCCTACCATCTAACAGAGCTGTGTACGAACAACGAAGCAGAATACGAAGCTCTCATAGCTGGACTAGAATGAACCATTCATATGGGTATAATGGATATCAACATCTACGGTGATTCGCAGTTGATCATTCAACAGGTCGCAGGACAATACATAATTCTGAAGTCAAGACTCAAGCAGTACTTTCAGCACGCCATGAAATTGTTTGAACGAATTCCGAATGTAACGATCTACAAAATTCCCAGAAAAGAAAATGCGCTCGCAGATGCGTTAGCCCGCCTTGCAAAAGAATTTGCCTGCTTTCAGGATGAGTCAGTTGAAGTGTCAGTTCAGGGACGACAGGTTCTCTCACAGCTCGACATGGATACAATACACAAATCAGAAGAAGAAGCAGAAGAATCAGTTGCAGCAGTGATAGAAAATGCAGAAGATTGGCGACAGCCGTTAATAGACTATCTGCAAACAGGAAATTTACCGGACGATAAGTCATTTGCCCATCAAATTAAGAAAAGAACTCTGTCTGACGCATTAATAAACAATACGTTATACAGAAGGTCTTTTGATCAGATGTGGTTAAGGTGTCTGAGCGGGTCCAACGCTCGTGAAATTTTCAAAGAAGTGTATTCGAGACTCTGTGACGCTCATCAGTCAGGTCCGAAGATTAAAATGAAGATCAAGAGACTAGGGTACTATTGGCCCTCAATGATGACTGATTGCATGAAGGTCGCCAAGGGTTGTCACCAGTGTCAAATGTGCTACATCTGACAATTGCATCGTGGCCATTTGAGTGTTGGGGCACAGATATAGTGGGTCCGATAGAACCGTCTTCTTCAAGAGGACATCGCTTCATTCTCCCAGCTACAAATTACTTTTCCAAGTGGGCAGAAGCCTTACCGCTTAGAGAAGTGAAAGTGCACCATGTGCTATAGTTCTTTAAGAACCAAGCTGTCTAGTGTTTCGGGGTACCGTGCAGAATCATTTCAGATAATGGATTCGTGTTCAAGAGTATGAAGATTAACATTTTTGTTAGAAGGCACGGGATAGACTGGTGTTATTCAACGATTTATTACCCAAGAGCAAACGGCTTGGCCGAGGCTTTTAATAAAATTCTCATTCAAATCCTAAAGAAAACTTTGGACGACAACAAAAGAAATTGGCACGAGAAGTTGTTAGAAGCCTTTTGGGCCTGCAGAACGACTTTCAGAACTCCTACTCTGTCTACGTCTTACGCTCTAGTGTACAGGTCCGAGGCAGTGCTACCCTTGGAAGTACAACTCCCACCACTCAGAATTGCAGTTGCAGAGAAAGTTACTCTAGAGAAGAATGCTAAACTACGACTAGAAGAACTAGAAAGCTTGGAAGGGAAATGACTTTTAGCACAACAGAATTTGGAACTGTATCAAGCCATGATGATCCAGGCCCATGATAAACTGGTCCGCCCAAGGACATTCAAAGTCGGTGACTTGGTTCTAGTTCTAAGGAGACCTATTCTTGCACACCGCAAGATAAGAGGTAAATTTGAACCAACTTAGAATGGACCGTTCGTGGTCGAGACAGTCTACTCAGGAGGCTCTTACCAACTTGTGAATTACCGGGGAGAACAACCTATGCTTCGGATCAATGGACGATATTGGTAGAAGTATTACGCAACCTGATGTTTCGAAGGATGAAATCTCATTCCTAGAAGCACGGGTGAAGTAATCACTTAAAACTGGGTCCAAACCCAAAATAACAAAAAAAATGAATAAAAAAAAGGTGGAAAAAAAAGATGTGTTAAAAGAAAACATGTAAAAAACATAATTTTAATCTTTTCCTTTCGAATCAGCTCACTCCTGACCTTTTCTTATCTTTTCGTACTCTTATTAAAATTTGAAAGAAATGAATAAGAAGTTCCCATTAATAAGTAAATTTTCTCATTGTTCTCGTTCTAAGTACAACACTGTTGACCTCATTTTTGATGAGGTCTTCTCTTCTTCTCTTTAGTACTTAGGATCTAGCCTTAGGCTTTTCCTTTGACTATCTTAGAGGACTAGAATTGGGATCCACCACCTTTTAGAGATTCAAACCACTTCTTAACTCCCCGCAAACTCCACAAACTTGACCGTAGACCCCTAATCACCTAGAGGGTTGAAATCAAATGTGGAAGTTTAAAGGATGGGTTCCTATAGGACACTTTGGCCTTAGGACTGCCCTGGGTGGCCTGGTCTGGTGAAGGGCTGACTTACACACACACTACACTTATACACTACACTCTCACACACCTCCTAAAACCACACACCTATACTTAACTTGACCTCCTGACTCATGTAGGTGATTCACATGGATGGTCCTTAACCCCTAAGCCCTTGGCTAAGAGGGTTGGGAACAACATAGTGAATGCCTCAAATGAGTCCCTTCATGGCTCATGTGGGTTTGATATGGCTTCATGGCTCAACCAAAATGATTTTATTCCACTTATATTCACCCAATCTTCAATTTCCCAAAATTTTCAATTTTTGACCCCCGGGACCCTACACCCGCTTAGCCTACCCAAAACCCTTGAAACTACCCAAATTTCTCAAAAATTTCCAAATCACCCAAAATTCTCCAAAATCATTCCTAAACATTTCCACATCACTCAAATTGATCATCCATAGCCAAAAATATCAAAAATTCCAAGAAAACCTCCCAATACCCTCCAAATACCCAAAATACCCCTCTTGACCCAAAAATCCAAAAATTCAGAAAATTCCCAGAAAATTCCAGAAAATCCCAAATATTCCTAATTTCATTTTGTTCAACTACACCATGGGCCAATTTTGTCAATTTACCCCACTTTTATCAAAACCCCTAATTTGACCCATTTTAACCCAAAGTGAACCCAATGTCAAACCAAGCCTACCCAATTGACCCAAATTCTGGTCCAATTCAATTCTAAACTTCATTTCAACATTCCCAACACCAATCTAGACCAAATACAAGTCCAATTTGATTGACATTTGGATCAAATTTCACTTTTGGCCTTAAAGCCCAATTTGGACCCATGACCCAAACCTAACCCAAACTCACCCAATTCAACTCCAATTAACCCCAAATCTTTTCTAAATCTTCCTTAGCATCCCCAAAAGCAAAAAACTAACATAATTTGCCCAAAATTTAGACCCGAACCCCACTCAAATTCAACCCAAAGCTAAAAGGCCCAATTTTGACCTAAACCCAAACCTAACCAAAATGAGCCCAAACCCCAAAATCAAAGCCCAACCAAAGTCAAAACCTCTTTGAAACACTCCCATAAACATTTCTCAACATTAATTTTACATCAATTTCAACCCTAGCCCAACATTGGCCCAACTTGGCCCATTTTGACCTATATTGGCCCATTCACCAAAAGAGCCCAAATTCAACCCAATTCAAACCCAAATCATCCCCAATATGCTTCAAGTCACTCATGACACATCCATGAGCTAAAACCAACAATTATTTGGCCCAACCTCTTTACAAAATTCCCATCCATAAATTCATTTTTAAACTTAAAGGCCCATTCCTAAAACCATTTTAAAAGCCCATCTTTTACCACATCCAAAGGCCCAAAATTGGTCTCAAAGCCCATATGACATTTGCCCTCATCATACATTCAATTAAACTCAATACCTAAGTCCTAAATTCATCATCAAATCATCCCAAATCAAGCCATATGCCAATTCCCATTAAAATACCAAAATTCACAAAACCCTTTTTCATGAAATTGACTTAACTTTCCCCAAGCCAAAGGTGAGCCATGAAGCCATGCATGAGCCACATGTGAGCCATGAGAGCCTTGAACACTCCACCATGCCATATTGGGTAAGAAGAGGGAGGGTTTTCCTTAATCCCTAAAGCTCATTAGCCTTAATCATGATTCACCTAAACTTAAATTTAATCCAAATATATTAGGATGGAGACTTCTCCATGCCAAACCAGCCGATCCCTTTGATCCCCCACGAGCATCCAAAGCCACCTCAAGGGTGCACCAAGCCCAAATGGGTGGATTGATCAATTTAGACCCAAAACTAGCCATGCCCCATTCTACTTTGGATCAAAGCCTTTACACATGGCAATTGCCATTTGCTTGCACCAAACCCTAGCACTGACCCACCTGAACAAGATGGTGACCAATGCCCGGCCGGCCAGCCACCAGGTCGCCGGAAAACACCATGGCCGAGAGCTCACATGTGAGCCAACTTTGGAATTCTCCCTTGCTGAGCTGCCCCATCCCCGTGGCCATTGTAGCTGTTCTTCTCTTGCCAAGAGCAGCTAATCCCAAGCCCTAACTCTCCCGGGAGGCCCTCCACCCTCTCCTATTTAAACACCATCCCTTCTCGGCCATGGGAGGTGCTGAAACAAACCTTAAGGAAACTCTGCCAAAATTGTTCCAGAATACTCCCCATACATAGAGCATTTGATCCCCACTGAATTCCAGCCCTAATTCCCTGCAGCTGAGCTCAATTTTGAGTTCAAACTTTAGCCCAAAAACCAGGACACTTCTTCACAGTGGATCAATCCTCAAATCGATTGGTCCTACACCTTCACCAGACCAAGAGAAGTTGTCCACCAGCAAAAGCCCCATCTCCGAAGCCACCCGGCTTGCTCCAGACCTCCAAGCTTTGTGACCGGCTATGGTCGAAATCCTACCTAGGCAATTCACCGGACCAGGAGACTTCATCCGGAGCTTCGCCGGGATCCAATCGAAGGTGAAACAACCCTCAGATCGAAGCCACACTTCTCAGAGCAAAGGTATGGCCTCACTCTTCTTCCTGAGCTTCTGAACACACTCCATTTTTATTGAGTAAATTTCATCCCACATAAACCGTATGGATGTGTTCGTCTTCTTGAGACGACTCCATAGAGCTTAAGAACGTTAAATTTGGTCAAGTATCGAGTGAGATCTTAGGCCTAGAAGATGGACGGTTCTCGGGTTAGGAGGCTTGGGGACGATGAACGGATGCCGTTCATTCAATACACACGCGGACGGACGGCTCAGATGGCGTCGGACCAGGAGATGGTACGTGAACCGCGGGACCAGGGCTGCTGACTCAAGCGACGGCGTCGAAAGGGAGCGCGCTGCGTGGCCGTTCGGAGATGCCGAGGATGACGCGGCGCCGATTCAGATAAATAGAAAATTAGGGATTTTTCTATTTATTTAATTCCTTGAACTTGGAAAATTCATAACTTTGTGTAGGAAAATCACAAAAATAAAATAAAAATACCCTCTTACTCAGTGAACAAAGGAGAATAATGTGGAAAAGAAATCATTTAATTTCATCAAGTATTTTATTTTTAATAATTTATTTACTGTCTACATTATTTTAATTCTCCATGCATATAGGAAATTTACCATGGCATGAGACCATAGGCTTTTGAAGCCTCTAAATTTTGGAACATTCCCTGAATTTTCCAAAGTCAGAGGCCATCCCTATGAGATGTTATTGATTTTTCAAATACATGTTACTGTTTTGAGTATTTTAATTCTAATAATTAGCATGTTGTGAAATAAATTCTAGGAAAATTTGGTGATGTCCCTTATGACCAGAGGACTCTAGGAAAAATAGGTTTTGAGTTAGTTCACTTAAAATAACCCTAATTGGCTTAAACACCCAAAATAGATCCCTAATTAATTAGAGCTAACCATACATCAAATTGACTTGAAATCAATTCTCTACTGACCTTTAGGATCAGAGGAACCCACCATAAAAATTTGAAGTCAATTGGATTTGGTTAGCCCTACTAAATGGGTTGACTAAGCCATTTAGTCAATTTGAACTTTAAAAATTCATAACTTTCAAAATACTTTTTAAAAATTCACCAAATTGGTTTTGGAGCCTCTCTGATATCAGGGGAATTTAAGAAAATAAAATTGTAATTTTCTAAAAAGGTTGATTTTTTGTATTATTTTAATATTTTAATAATTAAAAAATAATAAAAATCATAAAAATAATAAAATTCACCAAAATGTCACATTTTGAATTTTAATCACTTAGGAACAAACCCCATATTTTTCTTAGGTCTATTTAATGAGATATTAAATTTTAAAGCCCTAGGGTAATTTTAAAATTAAAAAAATGTATTTTCTAGCATTTTCACTAAAATAATTATAATAAATCAAAGAAAAATCAGAAAATTGCAAAAATTAATTCTCTGATTTCCTTGATATCAGAGAGATTTTTGAATAATATAAAATTCATTTTTCAACCTTTATTTTATTTTTTAAATTAATTAATACTCCAAAACTTAAAATAATTATAATAAAAATAATATAATTCAAAAAATCACCAAAATTGGTCCAAGTGGTCCTCTGGTCATTAGGAATGTCTCATAATTTTTTTAAGGACATAAACTTTCCCTTGGTCATATTATTAAATTTTCCTTGGAAATTCCTATTTTCCACTAAAAATAATTATATAAATAAATTAAATACAGAAAAATCACATTTTCTCCTCTCATGTCTTTATTGGCATATGAGTGAAGTCACATAAAAATTTCAAGTTCATTTAAGCTCAATTTAGTGAGTTATGAAATTATTAAGCTTGAAGGGCAAAATGGTAATTAAAATTTTAACCCTTACTTAAAACTTTAGGTTTAATAAAATTAACAAGTAAAATATTTGATCTTAATCTGATTTGGATGATTGAAATTTAAATAATTAAAGGGTAGAAATCCATTAAACAATTTAAAATAATTAAAATAAACCTTAATTTAAATAATTGATTAAATTTGGAAGAATAATAAAATTGGAATTATTAAGATAGGGATATTATTAGGAAGAAATTTAATCTTTAATCTAAAAGTCCCTAAATTAATCATTTCAATAATATTTAATTCCTAATTAAGAATGATAACTCAAATTTAAATTTTAAAATGTTAAAGGATTAAATTAAAAAGTTAAACTATTAAACTTTTTAAAATTTTCAAATAAATTAAAATTAAAAAATCAAATTAAATTAAATTAAATTAAATTAAATTAAATTAAATTAAATTAAATTAAATTAAATTAAATTAAATTAAATAAATTAATTAAATTAAATTAAATTAAATTAAATTAAATTAAATTAAATTAAATTAAAAAATATTAAATTAAAGATTAAATTAAATTAAATCAAACAAATTAAATCAAATTAAATTAAATTAAATAAATTAAATTAAATTAAATTAAATTAAATTAAATTAAAATTAAATCAAATTAAATTAAATTAAAGGAAATTAAATCAAATTAAACTAAATTAATTTAACATCAAATCAAACTAAATTGAATTAAATTAAATTAAATTAAAACTAAACCAAATTAAATTAAATTAAAGTTAAATAAAATTGAATTAAATAACATTACCTAAGACATAAAGAAATTAAATATAAAACAACTTGAACACTATTCTAAATTTTAAGCCTTTAACTAAAGTTAAACTAAATCATAAATCATTTGAACACCAATTTGCCCTCGAGAGCTTTGGTTATCATAACTCCTAAACAGAACGTTAAATGAAATGCTACTTCACTTATAGGATATTCGAATGTCCTAGTTCACTTGAGCAAGATAACAAAACTTGAATTCCGGACGATTAATTCATTTGTGTAATAAAATTCATTTGGACTTAAAACAATCCTAGAAATATTGAAAAGATGTTTAAGATTTGTCTTAAGCACTTCCTCGATACGATAGGATGTTCATAAGAACAATTGAACTTAATTATTCTTTGATGAAGAAAATCGTCCTCAAACCAAAACACAAAGACCTAGACGTCATAGGAAATGACTAGCTATAGAATTAGGAACTTGGTAAGAATATTCTAATTATTTAAATATTCTAATTGTGTTTTAAGTGCAGCTTGGGATGACGGGAAGACCCTCCAGGTACGCTTTTATTTTATTGCAATTTACATTATTGCAATTTATTTAATCGCATCGCACTTATTTTTCTTGCATGATAAACAACTGTTGCATGAAAACCCACACCTTTAGGATAGTCCCTAAAACTGAAACCAAAACTAAGTAAAAAGTCATTGCAAGATAAAATTCACCGCCACAACATTTCAAAATATAAAACAACTCAAAATTTAATCACAAACAGAACACAAAACTACAATTACAACTAAATTAAAACGTCCTATTGGATGATCGGGAATACCTCGGATGATGTAACCTACGTGTTGCTAACGGGATTTCCTACAGTCTAAACGAAAGTGTGGAACTCATTTAGTTGAGTTTAGCAAATTCATCTGGACTAGGTGAATCCGATAAAAATAACGATGCCAGAAGGATGGAACCGTGGGATCTTAACCGGTGTTGTTATAATCAACTTTAAGATTTGTTTTAAATAAAATATAAAAAAAAACACTTGGAAATTAAGACTTCTCTAAACCAAAACACTTCTCTCATCTCCCGATTTATGACTTCTAAAACTAAACCTCTGCAACAACAAGGAGCTTGGAGCGTGGTGGGCAGCACGGCCATCGCCGTCAGCAAAACCTGAGTCTACTTCAGCAAAATCTTCTTAGAATTAAAGAACAAAGCCATAGGACTTCGAGGTAGTTTGCCTAGTGCAACATAAATCCTCAACCTTTGTTAGGCATTTGCATGATCAGGTCATGTAAATTAAGCCCTAACCAGTTTTAGGATTCCGAGGTAGTCGTCCGATACGACATAAACCCTCACATCCTCGAGGCTATTTGTATGATTTCATCATACAAATATAAGTCCAAATTAATTAAAATTGGCAAGATCAAAACATTAAACAAACATTAGGACTTTCCTAAATCCAAGCCAAACAATAGGATAGTTGGGAAATTACTGAAGTTAGCTTCGGATCTGTGATTTCTCCTACTTTTCTTCCTTTGAATCCCCAAAATAAAAATGTTCCAAACTCGATCCATTCCCTATTGAAATTCCAAAATTCAATCCTTTGAAAACTTAAACTTTGAAATTCTTGAGAGCGAGAACTACTAATTATTATCGAGAGTTTTCTTAGGTGATTCCCGTCACTTAAGATGTAATTAACTATGGGGCTTGCCCTTATAGGGAATTCTAAAGAACCTGAGTAATATAAACCCTGTTTAATGTTTTTATATTAAGCAGGGGAATTTGTCGGCACACAAAATTGGTTCGCAGACCAAACGGATGTCACAAATCTTTTAGTTTATTTAATCGAGCCCCACCATCAAGCAGTGTGCCTATTCTTCGGGATAGATACACGGTTTGTAGTGCGGTGCTCGTTTATATAAACTATTTGGGATGTGAGATCGGTTTGATTTCATATCTTAAAATCTTCAAATTTAAAAATTATTTTTAAAATTAAATACTACTTTTCAAATTATTTATTTAAATTAAATTAAAAAATTCGCCGACAATTTCTGTAGGCGACCCCTTTTCAAAATACAACACAACCTAAAAATTTGCCGACATTTTTCTGGCGACTCCGCTGGGGAAGATTCCTCTCTCCATTATAATCAGATAATTCTGCTTTCAAAAATCGGTAGTGCATCCATGTCCCTAATGGATCAAACTACCCTTCTTTCCGTTGGGGTACTATGTTCATTTCTACCTTGAACAAGTATAGCCAACATTCTCTCGGATTTAGGAGCCACTGTTTAGACACCCCTAAACAGAGAGGTTCCGGGATCCTTTTACCTCATTTCTGAGGTGGGGTGGAACCCAATAGGTGTTAGTTTAGGAGCGATCCTTCGAGTCGAGAAGTCTTGCATAAGACTTTCTTTTCCTTTCCAACTCCGAATCAGATTCCTTACCTTCTCTACACATTTGAACATTCCATTCTAAATAAACAAACCCTTTAATGAATGACTCTTTTAACAAATAACACCTTCTTATAAATACATGAACAAGAATGTGTTCGAACTCTTTTCGATTCCTTTCTTTTCGTCCTGATGAGAAGAAGCATAACTTGGGACCGATAATCGGGATCTACCCCGCGAAATGGAAGCCCCAAAGCCGATTTTCTCCTTCACCAATGGATCTGGACTTCGCCGTTTACAAGGATGAGCCGCCCGACATTGGGATCATCCGATTTGGACAAGGATTCGAGAACACAAATGTCAAGATTACCGACGTTTCCTTTTCGCGCCGACGAACAAAGTATCCGAAGCCGAGAAGCCGTTGCTCGAGTTCAACCTTAGGTCAACTCGAGAGTTTCCTCCCCGCAAAAGATACCGACCGAGAGGAGTACCGCTCGTCCGCGGGAGGACCGTTGTTGCTACCCCCGCCGGTCTGGTTGTCTCTGTACCTACCCCGGCTTCTGCCAAATTAAAGGGGAAGGAGATCCAGAACTATGGTGAACCTGCTACCGTGGAGGGTACAGACTTTCCTGTGAGACCTTCCGTTTTTTAAATCGGGTCCAGCTCAAGAATTTCATCACTAACACGGACCCAGAGAAGGAACAGAAGCAGGAAGATTGCCGTGAAGGCCGTAGCCGCCGATGTCGCTTTCCTGGAAGAAATCCCAGAAATCCCTGAGTACACACCACTACCCGAATACATATCATTGCCTGAAGATACACCCTTTTTGGAAGGAAGTAGATTCCATCCCCTTTCCGCAAAAGCTGATGAGGAAAATGTCTGCAGGATTGTTTCTACATTACCTCGACCAGCATACTACGACAACAGCAGAAAGAAAAGGGTTAGGATCACGCCATTTACCCGACTACAGACTGTGATCGAAAAGCTAGCGAAGAAAGAGAAATGCCCCGTGTCGGAGATTCTAAGAAGGATAGGGCGAGTGCCAGTCAAATCCCGTCTTGGGCCACGAGTAGAACCTACCGTCGTTACGGAAAAGCCAAATAAAAGAATGAAGGCTAGTCCGCCTGTCGTCGTTTCAGGGTTGCAGATTAGGGAGGATACCACCTTCCAGCATTTGGCTGACAGACCATCTGGTCCTAGACCTTCTGCTGCTAGAAGGATGGTATGGGGTCCCACTACCGGACAGCTAAGATCGAGACAACGACCCGAGAAGGAAAGTCTCGTCGGAGACTCGAATGCGAAGAAAGCGCCCACCGCGATAAAGGGGATTCGTGAGAAGGGGACCCGACAGCTATCACACGACATCTGCGAGGATGCACAGAAAGGCCCGGTAGAAGATGCTATGGAAAAGTTGAGGACTGATATTCGACGGCTAGCAAAAGAAAGGGAAGAGAAATTCGGAGACGAGATTGATTCGTCGGGAATTCATGGAAGATGAGTATGCGAGAAATCAACATGGTCGAAACACGAGCTTCGTCGGCTTCACAAGGTGCTCCTGCGTAGCCGCGTAGAAGAGAGGAGCCGAAGTGATGAGAAGACAGACTTCAAGAGAGAGACGATACGATCGCCCAAATGGCGAAGAGGATGGAAGAGATGGCTATAGCTCTAGCCACTCTCCAAAGTCAAGTGCAACCCCAAAGAGAGACACCCCCAGAGGTCATTCACATTGTAGACAGAGGAAAGGAGATTACATCCGTCAACGGGGACGATCAGCTAAAGAAATATACGACACAAAGCATGGTTCCAGAAAAAGATATCAAAAGCTTGGTGGAACAGCAGGTGCGAGAAGCCTTAGCACAATCGAAGAGTGGGACATCCATTCGGACGGGTAGACCTTACCCGGAAGAATTTGACGCTGTCCAATACCCAAAAGGCTTCGTACCACCTCTGTTCAAGACATTTGATGGAACTAGGAACCCCCGACAGCATGTTGCACACTTTCGTGCCAGTTGTTGCAACGCCGGCGGGAGCGATGCATTATTCTTCCGACAATTTGTCAGCAGCCTGTCAGGGATCGCCTTTGATTGGTACGCAGAATTACCGAATGGTTCGGTGAAGACGTTCTCAGAACTAGAAAACCTTTTCATCAAGCGATTCGCCGGAGCTCAGCACCACATCACTATAGGTGATTTAGTGGTAGAGAAGCGTAAGCCGAACGAAACTTTGGTGGATTACATACTTCGATGGAGGAACTTAAGCATGAAGTGTGAACCACAATTACAAGAACAACATGCAGTCGGCATCTTACTTAAGAGCATTCACGGCCCGATAGCACTTCTCCTCAAAGGATTCACTATTAAGACTTTCGAGAAGTTGTTAAGCAAGGCCGGGAGCTTGCAAGAGGAGGCGAAGCAATTAAGTTTCGCCGACAAGACAGACAAACAAAAGCACGCGAAGACTTTTGAAAAGAAATCCGGGATCGTTGCGAGCAGTCGACAAAGGCAAGCAACCTATACAAATATCGTCCGAACGGCCACAGCAACCTCAATAGAATTACCAGCAACCCCGACCCAGCTATCAGTCATCTCCACAGTATGAACAACCGCCTCGTTCGCAACGTACATTAAGGGAGCTTCTAAGCAGGGAATATCCATTCAAGAATGAAGTAGTGCCGAAAATGTTCCGTAGTCTGATGAAGACTCCAGATTTCCAGCTGCCAGAGCATAAGAGACCGGAAGAAGTCAACAAGAAAGGTGATCCCAACTTTTTCCCTTATCACCGGATGCTTGGACACAAAATAGAAGATTGCATTACCTTCAAAAGTTGGCTCAACGACAACCTTCGGAAAGGGAATATAACAATCCCGAAGGAGTACATGAAGGAACCCCAGAAAGGAGGTTTCGTCAATGTTGTCTCGACTGATCTCATCGTTCCGATAGATCCCTATACAACTGACGATGGATGGATTACCGCTTGGACGAGGTCTTCGAAAAAGATTTTAGACAGCATCCAAACCGCTTCGGTGCGAGCTTCAATTCAGAGTTCGAAACCTGTCAAGTCGGCACTATCACTTGCGATAGAAGAACCACCTCAACAGGAGACGGTTGAAGAGAAGAAGAAAATCGATGAAGAAGAGAAGACTGAGATTCCTAAGGCTAGACTAGGGGCTGCTTATCCTAGGATAGTTGTTTCGGATTCGGGGGAGAAATCCCTCGAACCTATGACTCTGTATGATTATCTGCTCACTTTGGTGGGATCTTATAATGATAAGGGTGATGGCGTTGGCTACGTTTTGACTGTTTCTAATGATTACGTAACTAGCGACAATCCGGACATCGATCTCGATACAAATGACAATTCTCAAATCATACACAATCTCAACGATCACGATGACGAAGAAGACATCCATCAAGGAGGTTACGAGAGTTCAACAAGCGATGAATCTATTTGCGAGTTTCGAGGAGCTCCAGTCACAATAGAGTTAGAGCCTTCAGACTCTGAAGCTAATCAAGAACAACCTGTCATCCCGATTTAGGAAGAAACACCAGCAAACTTAACACTAGATTCAGAAGAAATTACAGAAGTTAACTTAAGAAGTGGAAGAGTTCTACCCCCGAGAATGGGTCCAAAGGACAAAGGAAAGCGGTGGTTGTTCAAGAAGAATCAACCCTGCGGAAGAAATACCCATTCAAGAAGAAGCCGAGACACATGGAAATAAAGTGGACTACAACGTGCTAGCCCATCTTAGGAAACTACCGACCAAACTGAGCATCTACGACGCTCTCATCTTATCAAAGGAGATGAGAGAAGCTCTGATCAAGGCCTTACTTGATCCGGAAATTTGCTTAGCTCAAATGGCCGGAGATTCCTTAGATGAGGTTTGCTCGTTAAAGGAACGACGAGGTGTTACCTTCACGGACAATGACTCTACTGCTTGGGACGACAGACCACAACCGACCGTTGTACATTTTAGTTACAATTGGGAAGTTTACGCTCTCCAGAGTATTGGTGGATCCAGGAGCGTCAATTAATATAATGAGTCTTCGAACACTAGCATACTTGGAAATTGATGCTCGCGAGCTCGAAGCCGACAAAATGTTATTAAGGGGATTCAACCAGAAAGGAGAAAGAGCCCTTGGATCAATAACGCTACTAATGAAGACCGGTGACTTAGCAAAGACAACCGCAAAATTTCACATAATTGATTTAGAAACATCGTTCAACGCTCTACTGGGCCGACCATGGATACATGAAAACAGGATGGTACCATCATCTCTACATCAGTGCATCAAATACTACGATGGAGGGGAACAGTGCATCAAAGGTGACTTACAACCATTCTCCGTACATGAGATTGGAATCCATGAAGACGCAGCTTATTATGCACCACCGAAGGAAACAATCTCCTCCCGAGATACCATAACAAATGAAGCAAAGAAAGTTCGGGACAACGGAGAACCTGAAATTCTAGTCCAATAGTCACTCACCAATCCCTTACGGCGAGATGGTGAAGGCTTCTCCACAACTCGCATCTGAGGTCGAGGCCGGGGACGAGGTCGTGGCAGAGACGTTAGGACAGTTGGACAGAGGAAACCAGCCATTAATGTCGATTGGGAAGACAGTTCTGAAGAAGAAAAAGAGATCAAACAAGAAGTAGCGACAATAAGTCGGAAAAAGCCGCAATTCAAGATCTCTCTCGAAGATGAGAAGAATGAAGAATATAAATCGATGTACGAGAAGATTAACCACTATGTACATACTATGACCCTGACCCCGATCCATTCTAATAAGATCGAGGGTATGGTGGTCAAAGAGGTACGTAGCGGCGGTGCAAAGCCCATCAAATTCTACCGTGGTGCTTCTTCCTCCAAAACTAAAAATAATGTACAATTTGAAGATGTCACTTCATCAGAATTAATGGAATTACCTTTTGAGTGGTACTTTCCCTGTGTTCAAAATTTAATTCAGCGTGGTTTCTTACCTCGACAATGGACAAAAGGCCAATCACAACATTTTGAAAAATTATGGAATAACTCCGGTCGTCCACCCAATTCAAAGCATGGTCTCGGATTCGGCACAGTAGGATCAGTTGACGATACTGAATTTTGCTTGGTTGTCACTTGCCAGTCTAATGAAAACTACATGGAAACTACAGAAGAATTTGAAGATTTACAAATTGGAGACGCTCCACCAGAATTCGAAGAAGAAATTAAATGTACAATAGATGAGTTAATAGAAGTTAACTTAGGTACTAGCGAAGTGCCTAGACCTACCTTTGTTAGCTCCTTACTCAATAAAGAAGACTCCGAAGAAATAATCAAGTTATTAATAGAATTTAAAGACTGTTTTGCTTGGAACTATGACGAGATGCCAGGATTAGCTCCAGAGGTTGCAGTCCATAAGCTAGGAGTGGATCCTACTTCTGTCCCAGTCAGAAAAGGTCCCAGAAGAATGCATCTAGAAATCGAACAACAAGTCATAGCCGAAGTTAAAAAGCTAATAGACGCTAAATTTGTCCGTGAAGAACAATACCCGACTTGGTTAGGCAATGTGGTACCGATCGAGAAGAAGAATGGTCGGATCGGAATTTGTGTGGATTTCGAGAGATTTAAACAAGGCATGTCCAAAAGATGAATTTCATCTACCGATCCCGGAATTAATGATCGACATTGCTTCGACACATGAAATATTCTCATTCATGGATGGATCTTCGGGATACAACCGGATAAAAATGGCTCCGGAAGATGAAAAGCTTACGGCATTCGGAATGCCGATCGGAGTATATTGCTACACGGTGATGCCATTTGGACTGAAGAACGCAGGAGCAACATACCAGAGAGCGATGACAAGAATTTTTGATGATCTCATCCACAATCAAGTCGAATGCTACGTGGACGATGTGGTCGTCAAAAGCAAAGTAAAGGAAAACCACCTGTATGATTTGAGAATTGTTTTCGAACGATTAAGGCAATTTAACCTTAAGATGAATCCCTTAAAATGCGCCTTCGGCGTCACCTCCGAGAAATTCTTAGGATTCGTTGTCCGACATCGTGGAATTGAAATTGACCCGGAAAAGATTAAAGCTATCTTAGAAATGCCGCCTCCCAAAACCTTAAAGCAACTACGATCTTTTCAAGGGAAGTTGGCATATCTTCGACGCTTTATCTCGAACTTGTCGGGTAGGTGTCGGCCTTTCTCGGCACTAGTTAAAAAGGACGCCAAATTTATTTGGGAAGAGAAATGCCGAAGGCCTTCGAGGACATTAAACAATATTTAATGACACCTCCTGTCTTAGTAGCCGCGATCTCGGGTAGACCGTCGATACTTTATACCGCGGCTTTAGACGACTCTCTCGGAGCCCTGTTAGCCCAGGTCAATGATGAGGGTAAAGAAAATGCTCTTTACTATTTAAGCCGTCATTTACTTCCGACGGAAATTAGGTATCCCGCAATTGAAAAGCATTGTTTGGCCCTGATCTTCGCCGCTCAAAAGCTCAGGCACTACATGCTTTCTCATAAGGTCAACCTGATCTCGAAGTTTAATCCATTGCAATACTTGATGACTCGTCCAACACTTTCCGCGAGACTTTCCGGATGGTCGATGATATTATTGCAATTCGATATAACTTTCGTGCCTCTTCGTGCCGTAAAGGGACAAGTCTTAGCAGACTTCCTCGCAGCACACCCTTTGCCGGCAGAATCTCCTCTCAATGACGATTTGCCAGATGAACAAATAATGAGCCTAGGAGACCCTGATGATCGATGTTGGGAATTATACTTCGACGGATCATCTTCAGCACACAAAGACGAAGAATCGCAAGTGATAGTGCCTGGTAAGGCAGGAATCGGGCTAATCTTTATAACACCAGAGCGGGGGATGTTAAGATACTCCTACAACTTGACAGAGCCATGTACAAACAACGAAGCAGAATACGAAGCCCTCATAACGGGGCTGGAATTAGCTATTCAAATGGGGATAACAGACATCAACATCTACGGGGAATCGCAGTTAATCATTCAACAGATAGCCGGACAGTACAGAATTTTTAAACCAAGACTCGAGCAATACTTCCAGTCTGCCATTCAATTGTTGGAACAAATTCCGAATGTGACGATCTACAAAATTCCCGAAAAGAAAATGCCTTAGCAGATGCGTTAGCTCACCTCGCAAAAAGAGTTTGCTCGTTTGCAAGATGAGTCGATAGAAGTGTCGGTTCACGGACGTCGGGTCCTATCACGGCTCGACATAGACACAATATATAAATCGGAAAAAGAAAAAGAATCAGTTGCAACGATGACGGAAAACACGGAATATTGGCGACGACCATTGATGAACTACCCGCAAACAGGAAAGCTACCGGACGATAGGTCGCTAGCCCATCAGATCAAGAAAAGAACTCTGTCCTACGCATTAATAAACAACACGTTATATAGAAGGTCTTTTGATCAAATGTGGCTAAGGTGCCTAAGCGGGTGCGAGGCCCATGAAATTGTTAAAGAGGTGCATTCAGGACTCTGTGGAGCTCACCAGTCGGGTCCGAAGATGAAAATGAAAATTAAAAGACTAGGGTACTACTGGCCCTCGATGATGACCGACTGCATGAAAATCACCAAGAGCTGTCACCAATGCCAAGTGCACGGAGTGGTTCTACACCATCCTCCAAATGTGCTACATCCGACAATTGCGTCGTGGCCATTTGAATGTTGGGGCATAGATATAGTGGGTCCAATAGAACCACCATCTTCAAAAGGACATCGCTTCATTCTTGCGGCTACAGATTACTTTTCTAAGTGGGCAGAGGCAGTTCCACTTTGAGAAGTGAAAGCACACCACGTGCTACAGTTTTTCAAGAACCAAGTTGTTTACCGTTTCGGAGTGCCGCGCAGGATTATCTCAAATAATGGGTCAGCATTCAGAAGCACACAAATCAATAATTTTGTCAGGAGATATGGAATCGACTGGCGATATTCAACAATCTACTACCCAAGAGCAAACGACCTCGCTGAGGCTTTTAATATCTCGTTCAAATCTTAAAGAAAACCTTGGACGACAATAAGAGAAATTGGCACGAGAAGTTATAGAAGCCTTATGGGCCTACCGGACAACCTTCAGAACTCCTACTCAAGCTACACCTTACGCTCTGGTGTATGGCTCCGAGGCAGTGTTACCTTTAAAGGTTCAGCTTCCTTTACTCAGAATTGCAGTTACAAATAAGATCACAACAGAAGAGAATGCCAAATTACGACTAGAGGAATTAGAAAGCCTGGAAGGTAAAAGACTTGCAGCGCACGAGAATTTAAAACTATACCAAGCTAAGATGGTTCAAGCCCATGACAAACTGGTCCGCCCAAGAACCTTCAAAGTTGGTGACTTAGTTCTTGTTCTCAAGAGACCTATTCTTGCACACCGCAAGATAGGTGGAAAATTTGAACCCACCTGGGAAGGGCCGTTCGTGGTTGAAGCAGTATACACAGGAGGTTCCTACCAGCTAGTGAATTGCCAGGGAGAATGACATATGCTTCCGATCAACGGGCGATACTTAAAAAAGTATTACGCTACCTGATGTTTTGAAGGAATGAATTCTTCATCATTAGAAGCACGGGCGAAGTAATTACTTACGACTGGGTCCGAACCCAAAAATAATAAAAAATGTGCTAAGATAAATAAAATCATGATAATAAAGTTTTCCTTGTTTTCTCTCCCACATCAAAATCTCTTTCCTGATCTTATCCCACTTCATTCCTGTTAAATGTAAAAGTATAAGAGTAATAAAAAATGTCTTTAATAAACATTTTCTTAATGTCCTTGTTCTTAGTACAGCCCCTGATCCTTTTCCTTGTCTTTTCGCAGGGAAATGTCGAGCGGGCGGTTGGTCCTGAACTTTAGAAATGGCGTAAGCCTTGCACTCGATGAAAAGAGGGTGAAAGATGGAGAGATAATCGAGATTGACTCGGATTTGCACCGACGGAGCCTACGAGTACGAGGAAAGTGACCGGGTCCCGAGTTGACCGAGAAGAACCGCCCGAGCGGAGCAGGTGATGAAAGTGGGTGGCCCAAGCCACCAATCCAGCAGACAAGAAAAGAAAGGCAAACACCGAAGAAGATAAGAAAATGAAGTCCGTAGTCACTACGGCGGAGGGCGAGCTTGTCGGCGCCGCGCCCACGGAGATTCAAGAAGTTCGAAGAGCTACTCTCACGAGCAACGCAATGAAGAAATAAGAATCGCCGCATCCGCAAGATGTTGACCAAACTAGCAGCGGACCGGCGCGACGAGACGATTCTTCTTGCCGCGCACATACACTTCAAGGACACCGGTTCACCGGGAACCCGAAGAAAGGAGGCCGGCTCCTAGGATAACGTAAAGGACCGGGGAAATCTCACGAAGATCAGAAGAAAGAAGACTACCACGCTAGCAGATGGAACCACCAGTGATGCATGACCTTGTTGCAGAAGCAACCCCGGGGGATGTCTCGATGGACATCATCCCCGAGGAGCCGAGGTATGCAAGAGAACATGAAGGGATTGAGCCGTATATCCCACAATACGTCACCAGGCCTCGCCATTTGCAAATTATTCCAGAGTACGAGCTGGAAAGAATGCAGAATGTTGAAAAGAAAACCTTTGAATACTTCGAGAGAATCAGAGGAAGAAGGATCAATATACTAGAAGGCCTCGAACTACATACAGACGTATTCTCAGAATATGAACAACAACAAATCGTGGATTGCATCCGGGATTTGAAAAGAATGGGCCGAGCGGGCCGCCTAAGAGAAAACACCTACTCAGAACCCCGGAGATGGATGCCAGGGAAAGGTAGAATTACAATACAATGCGGATGCTGCTACAACTTTGCGGAGGACAGGAAAGGAAACCCACCGGGAATACTCCGTCATGGGCAAGTGGATCCGATGCCATTAGTCATCAAGAGAATGGTAAAGAGATTGATAACATGGAGGGTACTGCCAGCAGATTGCATACCCAATAGCTGCATTATTAACATCTACAAGCAGGGTGATTGCATACCCCCGCACATAGATCACCACGACTTTGTCGGACCTTCTGCACGGTCTCTTTCCCGAACGAGTGTAACATCATGTTCGGATCCGACTTCCGGATAGCAGGCCCGGGTGAGTTCCGAGGGCCGGTGAAGATACCATTACCGGTAGGTTCCGTCATGATGCCGAAGGGCAACGGAGCGGATATCGCTAAGCATTGCATACCAGGAGTACCAGTGAAGCGGATCTCAGTTACTTTCAGGAGGATGGACGACAGGAAGACACCTTACCATTTTAAACCAGACCCGGAGCTAGAGAGCCTCCGGCCTTACGAGCTGTGAGCTACATGGAAAATATCACACCTCCGATGTAAATCCATACGGCATCCTTGCCAAGGATGGCTTGGAAGGTGATGTTATTGACCATGTACCCCACTATTCAGACATGGATTTTGACAGATGCTTCTTTGGATGGATCGACGAAGATCATACATAGTCCGTTTTGAGTCTACATGGATTGTATGAGATGTATTCCGGATCAAGTTGTATGATGTATCTTCGACATGATTGGAATGAAAGTGACCATGTCACATTTTTGGCCTTCACCTCTTTTGTGCAAATTGACTGGGAAACGCCATAAATGTTAAGTGAACTTCGAACAAAGAACAGACAAGAAATAAAAGAAAACTTTCCTTAAAAAAAAATCTAAAAATGTCGAACACCAAATCCGCATGAACACCAAATAAACAAAAAAAGAAAAAACGGGATAGTTAAAGGACAAATAAAACAGATTTAAAGCTCAAACTAAATTTTAGTTTAAACCCATCTTCTCAAACCCTCCAATCCTTCTTCAAATCAAGATCTATTCTAGACCTCCCTTGAAACCCTCTCTCGGGATGATTTCAAAATCACGAAGAGTTTTCAATTTGATCCGGATGACATGGGTTTGTACCCTTCGCCAAGTAATCAGACTATGATTGACTCCCATGGGATATGAAACACTTTCATATCTCATTTTGATCTCCCGCTAAATCCAAATCTCCACAGTAAATTTCAATTCAAAATTTCCGAGACTGGTACCTAAATTCCAGTTCTTATTCCGAGATCGATACCTAAATTTCGATTCTCATCCGAATTGATACCTAAATTTCAATTCAAAATTTCCAAGACTGGTACCTAAATTCCAATTCTTATTCCGAGATCGATACCTAAATTTCGATTCTCATCTGAATTGATACCTAAATTTCAATTCAAAATTTCCGAGACTGGTACCTAAATTCCAGTTCTCATTCCGAGATCGATACCTAAATTTCGATTTTCATCCTAATTGATACCTAAATTTCAATTCAAAATTTCCGAGACTGGTACCTAAATTCCAGTTCTCATTCCGAGATCGATACCTAAATTTCAATTCTCATCCGAATTGATACCTAAATTTCAATTCAAAATTTCCGAGACTGGTACCTAAATTCCAGTTCTCATTCCGAGATCAATACCTAAATTTCGATTCTCATCCGAATTGATACCTAAATTTCAATTCAAAATTTCCGAGTTTGGTACCTAAATTCCAGTTCTCATTCCGAGATCGATACCTAAATTTCGATTCTCATCTGAATTGATACCTAAATTTCAATTTAAAATATCCGAGACTGGTACCTAAATTCCAGTTCTCATTCCGAGATCGATACCTAAATTTCGATTCTCATCCGAATTGATACCTAAATTTCAATTCAAAATTTCCGAGACTGGTACCTAAATTCCATCGATACCTAAATTTCGATTCTCATCCGAATTGATACCTAAATTTCAATTCAAAATTTCCGAGACTGGTACCTAAATTCCAGTTTTCATTCCGAGATCGATACCTAAATTTTGATTCTCATCCGAATTGATACCTAAATTTCAATTCAAAATTTCCGAGACTGGTACCTAAATTCCGAGTTCTCATTCCGAGATCGATACCTAAATTTCGATTCTAATCCGAATTGATACCTAAATTTCAATTCAAAATTTCCGAGACTGGTACCTAAATTCCAGTTCTCATTCCGAGATCGATACCTAAATTTGGATTCTCATCCGAATTGATATCTAAATTTCAATTCAAAATTTCTGAGACTGGTATCTAATTTCTAGTTCTCATTCCGAGATCGATACCTAAATTTCGATTCTCATCAGAATTGATACCTAAATATCAATTCAAAATTTCTGAGACTGGTACCTAAATTCATGTTCTCTTTCGGGGACAGTACCTAAATTCTGCCTCCCATCTTTCGAGATCGATACTTAAACTTCGATTCTCTCCCAGGATTGATACTTAAATTTCAACTCCAGCTTCGTTTAAACTTTCGAGATCAGTGCCTAAATTTTGACTCTCATCCTTTTCAATCGATACTTAATCTCTGATTCTCATTCCAAGACTGGTGCTCAAATTCCAGTTTTCTTTGCAATCCCGAGATTGGAACCTAGGCTTCAATTCTTGTTTCAAATCCAAATTTTCTCAAATTAATTTTAAATCAAACTTCAATTTAAAATAAAAAAATCAAAATCTAAAATTACACATCCAAACTTAAATTGAAACAAAATGAAATCTAAATCGAAATTCCCCCAGATCATGTGATTTGGAATTCACCTCCTTTCCCTAGCGAGAGTTCAGGAATCTCCAGTTTCAGAGATATACTTGACACTCCCCAGCGAAAACTCTTCTACTTCGTCCTAAGTTGTTCACTTAGACATCTGTGTTGGTTTTGTTGATCGCTTCGGTCAACACCAATACGCGCGGTGTGCTCCGTCAGCTCACCACACCTATTGGGGGTCCATTTGTTGACCTCATTTTTGATGAGGTCTTCTCTTCTTCTTTTTAGTACTTAGGATCTAGCCTTAGGCTTTTCCTTTGACTATCTTAGAGGACTAGAATTGGGATCCACCACCTTTTAGAGATTCAAACCACTTCTTAACTCCCCGCAAACTCCACAAACTTGATCGTAGACCCCTAATCACCTAGAGGGTTGAAATCGAATGTGGAAGTTTAAAGGATGGGTTCCTATAGGACTCTTTGGCCTTAGGACTGCCCTGGGTGGCCTGGTCGCAGTGAAGGGCTGACTTACACACACACTACACTTATACACTACACTCTCACACACCTCCTAAAACCACACACCTATACTCAACTTGACCTCCTGACTCATGTAGGTGATTCACATGGATGGTCCTTAACCCCTAAGCCCTTGGCTAAGAGGGTTGGGAACAACATAGTGAATGCCTCAAATGAGTCCCTTCATGGCTCGTGTGGGTTTGATATGGCTTCATGGCTCAACCAAAATGATTTTATTCCACTTATATTCACCCAATCTTCAATTTCCCAAATTTTCAATTTTTGACCCCCGGGACCCTACACCCGCTTAGCCTACCCAAAACCCTTGAAACTACCCAAATTTCTCAAAAATTTCCAAATCACCCAAAATTCTCAAAAATCATTCCTAAACATTTCCACATCACTCAAATTGATCATCCATAGCCAAAAATATCAAAAATTCCAAGAAAACCTCCCAATACCCTCCAAATACCCAAAATACCCCTCTTGACCCAAAAATTCAGAAAATTCCCAGAAAATTCCAGAAAATCCCAAATATTCCCAATTTCATTTTGTTCAACTACACCATGGGCCAATTTTGTCAATTTACCCCACTTTTATCAAAACCCCCAATTTGACCCATTTTAACCCAAAGTGAACCCAATGTCAAACCAAGCCTACCCAATTGACCCAAATTCTGGTCCAATTCAATTCTAAACTTCCGTTCAACATTCCCAACACCAATCTAGACCAAATCCAAGTCCAATTTGATTGACATTTGGATCAAATTTCACTTTTCGCCTTAAAGCCCAATTTGGACCCATGACCCAAACCTAACCCAAACTCACCCAATTCAACTCCAATTAACCCCAAATCTTTTCTAAATCTTCCTTAGCATCCCCAAAAGAAAAACACTAACATAATTTGCCCAAAATTTAGACCCAAACCCCACTCAAATTCAACCCAAAGCTAAAAGGCCCAATTTTGACCTAAACCCAAACCTAACCCAAATGAGCCCAAACCCCAAAATCAAAGCCCAACGAAAGTCAAAACCTCTTTGAAACACTCCCATAAACATTTCTCAACATTAATTTTACATCAATTTCAACCCTAGACCAACATTGGCCCAACTTGGCCCATTTTGACCTATATTGGCCCATTCACCAAAAGAGACCAAATTCAACCCAATTCAAACCCAAATAATCACCAATTTGCTTCAAGTCACTCATGACACATCCATGAGCTAAACCCAACAATTATTTGGCCCAACCTCTTTACAAAATTCCCATCCATAAATTCATTTTTAAACTTAAAGGCCCATACCTTAAACCATTTTAAATGCCCATCATTTACCAAATCCAAAGGCCCAAAATTGGTCTCAAAGCCCATATGACATTTCCCCTCATCATACTTTCAATTAAACTCAATACCTAAGTCCTAAATTCATCATCAAATCATACCAAATCAAGCCATATGCCAATTCCCATTAAAATACCAAAATTCACAAAACCCTTTTTCATGAAATTGACTTAACTTTCCCCAAGCCAAAGGTGAGCCATGAAGAACCTTGGACACTCCACCATGCCATATTGGGTAAGAAGAGGGAGGGATTTCCTTAATCCCTAAAGCTCATTAGCCTTAATCATGATTCACCTAAACTTAAATTTAATCCTAATATATTTTGATGGAGACTTCTCCATGCCAAACCAAGTGATCCCTTTGATCCCCACGGCATCCAAAGCTACCTTGAAGGGTGCACCAAGCCCAAATGGGTGGATTGACCCATTTAGACGAAAAACTAGCCATGCCCCATTCTACTTTGGATCAAAGCCTTTACACATGGCAATTACCAATTGCTTGCACCAAACCCCAGCCCTGACCCACCTGAACAAGATGGTGACCAATGCCTGGCCGGCCAGCCACCAGGTCGGCGGAAAACACCATGGCCGAGAGCTCACATGTGAGCCAACTTTGGAATTCTCCCTTGCTAAGCTGCCCCATCCCCAGTGGCCATTGTAGCTGTTCTTCTCTTGCCAAGAGCAGCTAATCCCAAGCCCTAACTCTCCCAGGGAGGCCCTCCACCCTCTCCTATTTAAACACCACCCCTTCTCGGCCATGGGAGGTGCTGAAACAAACCTTCAGGAAACTCTGCCAAAATTGTTCCAGACTACTCCCCATACATAGAGCATTTGATCCCCACTGAATTCCAGCCCCAATTCCCTCCAGCTGAGCTCAATTTTGAGTTTAAACTTTAGCCTAAAAACCAGGATACTTCTTCACAGTGGATCAATCCTCAAATTGATTGGTCCTACACCTTCACCAGACCAAGAGAAGTTGTCCACTCAGCAAAGCCCCATCTCCGGGCCACCCGAGTTGCTCCGGCCTCCAACCTTTGTGACCGGGCTGTGGTCGAAATCCTACCTAGGCAATTCACCGGACTCAGGAGACTTCATCTGGAGCTTGCTGGGATCCAATAGAAGGTGAAACAACCCTCAGATCGAAGCCACACTTCTCTGAGAAATGGTATGGCCTCACTCTTCTTCCCGAGCTTCTGAACACTCTCCATTTTTATTGAGTAAATTTCATCCCACATAAACCGTATGTATGTGTTCGTCTTCTCGAGACGAATCCATAGAGCATAAGAACGTTAAATTTGGTCAAGTATCGAGTGAGAACTTAGGCCTAGAAGATGGACTGTTCTCGGGTTAGGAGGCTTGGGGACGATGAACGGATGTCGTTCATTCAATACACGCGTGGACGGACGGCTTAGATGGCGTCGGACCAGGAGATGGTACGTGAACCGCCGCACCCGGGCTGCTGACTCAAGCTGCGGCGTCGAATGGGAGCGCACTGCGTGGCCGTTCGGAGATGCCGAGGATGACGCGGCGCCGATTCAGATAAATAGAAAATTAGGGATTTTTCTATTTATTTAATTCCCTGAACTTGGAAAATTCATAACTTTGTGTAGGAAAATCATAAAAATAAAATAAAAATACCCTCTTGCTCGATGAACGAGAGGAGAATAATGTGGAAAAGAAATCATTTAATTTCATCAAGTATTTTATTTTTAATAATTTATTTACTGTCCGCATTATTTTAATTCTCCATGCATATAGGAAATTCACCATGGCATGAGACCATAGGGCTTTTGAAGCCTCCGAATTTGGGAACATTCCCCGAATTTTCCAAAGTTAGAGGCCATCCCTATGAGAAGTTATTGATTTTTCAAATCCATGTTACTGTTTTGAGTATTTTAATTCTAATAATTAGCATGTTTCGAAATAAATTCTAGGAAGATTTGGTGATGTCCCTTATGACCAGAGGACTCTAGGAAAAATAGGTTTTGAGTTAGTTCACTTAAAATAACCCTAATTGGCTTAAATACCCAAAATAGATCCCTAATTAATTAGAGCTAACCATACATCAAATTGACTTGAAATTAATTCTCCACTGACCTTTAGGATCAGAGGAACCCACCATAAAAATTTGAAGTCAATTGGATTTGGTTAGCCCTACTAAATGGGTTGATTAAGCCATTTAGTCAATTTGAACTTTAAAAATTCTTAACTTTCAAAATACTTTTTAAAAATTCACGAAATTGGTTTTGGAGCCTCTCTGATATCAGGGGAATTTAAGAAAAATAAAATTGTAATTTTCTAAAAAAGTTGATTTTTTGTATTATTTTAATATTTTAATAATTAAAAAATAATAAAAATCATAAAAATAATAAAATTAACGAAAATGTCACATTTTGAATTTTAATCACTTAGGAACAAACCCCATATTTTTCTTAGGTCTATTTAATGAGATATTAAATTTTAAAGCCCTAGGGTAATTTTAAAATTAAAAAAATGTATTTTCTAGCATTTTCACTAAAATAATTATAATAAATCAAAGAAAAATCAGAAAATTGCAAAAATTGATTCTCTAATTTCCTTGATATCAGAGAGATTTTTGAAAAATATAAATTTCATTTTTCAACCTTTATTTTTATTTTTTAAATTAATTAATACTCCAAAACTTAAAATAATTATAATAAAAATAATATAATTCAAAAAATCACCAAAATTCTTCCAAGTGGTCCTCTGGTCATTAGGAATATGCCATAATTTTCTTAAGGACAGAAACTTTTCCTTGGTCATATTATTAAATTTTCCTTGGAAATTCCTATTTTCCACTAAAAATAATTATATAAATAAATTAAATATAGAAAAATCACATTTTCTCCTCTCATGTCTTTATTGGCATATGAGTGAAGTCACATAAAAATTTCAAGTTTATTTAAGCTCAATTTAGTGAGTTATGAATTTATTAAGCTTGAAGGGAAAAATGGTAATTAAAATTTTAACCCTTAATTAAAACTTTAGGTTTAATAAAATTAACAAGTAAAATATTTGATCTTAATCTGATTTGGATGATTGAAATTTAAATAATTAAAGGGTAGAAATCCATTAAACAATTTAAAATAATTAAAATAAACCTTAATTTAAATAATTGATTAAATTTGGAAGAATAATAAAATTGGAATTATTAAAATAGGGATATTATTAGGAAGAAATTTATTCTTTAATCTAAAAGTCCCTAAATTAATCATTTCAATAATATTTAATTCCTAATTAAGAATGATAACTCAAATTTAAATTTTAAAATATTAAAGGATTAAATTAAAAAGTTAAATTATTAAACTTTTTTTAAATTTTCAATTAAATTAAAATTAAAAAATCAAATTAAATTAAATTAAATTAAATTAAATTAAATTAAATTAAATAAATAAATTAAATTAAATTAAAAAATATTAAATTAAAGATTAAATTAAATTAAATCAAACAAATTAAATCAAATTAAATTAAATCAAATAAATTAAATTAAATTAAATCAAATTAAATTAAATTAAAGGAAATTAAATCAAATTAAACTAAATTAATTTAACATCAAATCAAACTAAATTGAATTGAATTAAATTAAATTAAAACTAAACCAATTAAATTAAATTAAAGTTAAATGAAATTGAATTAAATAACATTACCTAAGACATAAAGAAATTAAATATAAAACAACTTGAACACTATTCCAAATTTAAAGCCTTTAACTAAAGTTAAACTAAATCATAAACCATTTGAACACCAATTTGCCCTCGAGAGCTTTGGTTATCATAACTCCTAAACAGAACGTTAAATGAAATGCTACTTCACTTATAGGATATTCAAATGTCCTAGTTCAATTGAGCAAGATAACAAAACTTGAATTCCCGGACGATTAATTCATTTGTGTAATAAAATTCATTTGGACTTAAAACAATCCTAGAAATATTGAAAAGATGTTTAAGATTTGTCTTAAGCACTTCCTCGATACGATAGGATGTTCATAAGAACAATTGAACTTAATTATTCTTCGATGAAAAAAATCGTCCTCATTCCAAAACACAAAGACCTAGACGTCATAGAAAATGACTAGCTATAGGATTAGGAACTTGGTAGAAAACCATAACCCTTCCCTTAGCTTTACCTAGGAACTTGTTTAAATATTCTAATTGTGTTTTAAGTGCAGCTTGGGATGACGGGAAGACCCTCCAGGTACGCTTTTATTTTATTGCAATTTACGTTATTGCAATTTATTTAATCGCATCACACTTATTTTTCTTGCATGATAAACAACTATTGCATGAAAACCCACACCTTTAGGATAGTCCCTAAAACTGAAACCAAAACTAAGTAAAAAGTCATTGCAAGATAAAATTCACCGCCACAACATTTCAAAATATAAAACAACTCAAAATTTAATCACAAACAGAACACAAAACAACAATTACAACTAAATTAAAATGTCATGTTGGATGATCGGGAATACCTCGGATGATGTAACCTACGTGTTGCTAACGGGATTTCCCACGGTCTAAATGAAAGTGTGGAACTCATTTAGTTGAGTTTAGCAAATTCTTCTGGACTAAGTGAATCCGATAAAAATAACGATGCCGGAAGGATGGAACCGTGGGATCTTAACCGGTGTTGTTATAATCAACTTTAAGATTTGTTTTAAATAAAATATAAAAAAAACACTTGGAAATTAAGACTTCTCTAAACCAAAACACTTCTCTCATCTCTTGATTTATGACTTCTAAAACTAAACCTCTGCAACAACAAGGAGCTTGGAGCGTGGTGGGCAGCACGGCCATTGCCATCAGCAAAACCTGAGTCTACTTCAGCAAAACCTTCTTAGAATTAAACAACAAAGCCATAGGACTTCGAGGTAGTTTCCTAGTGCAACATAAATCCTCAACCTTCTTTAGGCATTTGCATGATCAGGTCATGTAAATTAAGCCCTAACCGGTTTTAGGATTCCGAGGCAGTCGTCTGATACGACATAAACCCTCACATCTTCGAGGCTATTTGTATGATTTCATCATACAAATATAAGTCCAAATTAATTAAAATTGGCAAGATCAAAACATTAAACAAACATTAGGACTTTCCTAAATCCAAGCCAAACAATAGGATAGTTAGGAAATTACTAAAGTTCGCTTCGGATCTGTGATTTCTCCTACTTTTCTTCCTTTGAATCCCCAAAATAAAAATGTGCCAAACTCGATCCATTCTCTATTGAAATTCCAAAATTCAATCCTTTGAAAACTTAAACTTTGAAATTCTTGAGAGCAGAACTACTGATTATTATCGAGAGTTTTCTTAGGTGATTCCCGTCACTTAAGATGTAATTAACTATAGGGGCTTGCCCTTATAGGGAATTCTAAAGAACCCAGGTAATATAAACCCTGTTTAATGTTTTTATATTAAGCAGGGGAATTTGTCGGCACACAAAATTGGTTCGCAGACCAAATGGATGTCACAAATCTTTTAGTTTATTTAATCGAGCCCCACCATCAAGCAGTGTGCCTATTCTTCGGGATAGATACACGGTTTGTAGTGCGGTACTCGTTTATATAAACTATTTGGGATGTGAGATCGGTTTGATTTCATATCTTAAAATCTTCAAATTCAAAAAATATTTTTAAAATTAAATACTACTTTTCAAATTATTTATTTAAATTAAATTAAAAAATTCGCCGACAATTTCTGTAGGCGACCCCTTTTCAAAATATAACACAACCTAAAAATATGCCGACAAACACCTAATCCTTTCC
Source organism: Papilionanthe hookeriana x Papilionanthe teres (assembly GCA_022702705.1). Classification (NCBI taxonomy): domain Eukaryota; kingdom Viridiplantae; phylum Streptophyta; class Magnoliopsida; order Asparagales; family Orchidaceae; genus Papilionanthe; species Papilionanthe hookeriana x Papilionanthe teres. The sequence continues at coordinate 41,608,040 of CM040422.1, forward strand.
TTATTTTCTTTTAAGGGAAATGTCGAACGGGCAGTTGTTCATGAACTTTAAGGATGGAGTAAGGCTTGCACTTAACGAAGAAGAGCTGAAAGCTGGTGCTGTAATCAAGGTTGACTCAGACTTTGCACAGCTAGAGCTAGGATATGAGAAAACAGCTTGGACTATTGTAGACCCCGAGCAGTCCCATGGAAAGACAGTGATGAAACTCAGCGAGAAGATTCAGCACACCGCAAATTAAAAAAGGAAGATTAGAGCTATTGAAGAAAGTAAAATGAAATCAGTAATAACGTCTGCAGGAGGAAAGCTTGTCAGTGCTGTCCCTACCAAAATCCAGGGGGAGAGAAGAGCCACTTTGACCCCAACCCAAAGAAGAAACAAGAACCGGCACATCGCCAAGATGCTGAAGAAATTGACAGAAGAGTAGATTAAATAGGAAATTCCAGCAACCACATAAGCTGTCCCGAAAAGGTCAGTCCTCAGGAGCACCATAGCAGAGGTTGCTCCAGAGGAGGTTACTACAGAGTCTATACCTGAGATGGTGATGATTCTAGGAGAGTGTGACGGTGTGGCCATACATCCCACAGTAGTCACTAGAATCCGACAATTGCAAATAATTTCAGAGCACGAGTTGGAAATGATCCAGAGGGTGCGAAAGCAGTGTTTTGAATACTTTCAGAGAATCCGGGGAAAATATGTCAACATCTTGGAAGGATTAGAGTTACATACAGATGTCTTCTCTCACTACGAGCAGAGTGAGATTGTGGACTACGTCGACGAGCTGAAGAAGCAAGGTCGTGCAGGACGACTACGTAGCAGGACCTACTCCGAGCCTAAGAAATGGAAACGAGGCAAGGGGAGGATTACAATCCAATTCGGATGCTATTACAATTTTGTTGATGAAAGGAAAGGAAATCTGCCAGAGATACCCCGCTACGATGAAGTGGATCCAATGCCAGTTCTGGTTAAGAAAATGATAAAGAGGATGGTTGCTTGGCATGTCTTACCCGCTGACTGCATACCAAACAGTATCGTATAATCAACATCTATGCAGAAGGAGATTGCATTCCACCTCACGTGGACCACCACGACTTTGTGAGGCCCTTCTGCACTGTTTCCTTCATTAACCAATGCAACATCATGTTCGGAACAGAACTCCGGATAGTTGGCCTTAGAGAATTCCGAGGGACTGTAGAGATACCTCTATCGGTAGGCTCTGTTCTCGTACTACGAGGAAATGGTGCGGATGTGGCGAAGCACTACATACTGGGAGTTCCCTATAAGCGGGTCTCCATCACTTTCAGGAGGATGGGTGAGAGCAAGATTACGGTCTACTTCCAGCCAGATCCAGAATTAGAGAGTCTGTAACCCTACGAGCTGTAAGCTACATAGTAATAACACACCTCTAAACCACACTTACGTGGGATTCTCCTCCAGAAAGTGGCTTAGAAGATAATGTTATTACCTATGTGGTTTAGTTTTTAGACATGGATGAATCGAACAGACAGTTTTTGTCAGAATACCTGAAGATATCAGTACAGTCTGTGTTCAGATATATATGGATTTTGTAAAAGTCTATTTTTGAAAAGAAAGCGTCAGAAATGTTTTGATGGAATCACCTGATGTACCTTTGACATTTTTAATGGAAATGACTATCGTATTTTGCCTTTAGTTTTGTGCAATTGATTGCAAACGCCACCAAATCTGAGTTTGACTCAGGTTTAAAGAAAAAATTGAACAAAGAATGATTTGAATAAAAAAAAATCCAAATTCAAAATCCAAATAAAGTACAGAACTTAAAAATCAAAACAAAATCAAATAACCAAAACAAACTAAACAAAAAAAAAACAATAAAAATTGAAGCTCTGATTCCGAAATCCCAGCCTCCGGCTGTTCTCGAAATCTTTTCTCCTCTCCGTGATTTCTCCCTCTTTCGAGACTGGTACCTAACTTCTAGTTCTCACCCTTTTGGAGTTGGTACCTAACTTCCAGTTCCCTCCCTTTCGAGGTTGGTACCTAACTTCCGACTCTCTTTCGAGACTGGTACCTAACTTCCAGTTCTCACCTTTTTGGGGCTGGTACCTAACTTCCAGTTACCTTCCTTTCGAGGTCGGTACCTAACTTCCGACTCTCTTTCGAGACCGGTACCTAACTTCCAATTCTCACCCTTTTGAGTTGGTACCTAACTTCCAGGTTCCCTCCTTTCGAGGTCGGTACCTAACTTCCGACTCTCTTTCAAGACTGGTACCTAACTTCCAGTTCTCACCCTTTTGGGGCTGGTACCTAACTTTCAGTTCTCTCCCTTTCAAGGTCGGTACCTAACATCCGACACCCTTTAGAGACTGGTACCAAACTTTTAGTTCTCACCCTTTTGGGACAGGTACCTAACTTCCAGTTCCCTCCTCCCTTTCGAGGTCGGTACCTAGCTTCCGACTCTCTTTCGAGACTGGTACCTAACTTCCAGTTCTCACCCTTTCGGAGCTGGTACCTAACTTCCAGTTCCCTCTCTTTCGAGGTCGGAACCTAACTTCTGACTCTCTTTCGAGGCCGGTACCTAACTTCCGAGTTCTCACCCTTTTGGTCGAGTACCTAACTTCCGGTTCCCTCCATTCGAGGGCGGTACCTAACTTTCGACTCTCTTTCGAGACTGGTACCTAACTTCCAGTTCTCACCCTTTTGGGGCTAGTACCTAACTTCCAGTTCCCTCCCTTTTGAGACTGGTACCTAACTTCCAGTTCTCACCCTTTTGGGGATGGTACCTAACTTCCAGTTCCCTCCATTTTGAGGTCGGTACCTAACTTCCGACTCTCTTTCGAGACTGGTGCCTAACTTCTAGTTCTCACCCTTTTGGGGCTGGTACCTAACTTCCAGTTCCCTCCCTTTTGAGACTGGTAACTAACTTCCAGTTCTCACCCTTTTGGGGTTGGAACCTAACTTCCAGTTCCCTCCCATTCGAGGTCGGTACCTAACTTCCGACTCTCTTTCGAGACTGGTACCTAACTTCCAGTTTTCTTCACGGTCCTAGGTTCCAATTCTCATCTTAAACCCTTAAAACCAATCTTAAGTCAAACTTCAACCAAAATCTAAACTCGAATCAATTCAAAACTCAAACTTAAAATTTGAATGCAATATAAAATCCAATCTCTCTAGATCTTCTGATTTGGAATTCACCTCCTTTCCCCAGCGAGAGTTCGGGGATCTTCAATCTTGGGGATATACCGGATACTCCCCAATGGAAAGTTTTCTTCGCTTTGTTCTAAGTGTGCCACTCGGTATGTCTGTGTTGGTTTTGTTGATCTCTTCGGTCAACACTAATACTCGCGGTGTGCTCTTTTAGCACACCACACCTATTGGGGTCCATTTGTTGACCTCATTTCTGGTGAGGTATTTTTCTTTCTCTTAATTCTTAGGATCTAGCCATAGGACTTCTCCTTGACTATCCTAGAGGGCTAAAATTGGGGACCCACCCTTTAGCAATTCAACTACTTCTTGACTCCTATTGGGACCCACTTGGATGGTTTCAAACCTCTAAATCACCTTAGAAGGTTAAGACCACCATATGGAGAACCAATAGTGAGCTCCTATAAGGTTGTTCAAGCCTTAGGACTACCTTGGGTGACCTGGTCCTGATGAGGTCTGGCTTACACACGCTTGCACTCTCACACACCTTCCTTGCCCATTTCCCCCCTGGTTCATGGGAGCGCACATGTGGCTAAGTCCAAACCCCTAGCTCTTTGGCTAAGAGGGTTGAATACAACCCATGAGATGTTCATAATGGTCATTTCTTGGTCCATGGCTCAGTTTAAGCTTCACCATGATCAAAATTCATCTTTTGCCAAAGTTCCTGGTTTTGACATTGGGTCCTTCAAACCCACCTAAAATTACCTAATTGCTCCAAATTTTTCAAAATTCTTACAAAATTACCCAAAATTCCCAAAAGTCCTAAAAATCATTTTGAAACAATCCCCACCTCTTAAATCCACCAAAATACCCCAATACTCTCCAAATAACCTCCAATACCCTAAATACCCCTTTTATCCAAAAAATCTAAAAATTTAAAAAATTCCCAAAAAATTCCAAAAAATTTTAAATATTCCCAATTTCATTTTGTTCAACTACACTATAAGCCAATTTTGCCAAAATAACCAACTTTTATCAAAATCCTTAATTTGACCCATTTTTAACCTGAATGGACCCAATGTCAAACCAAATTGATCCAATTGTCCCCAATCTTTCCCAATTTCAATTCTGGACTTCAATTCAACCATCCCCAATACCAATCTAAACCAAATCTAAGCCTAATTTGATCAACATTTGAGTTCAATTTGAACTTTAAACCAAAACCCCCAATTTTAACCTATGACCTAAACCTACGCCAAATTCAGCCCAATTCAACTCATCTTTCCCCCAAATCAACTCTAAACACTCCCTAATATATTCCTACACCAAGCACAACATTAATTGGACCTCAATTTAAACTCAAACTCTACACAAAATCCCTTTGAAATCAAAACCCCCAAATTTGACCTAAAGTTGCCACATACCCCAAATTACCCAAATTGAGTCCCCTAAACCCAAAATTTCCATCCAATTTCTATACTAAACCTTTTATAACAATCATTTGTACCCTTTTGAATTATCAATTGGCCTTGAAACAAGTTCTAGCCAAACCTAAATCTAACCTAACCCATGGTGACCAAATTTAACCAAAATCCCAAAATTCACCTAATTGACCTTTCAGTTGAACTCAAAACATCTCCATGTCTTCATGAAAGTTCTTCATGGAAATCCTCTCTACAATGTTACTAAAGACACTTGGACCTAAATCAAGCCCAAACTCATGTTAGCCTAACCTAAACCCAAGTGAGCCAATTTGAACCCATGGCCTAACTTAACCAAATTGAACCAAATGTGGCCAAATCAACTCTTCCACAGCCACCATTTGAACCCTAGGAGCCACCCTAGATCCACCTAGCCCATGATAAGTGAGTCATGGACCAAGGGTTCCCCATTTTAAGGGATTTACTCTCTTAAGTGGATAAATCTCCTTTTGCCCCACGCCAAAATCCTCTCATACCTGATTAATCACCATTAAATCTCTCCATGACTCACCTGACCTCAGGGGCTAGCTCCCCTGTCCTTGCAGGCCGACCTAGTCGCTGGAGGGGGTCAAAACTGAGAGCCACCACCCACCTAAACTAACCCGAACTCCACCGATTGGCCACCTCGGCCGAATTAAACATTGGAGCCTTTCGCCCTCCACTGAGCAGTGGAATCCACCCACCGATTGAACCCCGAACCCCTGTTCGAATGGCCCTGGACATTTAAGCACCACCTCTCGACCATGAGAGGGGTGTAGAAATTTTTCTCAATGAAACCTCACCAAATCACTCCCAAAGCTTCTCCCAGCCTAGAGAAGAGGAACCCCACTGCTTTCCTGCTTCCTCCTCCACTGGTTGAGTTCAATTTTTGAGCTCACTTTCAGGCCGAAAATAGGACATTCCCTAAACCTCCACTAGAACCAAATTAAACTCACCCACACCTTCACAACACCCAAGGAAGGAGTTCCCCAGTGGAAGCCCCCTCTCCAGACCACCCAATCTCTCCAGCCATCAAAGCTTGAAATCGGGCATGGTCGAAGTCATGCCGAGCCCGATTCACCACGGCTCTCAGGCTTCATCCCTAGCTTCCTTGGACTCCAACGAACGTGTCGAGCCTCTCTGATAGAAGCTTCACTTCTCAGAGCCAAGGTATTGCTCACATATAAATTTGAAGTCAATTGGAAATAGTTTAACCCACTAAATGGATCATTTAGAATACATGATCATTTTTAAATTTCAAAAATCCATAAAACCCAAAATACTTTTAAAAAATTCACCAAATTGAATTTGGAACTTCTCTGATATCAGAGGAGCATAGGAAAAATAAAATTGAAAATTTCTAAAAAAAATTTATTTTTAGCCTATTTTTAAATATTTTAATAATTAAAAATATTAAAAATCATAAAAATATTAAAAATCATAAAAATGTCATATTTTACTCCCTAATCATTTAAGAACCAACCAAATATTTTTCCGAAGTCTCTAGGTTAAAATATTAAATTTTATAGGCTTAATGTAATTTCTAATATAAAAATGAATTTTTAACCTTTCTGACTAAATTAATTCTAATAAATCAAAGAAAAATAAAAAAATTATAAAATTTATTTCTCTGAGCTCCTTGAGGTCAGAGAGATTTTTGAAAAATACAAAATCCATTTTTCAACTTTTATTTTATTATAAAGTTAATTAACACTCTAAAACCTAAAATAATTATAATAAATAAAATATAATTCAAAAAATTACCAAAATTGGTCCAAGTGGTCCTGCAAGTCGATAGGAACATCCCATAATTTTCCTAAGGTTAGAAAAATTACCTTGGTCATGTTGTTGAATTTTCATTAAAAAAACCTTATTTCTATTAAAAAATAATTATATAAATTAAATTAAAATTAGAAAATTCACATTTTCTCCTTTAATGTCTTAATTGACATGTAAGTGAAGTGACACAAAAATTTTAAACTCAGTTGAGCTCAATTTAGTGAGTTATGAAGTGAATAGGCATAAGAGGGCATGAAAGTAATTAACGATTTTAACTTTAATAAATATTTTATGCCTAATGAAAGGGGAGGGTAAAATATTTGATTTAATATTCCCTTAGATGATTGAAACTTAAAAGATAAAAGGGCAGAAACCCATCAATCACTTTAAAAATAATAAGATAGAACCTTAAGTAATTAAATTATTTAAATTTTGGAAGATTAATTAAATTTTTTTGGGTAAAATTTTTTATTAGCGATTTAATTTAAGAAGATACTAATTCTCTGATTCAAATCCCTAATTGAATTAATACAATGACTTTCAACTCTAAAAAATTATAATTTAAATTATTAATTAAATAATAAATAATTCATAAATCTAAAATATCAAACAATTTAAATGGTTAATTAAAATTTAAAACTTTAACAATTTAGTAATTAATTAAAATTTAAAATTTTAAATAATTTAATAATCAAATCAAAGGAATCTTAAAGTATTTGAAACTAATCTAGAATCATTTAATAAGCAAATTCGAAACATTAAATTAAAAAAAATGTGAGAATTAAATCAATTTAAGATCAATTTAAATTAGTCATTTAAATCTATCTAATTTAATATAATTAATTCAAAATCAAATTTAAATCATCAATACTTAAACTAAACAACTCAAGTATCCCTTTCAATCTAAGTAACTTAAGTTGCTTAGGAGGAAACTAAAATTATCTTAAGTTATCAATTAAATTTTAATTAAAGAATGGCTAAAATCTTTTGACGAACCAATTTGCCCCTAAAGGCTTTCATTATCATAACTCTTAAATAAAGCACTAAGTGAAATGTCACTTCACTCATAGGATAATCGAATGTCCTAGTTTACTGAGCAAGAGACAAAACTTAACTAAATCCTTGGACGATTAATTCACCTGTGCAATGAAATTCATTTAGACTCAAAACAATCCCAGAAGCATTGAAAAGATGTTTAAGACTCGTCTTAAGAACTTTCTCGATATGATGGGGGGTCTTAAAAGAATAATTGAACTTAATTGTTCTTTGATGAAGAAAATCATTCATAAAACACAAAGAACCTAAACGTCTTAGGAGTTGACTAGCAGTAGGATTAGAATTTTGGTAGACAACCAAAACCTTCCCTTAACTTTACCTAGGTACGTGTTGCATATATTTAAATGCCTTAACACGTGTTTTAAGTGTAGCTTGAAATGACGAGAAGACCCTCCAGGTACGCTTTTATTTTATTGCAATTTTGCTTTATTACAATTTATTTACCTGTACCGCGCTTTACTTTTCTTGCACGTTAAACAAGATTGTCACCCTGCATGAAAACTGAAACATTAGGGTAGCCACCAAACTGAAACCAAAACTAAATTAAAATCAACGATAGATAAAATTCACCGCCACAACATTTCAAAATATAAAACAACTCAAAATTTAATCACAAACATAATAATAAAACTATAATTACAATTAAATTAAAATGTCTTGTTGGATGATCGAGAATACTCGGATAATGTAACCTACGTGTTGCTAACGGGATTTCCCACAGTCTAAATGAAAGTGTGAAACTCATTCAGTTAAGTTTAGCAAATTCATTTGGACTAAGTGAATCCGATAAAAATAATGGTGTCGTAATGATGGAACCATGGGATCTTAAGCAGTGTTGTTATAATCAACCTTAAGATTCCCCTAACAAACGTTAAAAATATTTGAAATTTAAAACCTTTTTTAAACCAAAACACTTCTCTCATCTCTTGATTGTCACCTTCTAAAACCAAACCTATGCAACAACAAGGAGCTCGGAGCATAGTGGGCAGCACGGTCATCGTCATCAGCAAAACTTGAATCTACATCAGCTAAACCTTTCTTAGTTTTAAATAACAATTCATAGGATTTCGAGGTAGTTTTCCTAGTTCAGCATAAATCCTCAACTTTTTGTTAGGCATTTGCATAATTATATTATGCAAATTAAGCTCCAACCGGTCTTAGGACTCAGAGGTAGTCGTTTGGTACGACATAAACCCTCACATTTTCAAGGCTATTTGTATGATTATGTCATACAAGTATAAGTCCTAATTAACTAAAACTAACAGGATCGAAACATTAAATATTTTTCTGTCAAACAATAGGATAGTTTGGGAAGTTGCCAAGATCTCGCTTGGATCCTCAACTTCTCCTACTTCTCTTCCATTGGATTCCCAGAATAAACTGTTCCAAATTTGAGCTATTCCCTATTGAAATTCTCAAAATCCAATCCTTTGAAAACTTTAAACTTTGAAATTCTTGAGAACAAAAGCACTGATCATTATCGAGAGTTTTCTTAAGTGATTCCCTTCATTTAAGAAGTAATTAACTATAGGGGCTTGCCCTTATAAGGAACTTTAAGAACCCAGGTAATATAAACCCTGCTTAATTCCTTTATATTAAGCGGGGAACTTGTCTCGCTTATAAAATTGGTTCGCAGACCAAACGGATGTCACAATTCTTCTAGTTTATTTAATCGAGCCCCATCATCAAGCAATGTGTCTATTCTTCGGGATAGATACATGGTTTGTGATGCGGTGCTCATTTATATAAACTGTTTGGGATGTGAAATTAGTTTGATTTCAAATCTTAAAAATTTCAAAATTAAAATTATTTTCAAAATCAAATGCTACTTTCTAAATTATATAAAAATTTAAATTAAATTTAAAATTTGCTGACAACTTCTGTAGGTGACCCATTTTCAAAATACAACACAAAACCTAAAAATATGCTGACATTTGAAACAATAAACAGATAAATTTTTCCTCTTTTATGCTTAATGCTACTTCTAAAGCCTGACAATACTTTATTTCTGCTCGTATTCTTCCATCAAATCACCTGAGTGAAGTGATGAAAGAAAGAGCATTTTAAATTATTGCTTTCAAGAAATGAAGCCAATAGATGTGGGAGCCATTATATATGTTGTAATCAACACTTTAGCTAGAAGAAGTGTTATTGCTGGTTTAGGCTTCCCGGCTCTCATTTTCTCGATTTGCAAGAATGTTGGTATTACGTACTCTCATTCTGAAGAGATCCCTAAGCCACAGAAGCCAATTGGAAAATCTCATGTGGATACTTATGGAAAGACAAAAAGTCAAGGTTATTTAGCATTTACTTCTTCTATGCCTTCTACGTCTGCACCCAGATCTTCCACTTATACTTCTTTGCGTCCACCAAATGTGTGGAATTCTATTTTTCGGTGGTACTTGGAGCATCAAAGTGATATATTCTTGATGCAATGCAGAGTAGATGATATGGATAGTAAGATCGATCCTGTTTCTGATTATATACAGAGGAAGAGTGACTATGATGTGGAATATAATGTTGCCCTTGTAAAATTCTTGAAGGGTGATAAGAATATCAAATTTTCTACTTGTCTTAAATTAACCCCATGGATTAATCCCACAAGTCCTATTTCTGATGAATCTTTTGACGATGAGGAGACTGAGGATGATTAGACTTTATTTCTTCTTTGCTTTAGTTATGTGCCTGTTATGTGTGTTTTTACATCTTCAGTATTATTGCAATATATGAGTACTTGTAGTAACTCATTTATATTTCTATTGTCAGAATGCTTAGAACTTAATCCTATTTATGCTCCTGTCATTTTTAATGTTTATGATTGTAAAAGAGTGTTAGTTTTCATATGTTATTTACTTTGCTACACTTTTATATTGCTGCTTATACCTGTATTACGCTACTGTTTTAAATGCCTTAATTGTTGTACCTTTTTCTTCCACCTTAGTTTAAAATTTTCATATTGCAAAATGTTTAAACCTATTTAAAAGAAGTAAGTTTGGGGGACGGAAACTAACTTAAATTTAAACTTTGCTTGTCCTTAGTAACCAATATTTTCAAAATTAATAACAGAACCTATGGAAGTAAAGTTAATTTAAGATAGATTTGTTGTTGTTTTCATGAATATTATAATACACTTATAAAAGTATTTTTTTATAACAAGGGATAATTATAAAAATATTAATTATTTAATAAAAGAGTTTAAGAATTTTGATTCAAATATCTAATTTTAAAAAATATTGTTTTTTCTAAAAGTATTAAGGAATCTAGATGTTTACTTGAGAAAATAGAATTGAAACTCTATGAAAAATATTTTTGCTAAACACATATTCATTAAGAGAAAATGTGATAAGTCTTTAAATATAAGTTAAGGATAGTGAAGTTCAAAATCTTTAACAGGCTATCCAGATATAGTAATCCTCACTTGAAAAAGAAAAAAAATAAATAAAAAAAATAAAAAAAAGAAAAAAATGAGAAAGGATTGAAAATAATACCTGAAAAGAAAAGAAAAATATATAGGATTGAAAAGCAATTCAAATATGAAGAGAATAAGAAAAAGAATAAGTGAGGAGAAGCTTGAGGAGATGCCTAATCAAAAATTAGCTTCACTTGAATAATCTTAAGAAGAGACCTAATTACATATTTTTTTACTTAAGTCTTATGTATAAGCCTCCTTACTAGTAGAGTTATCATGAAAATCTTTTCCTTGTAAATTATCTACAAGTTCTTAATATAACAAATTACAATTATTTTTTTGAAATAGATAGGAGAAGAGAGTTCTGATCCCCGACAAATACAACGACGTCAAAAACTTGCTACCATCCGGTAAATGCGCTGATGATTTAGATATGAAACTTATGATTTTATAATATGGGATACTACGCAAGTATACATATCGTTTATCAAGTGATATAAGACTTTCTGATTAAGTCCCAAGATATCGAACAAACAGGGAAAATATAAAAATTTTTAAAGAAATTAGAAAATTATCTTTTTACTTTCTTTAATTGTTTTTTGAAAAAGTATTTCTCGATTTTGAAAAGTTTTCAAAGTTGGTTTGTCCTTTAAAATTTCCTTAATAAAATGTTAAGCAATGAAATTAAATATATAATAACAAATAACGCTGGATGTAAAATACTATTGACTAGAATATCTTTTTCTTTCCTTTTATGATGTAGTAATAATTCTTAAAGTATTGTTGTGGAAGTATTCAAATTTGTTATGACAAATAGAAGCAAATGTGTTCTTTACCCTTACTTGGTTCTATAAAGAACATAGGTTAATTTGAAATTTTTATATTTTGAACATGGTTAGGCAGGGAAGATACCAGTTTCTCACTCTAGAGATCCCTCGATTCCCACCACCTGGGGGCTAACTTCTCATAACAAAACTCAAAATTTCAAACCAAATTAAGGAGTTTTAGCCTGTCACTCTAAAATCCTCTAATTTTACTCCCATTCATAAAAATATCTTCTAATATTACATTCAATTAAATGGACTACAATTCTCCCACATATAATTCCATGTGATTCTTACTAACTTTTACGAGTCAATACCGCATTGGATCTTACATAATCTCAAGAAATTCTACAACTTAACAGGCCAAATTAAGAAGTAAACAAAGTTTTCAGAATCTATCGTCACAACTTCGTCCAACTTTTAAACACTTATACTTTCCACAACAATTCCTTATAAATTAATTACTTCTCCATTTAAGAAAGAAAAAGATAAAGTAAACTACTCAGAATGCATTGGAAAAATACAAAATCACATTGATTTGAAATTAAAAACAATAAGAAAAATAACAAACGAAAGCAAGTATTAATAAAAAGATTAAAAGTAAACACTTATCTGAAAATCCTCCCCACAAGACTAAAGAAGTTCCTCTGAAACTTTGACTCTTCACTAAACTACACCTCAGAGCAAGTATCCCAACTCCGATGACTCAGAATACAGACTTCAGACTTCAATAAAAACTAAACTAAAAGAAAGAAAAGAAGTGGGAAGAATAAAACTTCACTCTGACCCTTTTCTCCTTTCTACTCTCTACTCCTACTCTTAATAAAAACTCTTAAAATGCAGTGGAAGAACAATGGAAGTACCCTTCAAAATGCAGCAGAAGAGCCTCCTAAAGCCTCCCCTAATCTTTCCAAAGACTTTCTTTTAATAGTAAACCAAAAGGTGCCTTGGTGTCTGTCGGCATATTTTTAAGTTGTGTGTTTTATTTTGAAAAGGGGGTCGCCTAACAGAAATTGTCAGCGAATTTTATATTTTAAATTTAATTTAAATATATATATATAATTCAGAAAGTAACATTTGATTTTGAAAATAATTTTAAGTTTAAAAATTTTAAGATATGAAATCAAACTGATCTCACATCCCGAATAGTTTACATAAACGAGCACCGCACCACAAACGTGTATCTACCCCGAAGAATAGACACACTGCTTGGTAATGGGGCTCGATTAAATAAACTAGAAAGGTTTGTGACATCCGTTTGGTCTCGCGAACCAATTTTATAAGCCGACAAGTTCCACTCGCTTAATATAAATGAATTAAGTAGGGTTTATATTACCTGGGTTCTTAAAATTCCCTATAAGGGCAATCCCCTATAGTTAATTACATCTTAAGTGACGGGAATCACCTAAGAAAACTCTCCATAATAATCAGTAGTTCTGCTCTCAAGAATTTCAAAGTTTAAGTTTTCAAAGGATTGAATTTTGGAATTTCAATAAGGAATGGATCAAATTTGGAACATTTTATTTTGGGAATTCAAAGGAAGAAAAGTAGGAGAAATTACAGATTCGAAGCAAACTTCGGTAATTTCCCAACTATCCTATAGTTTGGCTTGGATTTAAGAAAGTCCTAATGTTTATTTAATGTTTTAATCTTGCTAATCTTAATTAATCAGGACTTATATTAGTATGATAAATTCATACAAATAGCCTTGAAGATGTGAGGGTTTATGTCGTATCAGACGACTACCTCGGAATCCTAAGACCGGTTAGGGCTTAATTTGCAATGCAAATGCCTAACAAAAGGTTGAGGATTTATGTTGCACATGGAAAACTACCTCAAAGTCCTATGGCTTAGTTATTTAATTCAAAGAAAGTTTTGCTGAAGTAGACTCAGGTTTTGCTGATGACGATGGCCGTGCTGCCCACCATGCTCCGAGCTCCTTGTTATTGCAGAGGTTTAGTTATAGAAGTCATAAATCAGGAGATGAGAAAAGTGTTTTGGTTTAGAGAAAATCTTAATTTCCAAGTGTTTTTATGTTTTATTTAAAACAAATCTTAAAGTTGATTATAACAACACCAGTTAAGATCTCACGGTTCCATCCTTCCGGCATCGTTATTTTTATCGGATTCACTTTGTCCGGATGAATTTGCTAAACTCAACTGAATGAGTTCCACACTTTCATTTAGACCATAGGAAATCCCGTTAGCAACACGTAGGTTACATCATCCGAGGTATTCCCGATCATCCAACAAGACGTTTTAATTTAGTTGTAATTGTAGTTTTGTGTTCGTTTGTGATTAAATTTTGAGTTGTTTTATATTTTGAAATGTTGTGGCGATGAATTTTATCTTGCAATGACTTTTAATTTTATTTTGGTTTCAGTTTTAGGGGCTACCCTAGAGGTGTGGGTTTTCATGCAACAGTTGTTTATCATGCAAGAAAAGTAAAGTGCATTTGCAATAAAGTAAATTTCAAGAAAAGTAAATTGCAATAAAATAAAAGTGTACCTGGAGGGTCTTCCCGTCATCCCAAGCTGCACTTAAACACAATTTAGAATATTTAAGCAAGTTCCTAGGTAAAGCTAAGGGAAGGGTTATGGTTTTCTACCAAATTCCTAATCCTATAACTGAGTCATTTCCTATGACGTCTAGGTTCTCGTGTTTTGGTTTGAGGATGATTTTCTTCATCAAAGAACAATTAAGTTCAACTCGTTCTTATAAATATCCTATCATATCGAGGAAGTGCTTAAGAAGAATCTTAAACATCTTTTCAATATTGCTAAAATTGTTTTAAGTCCAAATGAATTTAATTATACAAATGAATTAATCGTCCGAGAATTCAAGTTTTGTTATCTTGCTCAGTGAACTAGGACATTTGAATATCCTATATGTGAAGTAACATTTCATTTGACGTTCTGTTTAGGAGTTATGATAACCAAAGCTTTCGAGGGCAAATTGGTGTTCAAATGGTTTGTGATTTAATTTAATTTCAGTTAACGGGTTTAAATTTGGGATAGTGTTCAAGTTGCTTTACATTTATTTTTCAATTCTTTATGTCTTAGGTGATGTGATTTTTAATTTAATTTAACTTTAATTTAATTTAATTTGGTTTAGTTTTCATTTTAATTTAATTTGATTTGTTTTGATTTTAATTTTAACTTGATTTTATTATTTTATTTTAATTTAATTTAATTTAATTTAATTTAATTTAATTTAATTTGATTTAATTTAATTTAATTTAATTTAATTTAATTTGAATTAATTTGAATTAATTTGATTTAATTTAATTTAATTTAATTTAATTTAATTTGATTTAATTTTAATTTAATTTTATTTTAATTTTAATTTAATTGAAATTTTAAAAGGGTTTAATTTAAATAATTTAACTTTAATTTAATTTAATGATTAAGTCTTTTAGCATTTTAAATCTTAAATTTGGATTATCATTTTAATTAGGAATTAAATATTATTGAGATGATTAATTTAGGGATTCTTAAATTAAAGAACAAATCTCTTTCTAATAATATCCCTATTTTAATAATTCCAATTTTATTATTCTTCCAAATTTAATCAATTATTTAATTAAGGTTTATTTCAATTATTTTCAAATTGTTTAATGGGTTTCTACTCTTTAATTATTTAAATTTTAATCATCCAAATCATATTAGGATCAGATATTTTACTCTTTAATTTTATTAAGCCTAAAGTTTTAATTAAAGGTTAAAATTTTAATTTCCATTTTGCCCTTCAAGCTTAATAATTCCATAACTCACTAAATTGAGCTTAAATGAACTTGAAATTTTTATGTGACTTCACTCATATGTCAATAAAGACATGAGAGGAGAAAATGTGATTTTTCTGTATTTAATTTATTTATGTAATTATTTTTGGTAGAAAATAGAGATTTTCAAGAAAAATTTAATAATATGACCAAGGAAAATTTTCTATTCTTAAGAAAATTATGGAACATTCCTAATGACCAGAGGACCACTTGGACCAATTTTGGTGATTTTTTGAATTATATTCTTTTTATTATAATTATTTTCATTTTTGGAGTATTAATTAATTTAAAGATAAAATAAAGGTTGAAAAATAAATTTTACATTTTTTGAAAATCTCTCTGATATCAAGGAAATCAGAGAATCAATTTTTACAATTTTCTGAATTTTCTTTGATTTATTAGAATTATTTTAGTGGAAATGCTAAAAAATACATTTTTTTTAATTTTAAAATTACCTTAGAGCTTTAAAATTTAATATCTCATCAAATAGACCTAAGAAAAATATGGGGTTTGTTCCTAAGTGAGTAAAATTTAAAATGTGACATTTTGGTGAATTTTATTATTTTTGTGATTTTTATTATTTTTTAATTATTAAAATATTAAAATAATACAAAAAATCAACTTTTTTAGAAAATTACAATTTTATTTTTCTTAAATTCCCTTGATATCAGAGAGACTCCAATACCAATTTGGTGAAGTTTTGAAAAGTATTTTGGAAGTTATGAATTTTTATTGTCTAAATTGGCTAAATGACTTAATCAACCCATTTAGTAGGGCTGACCAAGTCCAATTGACTTCAAATTTTTATGGTGGGTTCCTCTGATCCTAAAGGTTAGTGGAGAATTGATTTCAAGTCAATTTGATGTATGGTTAACTCTAATTAATTAAGGACCTATTTTGGGTGTTTAGGCCAATTAGGGTTATTCCAAGTGAATTAATTCAAAACCTATTTTTCCTAGGGTCCTCTGGTAATAAGAAACATCACCAAATTTTTCTAGAATTGATTTCATAACATGCTAATTATTGGAATTAAAATACTCAAAACAGCAACATGAATTTGAAAAATCAATAACTTCTCATAGGGATGGCCTCTGACTTTGGAAAATTCAGGGAATGTTCCCAAATTCAGAGGCTTCAAAAGCCCTATGGTCTCATGCCATGGTGAATTTCCTATATGCATGGAGAATTAAAACAATGCAGACAATAAATAAATTATTAAAAATAAAATACTTGATGAAATTAAATGATTTCTTTTCCACATTATTCTCCTCTATTCACTGAGCAAGAGGGTATTTTTATTTTATTTTTCTGATTTTTCTACACAAAGTTATGCATTTTTGAAGTTTAGGGAATTAAATAAATCAAGAAAATACCCTAATTTTCTACTTATCCACGCGGCGCCACGCCATCCTCGGCAGCTCTGAAACGCCGCGTGTCGCGCTGCCATTCGACGCCGCCATCCAACTCAGCTCTCCGGGGGCCCGATGTATCATTCCATCACCTCATCCGGCGTGATCCTGACCGTCCGTCCGTGCATGTATGGAATGAACGGCATCCGTTCATCGTCCCCAAGCGTCCTCACCTGAGAGCCGTCCACACTAAAACCTTAAGAACTCACTCATTTCTCAACGGAGTTTCGTGTTCTTATGCTCTATGGATTCGTCTTGAAGAGAAGAATACATCTATACGGTGATCATGCATTGAAATTAAGGCATTTGAAATAGAGAATCTCCGAAGCTCGGGATAAAGAGTTAGCTCATACCTTTGCTCAGAGAAGTGTGGCTTCAATCTGAGGGTTGTGTCACCTTCGATTGGGTCCCAGCAAGCTCCAGATGAAGTCTCCCGGTCCGGTGAATTGCCTAGGTATGATTTCGACCAAGCCCGATCACAAAGCTTGGAGTCCGGAACAGTATGGGTGACCCGGAGAGGGGCTTTCTTCGGTGGACCTCTTCCCTTAGTCTGGTGAAGGTGTAGGACCAATCAATTTGAGGATTGATCCACGGTAGAGAAGTGTCCTGGTTTTGGGTGGAATTTTGGCTGAGAAATTGGGCTCTGTCGGTGGGGATTAGGGCAAATTGTCACTGGGGATCAACTGCTCTAAGTCTGGAAAGTGGTCTGGAGCAATTTTGGCAGAGTTTCCTTAAGGTTGGTTCAGCACCTCTCATGGCCGAGAGGAGGTGAGATTTAAATATGAGAGGGTGGAGGGCCTCCCACGGGGAGTTAGGGCTTGGGATCAGCTGCTCTTGGCAAGAGAAGAACAGCTACAATGGCCACTAGGGATGGGGCGACTCGACAGTGAGAATTCCAAGTTTGGGCTCACATGCGAGCTCTGAGCCCGGTGGTTTCCGTGGCCGTGGTGGTCGGCCGGCCGTGGTCAGTCACCGTTGTCATCGGGGAGGTCGTGGCCGAGGCTTAGTGTAGTCAATTAGCCAATGCCATGTGTAAAGAGCTCGGATTGAAATGGAATGGGGGAAGGCTATTTTGGGTTCAAATGAGTCAACCCATGATTTTGGGCTAGGTTCACCACCCGAGGCCTGGTTTTGGGCCGAAAAGGATCACTTGGGTCGGCCAAGAGAAAATGGTGTGGTCTCCATCCATGATGAGGTGGCTAAGCATGGTTTAGTGTGTGACATGCTTAAGGTAAAAAGGGTTTAAGAAGGATTAGGAAAGGGGGCCCTCCCTTTGACAAATGTGGTAAGGTCACATGTGAGCAACTCACATGGCTTACATGTGGCTTAAGAGTGGCTTCATGGCTCCACTTGGCTTTGGAAAAAGTTGGCTTGGTTTCATGAAAATGGTTTTTTAACGATATTGGGTATTTTTGATGGAATTTGGATAAAGCCTAATTTGGAATGATTTGATTATTGATTTAGGCTTTAGGGATAATTTCAATTAATGGAGTGATGAAAAGAATGTGTCATATGGGCTTTAGCATGAAGTTTGGGCTTTTAGGAAGGATTAAGAAAGTGGGCTTTTGGTTTGAAAATAAATTTATGGACGGGAATTTTGTGAAGGATTGGGCCAAACAAATGTTCGGTTTAGCTCATGGATGTGTCATGAGTGATTTGAAGCAAGTTGGGAGTGATTTGGGTTTGAATTGGGTTGAATTTGGGCTTCTTTGGTGAATGGGCCAATATAGGTCAAATTGGGCTATCTTGGGCCAATGTTGGGCTAGGGTTGAAATTGATGTAAAATAAATGTTGGGAAATTTTTATGGGAGTGTTTCAAAGAAGTTTTGGCTTTGGTTGAGTTTTGATTTTGGGGTTTGGGTTTATTTGGGTTAGGTTTGGGTTTAGGTCAAAATTGGGCCTTTTAGCTTTGGGTTGAATTTGAGTGGGGTTTGGGTCTAAATTTTGGGAAAATCATGTTAGTGTTTTGTTTATAGGGATGCTAAGGATGGTTTAGAAAAGGTTTGGGGTTAATTGTAGTTGAATTGGGTTAGTTTGGGTTAGGTTTGGGTTATGGGTCCAAATTGGGCTTTAAGGCCAAAAGTGAAATTCGATTCAAATGTCAATCAAATTGGACTTGGATTTGGTCTAGATTGGTGTTGGGAATGTTGAATTGAAGTTTAGAATTGAATTGGACCAGAATTTGGGTCAACTGGATAGGTTCGGTTTGACATTGGGTTCACTTTGTGTTAAAATGAGTCAAATTGGGGATTTTGATAAAAGTGGGGTAAATTGACAAAATTGGCCCATGGTGTAGTTGAACAAAATGAAAGTGGGAATATTTGGGATTTTCTGGAATTTTCTAGGAATTTGCTGAATTTTTGGATTTTGGGTCAAGAGGGGTATTTTGGGTATTTGGAGGGTATTGGGAGGTATTTTTGGAATTTTTGGTATTTTTGGCAATGGATGGTCAATTTGAGTGATGTGTGAATGTTTGGGATTGGTCTTGAGGAATTTGGGTGATTTGGAGATTTTTGGAAAATTTTAAGGGTTCGGGTAGAGTAAAGGGTGTAGTGGTCCCGGGGTCAAAATCGAAAATTTGGAAAAATGAAGATTGAGTAATTGTAAGTGGAATGAAATCATTTTGGTTGAGCCATGAAGCCATATTAAGCCCACATGAGCCATGAAGGGACTCATTTGAGGCATCCACTATGTTGTTCCTAACCCTCTTAGCCAAGGGCTTAGGGGTTAAGGACCATCCATGCGAATTACCTTTATGAGTCAGGAGGTCAAGTTAGGTATGGGTTTGTTTTTAGGATGTGTGTTAAAGTGTAGTGTATAGGTGTAGTGTGTGTGTAGGTCAGCCCTTCACCAGACCAGGCCATCCAGGGCAGTCCTAAGGCCAAAGAGTCCTATAGGAACTCATCCTTTAAACTTCCACATTTGATTTCAACCCTCTAGGTGATTAGGGGTCTACAATCTAGTTTTGTGGAGTTTGCAGGGAGTTAAGAAGTGGTTTGAATTTCTAAGTGGTGGGTCCCAACTCTAATCCTCTAAGATAGTCAAAGGAAAAGCCTAAGGCTAGATCCTAAGTACTAAAGAGAAGAAGAGAAGACCTCATAAAAAATGAGGTCAGCAGTGTCTCTTCAAAATGTGTCCAGATTCAATGTATCTACCAAGGAATGCACCCCTTCATTCAAACTTGCCGCCCAAAGAAAGTTATGGTAGTTACCACTAAGAGTTGCATCCCATCCCCTTCGAAATTGGTGCCAAATTCATTAGAATTTTGATTTTTAACTGTGGCAAAAATTGAACCAATTTTGCTCCTTTCATCATGACCATTCATTTTCATCATTCATGCAAGGGAAGTACAAAATACCTTCCCTTAAAGTGCAATATCATTAAAAATAGGTATAAAAATGTGCATAAAAATACTATATATTTTATGTGTATCAAAATCCGCCAAACTTAAAATGTTACTTGTCCTCAAGTGATAGTTAATCTCATAGAATATTTTACCATGCAAATTATTTAATGAGTTTCTTAGGAAGATAACAAAATTTTGTTCTAGAAGAGGAATAGTCCAATTTAGAAAATATTTCAGTAATTAAAACCAACTTAAAGTTTAGAAAGTTCTTAAGTAAAGAAAAATAAAAAATATAAGTCTCTATCTATTTTAGAAATATTTGTAGATTCTTCAAAATTTATGATTCAAACATTTATTTTTCTCACTTAAAAATCTTTTTTTGAAAAATTATTTTACTTACTATATTATCACCTTAAATTTTAGATTTTCTCTGAACTTATATCTTAAACTTTAGGTATGAAACCAATTTTTGATTAGGCCCTTAAATCCTCAAGCTTCTCCTCCCTTTTCATTTACTATTTTTCACTTTTTTTTTCTTTTTTTTCTTAAGACAAAGATTACTATATCTGGATAGACCTTTAACGAATTTGAATTCCATCCTTCCATTTAAAATAAAGATCAGATTTATGTCTTTCACTTAAAAATCATAATAATAGTACTGAAAATTACTCTTCAATGAAAGAAATTTAAGCTTTGAAGAATAAAAGTCAAATCTTCTATTTATCCAAAAATACAAAACTTCTTACAAAAGATAGTTTAACTTTATTTAACACTTGTTCATTAAGAAACTTTTTAACTTCAAGTTTTTAATGAATACAATAAATTTTAACTAAATTCTTTTATTCATTTCTATATTCAAAATTTTGTTCCTCTAATATAACTTCATGTACATAATTGTTCTCAATCAAAAATAAGATTTATTTTTAAGTATTCTTGAGAATCAAATAAAATTTTAGGTTTTTGAAAATCTTTGTTTTTTTTTAAATCCCCCCAAACTTTAATTTTTTAATTAAGATAAAACATTTAAGCATAAGAAATGATATATGGATGAGAAATAAAAACTGACATATAATGCTTCCCAGAATTTTTAATATTCTAATATGTAAGTATAATAATTTAAATAACAGGAGTAAAATGAAATCAAATTTAGTTTTTTTCAAAACAATATATATATATATATATATATATATTTTTAAGAAAAGTAGAAAATTCATTCAGCAAAACTCGACAAAGTTTACATACATCTAATATAGGGAATATCGATCAAATCCCCAAAAGTAAAAGCTTTAAAGGATCATCGGATTTAACAGAGAAAATAATCCTTTCGAGCTGCAAGAAGCACGTTTAGCCAACCAGCCAGAGTGTTGGTTACCTTCTCTAAAGATGTGGGACCACTTGAGGGTGATAGAGCCAAATGTAGAGAGCAATGTTCGTAGGAGTATACCAAATTCCATGGAGGAGGGGATAATCCTTGTATAATATTAACAAGCCGCCGAGAATCGGCTCAATCCGGACAAATTGGTAGTTCAAAGCTTTAGCAGATAATCGTGGCCCGATAAGCGGCTTGAAGTTCGGAATGGAGAGCCGACAGTGAGATGATTGGCACTTGGAAATACCACGAGTAACTTACCTCCGGAATTTCTACAACCGCCCCAATTCCAGCAGCAGAGTTAGTGAAGCTCCCATCTATATTTATTTTTATCCATGGTGGAGGTGGAAGGGACCACTTCAGCAATGTAGGTTTTCTTTGATTTGTAGGCTCCAACGGTGGCTTCTTTCTCGGAAAAGCTGCAGCAGCTTAGCCACCATATGATTAATATTGCAATTTACGTTGTCAAACTTTAAATGATTCCTATGCATCCAAACAAACCAGCGAGATAACTAAAGGTAGATGGAACAATTTTTCACTTTTCCAAGTCCTCCCAAGCAAGCCTCCCAATTGAGCCAATTGTGATTAAGATGAGTAAGATGGAAATGTTTTAAAACAAGTAATCCACACCCGTTTAGTGACGGTGCAATGTAGAAAGAGGTTGGAAAAAGATTCTTCCCGAGCTTGACGAGCCAACATCTAGAAGCTAGTCTTAGGCCTTTGAGTTTTAAAATATCATCTAATGGAAGATACCGATGGAATAATCTCCAGCGAAGTAAGACATAGAGGGTGATAAAAGCCTAGTCCAGATTTTCTCCCCCACGAAGTATCGAGCCAAAGTCGAAGTGAGTCATGAATCATCTGATTGAAAGATTTTTTATTAGAATTCTTCAGACAAGATTCTATCAGGTTTAGTTGGATTAATAGGGATTTGAATAATCTGTTGTATGCTCTCCCCATCCAAAACTTCATTCAGCTTCGTTGACATTCCAGGTGATCCTCCACCCAAAAATCTGCAACAGCTTAGTTGGTGATTGAAATCAGCAGTAAAATTTAGAGTTCCATCTCCTATCCAGTTGTCATAATAAAAATTCACCTCCCCTCGCCCACTTCCCAGCGAGAATACCGATTGGCCATGTCCCTTACTTTCAACGAAACTTCTCCAATGCTTGGAATCCCCTTGTCTTGGCACAGCTGAATTTGGGTGATCTTTCCAAGCAATACTTGTCAAATAGGAATTTTGCCCACATGGTATCTTTCCTTCCGAATTTAATCCACTCGCTTACAATAGAACAAATGGCTCATCCGTTGGAAATTTCTCAGCCCTAGTCCCCGAACCTTGGTAGGTTTACAAACCTTGTTCCGTATAGCCTAATGATATTGCTTGGTTTGGCCTTCCCGGAGAAATTTATTAAACATTGTTTCTAACATTTTCTCGGGTGCTTTTTTTCATTCTAACTATTTGTAATCGATAAAGGGGAAAGGTTGAGAGTATACTCTTAAGTAAAGTTAATCTTCCACCATTAGATAGAAAGGTATTAGTCCAGAAGTTTAAAGTTGATGTAATCTTCTTGACAACTTCATCATACTGAGATTGCTTTCTCCTTCCTTTAATTAGCTGTACACCTAAATATTTCAAGGGGAGATCGACAGCAGAGAACCGGTGTACTCTTTCACCTACTCGTTGATGATTGAACCCTTTGCCGACCAAAAATTGACACTTCCTTTGGTTTAATTCCGGGCCCGCAACCAAGGCTAGGTGATCGATCGATTGCAAGGTTTTCTTAACGAGCAAGCTTACTTCCATTGGTGAA
This sequence comes from Papilionanthe hookeriana x Papilionanthe teres, assembly GCA_022702705.1. Lineage (NCBI taxonomy): Eukaryota > Viridiplantae > Streptophyta > Magnoliopsida > Asparagales > Orchidaceae > Papilionanthe > Papilionanthe hookeriana x Papilionanthe teres. The sequence goes on from CM040422.1 coordinate 41,631,403, forward strand.
AATGATAACATCATCAGCATATGCCAAATGACTTATCATCCGCGAAGAACCATGCTTAAAATGGAGATAAGGATAAATTGTTTAAGCAAGCATTCGAGTTCGGAGAAGTAAGCAAAAGCCAATATGAAGATGGTTGGAGACAATGGGTCTCCTTGTTTCGACCCCCTACAAGCTTTGAAGAAACCACAATCATGCAGCCATTGACCGAGGACACCGTAATAAACGTTAGACAGACCATCTTTGAATTAAAGTACAAAAATTAGGATGGAAACCTCTAGCTTTAAGTACTAAATCAATAAATTTCCAACTCGATAGAATCATAAGCCTTTTTAAGATCCAATTTGAGAAGTAAATTGTGTCCCCTACATTTCTTATCAATATCAAGTAACAGTTCTCGAGCCAAAAGACAATTATCAATAATAGTTCCGCCCGCACAAAAGCAGATTGGTTAGAGCCGATCAATTGGTTAAGATAGGGTTGTAGTCTTCCCACAAGAATTTTACTAATTATTTTAGAAAAGGTAGTAGTAAGACCGATAGGTCCGAAATCAGTCCACTGGTTTTTTTGAGATCCTTTGGGAATAAGTGCAATGCGGTCTGCAGCAAAATATTTAGGAAGATCGGATCCAAGAAAGAAAGAATGAACTCGCCTGAATAAGATCAGCACCCACAATATCCCAGGCTTTAATATAAAATGTTGAAGTAAACCCATCAGGGCCTGTTGTTTTATTACCAAAACAATATATATATATATATATATATATATATATATATATTTATATATTATAATAAGAAAAGTAAAAAATTTCAGAAGACTTCTACAGTAGTGGAGGTTTTCAAAGCAAATACACACCAACTAAAATAACACACTAATATAGATAACAAATGATAGTGGAATTTGCAAAAAAAATTAAACATATAGTTTCGTAAGTAGAAGTTCCTAATAGTGGTTTATAATCTCCTACAATTTTTGAATTAAGGTACACACTATAAAAACCTCTGACATAACATACACATAAAAACATTTACTATTACACACTATTACAAAGCAACATATAAATGCACAATAAAACAACGACAATACCTGAATATGCATAACAGATAAATAGTACAACTACAATCTGCATACTATCAAGGTTCACATCACAACACAATCATCAAACAAAATACTAGATAAAGTACACAGTAACACTGTATCACAACACAATAACTAAAACAAACAACATACATCTACTCTTCATCCTCATCATCATCATCTTGCTCGTTCCAATCCCTGGATGACACATAAGTTATATAGAATGGATGAGGTGGCATCTCAGCACTCTGATCACCTCTAATCAGTCTATCTAAATATTGTTGATAACTCTCTTCATATTCATCATGTTTTATAATATATCTCTCCACATTATCCAGCTTACCATCCATATCTTTTATATGCTCTCGAGTAAGACTCACTTTTTTCAAAATCTTTCTTAATAAACCAGTCTGTGAATCAGTAGATGACGAAGCACGTGAAGTAGTAGCAAGAGAAGTAGATGCAGTAGCAGTAGAAGCAATAGAAGCCCTACCAAATCCTCCTCTCCAACCAAACTCTGAATGTACAGTGTAAGCACCAACGTTTACACTGGTAATTGGTCTCAATGGCCGAAGTGCCTCTTCCCATGCGTCAAACTTCACTCCAGATCTCACATAGTGAATGAATCAAGGAAGGAAATCACATACATACAGTCGTGGTTGACCTAGCACAGTTCAACACAAAATAAAAAATTATACCTCCAATGTCAATATGCTTCCCTTGCTGAATACAACGGTTCAACACAACTCTTTCTCTCGTTACTTCACTAGTATGACTCGAAGTAACAACTTAGATGAGATAAAATAATGCCATGCCTTAGAAATGGCATTCAATTTGGAAGTAGGAAAGTTCACTCTTCTTTCAGTTGTTATTTTCCACAATCCTCTTCCATCAGTCAAAAATTCCATGATCTCATCTAATTCCCCTTTTGAAGGACGATAGTTAGAATAAAAACAGAACATGTCAGAAGGTAGTCCATAAAAAGTATTGATTGCCCCAGAAGAAAAGTTGACCTCATGCCTCCTAACCATCACTTGATATTCTTCTGGAGCAGGAAATTTGCATAAAATTCTATAACCACGAAAAAAAAGGGCAACAGTAGAGAAGCAACAGTAATTCTCCCAGTTTATTCTAGTAATCATATCTTTAATCACCTCTCCTACCTTACTAAACACACGCTCAGGAATCACTTACGTGACTGCAATGCATCTACGTATCGTTCCTTAGCCCTCATACTAACAAATTTGTCAGAATCAAACTTCGTCTTTTCTCGTGCACGCTTTGACTTTGGAGCCATCTCTAAAAATTCACAAAAAATTAACCATAAATTTCAAAATCAAACTAAACTTGCTAAATTATCTTCCTAAAGATATTTTCACTAAATCCAAGCAATTTCTTATGTTTTTCCTCAACTTTTTACCATGAATAGTGATTTTGAGATTTTCCACAGTGTACTCAAAATACATGGTGAAAATAAAAAATTTTACTTAGGAGTAGTGCTCTTACCTCAACAAATCCAAATCTAACAATTTTTGTTGACATTGGCTCTTAAATGATCCACAATATGATGCCCTAGGCTCCTCTTTCACTGTAAACTGAAGGTTGAAGACGATAGGGTGGTTGAAAATGACAATTTTCGGGTTTTTAACTTTTGGGAACCAATTTTCGCGACTTGGCGCCTAAGCATAAACTCTCGGCGCATAGCAGCGAAATCTGGCGCTTAAGCACCGGCATTCTGGCACTTAGCCGCGAAATCTGGCGGTTAAGCACCGACATTCTCGCGCTTAGCCGCCAATACCCAAATTTTCATAATTAAGGTATATGCACTAAATCACTTGGTTAATCACCCTTAATTACTCCAAAATAATTATTTCTCCCCACAACTCTTCCAATACTCCAAATCAAAATTTAATAACCATTGATTCCACACAAATTTCACAAAAACACAAACTTATATTAAAACAAACATAACACTTAATACAATACTAGAATTTCTATCCAAACATAAATAATGAAATTCTATAAATACAAGAGACATTAATCTCAAACTGATAAGTATACATCTTTAGGATGTAACCATCACATCATTAGGCTTAGTTAATATTTAAATAAAAACACTAAACACACCAAACATGAACTCACAAGAACAGTAAACATAACACATAAGAACATTAAACAAACAAAACACTCATAACTCCATTCTCCATTAGGCAGAATATATCCTAGACCACTATTACTCTCATTTGACCCTTCTGGAATATAAATTTGATAGAACGAGAAATAATTGTTCATTCTTACATCATCTTCTTCAATCCATTTCTTCTTCACAAACATCGCCTTATCTATTTCTTCCATGTACCTTGAATGATTGAATTGCATCTTGAGTCATCATCCCATGTGTTCCAAATGTAAGTTAGTATCATTGAACTTTGCTTCCATTGAAGTCACTCGGGCTTCAATTTTTGCAATCATTTCTACAATACCCTGAATACTAACAGCGAGATATCCATTAAATAACTCTTTAGCACTATCACTAATGAACTTACTTTTGTCAGAATCTTGCTTCTTTCTCATCTCATTCTCTTAGGAAGATATGATGCACTCAAAATTTTCTTCTTAATATTTCAGAAATGAAAGTAGGACTTGGGGCAAGTGTTTCTCTTAAGTCAGGTCCTTTTTTATAGACTTGAGAAATGTTAGAACAGCCCCAAGACGTTTAGAAACTCCAAAATAACTCCCAAAACTTATCCCTCATGATCTAGGCTTCTAGATCCACATTTTTCACGTTTTTTACAACTGCGGTGCCTAAGCGTCAACTAGTCGGCGCTTATCCACCAGTTCAAAATTTAACACAGGTCTGCTAAGTGTCCAAATTTTCATTCTGACTTCTCTAAATCATCAATTAAGGTCAAATAAACTCTACTAAAGTTTAAAAACTCCAAATTACTATCACTAAAAACATAAAAACAAACCAAACAAAGCAAACAAAACACACTAAACAAACACAAAGTAAAGCACACCGATAAGTATGGGTTGCCTCCCACAAAACACTTGTTTTAATGTCTTCAGCCTGAGATGCCCAGAACTCATTCTGAGTGACCCAACATAAAATTCTCATCAGATTTAGTTTTATTTACTGAAAAGTATCGTTTTAGTCTATGTCCGTTAACTTTAAATATTTTTCCAGTCTTAGGATCTTGAATATCTACAGCTCCATAAGAATAAACTTTTATCACAATAAATGGACCCATCCACCTGGACTCAAGTTTTCCAGAAAATATTCTCAATCTAGCATTATACAACAAACTTGTTGTCCTGGTACAAGAATTTTGGTAAGAATCTTCTGATCATGCCATAACTTCATCTTTTCCTTATAAATCTTAGCATTTTCATAAGATTCATTCCTTATTTCTTCAAGCTCATTCAATTGCAATAATCTCTTTTTAGCAGTATCTTTCAAATTATAATTGAACTCTTTAATAGCCCAATATGCTTTATGCTCAAGTTCAAAAGGTAAATGACGAGCTTTTCCAAAAATTAGCATATATGGGGACATTCCTATAGATGTTCTGTAAGCAGTCCTATAGGCCCACAAAGCATAATCCAGTTTAATTGACTAATCCTTTCTATTTGGATTAACAGTTTTTTCCAATATTCTTTTTATTTCATGATTGGATAATTCAACCAACTCACTTGTCTGCGGATGATAAGCAGTAGCAATGAGATGATTAATATGATATTTCATTGCTAACTTCTCAATATTCACATTTCTAAAATTACTTACCCCATCAGTTATGATTACTCTTGGTATTCCAAATCTGCAAAATATATTCTTTTCTAAAAACTTTGCAACACTTTGAGCATCACATCGAGGTAAAGCAATAGCTTCAATCCATTTGGAAACATTGTCTACTGCTATCAAAATATAAACATTTCCAAAAGATGGTGTAAATGGTCCCATAAAATCTAGTCCCCAAACGTCAAATATTTCAACTTCCAACATATAATTGAGGGGCATCTCATTTCTTCTAGAAATATAGCCTACACGATGACATCTATCACAATTTTTAATATAAATATTCACATCCTTAAAAATTGTAGGCCAATAAAATCTTAATTGTAATATTTTATATGCAGTTTTATCACTTCCAAAATGTCCCCCATAATCAGAATCATGACATTTTTGAATAATTTCATAAGTCTCTTCCAAAGGTACACATCTTGGAATTATAAGATCCTTTCCTTTTTTATATAAAAATGGGTCATCCCAAAAATAATTCTTAACATCAGAAAGAAATTTCTTCTTTTCATGATATGTCAAACCATAGGGTATAATATTACTAACAATAAGGTTTACTATGTCTACATACCACGGAACATGCCATTCTTTAACAGTGAACAGTTTTTCATCAAGAAAATGTTCATTAATTTCTTCAATATCATAGAGATTTTTCAATTTCAAGCCTAAACAAATGATCAGCAATTTGATTATCAGAACCCTTCCTATCTACTATCTCAAAATCAAATTCTTTCAAAAGAAGAATCCAACTTGTCTGTCTCGGTTTTGCATCATTTTTCTTCATTAAGTATTTAATAGCAGAATGATCAATATGCATAACACATTTAGTTTCAATTAATAATGATCGAAATTTACCAAAAGCAAATACTATAGCAAATAACTCTTTCTCAGTAGTGGTATAATTAAATAGAGCTTCATTAAGAATTTTACTAGCATAATAAATTACTTTGAAAATTTTATCATATTTCTGACCCAAAACAACACCAATAACATAATCACTAGCATCACACATTAATTCAAAAGGTTTTTCTCAATTTGGTGAAACTATTACACGTGAAGTGATTAATTTTTCTTTTAATGTTTCAAAAGCTTTACGGCAGTCATCATCAAAATTAAAAATTGCATCCTTTTCCAGTAAACGACATAAATGTTTTATAATCTTTGAAAAGTCTTTAATGCAACGCCTGTAGAATCCAGCATGTCCTAAAAAACTTTTAATTCCCCTTACATTAGTTGTGCAAGGTAAATTAGATATAACTTGAATTTTTGCAGGATCTACCTCCAATCCTTTTTCTGAAATCTGATGTCCCAAAATAATTTCTCCTCCTACCATAAATTGGCATTTTCCCCAATTAAGGACCAAATTAATTTCTTCATAGCTTTTTATAACTTTAGATAGATGTTCTAAACATGATTCAAATGAAATCCCAAACACTGAAAAGTCATCCATAAAAAATTCAATCTCTTATTCAATTAAATCACAAAAAATAGCCATCATACATCTCTGAAATGTAGCAGGGGCATTACATAAACCAAAGGGCATTCTTCTAAAAGCAAACGTACAACAAAAACTGGGAAACGTAGTTTTCTCTTAATCCTCAGGAGAAATTTGAATTTGGTGGTATCAAGTATATCCATCCAGAAAGTAAAAGTATTTATGCCCAGCCAATCTATCCAACATTTGATCTAGAAAAGGGAATGGAAAGTGATCTTTCCTTGTGGCAAGGTTTAATTTTCTATAATCAATGCATATTCGCCAACCTGTAACTTGTCTTATTGGTATCATTTCATTCTTTTCATTAATAATCACAGTTACTCCTCCTTTCTTAGGAACACAGTGAATAGGACTAACCCATGCACTATCTGAAATAGGGTAGATAATTCCAGCATCCAACCATTTTAGAATTTCTTTCTTAACAATGTCTTTCATAATAGGATTTAATCTCCTTTGGGGATCAGCCCGCAGTTTAGAAGTATCTTCCATAAGAATTCTATGCATACAATTTGAAGGACTGATTCCTTTAATATCAGCAATTGTCTATCCAAATGCTTTCTTGTGCTTCTTCAAAATTTCAAGCAAACTCTCTTCTTCTTTTTTAGTTAATTGAGAGGAAATTATAACAGGCAAGGTTGAGGATTCACTTAGAAAAACATAATTCAAATGATCAGGAAGCATTTTTCACTTAGAAAAACATAATTCAAATAACTCAAGTTTTGGAGGTTTTTCAATTCATGGACCATAAGATTTATTTTTTAAGTCATATCCAACAATTCAAAACTTTCACAAACAAACTTTAAATCTTCCTCTTGAAAATCTTCAGAATCAAATAACTCCTCTTCTTGCATATATTCAAATTTTTCCCTTTCAACTTTCTTTTCATAAGTTGATTTGAAATGACATTCACTAAAATATTCAATAACATCCATCCTATAACACTCATCTTCTTTACCTCTAGCAGAATATTTAATTGATTTTAAAATATTAAATGTAACAGTCTGATCATTAACCCTCATTGTTAATTCCCCTTTTTGTACATCTATCATGGCTCTGCCTGTAGCTAGAAAAATTCTCCCTAAAATTATGGGTATCTCTTTATCTTCCTCCATATCTGACACAATGAAATCCAAAGGAAAAATAAATTGATCCACTTTTACCAAAACATCTTCTATAACTCCTTTACGAAATGTGATCGAACAATCTATTAATTGCAGAGTTACAGTAGTTGGGGTTATTTCTCATAGTCCCAGTCTTTTGAATATTGATAGAGGAATAAGTTTAATGCTTGCACCCAAATCACATAAAGCTCATAGAATCTTTCTCCAATTGCACATGGAATCGTGAAACTACCAGGATCTTTAAGTTTTTTAGGAAGCTTTTTCTGAATCATCGCACTGCACTCTTCACTAAGTGCAACAATCTCATTTTTTTCAATCTCCCTCTTTTTATTATGAATATCCTTCATAATTTTCGCATAGCTTGGCATTTTTTCTAGGGCTTCAACAAATGCAATATTAATGGTAAGCTTCTTTAATATCTCTAAGAATTTTGAAAATTGCTTATCCAACTTTTGCTGACGAAGTCTCTGAGGAAATGGAGGTGTTGGTTTTTTCTAAATCAACCTTAGGTGGAGAAATAGGTCTTTCAAAACCTTTTGGAGTGTCCTCTTTAAGTTTTTCAATATCTTCTTTCTCCACTTCAGTTTCTTTTTGAACTCTACCTTCCAACTCTTTTCCACTTCTCAGTTGAATTGCCTTCACTTGTTCTTTATTCTTTTCTCTTAGATTCACTTTAGTATTACTTGGAAGCATTGTTGACCTCATTTTTGATGAGGTCTTCCCTTCTTCTTTTTAGTGCTTAGGATCTAGCCTTATGCTTTTCCTTTGACTATCTTAGAGGACTAGAATTGGGACCCGCCTTTTAGAAATTCAAACCACTTCTAAACTCCCTGCAAACTCCACAAACTTGACTATAGACCCCTAATCACCTAGAGGGTTGAAATCAAATGTGGAAGTTTAAAGGATGAGTTCCTATAGGACTCTTTGGCCTTAGGACCGCTACAGGTGGCCCGGTCCAGTGAAGGGGCGACTTACACTACACTTACACACTACATTTCCACACACTTCCTAAAACCACACCCATACCCAACTTAACCTCCTGACTCATGTAGGTGATTCACATGGATGGTCCTTAACCCCTAAGCCCTCGTGCAAGGGTTAGGAACAACATAGTGAATGCCTCAAATGAGTCCTTTCATGGCTCATATGGGCTTGATATGGCTTCATGGCTCAACCAAAATGATTTCTTTCCACCAAGATTCACCCAATTTTTTAATTTCTCAAATTTTCAATTTTTGACCCCGAGACCCTACACCTACTAAACCTACCCAAAACTCTTGAAATTACCCAAATTTTGCAAAATTTCCAAATTACCCAAAATTTTCCAAAATCAATCCCAAACATCTCCACATCACTCAAATTGATCATCCATACCCAAAAATACCAAAAATTCCAAGAAAACCTCCCAATACCCTCCAAATACCCAAAATACCCTTCTTGGCCTAAAAATCCAAAAATTCAGAAAATTCCCAGAAAATTCCAGAAAATCCTAAATATTCCCAATTTCATTTTGTCCAACTACACCATGGGCCAATTTTGTCAATTTACCCTACTTTTGTCAAAACCCCCAAATTGACCCATTTTAACCCAAAGTGAACCCAATGTTAAACCAAACCTACCCAATTGACCCCAATTTTGGTCCAATTCAATTTTAAAATTTAATTCAACATTCCCAATACCAATTTAAACCAAATCCAAGTCCAATTTGATTGACATTTGGATCCAATTTCACTTTGGGCCTTAAAGCCCAAATTTGGACCCATGACCCAAACTTAGCCCAAACTAACCCAATTCAACTCCAATTAACCCCAAATCTTTTCTAAACCTTCCTTAACATCCCCATAAACAAAACACTAACATGATTTGCCCAAGATTTTGACCCAAACCCCACTCAAATTCAACCCAAAATCAAAAAGCCCGATTTTGACCTAAACCCGAACCTAACCCAAATAGGCCCAAACCTCAAAATCAAAACCCAACCAAAACCAAAACCTCTTTGAAACACTCCCATAAACATTTCTCAACATTTATTTTACATCAATTTCAACCCTAGCCCAACATTGGCCCAAGTTAGCCCAATTTGACCTACATTGGCCCATTTACCAAATAAACCCAAATTCAACCCAATTCAAACCCAAACCACCTTAAATCTATTTCAAATTATCCATGAAACATCCCTAAACCAAAACCAACAACTATTTGGCCCAAACTTCTACAAAAATTCCCATCCATGAACACATCCTTAAACTTAAAAGCCCACTTCCCTTAAACCTTCTTAAAAGCCCATCTTCATTAAATTTTAAAAGCCCAAATCATCCTAAAGCCCACATGACACTTCCCCTCATCATCCATTTGATCAAAATCACCCCTAAGTTTCAAAATCATCAATTAAACCATTCCAAATCAAGCCACATGTCAAATTACCCCCTAAATGTCCAAAATTTCTAAAACCCTTTTCATGAAACAAATCAACCTTTTCCCAAGCCAAATGAAGCCATGAACGAAGCCATTCTCGAAGCCACATGAAGCCATGAGGGCTTTGACTTGTCATTAGTCCATTTATGGCAAGAAGAGGGGGTTCTTTCTTAAACATCCTTTAACCCTTTTTACCTTAATCATGTCACACACTAAACCATGTTTAGCCACCTCATCATGGATGGAGACTTCACCACTCCTTCTAAGCCGACCTAAATGATTCCCTCGGCTCAAAATCGAGCTTGGAAGGGTGCACCAAGCCCAAAATGGTGGGTTGACCCAAACCAAGCCAAAGTGAGCCTTCTCCCATTCCATTTAAATCAAACTCCTTTACACATGTCAAACCTCGATTGATCGCACAAGCCTCCGACCACGACCCACTTGAGCTTGAGGTGACTGACCACTGGCCGGCCGCCACCCGATCGTCGGAAAACACCATGCCCGAAACCTTGGGAGGAGCCAAATTTTGGAATTCCACCTTGCTCGAGCTGCCTCACTCCAAATGGCCATTGCAGTTGTTCTTCTCCTCACCGGAAGCGGTGATCCCAACCATTAAACTCCCCTGGAGAGCCTCCAGCCATGCCTATTTAAACCCCTCACCCTCTCGGCCAAAGGGGGGGCTAAGCACAAACCTTGCCAAAACTCTGCCAAAATCACTCCAGATCACTCTCCATACATAGAGCACCTGATCCCCACTGAATTCCAGCCCGATTCCCTCTAGCGAGCCCGATTTTGAGCTCGAACTTTAGCCCAAAAACCGAGGACACTTCTTCGCAGTGAGCCAATTCCCAAATTGATTGGTCCCGCACCTTCACTGGACCAAGAGGAGAAGTTCCCCACCGAAAGCCCCATCTCTAGGCCACCCGGTTGTTCCGGCCTCCAAGCTTTCGATTGGGCGTGGTCGAAGTCCAACCTAGACAATTCACTCGGACCGGGAGACTTCATGCGGAGCTTACTAGGATCCGATCGAAGGTGTAACAACTCTCGGATCGAAGCTTCACTTCTGCGAGCAAAGGTATGGACTCCCTCTTCTTCCCGAGCTTCCGAGAGATTCTCATTTTAATTTGAGTCGATTTAAATGCATGTTTACCATATGGATGTGTTCGTCTCTTCAAGACGAATCCATGAGAGCATAAGAACACGAAAATCCGTTGAGAATCGAGTGAGAAATTAGGGTTAGAAGGTTGACGGTCACGGGTGCACACCAGTCGTAGACGATGACCAGGAGCCGTTGGATCGCGCGTGTATCGAGCGGACGATTCAGATTGCGCCGGACCAGGGAATGTTACGTGAACTGCGGGGCCCGGGACGGATGACTCAGATGGCGGCGCCCAATCACAGCGCGACACGTACCCCTTCGGAGCTGCCGATGTTTCGCTGGCGCCGCGTGGATAAGTAGATAAATAGGGTATTTAATGTATTTATTAAATATCAGAAACTTTAAAAATCCATATCTTTGTATAGAAAAATCACAAAAATAAAATAAAAATACCCTCTTGCTCAGTGAACGAGAGGAGAATAATGTGGAAAAGAAATCATTTAATTTCATCAAGTATTTTATTTTTTATAATTTATTTACTCTCTGCATACATTTAATTCTCCATGCATGTATACAATTCACCATGGCATGAGACCATAGGGCTTTTGAAGCCTCTGAACTTGGGAACATTCCCTGAATTTTCCAAGGTCGGAGGCCATCTCTGTGAAAAGTTATTTATTTTTCAAATGCATGTTGCTTGTTTTGAGTATTTTAATTCCAAAAATTAGCATGTTGTGAAATAAATTCTAGAAAAATTTGGTGATGTTCCTTATGACCGGAGAACTCTAGGAAAAATGGGACTTGAGTTAATTCACTCGAACAACTCTAATTGGCTTAAACACCCAAAATAGGTCTTTAATTAATTAGAGTTAACCAAGCATCAAATTGACTTGAAATCAATTCTCCACTGACCTTTAGGATCAGAGGAATTCACCATAAAAATTTGAGGTCAATTGGACTTGGTTAGCCCCACTAATTGGGTTAATTAAGCCACTTAGCCATTTTAAACTTTAAAAATTCATAACTTTTAAAATACTTTTCAAAAATTCACCAAATTGGTTTTGGAGCCTCTCTGATATCAGGGGAATCTAAGAAAATTAAAATTTCAATTTTACTGAAAAAGTTGATTTTTAATAATATTTTAATATTTTTAATAATTAAAAAATAATAAAAATCACAAAAATAATAAAGTTCACCAAAATGTCACATTTTGAATTTTAATCACTTAGGAACAAATCCCACATTTTTCCTAGGTCTATTTAGTGAGATATTGAATTTTAAAGTTTTAAGGTAATTTTAAAATTAAAAAAAAATGTATTTTCTAGCATTTTCACTAAAATAATTATAATAAATCATAAAAAAATCAGAAAATTGCAAAATTTATTTCTCTGGTTTCCTTGATATCAGAGAGATTTTTGAAAAATATAAAATCCATTTTTCAACATTTATTTTATTTTTAAATTAATTAACACTCCAAAACTCAAAATAATTATAATAAAAATAATATAATTCAAAAAATCACCAAAATTGGTCCAAGTGCTTCTCTGGTCATTAGGAATGTCCCCTAATTTTCTTAAGGACAGAAACTTTCCTTTGGTCATGTTATCAAATTTTCCTTGAAAATCTCTATTTTCCACCAAAAATAATTATATAAATAAATTAAATACAGAAAAATCACATTTTCTCCTCTCATGTCTTTATTGACATATGAGTGAAGTCACATAAAAATTTCAAGTTCATTTAAGTTCAATTTAGTGAGTTATGAAATTATTAAGCTAAAGGAGTAAAATGGTAATTAAACTTTCAACCCTTAATTAAAACTTTAGGTTTAATAAAAAAAATCAACAAGTAAAATATTTGATCTTAATCTGGTTTGGATGATTGAAATTTAAATAATTAAAGGATAGAAACCCATTAAATAATTTTAAAATAATTAAACTTTAATTAAATAATAAATTAAATTTGGAAGAATAATAAAATTGGAATTATTAAAATAAGGGATATTTATTAGGAAGAGATTTATTCTTTAATTTAAAAAAATCCCTAAACTAATTATATCATTAACATTTAACTCTTAATTAAAATGATAACTCAAATTTAAAATATTAAAAGACTTAATTAAATCATTAAACTCTTTTAAAATCTCGATTAAAATTATAAATTAAATTAAATTAAAATTAAATTAAATAATTAAATTAAATTAAATTAAACAATTAAATTAAAATTAAATTAAATTAAATTAAATTAAATTAAATTAAATTAAAATTAAATTAAATAATTAAATTAAATTAAATTAAACAATTAAATTAAATTAAATTAAATTAAATTAAATTAAATTAAATAATTAAATTAAATTAAATTAAATTAAATAATTAAGTTAAATTAAATCAAATCAAATTAATTAAACATCAAATCAAATTAAATTAAATTAAATTAAATTAAAACTAAATCAAATTAAATTGAATTAAATATAACATCACCTAAGACATAAAAGAAATTAAATATAAAGCAACTTGAACACTATTCCAAATTTAAACCCTTTAACTTAAATCGAAATCATTTGAATACTTAATTTACCCTCGAAAGCTTTGAGTATTATAACTCCTAAATGGAACATCGAATGAAGTGTTACCTCACTCATAGGATATTCAAATGTCCTAGTTCACAGAAGCAAGTTAACAAAACTTGAAAACCTCGGACGATCGATTCATTTATATAATTAAATTCATTTGGACTTAAAATAATCCTGGAAATATTGAAAAGATGTTTAAGATTTGCCTTAAGCACTTCCTCGATATGATAGGATATTTATAAGAACAATTGGACTTAATTGTTCTTTGATGAAGAAAATCGTCCTCAAACAAAAACACAAAGAACCTAGACGTCATAGGAGATGACTAGCTATAGGATTAGGAATTTGGTAGAAAACCATAACCTTTCCCTTAGCTTTACCTAGGAACTTGCTTAAATATTCTAATTGTTTTTTAAGTGTAGCTTGGGATGACGGGAAGACCCTCCAGGTACGCTTTTATTTTATTGCAATTTACTTTCTTGCAATTTACTTTCTTGCAATTTACTTTATTGCAGATGCACTTTACTTTTCTTGCATGATAAAACAAGCTGTTGCATGAAAACCCACACCTTTAGGATAGTCCCTAAAGCTGAAACCAAAACTAAGTTAAAAGTCATTGCAAGATAAAATTCACCGCCACAACATTTCAAAATATAAAACAACTCAAAATTTAATCACAAACGAACACAAAACTACAATTGCAACTAAATTAAAACGTCTCGTTGGATGATCGGGAATACCTCGGATGATGTAACCTACGTGTTGCTAACGGGATTTCCCACGGTCTAAATGAAAGTGTGGAACTCATTCGAGTTGAGTTTAGCAAATTCATCCGGACTAAGTGAATCCGATAAAAATAATGATGCGGAAGGATGGAACCAGTGGGATCTTAACCGGTGTCGTTATAATCGACTTTAAGATTTGTTTTAATCAAAATACAAAACACTTGGAAATTAAGACTTCTCTAGACCAAAACACTTTTCTCATCTCTCGATTCATAATTTCTAAAACTAAACCTCCGCAACAATAAGGAGCTTGGAGCATGGTGGGCGGCGACGGCCATCGTCATCAACAAAACTTGAACCTACTTGACAAAATCTTCTTAGAATTAAAACAACAAAGCCATAGGATTTCGAGGTAGCTTGCACTAGTGCAACATAAATCCTCAACTCTTCGTTAGGCATTTGCATTGCAAATTAAGCCCTAACCGGTCTTAGGATTACGAGGTAGTCGTCCGATACGACAATAAACCCTCGCATCTTCTAAGTGCTATTTGTTTGATTTTATCATACAAATATAAGCCCTAATTAATTAAAATTGGCAAGATTGAAATACTAAATAAACATTAGGACTTTCCCGAATTCGAAGCCGAACAATAGGTTAGTCGGGAAATTACCGAAGTTCACTTCGAATCGGTGATTTCTCCTACTTTTCTTCCTTTGGATTCACAAAACAAAATGTTCCAAGTTTGATCCATTCCCTATTGAAATTCCAAAATTCAATCCCTTGAAAACTTAAACTTTGAAATCCTTGAGAGCGGAATTATTGATTATTATCGAGAGTTTTCTTAGGTGATTCCCATCACTTAAGATGTAATTAACTATAGGGGCTTGCCCTTATAGGGAATTTTAAAGAACCCGAGTAATATAAACCACGTTTAATGTTTTCATATTAAGCGGGGAATTTTGTCGGCTTATAAAATTGGTTCGCGGACCAAACGGATGTCACGAAATCTTCTAGTTTATTTAATCGAGCCCCACCGTCGAGCGAGTGTGTACATCCTTAGGGATAGATACACGGTCTGTGGTGCGGTGCTCGTTTATATAAACTATTTGGGATGTGAGATTGGTTTAGTCTCATATCTTAAAACCTTCAAATTTAAAATTATTTTCGAAATCAAATATTACTTTTCAAATTATTATTTTTAATTAAATTAAAAATTCGCCGACAGATTTCTGTTAGACGACCCCTCTTCAAAATAAAACACAACCTAAAAATATGCCGACAAGCATTCCTTGGGATTTATTAATTAAGGCATTTGTAATTTGTCCCAATTAATTTTCAATATTTTTGATGGTTGCTCCTTGAATCTGTAATTGATTTCCCATATGTGATACTACTTCTTCCATAGAAAACTTCTTCTCCTTATTTTGTAAAACATTGTTATAACCTGAAAAAGAAGTTAATCTAATAATATTATTACCTTGGTTGTTCCAATTCTCCAATGGGTTTACTTGGGTGTTCCCCTATTGTTGATTAACACCACCCTGATTATTGTTATTCCAGTTAAAATTTGGATGATTGTTCCAAACTGGGTTATAATAATTGGAATATGGGTTGTTAGGTTTGATTATAGCATTCACAATTTCTGATGAAGAATAAGAATCAACCATTTGGCCTAATGAATTTTCTTCAATCATGAGATTTGGCTGACAAAAATTCATTTCTAATTGGTCTATCTTCCTTGATACAGCTCAACTTGATTTGCTAACATTTTACAAGCATCATTTTTATAAACACTGGCTACCTTTTTAGGATTTAACCTTTCAGAAGGCTATTGAAAATTATTAGTAGCCATTTCTTCAATTAAAGCATAAGCATCAGAAAATGATTTAGACATTAATGATCTACCATCAATAACATCGATGAATGATCTAAGAGATTTAACTAATCCATTATAAAAAGTTTGAATTATTAACCAATCTGGTATCGCATGATGTGGACATTTCCTGAGGAGATCTTTAAATCTTTCCCATGCTTCATATATTGATTCCCCTTCAAACTGACAAAAAGATGTTATATCATTTCTCAACCTAGCAGTCTTAGATGGTGGAAAGTATTTAGCAAGGAACTTTTCTGACAGTTCACCCCAAGTTCTAATTGATCCAGGTACTAACGAATGTAACCACATATTAGCTTTATCCCTTAGTGAGAAAGGAAAAAGTCTAAGTCTAATAGCATCATACGAAACACCATCACATTTAAAAGTAGCACACAACTATAGAAAATTAGCAAGATGTAAATTAGGATCTTCGGCTGTTGCTCCCCAAAACTGATTATTAGACACCATTGGATAATAGCAGGTTTAAGCTCAAAAGAATTAGCAGCTATATCAGGGTTTTGAATACTAGCACGAAGTTCATCTACTGTAGGGTTAACATAATCTCTTAAAGGTCTTAATTCTTGGTGGATGCTAACATTTTGATCTTGATGATTTTCCATTTCTTGAATATTTTTATCTTTTTCTGTATTTTTAATTTTTTTGATTTTTCTGATAGTTCTTTCTAACTCAGAATCATAAGGCACAAGTCCATCAAAACCTAAACTACACATGAAAGAATAAACAAAACAAAACACAACACACTAACAAAAACAAAGAAAAGTAAAAATTTAAAATTTCTTAATTCTCTTTAAAATGCAATTTAAATTAATTTTCCCCAGGAACAGCGCCAAAATCTTGATCCCCGAAAAATGGAACGATGCAAAAAACTTGGTACTGTCCAGTAAATGCGCTGATGATTTAGATATGAAACTTATGATTTTATAATATGGGATAATACGCAAGTATACATATCGTTTATTAAGTAATTTAGGACTTTCTGATTAAGTCCTGAGATATCGAACCCACAGGGAAAATATGAAAATTTAAAAAAAATCAGAAAATTATCTTTTTACTTTCTTTAATTGTTTTTGAAAAAGTATGTCTTGATTTTGAAAAGTTTTGAAAGTTGATTTTTCTTTTAAAATTTCCTTAATAAAATGTTAAGCAATGAAAGTAAAATTATAATAACAAATAACACTGGATGTAAAATACTATTGACTAGAATGTCTTTTTCTTTCCTTTTATGAAGTAGTAATAATTCTTAAAGTATTGTTGTGGAAGTATTTAAATTTGTTGTGACAAATAGAAGAAAATGTGTTCTTTACCCTTACTTGGTTCGATAAAGAACATAGGTTAATTAGAAATTTTTATTATTTTGAACATGGTTAGGATGGAAAGATACCAGTCTCTCACTCTACAGTTCCCTTGATTCCCACCACCTGGGGGCTAACTTCTCATAACAAATTCAAAATTTCAAACCATATTAGGGGGTTTTAGCTTGTCACTCTAAAACCCTCTAATT
The DNA here is from genome assembly GCA_022702705.1 of Papilionanthe hookeriana x Papilionanthe teres. NCBI lineage: Eukaryota > Viridiplantae > Streptophyta > Magnoliopsida > Asparagales > Orchidaceae > Papilionanthe > Papilionanthe hookeriana x Papilionanthe teres. The sequence goes on from CM040422.1 coordinate 41,649,102, forward strand.
TTACACCCATTCATAAAAATATCTTATAATATTACATTCAATTATATGGACTACAATTCTCACCCATATAGTTGCATGTGATTCTTACTAACTTTTATGAGACAATACCACATTGGATCTTACATAATCTCAAGAAATTCTACAACTTAACAGGCCAAATTAAGAAGTAAACTAATTTTTCAGAATCAATCTTCACAACTTCTTCCAACATTTAAACACTTATACTTTCCACAACAATTCTTTATAAATTAATTACTTCTCCATTTAAGAAAGAAAAAGATAAAGTAAACTACTCAGAATGCATTGGGAAAATACAAAAACACATTGATTAGAAATTAAAAATAATAAGAAAAATAACAAACGAAAGCAAGTATTAATAAAAAGATTAAAAGTAAACACTTATCTAAAAATCCTCTCTACAAGACTAAGGAAGTTCCTCTAAAACTTTGACTCTTCGCTAAACTACTCCTCAGAGCAAGTCTCCCAACTCTGATGACTAACAATACAGACTTTAGACTTCAGAAAAAACTAAACTAAAAGAAAGAAAATAAGTGGGAAGATGAAGACTTCACTCCAACCCTTTTCTCCTTTCTACTCTCTACTCCTACTCTTAATAAAAACTATTAAAATGTAGTGGAAAAACAATGGAAGTACCCTTAAAAACGCAGTGGAAGAGCCTCCTAAAGCCTCCCCTAATCTTTCCTAAGACACTCTTTAAATAGTAAACCTGGTGTGTCTTTAAAATGTGTCCAGATTCAATGTATCTACAAAGGAACGCACCCCTTCATTCAAACTTGCTGCCAAAAGGAAGTTATTGTAGTTACCACCAAGAGTTGCATCCCATCCCCCTTTGAAATTAGTGCCAAATTCATTTGAATTTCGATCTTTAACAGTGACGGCTAAGCGCCGGCCAAGCGGCGCTTAGCCGCTAGTGCCAAAATTTTGATTTTTCATTATTTTTGCTCCAAATTTGATCCAATTTTACTCCTTTCATCATGACCATCCATTTTCATCATTCCTGTAAGATAAACACAAAATACCTTCCCTTAAAGTGCAATATCAATAAAAGTAGGTATAAAAATGTACATAAAAATACTATATATTTTATGTGTATCAAGTTCTTAACACTTAAATATTAAATATTTTACATATTTTAGTTTTAGCATAAGATATTTAAAAAAACTTTTTAAGTTTCATTAATCTATTTATAAAACGAACAGTTATAGAAGTCTTAAAGAAAATTTTTCTCCACAGATTATTATTTTAAGTAGTAAAAAGTTACTTGAGGACTAACAACATTTATATTTGGGGGAATTGATCCACCTTAAAATTACTTATAATTTTATGTCACTTTTAACTAATATTTTAAGGATATTACACTTTAATGAAAGGTATTACATATATTTTTGGATGCAAGTACAAGAAAATGATTTTATGAAGAAAAAGAGTCAAGAAAGGAGTAAAAGGAGAAAAAATGAGTCAAGTAAAGAAAATAAAAGAAAAGAAAAAGAAGGGCTGATTCTGGCACCTAGGGGCCAGATCTGGCACCCAGGCGCCAGACTCAAAAAGGGAATCTAGAGAATTCTTGGACGCTTTTGTGATGATTATTGACGACTCAGAAGCAATCTAGAAGACTTTGGATAAATTATCATATGTTATAAACAAGATACAATGAATATAGATACAGGGAATCAGTTATTCAACGAAGAGGTGCGACTCAAAATCAGAAGGGAAACGTCCATTCACGCAGGAAACTGGCTCCTAGGTGCCAGATCTGGCACCTTGGCTCCATAGTTAAATTCTAGAATATTCATTGAATGTGGACAAATTTTGAAGGGGTGCCTGAAGCAACCTCTGGTCATTTTCAAAGCTCTATAAATAGAGGACGATTCTACAGCAAAAAGTGTTATTTCTTCGAGTGTGTAGGCGTTGTAAGAGTGAAAAAGGTGTGTATTCTCATAAGTTAAAGAGTGTGA